>OY740781.1:15799590-16999590 GCA_963514005.1 Raja brachyura | reverse complement strand
CCATGAACCTGTCTAATTGTTTCTAAATCAATGGGATAGTCCCAGCCTCAACTACCTCCTCCGACAGCTTGTTCCATACACCCACCACCCTTTTTTTGTGAATATGTTACCCCTCAGATTCCTATTAAATCTTTTCCCCTTCACCTTGAAGCTATGTCCTCTGGTCCTCGATTCCCCTACTCTGGCAAGAGACTGTACATCCACCCGATCTATTCCTCTCATGATTTTGTACACCTCTATAAGATCAGCCCTCATCCTCCTGCACTCCATGGAATAGAGACCCAGCCTACTCAACCTCTCCCTATAGCTCACACCCACAAGTCCTGGCAAAATCCTTGTAAATCTTTTCTGAACCCTTTCAAATTTGACAATGTGTTTCCTATAACATGGTGCCCAGAACTGAACAGAATATTCTAAATGCGGTCTCACCAACATCTTATACAACTGCAACATGACCTTCCAACTTCTCTACTCAATACTTAATCACTTTCCCCAGTTTAGACATTAGACATTTAGAGGTACTGTGCAGAAACAGGCCCTTCGATCCACCAAATCCGTACCGACCAGCGATCACGCCATAAACTAACCTACACACACTAGGGGCGATTTTTACAACTTTCCAAAGCCAAGTAACCTAGAAACCTTTACGTCTTTGGAGTGTGGGAGGAAACCAGAGCACCTGGAGAAAACCCACACAGTCACAGGGAGAACGTACAAACTCCGTGCAGGCAGCGCCCGCAGTCAGGATCAAACCCAGGTCTCCGCCCCCCCCATTGCTCTTCTTAAACTTATAGTTCTTAAAAATCTCTGGTGGAGCACGATTAATAATGCTCCTTTGCGGTTTTCACTGTCTCTTTGTCTCTTTGTCCCTGCTGTAATTTGTGATGCGAGTAATTTCCCCACGGCATAATCTGTCTCTAATAATATCTCCAGAGTAATATCATATTTCTCTTCTCAGGAATGTTTTTTTTTCTCTGTGCTGTGTCTTCCTTTGGAACCTCGACAATCTTACTCACCTTCAACGACCGACCCAATCAGTCAGTACACAGGAAATGGCTGGGTTTGAGACATATCTCTCTCTGCTTTACAAAACATTCAGTGACTTGGTCTCCACAGCCATCTGTGCAAAGCATGCCACAGATTCACCACCCTCTGACTAAAGAAATGTCTCCTCATCTCCTTCCTCTGGTCCTCTCCCACTAGTGGGAACATCCTCTCAACATCCACTCTATGCAGGCCTTCTTCCATTCCCTCCCCTCACCCTTAACGTCTTACCCTCCCTCATTCTCCAGCTAATGTGTCTCCTCATTTCCTCCCTTCTACTGATTGTCGCTGGCCTCTTCAGGTCTATTGCTCAACCATCGACCCTCAGTCTTCCTGCACCCACCACCATCTCGTCCCAGTAGCCTGTAACTTGTGGCCTTGCCAAAAACCTCCCATAACTGATGAACTAATGCAGCCATGTCATGCAGAAACAAGCCCTTTGGCCCAATGGGTTCATGTTGGCCCATTTTTACAACATTCCTTCCCAGACCACTGTTATTACTCCCATTCCCATCAACTCCTCGGCTCCTCCCATCCTCCACCAATATCCTACCGCCAAAGCTACACACTCATGACAATTTGCAGACCAATTCGAATATTTTTTGGAACGTGGGAGGAAATCTACATGATCACAGGGAGAGCGTGCAAAAATTCCATGTTTCTTCATTGCCAAAGTGACCCGACCATGTAGGTTGAATACTTATAACACAGAAGAGTGCTATTTACCCCATCTTGTTATATCGTGAGACCTGCCCTATTAATCCTAATGTTCCGCATTTTCTTTGTAAGTTCTTTTTTACTTTCAGACTACATTTTGTATCCTTTTCAAAAATACCAATTAAATCAGCATCTGTCACCCTTTCAGTTTCAGGCCATGATGTGTATTAGCTAGAAACTTATAGAGATATAAATTAACTTCAAGCTCTGGTAAAGCCCTGGTGGGATCATCCTTAGAATGCTGTGAACAATTCTATCCGACACATCTTTGGAAGGTGGTATTGTCATTTGGAGGGCGAACAAGCCAGATTTATTATAACACAGTGAACCCTTTTTATAGTGGACTGTATGAGGTGGTGGGGGTGCGGCAATGCTATCCATTATTGATGACTGTCCGCTGTAACTGTGTAAGGGATTATCATTGTATGTAGTAGAAACAAAGCAGTGCAAAGGCTGGTTGATACATAAAGGAACTCAAAGTGCTGGAGTAACCCAGCAGTGCAGGCAGCATCTCTGGAGAACATGGATAGGTGACGTTTCGGGTTGGAACCCTTCTGCAGACTGATTCAGTCTGCTGAGTTACTCCAGCACGTTGTGTAATTTCACCGTAAAACTAAGCGGCAATGCCGCCGGTAGGCACCAGCGAGCCCTCCTTCGCACCGATGTTGCATGGTCTGGGGACATTGTTGCCCCTGAGGACAGCTCTTTCTTTGAGCCACAGGCAGGCACGCTCGGTAACCATGGGGCTCTCTCCCCTCTCGCCAGCCGCGCTTCTGTCTGTCGACCATCGCTTTGTCCACTCTTCGCTCCACCGTCGGCTTACTGGTTCGCAAGTTCGCAAATCGTAGGTGTAGGAGTAGAATAAGGCCATTCAGCCCATCAAGTCCACTCCGCCATTCCATCATGGCTGATTTCTGCCTCCTAATTACATATTCCAGCCTTCCCCATAACCCTTGACACGTGTTCTAATCAAGCCTCCTTCTCCCCTAGGGTCGTTGACATAATGGAACGGAGGTTCTTATAGAATGAATGTGGGGAGGATGTTTCCACTAGTGGGTGAGTCTAGGACCAGAGGCCATAGCCTCAGAATAAAAGGAAATACCTTTAGAATGGAGATGAGAAGGAATGTCCTCAGTCAGAGGCTGATGAATCTGTGGAATTTTTTGCCACAGAAGGCTGTGGAGGCCAAATCAATGGATATTATTAAGGCAGAGATTGACAGTTTCTTGATTAGTACGGGTGCCAGGGGTTATGGGGAGAAGGCAAGAGAGTGGAGTTGGGAGGGAAATATAGATCAACCATGATTGAATGGCGGAATAGACTGGATGGGCCGAATGGCCTAATTCTATTCCTGGAACCTTTGTACTATGAACTAATGTGACGATAATAAACCTAAAGCTAAACCAACGTGATTACCTTTTAACTGTCCTCGTGACTTTTAATTGTTGCCCTCAGTTCAAAAACAATTGTACTTGGATAATAAATGCTGGCAGTTGCAGTGATGTCCAAGTCCCATGAATGAATAAATAAAAACAAAATGTATTTATTTAAGTCAGATTGCTCTCTGTATTCTGCCTTGCACAATGAATCATTCATATTTCTCAGCATTAAATTACAAATTTCCATTCCTCTGCCCATTTTGTTAGTCTATCTGTGTCCTCCTGTAGCTAGTTATGGATTCCTCACCACTTGCTGAATTCTGCAGATTCTTCTGACTAAAATGATGCCCTTTAGAAACAAGATCAGGTCATTGCTATTTATTATGTGACGATTCTTTGCACATTAGTTTAGTTGATTGATTACACAATAACTGCTTGGTAGGTCCGATAATCTGCCTTTCCAGGGTGCTGGGTACATTCTGATTCATACATACGTCTTATGTGGGAAGATGTGCTCTCCAAGAACTCGCTGCTTAACAGCATTTTAAGTAATTTCATCTGGCATTTCAGATTTTTTTTGCCTTAAACCCCTGTCTCACGGTGCGAGTTGGCCCGCGAGTGACCCCGAGTTTTCACTCGTGGTGATCACGTACAACCAACGTAGTGGGAACGTCGGAACTCGCGCGATCAACTTGTCCACTCGTGGCGCTAACGGCAGGTACCTGTGAAACTTGTGAACTCGTGAAAAAAGTCAAACATGTTTGACTTTTTCCACGAGTCAAATTTCGTGGTCAAGTTTAAAATTGAAACATTTAAACTCAGAGTTATATCGTAGTGGCCCGTGCGTTAAGTTTAGTGATTCGTGCGTCTACCGTGGGAACTCTTTAATAGACACAAAATGCTGGAGTAACTCAGCGGACCAGGCAGCATCTCTGGAGAGAAGGAATGGAGTCGAGACCCTTCTTCAGACTTACCCAAACGCCACCCATTCCTTCTCTCCAGATATGCGGCCTGTCCCGCCGAGTTATTCAAGCATTTTGTGTCTATCTATACTTTAGTTTCGGATATGATCAAGTGTAAGAAACGCAAACCAGACTACCTTCACATCAGAGAATCCTAATGTTCCTAATTTGGCCGAGGCACTTCACTGTCCGTGTGTAGGAAGGAACTGCAGATGCTGGTTTACACCGACGATAGACACAAACATGCTGGAGTAACTCAGCGGGACAGGCATCGTATCTGGAGAGAAGGAGTGGGTGATGTTTCGGGTCGGGACCCTTCTTCAGACTCCCCGCTCATTCTTCCCTCGTCGATGTGAACTTGTGGGGGTGCGAGGAATCGGGCGTCGCTGGGTAAGGGGAAGAGAGGTTTTACTGCTGAATTATGCGCAACAGAAGCATGAAGTGAGGGTAAGGTCCGTTTAAACTATCTTGTCGTCCCTCCCCCCCCCCCCCCCCCCAATGTTGGGAGAGAGAGTTGTGCAAACAAACCACGGGAGACTGCATCTTTGGAGGGAAATCATAAAATGTATAGGGATGTTTCGGGCAGGGACCCTAAAGGTTGACTACCCGTTTTGCAGATGCCGTTCCTAGCCCCCCTCTCATTCCTCCCCACCCATAGTCTTTGCCTTCTCCCAATTCCACCATCCCTCGCCCCCCCCCCCCCAAACCTGTCCTCGCCTGAACTGCTGAAGATAACTGAGTGCTTTAAATGCGAATCCCGGACTGCAGCAACAACACACGCCCTGAGCGGGAGAGGAACTTGGTAACTCAAGAGCAAACGGGAGGGGAACTTGGTAACTCTGGAGACGAACTCGGAACATCGCAGATTACCATATCCGTGGGAACTCGCCTCAAACACTTGCACATCAACTTGGAATATCGTACACAACCACGAGTCTGTCACTCTGGGTCACTCGTGTGTCAATTCGCACCGTGAAACAGGGCTTTAGGCTGCTTTTATGATGTGAAATAATATTTATCTGTCCATACGAAACAAAGACACTTTTAACAGATTTCAATTTCTTATTATCACTGAAATCAGTATTTTTGTCCTCATAAGGTCAGGAGTGATAGGAGTGGAATTAGGCCATTTGGCCCATCAAGTCTACTCCACCATTCAATCATGGCTGATCTTTTTAAGTGCAGTGTCAAAACGGAGGCTGTTCCACGAATAATGTGCCTCAAATGGCAGGAAATGAATACCATCCATATTATGTTCCCAATGCTGCTTGATGAGACAGGAGATTAGCTGAGAGAAACACCCTGCCTTGCAACCATGAATGGCTCTTGGCCAGCGAGCAGGAAGTTACTTTGCCATTTCATCTGATGGAGGAATATGGGGCCCTGAAGCATTTGGCTCCACTATGTCGTTTTAGTACATTTATGGGTTTAGGTTTACTATTGTCATGTGTACCGAGAAACATTGAAAGCTTTGTTTTTGCATGTTCTCCAAACAGATCAGATATACTATACTGTAGATAAATGCAATCTAATTAAACTCAAGTAAAATAGACCGAGCAAAGGAGGAGATACAGAGTGCAGAATACAATTCTCAGCATTGGAGCGCATCAGTTCAACAGACAACGTCCAATGTCCACAATGGGGCTGGGGTGAATTGCGACTGCACCCCAGCTGATGGATGGACCGTTCAGAAACCTAATGTGAGGGGAAGAAGATGTTCCTGAGTCTAGTGGTGAGCACTTTCAAACTTCTCTTCCTTCTGCCAGATGGGAGCAGGGAGAAGCAGGAATAACCCGGTTGGGTCTTTGATTATAGGTTGTTTTTCCAAGGCAGCATGCCATGTAGATGGAGTCCATGGGTGGAAGTCTGGTCTGTGATGGATTTGGCTACATCTGCAACTCACTGTAATTCCTTACAGTCTTGGATAGAGATGTTCCCAAACCAAGCTGTGATGCAACCCAACAGTATGCTTTCTATGGCATAACTACAATCTGTGGTGCATCTGGATGAGGTAATTAGTAGAAAAGCCAGTGTTTAATACCCTCAATAAGATGGTAACGAGACTCCTCTTTGAATCTTTTTCTCTGAAGAGACTCCGACAATTTTGTTGGATAGTTAAACTTACACGACAATAATGAAGGAATGGTAACATATTTCCAGGCCAAGATGCAGCATGGTTGTAGTGGTGATGTTTCTATTCGAAAGTTGCCCTCATTCTTTAGGAAATTGTGTGATGGAGGGGCCCTGATCGAATATCATGGAACTATCTCTTCATGTAGATGGTGGACACTGTGGCATTGATGCAAAGGTTGAACAAATGTTGAGGATGAAAAATTAGATGCCAACCATGTGGTCTGCTACAGTCTGAATAGTAATCAGCTTCTTGAGTGTTAGCTGCAGTTGTCCACACAAGTGGACAGTATTTTAGATGTTTAGGAAAGAACTGCAGATGCTGATTTTAAATCGAAGGTAGACACATTCTAGCATTTTGTATTTTAGATGTTCTTCACTGTCTTGAGCCATGAATTATGGAGTCATACAGCACTCTCTTGCATTGTGCCACCAATTGGTGGATGTGTCAGGAACCAAGAGGACATAGACTGAAGGTGATTGACAAGATTAAAAGCAATTTCAAAGTGACGAGGATCAGGAATGGACTGCCACGAGCCCTGGTGGAGTCAGATGCAATTGTAGCATTCACTGGGCAAGTGAATAAATATCTGAAAGGATTTGATTTTCAGGATAGGATCCTTTCAACGATAGGATCAGTGTGACAAGGTTAGTAGAGTGGAATTAGCGGGATTGGCCTAACGCAAAGACAGTATGAACTCAACAGACTAAACAATGTTCATCGTTGCCACATGTGAGGTACAGTGCAAGGCATTGTTTTGCATGCTATCCAAACAGACCAGATATACTCTACCTAAATACAATCAAGTACAATAGGTAGACCAATGGGGAAGATATACATACTTCTCAGCATTGTAATGCTTCAGTTCCATAGACAAAGTCCAATGTCCACAATGGGTTAAAGGTGAGTCGGGCTGTACGCTCGCTTATGAATTTTCAGAGGCCTGGTAACAGAGGGGAAGAAGCTGTTCCTGAGTCGGGTGGTGCGCGCTTTCAACCTTCTGTATCTTCTTCCCAATGGGAGCAGAAGGAAGGAAGGAATGTCCAAGGTGGAACAAGTCATTGATTATATTGGCTGCATTTCCGAGGCATTGTAAAGTGCAGATGTAGTCAATGGTGACAGATGGAGTCTGTACTGTATTGATGTACTGGGCTACATCTACAATTCTCTGCCAATTCGTATGGTCTTGGGCAAAGCTGTTCCCAAACCAAATTATGATGCAACCCATCAGTATGCATTCTATGGTGCCTCTACAGAAGTTTGTAAGAGTCATTGAGACTTGTGAATTTCCTTAGTCGCCTCAGGAAATAGAGGCGTTGGTGTGATTTCTTGGTGGTGGCATCAATACGGTTGGTCAATGACAGACCATAGGTGATATTAATGCCAATGATCTTAAGCTCTTAATCATTTCCACTTAGATTATGTAAATATATTTGAAAATATTCATATATATGAAATTATTGAATGCAGCATTGAATCCAGAAGACCAAAGCAAGTTTGATATGTGAGCTTGCTGAAACATACAAAATGTTGGTGGGATCGATGTGGTAGATACTTTGGCTGTATATTCAGATTGAGGCCCACGGTCAATTTCAGATAACCAACCTTTTATATTTGTGTCAGAACTGATCAGGTGTGGCAGAAGGTGCCTCTCCATAGAAGCTGCCTGATCTGCGGGGTATTTCCATCATTTTCTTTTATTTTCTGTTTCCGCAACAACTGTATTCTCCATCTTGTGGTTCCAGTTGTTTTTCTGCTCAGACCTTCATCGTCCACACTCTGCTTACCTATTCTTCCTTTGGAAATGTCCTCTTCCCAATGCCTTGACAGAGCAATACTGGGAAGGCTTTATCAGCACGCTAATCGTGTTCTTCATGCGAAGGAAGTCAAACAGGGGTAGGAGATAAAGAGTGTTAGAATGTGTTATTTAATAATGCTCAGAGCCCAGTGGTAGGTTTCAAGACTTCTTTCTTCGTAGTTCACAGTTGTTACATATTCAGACAAGTGGAGACAAATCCACCAAGACAAATCTAAATCTAAGCCTGAAGAAGGGACTTGACCTGAAATGTCACCCATTCCTTCTCTCCTTAGATGCTGCCAGTCCTGCAGAGTTACTCCAGCATTTTGTGTCTACCTTAAATCTAAATCTAATCTACGCCACTGTACAATCTTATTTAATCTGTACAATAATTTCACTATATTTCTCTGCTTTTCTTCACTCTGGCTTAAACCCACACTCCCGGGTAATATCCCTTCCTTATTGATCCCGATGCAAGGAGACCGGTGGCCTTACTTTTATTACCTTTTTTCAAATAAGGGGCTGTTGTTCACATCACTGGCTCATTACTCTCCCTTAAACACAATCAAAAGCATTTGTGTTACTTGGACTAATTTATGGGCCTGTCCCAGTTAGGCAATTTTTTAGGCGACTAGGCTGTTGCCACATGGTCAGCGGAGTGTCGCCTGTATGGTCGTGAGTAGTCTCCTCAGTCATAGTGTTTTTCTGGTCGCCGCTAGATTTTGAAATGTTCAAAAAATTTTGGCGACATTCGGCGACAGTGGGCTTGATGCCAATGAGCGTAGCTTGACTTCTCCTGACATACAGTAGGTGCTGTTGTAGGTTGTCGCCAGGTGATGTAGGTTGTTGCCAGTGCTGACTTGGGTGAGTTCCAACCTACGTCAACCGGCGACAGGTTCTGGCGACTGAATTGTCTTAAGTTGTCTTCAGTTGTCGCCGACAGGGTCGTAGCTTATCGTAGCTTGTCGCGTGTGGACGTAGGTTGTTGTAGGTGTGATCGTAGGTGGACGTCCTAATGGGTCGGTGGATTTCGGTAGCTTGCTGTAGCTTGATGTCAGCTAGGTGATCGGTTGTTGTAGCTTGACGTAGATATTATCATAGACATTGTCGTAGGGGGGTATCCAGTCGCCCTTTTTTGGGCGACCTGCTACGACCAGTCGACAAAAAAAGTGCCTAAGTGGGAGAGGCCCCATTAGTCTCTCACTAACACAGACAGTCCCTCTTCTTTCCACCTCTTGCAACAAAAGCATTTCACCGTACTTTGGTAATGTGTGATAATAAACAAAACTAATCTAAAGGGGCTGTCCCACTGCATGGACCTAATTCGCGAGTTCAGACAAGTTTGCCCTCGACTCATACTCGCAGCATTGTCGACACGAGGTATTTTTAACTCTCCTTCATACTCGAGAGTAGTCCCCGCGTACTCGAGGCCTCAGCTAGGTCGTGGCGTATTTTTCAACATGCTGAAAAATGCCCGCGAGTAAAACAAGGTCGCCATCAAAAAAAATCGATATTTTTTTACACGTGCGTTTAGTCGAGGTAGGTCATAGTAGGTCATAATGCTATTTGTAGGTGGTCGAAGTTAATCAAAGGTGGTCGAAGGTAAAGCTCTTTGAGAAAAAAAAGGTAAGTAAACCGACCGGTAATGTTAAATGCCCGCTAAACTTTATTAAACGTTGTCTGGCTTCTTAAAAGTATCTCCACTGCTTCTCCCCCCCCTTTTCCAGGCGAGTCTCCTTGAGCTTGAAGGTCGAAGACAGTCGCGGGAAAGTCGTGTCAGTGGGACAGGCCCTTAACCTTCTTGAAACAAAGCACATAGAAACATAGATAGAAACATAGAAAATAGGTGCAGGAGTAGGCCATTCGGCCCTTCGAGCCTGCACCACCATTCAATGTGATCATGGCTGATCATCCAAGCACACTTGTTTTATTTTTCATTTTTTCTGCCCTGTTGGTGGAACATTGAGTTAATACGCTAATTCTGTTTGTCTATCCACGGCTTAATCTATTGAATATTTCCAATATTGTATGTTCTCATTTTAGAGGCTTCGGAGCACTGCAAAGATACTGGGTTTGTGTGCCTTTATTTGGCTGTGTGAAAACACATATAGAGTTTTCAACAACAGACACACATTAAGCAACTTAGAATAACTGTACGACAAATTCTATAATTAAAAAAAACCAGAAACCATATTAGAGATAGAGTCATAGTATTATATAGCACGGAAACAGGCCCTTCTTCTAACTTATCCATGTTGCCAAGTTAATGGATATTTTGAAAGCAGAGATAGATAGATTCTTGATTGGTATGAGAGTCAATGGTTAGGGAGAGAAGGCAGGAGAATGGGGTTAGGAGGGAGCGAGATCAGCCATGATTGATGGTGGAGTAGACTTGACGAGCTGAATGGCCTAATTCTGCTCCTATCACTTATGAACTTATAAACTTGACCAAGTACCTGTCTGATCCAGTCCCACCTGCTTGTGTTGGGCGCATATCCTTCAGAAGCCTTTCCTCCCCACCCACCTCCCTACTGAAATTCTTCTCCTGGCTCTCTTCCCATCAGCATAGAATGAATATTGTAAATAAAAGGGACTTTTTAGCTGTTTCTGTGATTAAAACCACAGCATTCAAAACAATATTAAATAACACAGCTATTTATTAATGACACTGATTCAAAATACGTTGTGCTGATCATTATTATTATCTCAGGATAATATTGCTTGATTATGAACTGAAGGAATGATGGGCTGGGAGGAGCAGTGGCAAGATGCTATGTTTGCCGGTGATGTTCCCTTGCAGAGAGATGCAAAGCATATCTCCTTTTCAGAAGGAATTAGCACAAAAATCTAGATCATTTTTAAGAATAAATTCATAATATCAAATTGAAAGGTAAAAATAGAGACACAAGAGACTGCAGATGCTCTAATCTGGAGCAAAAAAACAGCATAATTGAGCAACTCTGCAGGTCTGTCAGTATCTGAGGAGGCAGAGAGATGGTCAACATTTTTGAATTGATACTCAGTGCCAGAATCAGCCTCGATGCAGGATCTTGACCAATCTGCCATCCATCTGCCTCTATAGATATTGCCTGACCCGCTGAGTTAACTTTAGTTTAGTTTAGAGATACAGCGTGGAAACAGGCCTTCGGCCCACTGGGTCCGCGCCAACCAGCGATCCCCGAATATTAACACTATCCCACACACACCAAGAACAATTTTTACATTTACCAAGCCAATTTACCTACATACCTGTAAGTCTTTGGAGTGTTGGAGGAAACTGAAGGTCTCGGAGAAAACCCACGCGTACAAATTCCATACAGACACCACCCGTAGATCAAGCGCTGTGAGGCAGCAACTCTACTGCTGTGCCACTGTGCTTCCCTTCTGCAGTTTCTATTTTTGAAAAGTAAACATCATTGGTCATAAGGTTATATGGTCATGTGATAGGAGAAGAATTAGGCCCATCAAGTCTACTCCGCCGTTCAATCATGGCTGATCTATCTCTCCCTCCTAACCGTATTCTTCAGCCTTCTCCTCACCTGTGGTGTCTTACCTCAGGCAAGAGGTAAGTAAGGATTAGAATATATTGCTCTGATACTGCCACAAAAGCAGTTGTTAAATCTGGAGATTAATATAATGTCTTAGGACCAAGACCTGTGGACACAACCAGTAATGTGACGTATACTATTGTAGCCTCTGTTAAATAACAGAGAGTTGTGGTAGCACAGACCATGACCCAAACCAACCTCCCTTTTATTGACTCCATCTACACTTCACACTGCCTCAGCAAGGCCACCAGCATGATCAAAGACCAGTCTCTCCCCGTTCACTCCCTCTTCTCCCCGTTCACTCCCTCTTCTCCCCTCATCCATCAGTCAAGAGGCGCAAAGGTTGAAAACCCATACCTCCAGAATCAGAGACAGTTTCTTCCCAGCTGTTAGCAGGTGAAGAACTGAGGTCAAAAGGTTGTAAGTGATAGAAGCATAATTAAGCTATTTGGCCTGTCATGTTTACTCCGCCATTCAATCATGGTTGATCTATCTCTCCCTCTTAACCCCATTCCCCTGCCTTCTCCCTATAACACCAGTACTAATCATTAATCTATTTATCTCTGCCTTAAAAATATCCATTGATGGCATCCCCAGCCTTCTGTGGCAACTGTGCTCTCACCAGCTCGAGAGCAGTTCTGACCTCCCATCTACCTCATTGAAGACCTTTGAAATATTTTGATTGGACTTTATTGGAATGTATCTTGCACTAAACATAATACCCTTTATCCTGTATCTGTGCACAGTGGACTGCTTGATTGTAATCACATATGATATTTTCTTTGACTGCATAGCACACAACAAAAAGCTTTCATTGGCTATATTTAAGAGGGAGTTAGATGTGGCCCTTGTGGCTAAGGGGATCAGAGGGTATGGAGAGAAGGCAGGTACGGGATACTGAGTTGGATGATCAGCCATGATCACATTGAATGGCGGTGCAGGCTCGAAGGGCCGAATGGCCTACTCCTGCACCTAATTTCTATGTTTCTATGTTTCTAACTGTACCTCGGTACACGTGACAGTAATAAAATAAACCACACCAAACTAAGCGAACAAACCAGCAAACAAAAAACCTGACAAGATGGGTAAATGTTTGGCCCTCAGACTATTCTTCAATATTATTCTGATGGTTCTGTTGGAATTGCCATTAAAAAAAAGAGATTCAAGTAAAATAAATGAGACCACTTTTCTTGGAGACGTCCAGATTTTGCAATTAAATGACCTCCAGCAGGAACACTCATTAGATGAAGCAGCATTAGAAAGCAGTGTGTCAGGCACTCATAGCCCCAGGAGCAGATGGATTTACAGTGCAATAGTACATGGGATTTTTATTGAAATTGGACTTGTTATTAATTAGAGCACACTCAGAAATGTTCTAATACAAAACCCTGTCTAACAACGCTGGGATTAGCCCTGGTCTCAATTCTAGTTAAGAAAAATGACGACCCTTTGCAAACTTTACAGCTGCGGCTTTGTTCGGTGGTTTTAATGTGAGTTGTAAAATTGCCTGTGCGTTTGACAGAGGGGGAAGGCGAGTAAAGATGATGCTAACCTCTTTTTATTCTTTTAACCTTTGTTCCTCTTCAGACTCCAGAAGAACTGGAGGATGATTCGGACTTTGAGCAAGAAGACTACGACGTGCGCAGCCGGACAAGTGTTCAGACCGAGGACGATCAGCTGATTGCGGGGCAAAGCGCGAGGGTGAGTGTCGGAGCTGGTTCACTTTTGCTTCCCAAGTGGAATAAATTCCAACTTGAAGAGAAAACCGTCTGTGTCAGGAATATGATCAACTTTAACGAAATGGATGCCAATGAGCATTAAGCAGGTCTTTAACTGCTACGTTATATAGCAGACTGTTACTTACTGTAGATCAGCCCAAGGCAGCAAATGTGTAGTCATGGAGCCATAAAGCATGGGAACAGGCTCTTCAGCCCAACTCTTCAATGCTGAACAAGAATCCCCATCTAATCTAGTCCCATCCGCCCGCGCTTTGCCCATATCCCTGTAAACCATTCCTATCCATGTACTGTCCAAACATTTTTTAAATACTCCGAAAGTATCTGCCTCAACTACCTCTTGTGGCATACACAAAAAGCTGGAGAAACTCAGCGGGTGCAGCAGCATCTAAGGAGCGAAGGAGGTAGGCTAAACGTCGCCTATCTCCTTCGCTCCTTAGATGCTGCTGCACCCGCTGAGTTTCTCCAGCTTTTTGTGTAACCCTTGATTCTCCAGCATCTGCAGTTCCTTCTTTAACACTACCTCGTGTGGCAGTTAGTTCCGTTATACCCACCACCCTCGGACTGAGTTGTACACCATTCTATACAAAGGTGCTGATTTACAAAAAAATACACAAAGTGCTGGAGCAACTCAGCGGGTCAGGCAGCATCCCTGGAGAACATGGATAGAGAACATGAACAGGCCTTTTGGCCCAACTCGCCCACACCAGCCAACAATGCCCCAGCTACACAAGTTCCACATGCCTGTACTCGGTCCATATCCCTGCACAACTGTCCTATCCATGTACATGTCTACCTGTTTCTTAAATGATGGGATAGTCCCAGCCTCAACTACCTCCTCTGGCAGCTTGGTCCATACACCCACCACCCTTCATGTGAAAAAGTTACCCCTCGGATTTCTATTAAATCTTTTCCCCTTCCCTTGAACCTCTGGTCCTCGATTCCCCTACTCTGGGCAAAAATCTGTGCATCTACCCAATCTATTTGTCTCATGATCTTGTATACCGCTATAAAATCTCCCCTCATCCTCCTGCGGTGCATGGAATAGAGACCCAGCTTACTCAACCTCTCCCTATAGCTCATATCCTCTAGTCCAGGCTACATCCTCGAAAATCTTTTCTGAACCCTTTCAAGCTTGACAATATCTTTCCTATAACATGGTGCCCAGAACTGAACACAATATTCTAAATGTGGTCTCACCAATGTCTTATACAACTGCAACATGTACCTTCCAACTTCTATACTCAATACTCTAACTGATGAAGGCCAAAGTGCTAAAAGCCTTTTTGACCACCTTATCTACCTGCAACTCGACCTTCAAGGAACCATGCACCTGTACTCCTAGAACACTACCCAGAGGCCTACCATTTACTGTGTAGATCCTCCTTTGTTTGGTGTCTGAAAATGCAACATCTCACACTTATCTGTATTAAATTCCATCAACGATTCCTCCGCCCACCTGGCCAATCGATCCAGATTCTGCTGCAATCGTACATAACCATCCTCAGTATCTGCACAACTGCTCACTTTTGTATCATCAGCAAACTTGCTTATCTTGCCCAGTTTGTTCCCATAGGTGTCGTTTTGGTTTAGGACCCTTCTTCAAAGTCTGAAGAAAGATCCTGACTGGGAGCATCACCTATCCATGTTCTCCAGGGAAGCTGCCTGATCCGCTGAGTTACTCCAGCAAGTTGTGTATTTTTTAGACTATCAGGAAAACCCTTTTTATGCATGGATGGAAGTCTGCTCAAGTGTAATTTCAGCATGTTGCTCGTGCCCAGGAGTTTTGATCAATGAAAGGTCAAATGTGATAGAAATTCTGGCACAGGTGTCTGCAATCTTCCTTTCAGTTCCTTCCTGCATCTGCCATCCTAACACAGAAGAACTATGGACTAGGCTTTTCAATGACATGGAACCCAAACCTAGTCATAATTTCTGGCATCTCCATTCATGCATGTCCATAGGCTATTCTTGCAGAAATAGCATGGCCTGCTACTTAAGAGAGTTCTGCCCTTGTTGAATGGAGATAAGTGGAATTTATTTTGCCCTAGGGTGGTGAATCTGTGGAATCCATTGCCATAGGCAGCAGTGGAGGCCAAGTTAGTGGGTATTTTTAAATCGGAAATTGGTAGGTTCGTGTTTAGTAAGAGCGTCAAATGTTCTAGTGAGAAGGCAGGAGAATGGGGTTGAGAGGGGTTGCATGCCCCCAAAAGGAATCATATTGCCCTTTTCTGTAAGTAAACCACCTTTTCCCATTGAGCCTCATGTTATAGGTGGTCGTGCATTCTTATAGCACGTTTTTCTCGCACATTATGCCATTTTATCGGCGATGACAAAGTAACCTGCCAGCATTATTTAACAGCTGATGCCAACATTAGACTAGGGGGGATGGACATGCTCGTTCAATGCTAATTTATTGCCACATTTACCTAGCAACAGTGACATTATTTTTGTTTTGCCTGCAATACACAAAGTATGCAAAGAATCGCCACGTATCTGGTGCTGCCAAAATTACAAAGGTAGTTATTAGAGCCCTGATGGTCCCTCTTTGTTCGTGTGACCCTGCTAAATATAACGGGTGATGTCATATCCAAATCCTATTGCCCCATAGTAATGAGTGACTAAAATATGGACAGCGATGGATGGCGGCACAGTGGCGCAGTGGTAGAGCCGCTGCTTTATAGCACCAGAGACCCGGGTTCGATCTGGACCATGGGTGCTGTCTGTATGGAGTTTGTACGTTCTCCCTGTCACCGCGTGGGTTTAGTCTGGGAACTCCAGTTTCCTCCCACATTCCAAAGTCTTACAGGTTTGTAGGTTAATTGGCTTCAGTAAAAGTGTGTATGATAGTGACAGTGTACTGTGTGTCGCTGGTTGGCACGGACTCGGTGGGCCAAAGGGCCTGTTTTCCACACTGTATCTCTAGCCTAAAGTTAAAGTCTAAAAATGTGAGGTGTGGCGCTTTGGGAGGTCAAATGTAAGGGGAAAATATACAATCAATGACATGACCCTTAACAGCGATGTACAGAGAGATCTTAGGGGTCAAGTCCATAACTCACTGAAAATGAAATAGATAGAAGGCATTTGGTATGCTCTCGTAGGTCAGGGCATTCGATATCAGAGTCAGGAAGTATCTAGGAGTATCTGAAAGTATCTACCTTCCATGTTGTTTCTCTAAACTCTAAACTCTAAAAGTCATGATGCAGCTCTATAGGACTTTGGTTCTGCCGTATTGGGAGCCTAACCAAACCAAAACCTACCTAAACCTAACGAGGGGTGGCACGGTGGTCCAGCAGTAGATTTACTGCCTTACAGCTCCGGAGACCCGGGTTCAATCATGACTACAGGTGCTGTCTGTATGGAGTTTGTACGTTCTCCCCACGACCCCGTGGGTTTTCTCTGAGATCTTCCGTTTCCTCCCACACTCCAAAGATGTACAGGTTTGTAGGTCAATTGGCTTGGTATAATTGTAAATTGGTCCTAGTGTGTTTAGGATATTGTTTAACGTGTGGTTAGTGATTGCTGGTCAGTGCAGGCTCAGTGGCCGAAGGGCCTGTTTCCAAACTGTATCTCTAAAATAAACTAAACTTAACTAAACTAAAGTCCTATAAAGCTGCATCATGGCTGTCTGATTCTTATAGTCAATGAAAGCAATGAAGGCCAGACCAATGAATGCAAGCCTACCAACATGTGTTCTTTACTATTCTCCTTACTTGTACATCCCCCAACCTCTGGCATTCCACATAAAACAATCCAGGTTTACACAACCTTTCCTTACAGCTAATTCCCCAAATCCAGGCAACATATTGGGAAATACACAGGCAACATCTACTGAAAGAGAAATGTTATTAACATTTCAGTTCAGTCACATTTTGGTTCTGATGGGAAGTCATTGATATAAAACGTTAATCTCGTTGCTGTCTCCATGGAAACTGCCTGGCCTGAAGAATATCTTCAACCATATTCTGTTTACATTTCAAATTTCCAACATCTATATACATTTGCTTTTATATTTCATTTGTCTTATTTCCCTTTCTTTCCTCATTTACCACTGACTGTACATTAAGTTAATCTTTCCCACCATCTCCAAGACATTGTCTCACGTATTTACACACTGACGCTCAGAATGACTTCTGCAGTTTGTTGGTCTTTACTGTGCTTCAGGCTGCAAAGTAACACAGGAGCAGCCTTTTCGACATTTTTGCGATGAGGTTATTCAAGACAAAAGAAAGTCTGCACTTTTGAATTGGATAAATACATTTAATGTTACTCCAGCATCGCAGAACATACAGTATGTCAGGACTACAAAAATCAATGACTTATTTCATTGATTGCTGCTGCTATCAGGGTCAGTATGGCAGATATCAGATTATATATTTCAATAAAATGGCAGATGGATGGAATTTCAAATGAACTGCACTGTTTCACCAATGTTAGCTAGATTACAGCTTTCCGAAACTTGTATCTCAGCTCTTTTAGGGGAGTATGTTTTTTTCATGTGTTTGGGTGAATTTCCAGCATTTGAGTTTGAGTTTTGTACAGTGTAAAGGTTTTGTTGAATGCCAACCAGTCAGCGGGAAGACAATACATGATTACAATCGAGCCATCCGCAGTGTACAGATATATGGTAAAGGAAATAACGTGAATAACGTTTAGTGTAAGATAAAGCCAGTAACGTCCAATCAAAGATAGTCCGAGGGTCTCCAATGAGGTAGATAGTTGTTCAGGACTGCTCCCAAGTTGTTTGCAGGATGGTTCAGTTGCTTGATAACATTTGATGCAGACCCTATGAGAAAGTGGCTGTGACGTAGCTTGAGAACAAGTAGCTTCATGTATACATCAGGCAAGAAGCCTGGGTATTTTTAAGGTTGATTGAGGAAGGGAGACGTGTAATAAATGTGGTGAGGATTTGATGCACCAGTACCCACAATGTGAAAGAGAAAGATATCAAAAGTGAAATCAGTCCCATTGGTCAGCAAGCTTGAACAAACATGCGAAACACAATGTGCTGGAAGAACTCAGCGAGTCAGGCAGCATCTGTGGAGGGAAATCGTCTAATGACGTTTTGTTTGGGGACTTTTGAGAATCAGAGGGCACATAAGTTCATAGGTTCTTGTAGCAGAATTAGGTCATTCAGCCCATCAAGTCTACTCTGCCATTCAATCATGGCTGATCCATCTCTCCCTAACAACTACAATTTCCAGCCTTCTCCACAGAACCGCAATTCATGAAAGTTTACACTTTAAAAAAAAATTCTTCCAGTTAAATGCTCCATTATAGAAACATTTAGTACAGAAGAACAACTTCCTCCACTTATGGTCAGGTATGATGGATTGTCAATCTAATATAATGGCAGGGAGGCTGAGAGAAGGGCAAGGGAACTTTTACGAGGAGTTGGAATGCATTGCCATGGAGTGGAGGAGGCGGAGAACATGATAACTATTTGAAGCAGAGAGAAAGAAAGACTGAAAGAGAAACAAAGGGATTAGGATTTATTGCGTCAGAGACAAATAGCACGGAAACAGTATTTAAGGCGATTGGTAATAAAGCAGATGACAAGAGGAGAATCCAACAGTTCTATGTTGTTTTATGCAACAGTTGGTGAGGGTGTTATAGGGTGGCATAAATAGATGCAGTAAACCTCGTTGAAGGTGAGTTTGAAGAAGGGTCCCGACTCAAATCGTCATCTGTCCATTCCCTCCACAGACACTGCCAGTGCCGCTGAGTCCCTCCAGCACTTTGTGTTAGGCTCAAGATGGCAGAATCTGTGGTTTATTGTGTCTCATTGAACACATGCACTCCTGTGCCCAAAATCGCGAAAGTCTGGTGCATCAGCAAGTTCCCTAAGGTGGAATGGAACCAGTAAAAATGGTTGTTTTAAGGAGGGGGAGCATATTTAAGACTGCTTTGATAATGCAACAAATTGCATGAGTAGAGCCAGCTCTCCATAATACTGTTGAGGATCTGGCAGAGAATATTTGAGAGGCAATGACCACAATATAATTAGTTTCAATATAAGATCAGAGATAGAAAAATCAAAGACCAGTTGAGAACCAGAAGGCTCAGATATCAAGCAATTGGAGAAGGTACCAGAGGCGACGGAGAGATTTATTCAACAGCTGTTGAATGTTTGGGTCAACTCCGTGATAAGGTGGCAGACGTAGATGCAATGAAAGTCACCCAAGGTAAATTGAATGCAGCTAAAGAGGAAAGAAATAGCAGAAGTCTGAGTCTACGTTCAAACGAATTGGCACAAACACTATAGGCCAAGCGATCAACTCTTGCGATGAACATAGAAACATAGAAACATAGAAATTAGGTGCAGGAGTAGGCCATTCGGCCCTTCGAGCCTGCACCGCCATTCAATATGATCATGGCTGATCATCCAACTCAGTATCCCGTACCTGCCTTCTCTCCATACCCTCTGATCCCCTTAGCCACAAGGGCCACATCTAACTCCCTCTTAAATATAGCCAATGAACTGGCCTCAACTACCCTCTGTGGCAGAGAGTTCCAGAGACACACCACTCTCTGTGTGAACAATGTCATCATTCTGTGTAAGATTGAAAACTTACAACATGATTATAAAAGAAAGACTTAGCCAAGATTAAATGGAAGGCAAAGCTGGCAAACAGAGTAATGAGAGATAGTTAAAAAGAAAGAGCAGAGAGAGTGAAACCAAACGTATTTTGGGAGAGCACTGATTTAATTTTCCAGATAACATTGGATTGAAGCAGTCAGAGAGACGTGAGTCAGCAAATATTATCTGAATCTTCAAAAAATGGAGCAGGCACATTCTTGAAAATTATACAACAATATTGTGCAAAATACTCAACACACTTCTCTTCAGAATGCACTCACCTGGAGGGATGGAATAGTGGAGGGATAAGGATCATTTGTAGGCTGATGAGATTAGTTTGTCTTGGCATTGTATTCGACACAGTTATTTAGTTTTGTTTATTGTCACGTGTACCGAGGTACATTGAAAAGCTTTTGTTACGTGCAACCCAGTCAGCAGAAAGACAGTACTTGATTACAATCAATCCATTTTTTGATGCCATAGATACGTGATAAAGGAATAACGTGTAGTGCAAGGTAAAGCCAGCAAAGTCCGATCAAGTACAGTCCGAGGGTCACCAATGAAGTTGATAGTAGTTCAGCACTACTCTCTGGTTGTGGTAAGATTATTCAGTTGCCTGATAACAGTTGGGAAGAAACTGTCCCTGAATCTGGAGGTGTGCGTCTTCACACTTCTATACCTTTTGCCTGATGAGAGAGGGGAGAAGAAGGAGTGGCCAGGATGCGACTCGTACTAGATTATGCTGCTGGCCTTTCCAAGGCATTGTGAGGTATAAATTGAGACAATAGAAGGGAAGTTGGTTTATGTGATGGTCTGGACTGCATCCAGAATGCGCTGCAATTCCTTGTGGTCTTGGATGGAGCTGTTCCCAAAGGCCGAAGGACCTATCCCTGTGCTGCCCTTTTCTATTTTCTATGTTCTATCTAGTCTTTTGTTTCAACCTCTCAACGTTAGGATTTCAACCTTCAATGAGTTTCAACCTTAGGGTGGTACGGTGGCACAGCGGTAGAGTTGCTGCCTTACAGCACCAGAGACCCGGGTTCGATCTTGACTATGGGTTTTGTCTGCATAGAGTTTGTACGTTCTCCCCGTGATCTGCAGGAGTTTTCCTCAGTGCTCCGGTTTCCTCCCACACTCCAAAGAAGTACAAAGTAGGTTAATTGGCTTCGGTAAAATTGTAAATTATCCCTAGTGTGTAGGATAGTGCTAATGTGTGGGGATTGCTGGTCGGCGCGGAAGCAGTTGGCCGAAGGGTCTGTTTCCACGCTGTGTCTCTAAACATTTTAGGAAATCAAGAGCACATCTGCTGATAATTGTGCAACCCAATAACTTAAGTAAATTACTAATTGTGCACAATGCATTTACAATTTATTGACGGTGGATGCTAATAAGCAAGGTTCTACGCCAGGGCAATCATTTCAGAAATCAGGCCATTAGAATTCATAATCCAAAATAATATCCCCAAGCATGTGAACAAATAACAAGATAATTGAATCCATTAGAATCTTGCTTGTTAGCAGTTGTCATCAATACACTTTGAGAACGTTCTGCTCAATTACCTGCACCTTTGAATTAGACTGGATGAAGTCTAGTTTAATTTTGTTTAATTTTGTTCCGTTTAGTTTGGAGATAGAGCATGGAAACAGTCCTTTCGGCCCACCGAGTCTACGCCGCCCACCGATCACCCGTTCACACAAGTTCTACGTTATCCCACTTTTGCGACCAATCCTTACATATATTATGGGTGATTTACAGAGACCATTTAACCTACAAACCCACACGTCCTTGGCATGTGGGAGGAAACCAGTGCACCCAGAGGAAACCCACGCAGTCACAGGGAGTGCAAACTCTACACAGAGAGCAGCCAAGGTCATGATCGAACCCGGGTCGCTGGTGCTATGAGGACTCTGCTGCCCCAAAGATCAGTTTCATTGAGAAATAGGGACAAATAGCACAGAAACAAGTCCTCCAGCCGAATGAATTTGCATTATCCACTGCCCATTGACGCTAAACCTCCATGGGTCCCTTGTTTTTGTTTACTTTACTTTAGACTTTAGAGATGCACCGTGGAAATTAAAGCCAAGGTCCAAAGAAGGGTTTTGACCCAAAATGTCACCCATTCTTTCTCTCCAGAGATGCTGCCTGTCCCACTGAATTTCTCCAGTATTTTGTGTCTATTTTTGTCAGAAAACAAATCCTGTTTAGTCAGGTCAATGTAAATGTTGACAATTGTACAAAAACTATCAAGAGCAATGGGATACGAAGTGAAATGGAATGCTAAGTGGATCCCTGGCCTGCATCTGCTTTGATCTCATCTTAGGATAACATTATCAGCTATGCTTATTAAAAAATGTTTTATCCCTTCATATTCATATACATTGTTTCCATGTAAATACAATTTGCACGCTAAATCATTGACATTTAATAGCATCTATGGGGGAAGATAATATTTCTAGGGTCCCTTACTTTTCATAATTTTACAAACTATATTTTTAGCTCTGTGGACCAGCAGAAGGTGTCCATTTAAAGTCAATGTTAAGTGCTTGAAAAAGCAAATTTAAGCCAGCAAATTAATCCATTAATTTTATGTCAGAGTTTTTCCTCAAATCTCACTGAACGAAAACTGGATATGGTTAAAATTTGTTGCACACTGGAAAAAGGCCACTGCCTTTATCATATACACATAGAAAAATAGGAGCAGGAGTTATAGGAGATCAGTGGGCAAAATTAGGGCACATGGTAATGGGGGTAGAGTGCTGACATGGATAGAAAATTGGTTGGCAGACAGGAAACAAAGAGTAGGGATTAATGGGTCCCTTTCAGAATGGCAGGCATTGACTAGTGGGGTACCGTAAAGCTCGGTGCTGGGACCGCAGCTATTTACAATATACATCAATTATTTCGATCAATGGATTCAAAGTAACATTAACAAATTTGCAGATGACACAAAGCTGGGTGGCAATGTGAACTGTGAGGAGGATGCTATTAAAATGCAGGGTGACTTGGACAGGTTGGGTGAATGGGCAGATGCATGGCAGATGCAGTTTAATGTGGATAAATGTGAGGTTATCCACTTTGGTAGCAAAAACAGGAAGGCAGATTATTATCCAAATGGTGTCATGTTGGGAAAAGGGGAAGTACAATGGGATTTGGGGTAGTTCTTCATCAGTCAATGAAAGTAAGCATGCAGGTACAGAAGGCAGTGAAGAAAACAAATGGCATGTTGGCCTTTATAACAAGAGGAGTTGAGTACAGGAGCAAAGAGGTCCTTCTGCAGTTGTAGAGGGCCCTAGTGAGCACAACTGGAGTATTTTGTGCAGTTTTGGTTCCCTAATTTGAAGAAGGACATTCTTGCTATTGAGGGAATGCAACATCGGTTTACAAAGATAATTCATGGGATGGCAGGATATCATATGCTGAGAGGTTGGAGTGGCTGGGCCTATACACTATATGGAGTTTAGAAGGATGAGAGGGGGTCTTATTGAAACATATAAGATTATTTATTATTTTGGGTTTGGACACGCTAGAGGCAGGAAACATGCTCCCGATGTTGGCGGAGTCCAGATACAGGGACCACAGTTTAGGAATAAGGGATAAGCCATTTAGAACGGAGATGAGGAAACACTCTTTCTCACAAAGATAAAGATAGCAGAGTTAAGGAATATGGGGAGAGGGCAGGAACGGGGTACTGATTGTGGATGATCAGCCATGATCACATTGAATGGCGGTGCTGGCTCGAAGGGCCGAATAGTCTACTCCTGCACCTATTGCATATTGCCTATAGTTATTAGACCTTCCATGACTTCAGGTCATTCAAAATACCTTAAAGCGAATGGCATAGATTTAAGTTTATTCTGCATTGTAATTTGGAAAATGTGGTATCTACTTTGCAGAGCAATTTGACAAATGAAAATGGCCTGATTATATTTAGTTGGTTGATTAAATATTGGCCAGGTTATTAGGCAAGAATAACACATATAAGAAATAGGCCATTCACCCCAACGGGTCCTTGCCAAACAAGATGCCCCATCTAAGCTCATCCTCTTTCCCTGATTTTAGCCCATATCCCTCCAAATCTTTCCTATCTATTAGCAAAATTAGAGCACATGGTATTGGGGGTTCAGTATTGACATGGATAGAGAACTGGTTGGCAGACAGGAAGCACAGAGTAAGAATTAACAAGTCCTTTTCAGAATGGCATGCCGTGACTAGTGGGGTGCCGCAAGGTTCGGTGCTGGGACCCCAGATATTTACAATATTTATTAACGATTTAGATGAGGGAATTAAATATGACATCTCCAAGTTTGCAGATGACATGACGCTGGGTGCAGTGTGAGCTGAGATGAGATGCTACAGTATGAGGCTGCAGGGTGACTTGGATAGGTTGGATGAGTGGGCTGATGCATGGCAAATGCAGCATAATGTGGATAAACGTAAGGTTGTGGCGGTCCCTGGGCGGTAGGCCAGTCCTTGGATCATCCCCCTCACCGATTGAGTGACAGGGGCGTTGGTGTGCCACGGGGTTTCCTAACCACCCCTGGGTGTGTGCTGGCAGTTGGTGTGGTGTGCTCTCGCTGTAGGGATTAAAGGACTACTGTTTAAACCTAGCTAGCGTCTGGTCTTTTCCTGACCTTGTCTAGGTTGCTACACTGGTGACCCTCAACATTCATCACGCGTCGTGATGGATAATAATGCCGTTACGCTTAAGCTCCGTATTCTGTGGACCTGACATCTGGTTCCAGCAGGCGGAGGCACAATTTGCTATGACAAAACAATGGGTCGATGGGGCTTTTATTGACTGGAATTTAGAAGAATGATAGGGGATCTTATGGAATCATATACGAATATTAGGGGATTGGACAGGCTAGAGGAAAAATGTTCCCGATATTCGGGGAGTCCAGAACCAGGGCTCACAGTTTAACAATAAGGGGTAGGCCATTTAGGGTTGAGATGAGAAAAACCTCTTCACCCAGAGAGCTGTGAATCTGTGGAATTCTCTGCCACAGAGGGCAGTGGAGGCCAATTCACTGGATGTTTTCAAGAGAGATTTAGCTCCTGGGGCTAAAGGAATCAAGGGATATGGGGAAAAAGCACAAACGGGGTACTGATTTTAGATGATCAGCCATGATCATATTGAATGGTGGTGCTGGATCAAAGGGCTGAATGGCCTACTGCACCTATTTTTCTATGTTTCTGTATCAGCCCAAGTGTATTTTAAATGCTGTTGCAGTTTATTCCTCAACGACCTCCCTCTTGCAGCTCGTACCATATACCCACGACCCTCTGGGTGAGATTAAACCATATGATATTTGAGCATTAAAGAAGGAACTGCAGATGCTGGAGAATCGAGGGTTACACAAAAAGCTGGAGAAACTCAGCGGGTGCAGCAGCATCTAAGGAGTGAAGGAGATAGGCGACGTTTCGGGTCGAGACCCTTCTTCAGACTGGTCAGGGATCAGGGAAACGAGAGATATAAACAGTGATATGGAGAGATAAAGCAAGAACAATGAGTGAAAGATATGCAAAAAAGTATTGGTGATAAGGAAAGCAGGCCATTGTAAGCTGTTTCTGGTGTGAAAATGAGAAGCTAGTGCGACTTGGGGGGGGGGGGGGGGGGGAGATGGAGAAGGAATGTCAGGGCCCGAGGGCTGAGGGAGAGGTGGGGGGGGGGGGGGGGGGAAGGAGCAGTCTGGGTTAACAGAATTGAGAAAATTCAATGTTTAAGCCCAGAGGATGCAGACTCCCCAAGCGGAATATGAGATGTTGTTCCTCAAACTTGCGGTGTTGTTCACTCTGGCCATGGAGGAGGCCCAGGACCGAGAGGTCGGATACGGAGTGGGAGGGGGAGTTGAAGTGCTGAGCCACCGGGAGGTCGGGTTGGTTATTGCGGACCGAGCGGAGGTGTTCGGCGAAACGATCGCCTAGCCTCCGCTTGGTCTCACCGATGTAGATTAGCTGGCATCTGGAGCAACGGATGCAGTAGACGAGGTTGGAGGAGGTGCAGGTGAACCTCTGTCGGACTTGGAATGACTGCTTGGGTCCCTGAAAGGAGTGGATGGGGGAGGTGAAGGAACAAGTGTAGCATCTCTTGCGGTTGCAAGGGAAAGTGCCCGGGGAAGGAGTGGAGCAGGAGGGAAGGGAAGAATTGACGAGGGAGTTGCGGAGGGAGCGGTCTTTGCGGAAGGCAGATAGGGGGGGAGATGGGAAGATGTGGCGAGTGGAGGGGTCACGTTGGAGGTGGCGAAACTGGCGGAGGACTATCTGTTGTATGCGCTGGCTGGTGGGGTGCACAGTGTGGCGGCGGATGGCCAGTCGATACCGATAGTCCGGCTGGGGTCCAAACTGGGAGGCAGGGAATTGGAGCTGGAATCCACGAGGTATGAGGTGGAGGCGCAGGCAGGCCCCGAGGAAGCAGATGTGGCTGTGGTATCGAGTCTGGGTGAGGATGTGGTCGTAGAGTTTGAGGGAAGGGGATATCACAGAGGGGGAGCAGTTAGAGAGGAGGTTGTGAAACTGTCTTCGTAGGGAGGAGGAGAACTTCTTCAAAGTAGGCATACCTTGAGGAGATATCGCAGTGGAGTAGACAAAGTGTTAAAGAAGGAACTGCAGATGCTGGAGAATCGAGGGTTACACAAAAAGCTGGAGAAACTCAGCGGGTGCAGCAGCATCGAAGGAGTGAAGGAGATAGGCGACGTTTCGGGTCGAGACCCTTCTTCAGACTGGTCAGGGATCAGGGAAACGAGAGATATAAACAGTGATATGGAGAGATAAAGCAAGAACAATGAGTGAAAGATATGCAAAAAAGTATTGGTGATAAGGAAAGCAGGCCATTGTAAGCTGTTTCTGGTGTGAAAATGAGAAGCTAGTGCGACTTGGGGGGGGGGGGGGGGGGGAGATGGAGAAGGAATGTCAGGGCCCGAGGGCTGAGGGAGAGGTGGGGGGGGGGGGGAAGGAGCAGTCTGGGTTAACAGAATTGAGAAAATTCAATGTTTAAGCCCAGAGGATGCAGACTCCCCAAGCGGAATATTGAGAGAGCAGGGATATTTGAGCAGGTCAGTTAGATCAGACCGGACGTGGCTATTATTACAGCCACAAGTTTGAATGACCAAATGGCCAGCACATTTTGGGTTACATAGAGATACAGCATGGAAACCGTCCGTTCGGCTCACCGAGCCCAATGCCGACCAGCGATCCCCGCACACTAACACTACACACATTAGGGACAATTTACATTTTATACCAAGTCAATTAACCTATGTCTTCGGAGTGAGGGAGGAAACCTAAGATCACGGAGAAAACCCACACGGTCACGGGGAGAATGTACAAGCTCCATTCAAACAGCACCCGTAGTCGGGATCGAACCCGGGTCTCTGGCGCTGTAAGCGCCGCAAGGCAGCAACTGTAGCGCTGCTCCACCATGCAGCCCTGTCCACATTATGATTGATTAGAGCTGGTTGGAAGGTTTACCCGGCTTCTGTGCTGCAAGGTGGCATTTGCATTTGAGAAAGTTTGCCTGAAATAAACTGCCACTTTGATCAGTGAAACAAATCGTAAACTGTTCAAGTAAGAGAGAATAAAATAAAAGTGGAGTCAGATGCGAGAGATGTGTCACATTTAATTTAATGCAGTAATCCCAGCTCCACGGCAGGAGTCTGAATATTTGGTACATTTTGTTATGCAAAGTATACGCAGCAAGAATAATTCAGTGAAAATCAGCAATAATGAATGTTGTCTCGGAGACTGAGCAAGTATAAATTATACACTGTGCCTACAATGTTCAACCACAATGTGAATTTATAAAATGCCCTCAGCGCAAAAATGTTTCCTTTATTCATTTAAAGGATGTAGGAGTTGCTGGGAAGGCTGGCACTTATTACCATCCGTGAGTGAAACAGGTTGTGTGTCACCCTCCCTTGAAATGTTGGGATCTTTCTGATGAAATTACTCACACGGTACTGTTAGCAAGGGAGTTCCAGAACGGGGGGGGGTTACACAAAAGCTGGAGAAACTCAGCGGGTGCAGCAGCATCTAAGGAGCGAAGGAGATAGGCGACGTTTCGGGTCGAGACCCTTCTTCAGACGGGGATCAGTGACAATGAAGGAGTAGCAAGATGTTTCTGATTTTTTTCTCTTTTAGTTTTGAGATATGGTGCGGAAACAGGCCCTTCGGCCCGCCGAGTCCGCACAGACCAGCAATCCCCGCACATTAACACTATCCCACACACACAAAGGACAATTTACACTTATACCAAGCCAATTAACCTACGCACCTGTACGTCTTTGAAGTGTGGGAGGAAACCAAAGATCTTGAAGAAAACCCACGCAAGTTACGGGGAGAACGAACAAACTCCGTACAGACAGTACCCGTAGCTAGGATGGAACCTGGATCTCTGAAATTGACTGTTTAATTAGAATCATAGCATCATAGAAAATAGGTGCAGGAGTAGGCCATTCGGCCCTTCGAGCCTGCACCGCCATTCAATATGATCATGGCTGATCATCCAAATCAGTATCCTGTACCTGCCTTCTCTCCATACCCCTTGATCCCTTTAGCCACAAGGGCCACATCTAACTCCCTCTTAAATATAGCCAATGAACTGGCCTCAACTACCTTCTGTGGCAGAGAATTCCACAGACTACCACTGTGTGTGAAAAATTATCTTTTCATCTCGGACCTAAAAGACTTCCCCTTTATCCTTAAATTATGCCATTCAAGTCACTGTGGTGCATGTTGTACATGGTACACAGTGGTGCCTTGGCTGCTTGGTCCTGTATGGAGTCAAATTGTATGAAAATAGGTTGAAGGTGCACTCACACAGCAAAATGAAGGATCATGGATTATGCAGACTTTAACTTTAGAGATAAAATGTGGAAACAGGCCCTTTGGCCCACTGAGTTTGTGCCGACCAGCGATCACCTCATACACGAGCAGTGATAAATTTACAAGTTGACCAAAGCCAATTAACTTACACAACCTGTACGTCTTTGGAGTGAGTGTAGGGGGATTCCGGAGCACCCGGAGAAAACCCACGCAGTCACAGGGAGGTCGACTAAAATGCTGGAGAAACTCAGCAGGTGAGGCAACATCTATGGAGCGAAGGAATAGGCGATGTTTTGGGTCGAGACCCTTCTTCTGACTCAGTCACAGGGAGAACGTACAAACTTCATACAGACATCACCCGTAGTCAAGACCGATCCCAGTCTCTGTGGGGGCAGCAACTCTACTGCTGTGCCACCGTGCCGCCCCTGTTTTGCTGCACCACTGTGTCATTGGCTGTACCCAGTGTCGTTGGTGTAGATCACAGCAATCTTAATACATTGATTTTACTTATTAGGATTATTACTTTACGATGCAAATTCCTTATCAATATGAGGGTGTAGAAGATAATCCTAAAAGTATATTAAAAGTAAAAGGCTAACTAGGGAGAGTATAGAGACCCTTTAATGATCTACATGGTAATCTTTATGTAGAGCCATGTGGAGTGGATGAAGTCTTAAATTAATACTTCTTGTCTGAATGTACAATGGAGAAGGATTTAGAAACTAATGAGTTCAGGGGAAGGAAAAGTAATATCCTGGAGAATATCAACACTATGAAGACGGAAGTGTTAGAGGGAGGATATTGCCAGTGGTCTAGTAGAGATTTTTGTTACTGCATTAGCTGAAACTGCATTAATAGAAGACTGGATAAAAGCCAAAATTGTACCTTGATTTAAGAAAGGCTGCGGGAAAAATCCAGGCTATTTCAACCTTATTTCAGATTCACAAGAAAGTTGTGTGGGAAGGAACCACACATGCTGGTTTACACTGAAGATAGACACAAAATGTTAGAGTAACTCGGCAGGACAGGCAGCACCATTGGAGAGAGGGAATGGGTGACGTTTTGGGTCGGTCTGAAGAAGGGTGAGCTGATAGAAGTGTATAGGATTATGAGGGTCATAGATGGATAAGATAGCCAAAGACTTTCTCATGTTTGGGGTGTCTATGACATGGATTTAAGATCAGAGGGAGGAGGTTTAAAAGAGATCCAAGGGGTAGGGCTTTCACATAAAGAGTACTTGGTATAAGCTGCCTGAGGATGGAGTCGAGGCAGATACTTTAGCAACATTTAAGAGGCACCTGGATATGTTCTTCAATGAACAAGACAGGGAAGGATATACAATTAATAAATGGGATTAGTATAGATTGGCATAATAATTGGCACAGATGCAATGGGCCAAAGGTCCTGTTCTTGTACTGTACAACTCCATGACCATACCTGAATGCTGGCTTGGTCTTGCTATGTGCAGGCATATATTGCTCATTTTTGTGAATGGTATTGAATATTATGCAATCATCAGTTAATATTCTGTGCGTCAATCCTTTACAATGGAAGGAAGCTTATTAATAGACAATAGACAATAGACAATAGGTGCAGGAGCAGGCCATTTGGCCTTCCGAGCCAGCACCACCATTCAATGTGATCATGGCGGATCATCCCCAATCAGTACCATCTGAAAATGGTAACGCAGCAGCTGAAAATGATAAAAACCCCGGATTCTGCTTTCAGGAGCTCATCCACTGGTGTACGAAGGAATTGCAGATGCTGGTTTAAACCAAAGATAGACAGAAAAACCTAGAACATAGGTGCAGGAGTTGGCCATTCGGCCCTTAGAGCCAGCACCGCCATTCAATATGATCATGACTGTTCATCCAAAATCAGTACCCCGTTTTACTTTTCCTCCATATCCCTTGATTCCCTTGGCCCTAAGAGCTAAATCTAACTCTCTCTTGAAAACATCCAGTGAATTGGCCTCCATGGTCTTCTGTGGCAGAGAATTCCAAAGATTCACAACACTCTGGGTGAAAAAGTTTTTCCTCATCCCAGTCCTAAATGGCCTATCCCTTATTCTTAAACTGCGACCCCTGGTTCCGGACTCCCCCCCAACATCCGGAACATTTTTCGTGCATCAAATGTTTGGAATATTTTGCACTTCAAAGTTTCACTATTTCTCGTTCCCACATGCAAGTACAAGTTTCATATGCAGAAACCACATTCATCTACCCTATCAAATCCTCTAAAAATTGTATATGTTTCTATGAGATCCCCTCTCATCCTTCTAAATTCCAGTCAGTATATGCCTGCACATAGCAAGACCAAGCCCAGTCAACCCATTTGTTCATCATACATCAGTCCCACCATCCTGGGAATGAACCTGGTGAACCTACACTGCCCTCCCTCAATAGCAATAATGTCCTTCCTCAAATTAGGAGAGCAAAATTGCACACAATACTCCAGGGCCCTGTACAACTGCAGTAAGACCTCCATGCTCTTAAACTCAAATCCTCTCACAATGAAGGCCAACATGCCATTGACTTTCTTCACTGCCTGCTGTACCTGCATGCTTACTTTCAGTGACTGATGTACAAGCACACCCTGGTCTGGTTGCACCTCCCCTTCACCTAATCTGACACCATTAAATAGAAAATAGGAGCAGGAGGAGGCCATTTGGTCCTTCGAGCCAGCACCACCATTCATTGTGATCGTGGCTGATAGTCCCCTATCAATAACCCGTGCCTGCCTTCTCCCCATATCCCTTGACTCCACTCCCATTCACATAATGATCTGCCTTTCTGTTCTTTCCACTAAAGTGGATAACCTCACATTTATCCACATAATACTGCATCTGCCATCTTTCGGCCCACTCACCCAACTTATCCAAGTCACCCTGCAGCCACATAACATCCTCTTCCTCACACTGCCACCCAGCTTTGTTTCATCCACAAACTTAGATATGTTATATTTAATTCCCTTGTCTCAATCGTTAATATATATTTTAAACTACTGGGGTCCCAGCTAGTGTAACTCAGCGAGACAGCTGCATCTCTGGAGAGAAGGAATGGGTGATGTTTCTGGTCAAGACCCTTCTTCAGACTTCATCCACTGGTATTCTTTGGCTAAAAGGACCTCCAATGGTCACAAGCATCTTCCTTTCTCCGAGTTTGATTAAATCTGGAGGATTTATTTTCTCTTTGAATTCCAATGACTTCAGTTTTCGCAGGCCACACTCAGTCAATCGATCTGGTGTTGAGAGCACTCACTGTCTATACACCTCTTGACTTCAGCTCTTCAGTTCATGTTTGGATAAAGGCTGTATTAAAGTCTGGAATCTGTTAGCTCTTACGAAATCCAGGTTAGAGTCAAAGAGCCATTGAGACAAAGAGCTCAGAAACAGGCCCTTCGGCCAAACTTGCCCATGATGATCAAGCTGTCCCTTCCATGCTAGTCCTAATTACCCTGATGTTTTTAGCCTATATCCCTCTAAACCTTTCCTATCCCATGTACCTGTCCAAATGTCTTTTAAATGTTGTTATACCACCTGCTTCAACTACCTCCTCTGGTAGCTTGCTCCATATCCCCACCACCCCCTGTGAATAGATTTCCCCTCGGGTTCCTGTCGAGAGTCAAGAGAATCAAGTCAAGAGTGTTTTATTGTCATTTGTCGCAGATAGAACAATGGCATTCTTATTTACAGCAGCACAACAGAATATGTAAATATAGCAGAGAGAAGAAAAAAAATCAGTGTGTATATATACACACATACTCACAAATACACACACACATATATATATATACATCATATATATATATATAATCATATGTATATATATATATATATATATATATACACACACACACAGACATACACATAAAAAACAAACAATAATAGTGTAATAATAATAATAATAATGAAAATAATGGTCTATTGAAGTTCAGAGCTTATTTGTTGTCATGTTTAATAGCCTGATGGCTGTAGGGAAGAAGTTGTTTCTGATCCTGGACATTACAGTTTTCAGGCTCCTATATCTTCTTCCCAATGGCAGGGGTGAAATGAAAGTGTGGCCAGAATGGTATGGGTCTCTGATGGTGTGGCTGCCTTTTTGACGCAGCAAATCCAATAATTCCAGTTGATGGTGGGGAGGTCAGAGCTGGTGATGGACTGGGCAGTGTTCACAGCTACTTGCAGTCTTCTTCGCTCCTGGGCATTCAAGTTGCCGAACCAGGCCGTGATGCAACCAGTCAATGTGCTCTCTACCTTTAGAAGTTCAAGAGAAGCCTCTCTGACATACCAAATCTCCGTGATCTTCTCAGGTGCTTTCTTTATAATTGCATTAGCGTGCTGGGTCCAGGAATATGCACGCCCAGAATTTTTAAGTTTTTTAATCTCTCCACCATCGTCCCATTGATATAAACAGGATTGTGGGGTCTCATCCTTCCTCTTCCAATGTCCACAATCAGTTCATTAATCTTACAGACATTGAGAGCCAGGTTGTTGTTCTGGCACCATTTGGTGAATCGATCGATCTCACTTTTATACTCTGACTCATCACCATCTGTAAATCCTCCAACAACAGTGGTGTCTTCGGCAAACTTGAAAATTTGAGTTTGCACTGTGCCTGGCTACACAGTCATGAGTATAGAGTGAGTAGTGCAGGGGGTTGAGCACACAGCCTTGAGGTGCTCCCATACTGATTGTTAATGAGGAAGTAGTGTTTCAGCCAATTCAAACAGACTACGGTCTGATGCGGAAGTCGAGGATCCAATTGCAGAGGGATGGACAGAGACACAGTTCCGTGAGCTTGGTAACCAGTTTGGATGGGATGATAGTATTGAATGCCAAGCTGTAGTCTATAAACAACAGGCTTGACGTATGTATTTTTTATTGTCCCTGTTAAATCTTTCCCCTCTCACCTTAAACGCAAGTCCTCTTGTTCTTGATTACCCTACTCTGGGTAAAACACTGTGCATTGAGATTAAGCATATTATTGATGGTACTTGTTGAATCTTCAGTCACTTTACTAATGATTTAGAATGGTTTGATGGAGCAATCATTGGTTCCTTTGGATTCAATTTCATTGGATATTGGATTCAATATCATTCAAAGGGACTTCATTAATTGCACAAGAAGACAAAGGAGATAAACTTTGGTGAAATTGGTCTGATTCAAGGTCTTAATGGAGGAGTGAGAGTGATGAAATATTTTAGAGAGGAGTGGAAGAAAAGGGGTTATTGCAAGGTCGAAAAGAAGGGATACACAAGACTACAATGCAGAAGTATATTTCCAAATTCTCGTTAAATATAGTCCTGGAGTTTAAATTCACTTACCCCTCCCAAGCTTCAATAATCAATCTCTAACAGTCTTTCTTGTCCATTTGCAACATTTTATCACAAATGCCTGCAGGTTTCGAAAGAAAATGGAAAACCCCCTTTTAAAAAAAAATGTTTTTAGAGCTACAGCACGGAAACAGCCCCTTCAACCTGTAAATATGCTCCTAAAGCTTACCCCCCCCCCCCTCCCCCCTTCAGTCTAGTTCAGTAAAACACACTGACACAAGCATTGGACCAACTAAACTTTATTTTTAGAACGAACAGAAAATTCCCCTAAATGATACCTAAACCACCTGCCTGACCAAGCTCTTCAGCCTCGTGCAAAAGGTCATGCAGTCCCAAGTGCCCTTCCAGAAGATCGACACCGATCCAAAATGGGGCTACCTTTTATAGGTCCACATATCTTGAGGGGCCGAACTACATAGGGGTTGTCCCCTTACAATCCAATCAAACATATCAATTACATCAATACATTATTGACAATTCCCCAATCCAATTACAGAGGGTGTAAAACAATGTTTCTTACAGAAGCTTCTGGAAGGAAGCTAGTTCACTGAATAATGCAACATTTGCTCTGGACCACAAAACAATTCTGCTAGGGTTTAACACTTTGGTCAATCAACAAACAGTAGGGTAACTTTCTTGCAACATTATTTACATTATTTACAATTCTTTTGCAGCATTCCAATCAAACTCATGCATTGGAGGTCCTCTGCAAAACTCTCATGCATACTTACAATTGCAGAGATACTTAGACCTTCCTTATCTGAAACATTGATCTGGGACCTAGACTTCTCAGCACCAGCCAGCACCCTGTGGCTTCTTATACCGAATTGGCCAAAAAGGCCTTGTAAAGCATGAATCCTCTGTTTTATTTTGGCTCTATTCTGGCTCCATTTTGGCCGGGATTTACAGGCCCACCAAGTCCGCGCCAATCAGTGATCCCCGTACGCTAGCACTACCCTGCACACTAAGGACAATTAATACACTTTTGCTGAAGCTAATTAACCGACAAACCTTTGGTGTGTGGGACGAAACCAGGAGTGCCCGGGGAAAACCCACATGTTCGTGGGGAGAATGAACAAACTCTGTCCAGACAGCACCCATAGACAGAATCAGTGTCTCCAGCGCTGTCAGGCAGGCAGCAACTCTACTAGTGCACCATCGTACCACACCACTTCATTGATGGCTTTACATAATGTTTGCTTGCCAACGTCTGCAAGAAATTAATCTTCAGTTTCTGGAGACTGCAGATTAATGTGACACTGCTAGCAGAAGGCCGTTGGGGTGTAGGGTTTGCAGGAGTGGAGAAGGCCATTGTAGTCAGATGTCATGACCATGGAGAAAGGATGCACTTTTAAAATCTGAGACACCTGGAACCAATGTAGGTCAGTTAGGATCAGAATGATGGGTGAGTGTGACATTGAAAAAGTAAACCTTGGATGTCAGTGAATCCCATTATAGCTATTCTCACATCTGCTGCAGAAAACTCCAAGGCCCAAGACTAGCTGTTCATGGTATTAATGGATGAATGCTGACACCTTCATTTGACATTTTCATACCGTGATTTCAACAGACCATAACCTATTTTTTAAAAAGTGAATTAATGTTCACATTAAAATCGGCAAGAAAGAATATCTCTCTGGTTTCACAACTTTCTAGGATTCAATACACAATAGAATCATCTTTAAACTTTCCATAAACTAGCAGAATTTGTTCGTTTTGATAATCTATGGGATTGTACGTTGCATATTGATATTTTTAACGATCTGATTGTCATTCAGTAATTATAAGTTTACATTAATTTGCAACACTTGCAGTACAAAATAGTCTAGAAATTAGTTAACTTACTCTAGAAAAGTTTAGTGCTATGTGGTTAATTGTCAATTGTAGCTGAAATAAACTGATTCGGTGATCATTTCTGCAAAAAGCCGTGGCATTTATGAAATAAATCTTTTGGTTAATATATGCTTGTGCATTTAGCCTTTCCCAGGTGTCAAACATACACCAAATGATGCAAGTTTAGTTGAGTTTAGTTTAGAGATACAGCACGGAAACATGCCACCGCATCCGCACCGACCAACGATCCACGCATATTAACACTACCCTACACTCTAGGCACAATTTACACTTATACCAAGCCAATCAACCTACAAACCTGTGCAACTTTGGAGTGTGGGAGGTAATCGAAGATCTCAGAGAAAACCCGCGTGGTGACTGGGTGAACGTACAAACTCCATACAGACAGCACCCGTAATCAGGATTGAACCCAGGTCTCCGGTGCTGCAAGCGCTGTAAGGCAGCAGCTTGATCACTGCGCCACCGTGCCATCCATTTGTGCAAAGCCCATTACCATCCCGACCAACAGAAACGTGAGTTCAAAGATCCACACGGAATGGTTTCAACCAAACTCTCAACACTTTGCATTAGTTTGCTGCAGGGTGCTTCTTTCCTTAATTGATTGATTGATTGATTGATACTTTGTTATCGCAGCTGACATGCCACAGTGAAATTCTTTGTTTTGCAAACCATACACAAGGTATGCAAAGAGTCGCCATGTATAGGGCACTGACAAAGTTACAAAGTGCTCGATACAGTCACTTGGGGATTACAGTTAGGGGCCTCCTCTTTGTTCTCGGAGGCCGACAACGCCGGGTCCCTCTTTGTTTTTGGCCACTCCCCCACTTCGGGTGGGGGAAACTATTGCAATATTTAAAAGACATTTGGACAGATACATGTATAGGAAAGATTTAGAAGGCTATGGCCCATACGCAGGCAGGTGCCACTTAATTCTGCACTGCACCATTGTAGGGATTTCTCGTGCCTGGAAGAATCAACTGCAGATTTCTTCTTCCGGGTGGTCCTCACTGTTGCCCTGGCTGGTCACCTAGTCCCCTTCGCAACCCGTATGTGCCTTTTAGCATTTGATTGACTAGAACTTTTGTCTACATTTGGTTGAAGATAAAGTCTCTCGCCTTATCCCCAGAATCCTCTCTTTCCATCATAGCAGGCAGCAGCAACCCACATTGTACCAACCATGGAGTGTGTGCTTTTAATGGCTGAATAATGCACAACAAAAGTGTCAGAAGTTCCATTCAGTTAATGCTGGTCAAGTTGGGAAATGTATACGTCCCATTCCACCACACATCTCTGGTGAACTGCTGTTCTAACTTCATTTGACCCTAATTCCTGATTTTGTGAGAGGGATGCAAACTGATATTAATGATAAACATAGCAATATTTTAACACACCAAAAAAATTAATCCACTAGAAAAATATGTCGTCAACTAATTCTTGGTTCTGATCTCAGTGGTATTTCATCGACATTTTAAATTAATTTCTTTATACCTACCAACTGACATAACCACATGATTGTTACTCAATTCAATGTGCCACCAGCAATGTTATGCTATGTAATGATCTATTTTGCTCAAGGTTACAGCATCTTCAGTTCCTTGTGGCACTATGAAGAAAGGTTGTGATGTTTCTCAGATAGGCAATCTTTGTTATTGAGGGATCATTGACTTAGAAACTTTGGTTAAAATAATATGCCAATGTTGCAAAAAGTCTGGTTCAGCCGAAACAATGTTTGGGGAGGGGCATAAGGAAGTCACAGTACAGGATTTACGAAGGAGAAGCTGCAGTAACTATTTTAGTCTTCCCATTCATCATCTGGAGGCAATTGTTGCTTATTCATGACTAAATGCCAGATGAGCTGCAACAAAGTAGGACAGCAAGGCTTATGTCATCAGTGTGCACATGGAAATGGACTACGTTTCTGTGGGACTAAGTATAAGAGAGAAGAAGAGGATCCTTCTGTGGATTTTTGGAAAGACGGTGTGAAGGGAAACCATCAGAATCAGAGTCATACAGCACAGAAACAGGCCCTTCAGCCCAACTCGGCCAAGATGCCCCATCTAAACTAGCCCCATTTGCCCAGGATTTACCCATATCTCTTTAAACCTTTCCTATCCATGTTCTTCATCAGATCAGACTCAATTTATTAAGTCATGGGTGTATTTATGTATAGAATTGTAGTCAATGCCTTCTATGTTCTGTCGTGCTATGCAAAGAAAGATTTTCATTGTCCTGTCAGGGACACATGACAATAAACTCTTTTGACTTTGACTTTGAGATGTCCTCTAAACTTCCCCATTCTCCTAATATAGTCACAAAATGCTGCAGAACACAGCGGGATAGGCCGCATTTCTTGAGAGAAGGAATGGATGTAGTTTCAGATCGAGACCCTTCTTCAGGCTGAAGAAGGTCTGAAGAAGGGCCTTGACCCGAAACATCACCCTATCCTTCCCTTCTGAGATGCTGCCTGAGTTACTCCAACATGTTATGCCTATCTTCGGTTTAAACCAGCATCTGTAGTTCCTTGCTACACATTATTCTAAAGCTGTGCCCTTTAGTTTTAGATACCTCTGACGAAAGGTAAAGGTTTTTGCTATTTCTCTTATCCATGACTCTTAGTTGGCCTCTTTCGGATCCTCCCTTCACCTCTTCCACTCCATGTGAAACTTTTTCAGCTCATCAAGTCTCTCCTCATAACTGAAATATACAATAGACAATACGTGCAGGAGTAGGCCATTTGGTCCTTCGAGCCAGCACCGCCATTCACTGTGATCATGGCTGATCATCCACAATCAGTACCCTGTTCCTGCCTTCCCACCCGTATCCCTTGGCTCCACTATATTTAGGAGCTCTATCTAACTATCTCTTGAAAGCATCCTGAAAAGTCAAGTTAAGTGAAGAGAGTTTATTGTCATGTATCTCAGATAGGACAATTAAATTCTTGCTTGTTGCAGCACAACAGAATATATAAACATAATACAGAACAGGAGATAAAGGTTCAGTGTGTCTATATACCATAGACCATATATATATATACACAATAAATAAACAGATAAAGTACAATAGGCTGTTATTGTTCAGAGTTTGTTTGATGGCAGTAGACAATAGACAATAGGTGCAGGAGTAGGCCATTTGGCCCTTCAGGCCAGCACCACCATTCAATGTGATCATGGCTGATCATCCCCAATCAGTACCCCGTTCCTGCCAACTCCCCATACTCCCTGACTCCGCAACCTTTAAGAGCTCTATCTAGCTCTCTCTTGAAAGTATCCAACAAAAACAGCCTCCACCGCCCTCTGAGGCAGAGAATTCCACAGACTCACAACCCTCCGGGAGAAAAAGTGTTTCCTCGTTTCCTTATTCTTAAACTGTGGCTCCTGGTTCTGGACTCCCCCAACATCGGGAACATGTTTTCTGCCTGTAGCGTGTCCAAACCCTTAACAATCTTATATGTTTCAATAAGATCCCCTCTCATCCTTCTAAACTCCAGTGTACAAGCCCAGCCGCTCCATTCTCTCAGCATATGACAGTCCTGCCATCCTGGGAATTAACCTTGTAAACCTACGCTGCACTCCCTCAATAGCAAGAATGTCCATCCTCAAATCAATATTGAAGAAGGGTCTCGACCCGAAACGTCGCCCATCTCCTTCGCTCTTTAGATGCTGCTGCACCCGCTGAGTTTCTCCAGCTTTTTGTGTAACCCTTGTGTTTCATAGCCTGATGGCTGTGGGGAAGGGGCTGTTCCAGATCCTGGATGTTCCAGATTTCAAACTCCTGTACCTTCTTCCCAATATCAATGGAGAGATGAGCGTGTGACCAGGATGGTGTGAGTCTTTGATGATGTTGGCAGCCATTTTGAGGCAGCGACTGCGATAGATCGCTTCGATGGTGGGGAGGTCAGAGTCGATGGACTGGGCAGTGGTCACAACTGTCTGCAATAGTTTCCACTCCTGGACACTCAGGTTGCCAAACCAAGCCACGATGCAACCAGTTAGCATGCTCTCTACTGTGCACCTGTAAAAGTTAGAGGGAGTCCTCCTTGACATCCTGACTCTCCGTAATCTTCTCAAGAAGTAGAGGCGCTGATGTGCCTTCTTTATGATTGCATCAGTGTGCTGGGACCAGGAAAGATCTTCGGAAATATGCACGCCCAGGAAGTTGAAGTTCTTGACCCTTTCAACCATCGTCCCAAATTGGCCTCCACTGCCTTCTGAGGCAGAGAACTCCACAGATTCACAACTCTCTGGGTGAAAAATGTTTTCTTCATCTCCATTCTAAATGGCTTACCCAAATTCTCCAAATTGAAACAGAAAATCTCAGGCAACATCCTGGTAAATCTTCCCTGTGGTCTCTCCAGTGCAATCATGACCTTACAATAGTATGGTGACAGAATGTTGTACAATATCCCAACCTTACCCTAACCAATGGGAGTGCAGCGTAGGTTTACAATGTTAATTCCCGGGATGGCGGGACTGTCATATGCTGAGAGAATGGAACAGCTGAGCTTGTACACTCTGGAGTTTAGAAGGATGAGAGGAGATCTCATTGAAACATATCAGATTGTTAAGGGCTTGGACATACTAGAGGCAGGAAACATGTTCCCGATGTTGGGGGAGTCCTGAAGCAGGGGCCACAGTTTAAGAATAAGGAGTAAGCCATTTAGAACAGAGATGATGAAACATTTTTTCTCACAGAGAGTGGTGAGCCTGTGGAATTCTCTGCCTCAGAGGACGGTGGAGGCAGGTTCTCTGGATGCTTTCAAGAGAGAGCTAGATTGAGCTCTTAAAAATAGCGGAGTCAGGGGATCTGGGAAGAAGGCAGGAACAGGTACTGATTGGGGATGATCAGCCATGATCACATTGAATGGTGGTGCTGGCCTGAAGGGCCAAATGGCCTACTCCTGCACCTATTGTCTATTGTCTATTGTCAATGGTTTATGGCTATCATAAATTTAAAGCAGAACTCCGTTCTCCCATTATTCATTATCATTGTATTTCTATGGACAGAAATCCAATTTTGTCTCGACTTGAAAGGTCACCCATTCCTTCTCTTCAGAGATGCTGCCTGTCCCGCTGAGTTACTCCAGCATTTTATGTTTATCTTCAGTGTAAACCAACATCTGCAGTTCCTTCTTGCACAATCCTATTTTTCCATTCCTTTTGCTAACAAATATTATTTTCATGCATAAAACCTGGAATTGTAGACTAAGAAAGCCTTGATTTAATGATTTTAGTTTAGTTTAGTTTAACGATACAATGTGAAAACAGGCCCTTCGACCCATCGAATCCACGCCGATCACCGATCACCCACTGACTAGATCTATATTATTCTGGTTTTGCATCACACAAACTTGGGGAAATTTAGAGAAGCCAATTAAATTGGGCCAGTCAGAGTAGAAATAGGAGGATATTGCAGATGAATACGTGGCTTGAAAAATGGTGCAAGGGGGAGGGATTCAAATTTTTAGGGCACTGGAACCATTTCTGGGGGAGGTGGGACCAGTACAAACAGGACGGTCTGCACCTGGGCTGGAATGGAACCAATGTCCTTGGGGGAGTGTTTGCTAGTGCTGTCGGGAAGGATTTAAACTAATGTGGCAGGGGGATGGGTACAAGAGCAGAGAGGCAGGTGGGTGTAAAACGAGGGTGGAAGCAATAGGGAGCAAGGTGAAAAGTAAAAGTGGCAGGCAGACAAAACCAGGGCAAAAATCAAAAAGGGCCACTTCTCAACAAAATTGTATAAGGGGTAAGAGCGTTGTAAAAACAAGCCTGAAGGCCTTGTGTCTCAATGCAAGGAGTATTCGTAATAAGGTGGATGAGTTGAACGTGCAGATAGCTATTAATGAGTATGATATAGTTGGGATCACGGAGACATGGCTCCAGGGTGACCAAGGCTGGGAGCTGAACATCCAGGGATATTCAATATTCAGGAGGGATAGAGAGAAAGGAAAAGGAGGTGGGGTAGCGTTGCTGGTTAGAGAGGAGATTAACGCAATGGAAAGGAAGGACATTAGCTTGGAGCATGTGGAATCGGTATGGGTAGAGCTGCGAAACACTAAGGGGCAGAAAACGCTAGTGGGAGTTGTGTACAGGCCACCTAACAGTAGTAGTGAAGTTGGGGATGGTATAAAACAGGAAATTAGAAATGCGTGCGACAAAGGTAAAACAGTTATAATGGGTGACTTCAATCTACATATAGATTGGGTGAATCAAATTGGCAGGGGCACTGAGGAAGAGGATTTTTTGGAAATCATTGGACAAAGTCAGCATGGATTTACGAAAGATAAATCATGTCTGACGAATCTTGTGGAATTTTTCGAGGATGTAACTAGTAGCGTGGATGGGGGAGAACCAGTGGATGTGGTGTATCTGGACTTCCAGAAGGCTTTCGACAAGGTCCCACATAAGCGATCAGTATATAAACTTAAAGCATATGGCATTGGGGGTTCAGTATTGATGTGGATAGAGAACTGGCTGGCAAACAGGAAGCAAAGAGTAGGAGTTAACGGGTCGTTTTCACAATGGCAGGCAGTGACTAGTGGGGTACCGCAAGGCTCAGTGCTGGGACCCCAGCTATTTACAATATACATAAATGATCTGGATGAGGGAATTGAAGGCAATATCTCCAAGTTTGCGGATGACACTAAGCTGGGGGGCAGTGTTAGCTGTGAGGAAGATGCTAGGATAATGCAAGGTGACTTGGATAGGTGAGGTGAGTGGACAAATGTTTGGCAGATGCAGTATAATGTGGATAAATGTGAGGTTATCCACTTTGGTGGCAAAAATAGGAAAACCGACTACTATCTAAATGGTGGCCGATTAGGAAAAGGGGAGATGCAGCGCGACCTGGGTGTCATGGTACACCAGTCATTGAAAGTAGGCATGCAGGTACAGCAGGCAGTGAAGAAAGCCAATGGTATGTTAGCTTTCATAGCAAAAGGATTTGAGTATGGGAGCAGGGAGGTTCTACTCCAGTTGTATAGGGTCTTGGTGAGGCCACACCTGGAGTATTGCGTACAGTTCTGGTCTCCAAATCTGAGGAAGGACATTATTGCCATAGAGAGAGTGCAGCGAAGGTTCACCAGACTGATTCCTGGGATGTCAGGACTGTCTTATGAACAAAGACTGCATAGACTCGGTTTATACTCTCTAGAATTTAGGAGATTGAGAGTGGATCTTATAGAAACTTACAAAATTCTTAAGGGGTTGGACAGGCTAGATGCAGGAAGATTGTTCCCGATGTTGGGGAGGTCCAGGACAAGGGGTCACAGCTTAAGAATAAGGGGGAAATCCTTTAGGACCGAGATGAGAAGGAATTTTTTCACACAGAGAGTGGTGGGTCTCTGGAACTCTCTGCCACAGAGGGTGGTTGAGGCCAGTTCATTGGCTATATTTAAGAGGGAGTTAGATGTGGCCCTTGTGGCTAAGGGGATCAGAGGGTATGGAGAGAAGGCAGGTACGGGATACTGAGTTGGATGATCAGCCATGATCATATTGAATGGCGGTGCAGGCTCCAAGGGCCGAATGGCCTACTCCTGCACCTAATTTCTATGTTTCTATGTTTCTAACTTATAAACCTGCACGTCTTTGGAATGTGGGGGGAAACTGGAGCACCCAGAGAAATCCCACGCGGTCACAGGGAGGACGTGCAAACTCCATATAAGCAGCAGCTGTAGTCGGGATTGAACATGGGCCTCTGGCCCGTGTAAGGCAGCAACTCTGCCACTGCGCCACTGCACCGCCCCTACCCAGGACCTTTTGCATGTAAAGCAGACATGACTTTACTGCACTATGAACCAACACATGCAACAGGGTAATTATACAAGGACATATTGTGAATGTGCTGGTGAGGTATGATGTGAAAGCTTTCGCTTCTAAACACTTATTTTTCTCGACAGGCTATCATGGCTCAGCTGCCCCAGGAGGAAAAGGCAAAGATTGCTGAGCAAGTGGAGAGCTTCCAGCAGGAGAAGAACAAGCTGGATGCCGAAGTTGCAAAGTGGGATGACAGCGGCAATGACATAATTGTGCTGGCAAAGCAGATGTGTATGATAATGATGGAAATGACTGATTTCACCAGGTAAGAGAATGTAGGCAATGTGTGACTTGCAACTCGAGCATAACCAGCACACACCACACAGAGCAAATCACTGTTTTTACTGGTACGGAGAGCTTAGGACACTACTTCTCCCTGCACTATATACACAGCAGAATGTGTAGGAAGTGACTGCAGATGCTGGTTTAAACCGAAGACAGACATAAAATGCTGTAGTAACTCAGCGGGACAGGCAGCATCTCTGGAAAGAAGGAATGGGTGACGTTTCGGCTCGAGACCCTTCTTCAGCAGAACACTGGCCAGTAACTAATCTTTCTCCAGAATCTGTGGAATTCTTTGCCGCAGACGGCTGTGGAGACCAAGTCAGTGGATATTTTTAAGGCAGAGATAGATAGATTCTTGATTAGTACGGGTGTCAGAGGTTATGGGGAGAAGGCAGGAGAATAGGGTTGGGATGGAGAGATAGATCAGGCATGATTGATTGGCGGAGTAGACTGCATGGGCCGAATGGCCTAATTCTGTTCCTGGAACTTTTGAACTATGAACCAATGTGACAATAATAAACCTAAAGCTAAACCAACGTGATTACCTTTTAACTGTCCTAGTGACTTTTAATTGTTGCCCTCAGTTTAAGAACTATCTTTTTTCATCTGTCATAATGTTAAGTTTAGAGAAACAGCATAGATCCTTCAGTTCACCGAGTCTATGCTGACCATCGATCACCCATTCACCCGAGTTATTATGGTTGGGCCAATATGAGCATTTGTTGTCTATTTCAAAGTGTCCTAGAATTGTGAAGGTTGTTGGGTGATTTTGGAAGTCAGTTCAGGCTCTCCCACGTTAATGTGGAGTTATCCTGGACTAGAGTGACTAAACATGCTGGATTTCCAACCTGAAGGTCATGAGTAAACCAAATGTTTTTTACATTCATACCATGCTTTCATCCAGGTTTTTATTCTAGATATATTATAATTTTATTGAAACCACCATTTAAATTAATTGGAATGGTTCTGGATTATCTGTTCAAGAATTCTCTGAATTATTAGTTGAACAACTAATTCATAAGACTTCAAAGCTGCTTTCACTGAGTAACAAGAAGTTAGTAAAACAGGCGACAAGTTGACTCTTGTCAGCACACTTTAAAAAACGTCCCATTTTCGAGACAGTCCCTTTCCTTCAAACGATCTGCTCCAATCAACTTGAGCGAGTTCCTGTCTAATGCCTTCATAGATGGCCTTGCCCCAATTCAGAATTTTAACTTGTGGACCCACCCTGTCAGAGGTCACAGGTCCCAAAAGGCTCATCTACGGGCACTTCATCCACTTTCCCCCCCCCCCGATTCCCTGAAAAAAATGTTTTTCTCTTCTGAATCTTTTTGTCTAATTATGTGTTGATGTGTTTGTTAAAGTAAGCAAGGTAAATATATGCAGACACAAGGAAGTGCAAGTGTCGGTTTACAAAAAAAGACACAAAGTGCTGGAGTAACTCAGCGGCTCTGGCAGCATCTCTGGAGAACATGAATAGGTGAGAGGAGTGTTGTTCCTGGAGCTTGCATTGGCCCATGTTGTAACAATGCTGGGGCCAGAAGCAAAGTGATGCTAGTGGGAGTAGGATGGTGAATTAAAAGGCAGGTAATCAGAAGCTATGGGGCAACTCGTGCAGACTAAGTGCAGGAGTACCGTTTAAAAAAAGAGACACAAAGTGGTGGAGTAACTCAGCCGGTCAGGTAGCATCTCTGGAGAACATGGATAGGTAAAGTTTTGGGTCGACAACCGGCTTCAGACTATTTGTTTTAGTTTAGAGATACAGCAGGCAAACAGGCCCTTCGACCCAACCAGTTCACAGAGACCATCGATCACCTGTTCGCACAATGTCTATATTATCCCACTTTCTCATCCAGTCACTGCTTATTAGGGGTAATTTATAGGGGACGATTAACCTACAAACCCGCACGTCTTTGAGATGTGGGAAGAAACCAGAGCACCCAGAAGAAACCCACATGGTCACAGGGTGAGCATGCAAACTCCCCACAGACAGCACCTGTGGTCAGGATGGATCTAGCTATGCTACTACTGTGCCTTCCCTTATCGAAAACAAACATTTATTTTTCCGTTAGATTTCAGTAAAGTGAGGGATTTGGAGTATAGAAGTATTGGTTGACTTGCATGATTGCCAGAGAAATAACAATGTCAGATAAACAAGACAGCTGAAATGCTTATATAGCAACCACAAACATATCTAAAAGCTCAGGATCAAAGACTACAGAAATATATTTGCCTCCAATGCTGCAATTGCTGGAATAGTCAAGCAAAGTTAAATATTGCACCATATTTGTCATTTATTGTGCGAAAGAGTATATATATATATATATAAATATATATATCTACACGCACTGAACTTTATTTTTCTCCCGTTATGTACTATGTTTGCATGTTCTGTTGTGCTGCAGCAAGTAAGAATTTCATTGTCCTATCTGGGAAATATGACAATAAAACACTCTTGGCGACCTCTAACTGTAATACCGGCCAATCCCTCTTCTCCCCTTCCCTATCGGGCAAAATGTGTGGAAGTGTGAAAACGCACACCTCCAGATTCAGGGACAGTTTCTTCCCAGCTGTTATCAGGCAACTGTATAATCCTACCAACAATTAGAGACAGAAGTCCTAAACTATTATCTACCTCATTGGAGACCATCGGACTCTTTGATCAGACTTTACTGGCTTTATCTTGCACAAAATATTATTCACTTTATCATGTATTTGTACACAGGGGATGGCTCGATTGTAATCAACTATAGCCTTTCCGTTGACTGGTTGGCACGCAACAAAAGCTTTTTAGCCATGATCATATTGAATGGCGGTGCTGGCTCGAAGGGCCAAATGGCCTACTCCTGCACCTATTTTTCTATTTATCAATGTGGCAATAAACTAATGACTAATACACAAGATGGGTGCTGGGTCATGCAAAGGCATAGATCATTGTTCAGAGATGCTGAATACTGGAGAACAGATTGACTGTGATTGTAGTTCACAATAACAATGTTGAGAATGTCTTTTAACTGATCTGAAAATAGATGTTGCTATAGAGGTTTATCATGATTTCATTCTGATTACCACATGAAATCTGTGATTTCCAAAATTAAATGTCAACCCACCTTTTTTAGTTTATTTTAAAAAAGAAATGCAAAATGTTTTATAACTTGATGTATGGATATCAAGGGATATGTGGAGAAAGCAGGAATGGGGTACTGATTTTGGAAGATCAACCATGATCATATTGAATGGCAGTGCTGGGTGGAAGGGCCAGATGGCCAACTCCTGCACCTATTTTCTATGTTTCTTTGAATGTGATATTCATACCAGAATAATTCTGCATTTTCAATTGCATCAGAAGATCACAGTCACATTGAAAGTCATCTTAATTTGCATTATAATGTAAGGGTTGTGCATTAATTCATGGATTAACATGAAGGAAACCTTTCTTTTCATGGGGTGTAGTTGGAAGCTGGAATACGCTGCCTGCAGATGTGCGGGTGTCAGATTCCTCGGTGGTTTTAAGCAGGAAAGTGGGTAAAAATATAACAATGAAAAAACTTGACAACATCAGAGATAGGGCTGTGAGGGTCGAGAGCTAGTGCTGTCATGATGGGTCAAATGATTTCCTATCCAAATAATGAAAGGCCTGGATAGAGTGTTTGCGGAGAAGATGTTTCTACCCGTGGGAGAGACCAGGGCCAGGGGCCATAGCCTCCGAATAAAAGGACGTACCTTTAGAAAGGAGATGAGGAAGAATTTATTTAGTCCGAGGGTGGTGAATCTGTGGAATTCATTGCCACAGAAGGTTGTAGCCAGGTCAATGGATATTTTGAAGGTGGAGATTGATAGAATTTGATTAATACAGGTGTCGGGGGTTATGGGGAGAAGGCAGGAGAGATAGATCAGCCATAATTGAATGGCGGAGTAGACTTGATGGGCCAAGAGGCCTAATTCTGTTATTATAATTTATGAACTTATGAAAATCATGTAACAATTTTATGGTTCAAAAGAAGATGTGATTTTGTAATGAATGTCAAGATATGTCGTGTGAACTAAACATATTCATTTATATTGTGTGATATTGTAATAGGAAAGATATTGTGATTTTGATTAGTGCTTTGGTTGAATTTTTTGTTTAGTTTAGAGATACAGCGCGAAAAAACAGGCTCTTCGGCCCACCGAGTTTGCGCCGACTAGCAATGCCCGTACACCAACACAATCCTATATACTAGGGACAATTTACAATTTATAGAAGCCAAATTAACCACAAACCTGTACATCTCTGGAGTGCGGAAGGACACCGGGGAAAATTCCACGCAGTCACGGGGAGAACGTATGAACTCCATACAGACAGTACCCTTAGTCAGGATCGAACGCAGTTCTCTGTCGCTGTGAGGCAGCAACTCTACCATTGTGCCACCCGTGCTGCCCTATTGGCTTTCTCATTGACAAATCTCTCCAAAGGCCTTGTGAGCTCTTTTATCTTACAGACTGAGATAATAAAGGGATACAAGGGTAGCATGTTAGGTCATAAGGTCATACGGAGTAAGTAAGTAAGTAGGTTTATTGGCCAAGTATTCACATACAAGGAATTTGCCTTCGTGCTCCACCCACGTAACAACATGACATACAGTGACAGTGACATTAATGATAAAACACCATTGATCAAGCATGTGAACCAACAAAATACCGGATCAAAGGGAGGCTACAGGTTTTTGGCTGTTGAGTAGAGCAACTACTCGTGGATAAAAACTGTTTTTATGTCTGGCTGTGGCAGCTCTGACAGTCTGGAGTCACCTTCCAGAGGGAAGTGATTCAAAGTGTTTGTGGCCAGGGTGAGAGGGGTCAGAGATGATCTTGCCCGCTCGCTTCCTGGCCCTTGCAGTGTACAGTTCGTCAGTGGAAGGAAGATTGCAGCCAATAATCTTCTCTGCTGATCGGACGATTCGCTGCAGCCTCCAGGTGTCGTGCTTGGTGGCTGAACCAAACCAGACCATGATGGAGAAGGTGAGAACAGACTCAACGATGGCCGTGTAGAATTGGACCATCATTGCCTGTGGCAGATTGTGCTTCCTCAGCTGCCGCAGGAAGTACATCCTCTGTTGTGCCTTTTTGACTGTGGCGTCGATGGTAGGATAGGAATAGAATTAGGCCATTCGGCCCATCAATTAGTTCTTCTGGTAGATGTCAAAACAATTTATCTCAGCAACATCAGTGGCAATAATAGAACTGCAAAATCTATAAAATGGAAATACCTGCAGATTAGACAACAGTAACGGAAGGAGAACCAGTTAACATTTTTGAGCTATTTCTTGGTATTTTAATTTTCTTCTCTCTCGATGTTCAGAATGCTGATGTTTCCATTTTTTTAATCTATGTTAATGTTAAATGAAGAGATCAAGTTGTTTGTGACCACATTTGCTGACAACAAATCGATGGGTGAGAAAGGAAGTTGAAAGAAGGCTTCAGGAATCTTCAAAGGAATACAGATAGGCTAAGATACAGGCATATGGCAGATGGTATGTAATATGGAGAAAAATTAGGTTATTTCCTTTGGGATAACAACTAGAAAGCAAAATAAAAATATTGAATAGTAGGGTACAAAATGCTGTGGTACAGTGGGATCTGCATGTGTTTGTTCGCAAAACACAGGAAGTTAGCATGAAAGTACAGCAACTGATTAAGAAGATAATAGTGTTTTGGGCAGCTGCAGGCCTGTGGACTGTGATATCGGGAGCTCGCGGGTCATAGAATCATAGAATCATAGAAAATAGGTGCAGGAGTAGGCCATTCGGCCCTTCGAGCCTGCACCGCCATTCAATATGATCACGGCTGATCATCCAACTCAGGATCCTGTACGTGCCTTCTCTCCATACCCCCGATCCCTTGAGGCACAAAGGCCACATCTAACTCCCTCTTAAATATAGCCAATGAACTGGCCTCAACTACCTTCTGTGGCAGAGAATTCCACAGACTCACCACTCTCTGAGTGAAAAATGATCTTCTCATCTCGGTCCTAAAAGACTTCCCCCTTATCCTTAAACTGTGACCCCTTGTTCGGGAGTTCCCCAACATCGGGAACAATCTTCCTGTATCTAGCCTGTCCAACCACTTAAGAATTTTGTAAGTCTCTATAAGATCCCCCCTCAATCTCCTAAATTCCAGCCGAGTCTATCCAGTCTTTCTCCATATGGAAGTCCTGCCATCCCAGGAATCAGTCTGGTGAACCTTCTCTGTACTCCCTCTATGGCAAGAATGTCTTTCCTCAGATTAGGAGACCAAAACTGTACACAATACTCCAGTTGGCCGGGTGAGAGACCGGTCCAGGGTCCGGGTGAGAGGCCGCTTTTTGGAACTCCCGCAACGCAACTTCTCCAGCCCGTGTCGCGGGGTTGGAACGACCCGGAGCAGGGCCATACATCGCCCGGCGTGCTTTAATGGCCGCGGGGCATTCCAACGCCCGCCGGGGGCTCCAATTTTGTGACATTTAGACCTGGAGTGGGGCCATACATCACTCGGCACGGCCTTAAATGGCCGTGGGACTTACCCTCGCCCATCTGGGGCTTCAACATCGGTAGAAAAATGGTGCACAGGGCAGAGAAAAGACTTTGCCTTCCATCACAGTGAGGAGGAGATTCACTGTGATGGATGTTTGTGTGAATTGAATTGTTTGTGTGTTTTGAAGGAATTGTTTTGTTTATATAGCTGTAGAAACGGAGTTTTGTTTGAGCCTCACTGAGGTTCAAATGAAATGGAATAAATATTGAATTGAATTGAATTGGATTGAATATTACGGAGGGGAAATAATATAAAAGCAGAGAAGTCTTGCTAAAACTAAAAATGATATGGATGAGCTGACATCTGGGATGCTGCGTATAGTTTAATCTAGATGTATAAAATCATGATGGTGGTGGTGCATTCTGTGCTGAATGCACACAGTCTTTTACCCAGAGTAGGGGAATCAAAAACCATAGGTTTAAGGTAAGAGGGAAAAGATTTAATAAAAATCTAAGAGACAACCTTTTCACACTAAGAATGGTGGGTATATGGAATGAGCTGCCAAAGGAGGCAGGTACAGTAACAACATTTTAAAAACATTTGGGGCAGGTACATAGATCGGAGAGGTTTTAAATAGATATGGATTAAACATGGGCAAAAGGGACTAACATAGATGGGGCATCTTGGTCGCATGGATGCGTTGGGCTGGTGGTTCTGTTTCTGTGGACATCCGTCTGAAGAAGGGTCTCAGTTCAGAGAAGGATCATGAATTAGATTCCTGGGCTAACTGAGGAGGAACAGTTGAGCAGGTTGGACTGAAGCACATTGACATTTGGAAGGATGAGAAGGTATCTTAGGGGAACTTTGCAAGGTAGAGTCAAAAATTATGTCTTCCCTCCTGTGGGACAGAGCCAGAGATTCAGGGGAAAGGATTTCCCATTGAAGGCAGAGAAGAGAAGGAATACTTTCTCCAGATATTTCCATTTACTGTAGTTATACCAGATAGCATAAGGCTCTTTGACCCACCTGGCCCAGGTCTATCATCAACCACCCATCTATCATAATCCCCTTTTATTCACCTCCTTCTACTGAACAAATCCCTACACTTTTTACTGCTGACCTATGCCGACAGTGGCCAATTAATCCATCCACACCGATGTCTTTCGGATGTGGGAGGAAATTGAAGCTCTGGAATGAAACCCACTTGGTCATAAGGAGAATATGTCAACTCCAACTCCAACTCCTGGAGGCAATGGCTCCACTACCATTTCACCAGGACAGCTAGATAGGAATCTTTGGAATTTCCCAGTACATTGAATTTGAGGAAAAATCAAGGATGATTTTAGTGTCGAGGGGAGTTGATGGTTGCACTGGAAAGTGGAGTTGAGGTCAGGTCAGTTCAGTTGGAATGGACTCGAGGGCCCCATATGCAGCCACTGTTATGCTCTTACACACATATTCTGTTGTGCTGCAGCAAGTAAGAATTTCATTGCTCTATCTGGGACATTTGACAACAAAACACTCTTGACTCTTGATCCTTCTTCACTAAAGTACATGTTGCTGGTGCAGTAACCAAAGATGATGATCAGCAGCAGCAGATTGCAAATCCCTTTACTTACAAGTCCAATGTGTAGTGCATCTCAGTGGTTTTCCGGAGTTAAAATCTGAAGTGTGAGCACAGTAATGTTGAACATCACACCCCACTATTCAGAGAGAAAGTGCAAGTGAGGGTTGATTGAGATTCATTCAGCTAATAGAGTTATAGACTCATACATTACTGCATGGAAGCAGGCACTTCAGCCCAACTCATCCATACCGACCAAGATATCCCATCTCCGCTAGTCCCATTTGCCCACACTTGGTCATAACCCTCTGAACCTTTCCAATCCACGTACCTTTAGTTTAGTTTAGTTTAGAAATACTGCACCGAAACAGGCCCTTCAGCCCACTGAGTCCGCAGCAATCCCCGCACATTAACACTATCTTACACATACTAGGGACAATTTACATTCACACCAAGCCAATTTACGTACAAACCTGTACATCTTTAGACTGTAGGAGGAAACCGAAGATCTGGGTCAAGGGTAGAACATACAAACTCCGTACAGACAGCACCCCTATTCGGAATCGAACCCGCATCTCTGGTGCTGAAGACGCTGTAAGGCAGCAAGTCTACCGCTGCGCCACCGTGCGGCCTCTCCAAGTGGCTTTTAAATTTTGGAAATGAAAGGGTTGTTTCATCACAAATGGGGGGAAAAAAATCTGTATTCTCGGAGTTTAGAAGAATGAGAGAGGATCTTACTGAAAACAATATATCACATTGGCATTGAATATCAGGGCAGGCTTGAGGGGCCAGGTGGACTGCTGCTTCTTGTGTTGTTGTATCCTATTGAGGGTACACAAAAAGCTGGAGAAACTCAGCGGGTGCAGCAGCCTCTAAGGTGCGAAGGAGATAGGCAACGTTTCAGGCCGAAACCCTTCTTCAGACTGATGGGAGGTGGGGGGGGGGGGGGGGGCGGGAAGAAGAAAGGAAAATGGAGGAGGAGGAGCCCGAGGGCTGAGGGAGAGGTGGGAAGGGGAGGAGACAGCAAGGGTTAAAAGAATTGAGAAAATTCAATGATCAAGCCAAGAGGATGCAGACTCCCCAAGCGGAATATGAGGTGCTGCTCTTCACTCTGGCTGTGGAGGAGGCCCAGGACAGAGAGGTCGGATACAGAATGGGAGGGGGAGTTGAAGTGCTGAGCCACCGGGAGGTCGGGTTGGTTATTGCGGACTGAGCGGAGGTGTTCGGCGAAACGATCGCCAAGCCTCCGCCTGGTCTCACCGATATAGATCAGCTGGCATCTAGAGCAGCGGTGCAGTAGATGAGGTTGGATGAGGTGCAGGTGAACCTCTGTCGGACCTGGAAGGACTGTTTGGGTCCCTGAAAGGAGTGGAGGGGGGAGGTAAAAGGACAAGCGTAGCATCTCTTGCGGTTGCAAGGGAAAGTGCCCGGGGAAGGGGTGGAGCGGGAGGGAAGGGAAGAATTGACAAGGGAGTTGCGGAGGAAGCGGTCTTTGCGGAGGCAGACAGGGGGGAGATGGGAAGATGTGGCAAGTGGTGGGGTCACGTTGGAGGTGGCGAAACTGGCGGAGAACTATATGTTGTATGTACCGGCTGGTGGGGTGAAAGATGAGGACCAGGGGGACTCTGCCCTTGTTGCGAGTGGGGGAATGGGGAGAGAGGGCAGTATTGCGGGGTATGGAGGAGACCCTGGTGCGAGCCTCATCTATAGTGGAGGAGGGGAATCCCCGTTCTCTGAAGAATTAGGACATTTGTGATGACCTGGTGTGGAACACCTCATCCTGGGAGCAGATGCGGCGTAGAGGAATTGGGAATAGGGGATGGAGTCCTTACAGGAAGCAGGGTGGGAGGAAGAGTAGTCCAGCTAGCCGTGGGAGTCGGTTGGTTTGCAGTGGATGTCGGTCAGGAGTGTATCCCCTGCAATGGAGATGGTGAGGTCAAGGAATGGTAGGGAAGTGTCGGAAATGGTCCAGGTGTATTTGAGTGCCGGATGAAAGTTGGTGGTGAAATGGATGAAGTCAGTCAGTTGCGTGTGGGTGCAGGAGGTGACACCAAAGCAGTCGTCGATGTAACGAAGGTAGAGGTTGGGGATGGGGCCCTGGCACACCGAGAACAAGGATTGTTCGATGTACCCGACAAAGAGGCAGGCGTAGCTGGGGCCCATGCGTATGCCCATAACTACGCCTTGTATTTGGAGGAAATGGGAGGAGTCAAAAGAGAAGTTATTGAGGTTAAGGACCAACGCCACTAGGCGGAGGAGGGTGTCAGTGGACGGGTATGGGTTGCTCCTCTGGTCGAGGAAAAACCGGAGGGCTTTGTGTATCCTATTGATCTGTTCACTGGATATGAAATCTCCAACAGGTTCAAATCCATATCACTATGATGACTAGGGACCACTTTCACCCTACTCAAAACTATGGGACAATGGCTGTCCATTATCTATTCAATTGCTGCAGAATTCACCCTTATTCACATAGTCCCTTTGTTCCACCTATCGGACTACCCCACCTTGCATATAAAATTGACCATAGAATGATGCACAAGAACAAGCCCTTCAGCCCACAATGTTGCATCAAATAATCATCATTGAAAACATTAGCGACGCAGCGGTGCTGGTTTCTGACGGGAACGGTGACGGACGCGCCCCACATCTCTGTCCTACCAGTTCCTGCGGACTTCCGCCGCTGGAAGTGTAGGATATTTGGAGTGTGTGCTTTATCATCATTCCTTACAATGCCATGTACGACAGCGATCGCAACTTCTACTGAAGTGTGGATAGCCGTTAGCTCACTAGAAGCTCATCCGCCCTTTGACAGGTCTTGTTTTTGATCCTGCTGGGGGTCCTCAGCCCCCTCCTCACCTGGCAATCCAGGTGGGGGTGACGGTTTAGTTGCCGACTATCCGACCATGGAGCAGGTAGCACGGGTTACATGGTACCCGTGGCGGAGGAAACTCCCCCCCAACCTGATCAAACATAATACAAAATTAAACAAATCTCTTCTAACTGTATATGACCCATATCCCACCATTCCCTGCATATCTATGCACCTAACAGCTTCCTAAACACCACTTTTGTTTCTAACCCCTACCACCATGTGTAAAAAACATGCCCCTCATATCTCCATTAAACTTTGTCCCTCTTATCTTAAAGCTATGCTCTCTTTGACATTTCACCCGGGGAAACAAAGGTTCTGACTGTCTAACTAAACAATGCCTCTAATAATTTTAGATTCTTCGATCAGGTACCCCTCAGCCTCTGACCATCCAGACCTTCTCTGCTACTGCAATGGTCTTGCTTTCTCTCTTTCTCAGTTCTTCGACCTGAAACATCAGCCGGGTTCTCTTTCCACTATCACTGCTTGGCTGGCTGAGTTCTTCTGCATTTCTGTTTTTGTTACGGTTTAAAATATCAATACAGGTGACCCATATCATCAAGACAGATGCCCAGGAATCTTGATATCTACTTTTTCAAACGGTTTTGGTTACTATTCACCCATCGGGATTTTGCTGGAATTTATCTTGCACTAAATGTTATTCCCTTTATCATGCATCTGTACACCGTGGATGGCTCGATTGCAATTATGCATGGTCTTTCCGCTGACTGGATAGTACGCAACAAAAGCTTCTTACTGTACCTGCGGTACATGTGACAGTGAACTGAACTAAACTACAGTGCTGGAGATCACAGCAGGTCAGGCAGCATATCTGGAGAACCAATGTCGCTGTGCTCCCTGAAGGGCCTGTCCCACTTTCACGACCTAATTCATGACCTTTTCTACTCGTCAACTTTTTTCATCAGGCTAGAGAAACGGCTCGACCCACTTGATGCCAGGAGTACCTACGACTTGCATCACAACCTACCTATGACCTTCTACGACCTCCTACGACCTCGTGATGACCATGCTGCGAGTATGAGTCAAGGGCAAACTCGGCAGAGGTCGTGAAAGTGAGACAGGCCCTTAACTCTCTCCCACCTCTCACGAGAAGGGCACGACTTCTGAGGATGGAAATCCTTTCAAAATCGCACTCATACTGAATAGGTGAATTATGTCATCATGCTTATGTTCATCTTCCTGCTCACTACTCTGCCCAAAACCATTCAAATAATTTTCAAATATTTTCCATTTCAAAAAGCGTACACAAATTATCCTTCTTCCACTGTTTCTTCTAAACCATTCCATCACCTAGCAACGCACTGCATAATTTAAAAAATAATCTCTGAGCCTCTCTTTCCAGAACAGTGAAGCATTTCAATAGAGGTAATATTAAGGCTTTGGAAAAAAGAAAAGGTTTGATTTAATTCTGTGCTTTATCATTTATGAAAAGCTTTCACACACACAGTGAATTACTTAGAATTACACAGCGTGTACTACTCTGTAGCAGCTCATTTGGTTCAAGTGGTCTAGGCTGACATTTCTGCTGTGTATGAACCAACTTCCACCTTGTTAGAGTCATTATGTGGAAATAGGCCCAGTGGCCCAAATTGCCCACATCGACTAACATGTCCCATCTACCCTCATCCCACCTACCTGCGTTTGGCCCATATCCCCCTCTATGCATTTACCTGTCTAAATGTTTTTTAAACATTGCCTCAAGTACCTCCTCTGGCAGCTCGTTCCATACACACATCACCCTTTGAATAAAAAAGTTACCCCTCAGGCTCCTATAACATCTTTCTCCCCTCACCTTAAACCTATGTCATCTGGTTCTAGATTCTCATACTTTGGGCAAGAGATTCTGTGCGTTTAACAGATCTATTCCTGTCACAATTTTGTACATCACTCATCCTCCTGCGCTCCAATGAATAGAGGCCTAGCCTGCTCATCCTCTCCCTATAGCTCAGGTCCTCGAGTCCCAGCAACATCTGTGTAAATCTTCTCTGAACACTTTCCAGCTAGACAACATCTTCCCTATAACATGGTGCCCAAAACTGAACACAATACTCTAAATGTGGCCTCACCAACGTCTTATACAGCTGCAACATGACCCCCCAACTTCTATACTTCTTCATTTCACTCTATCAACATCTCACAAGTTCGCAGGCTCACGAGTTACAGGAGTAGAATAGTAAGATTAAACGAGAACTTACCAGTTCGAAGTTTGATCCTTATTTTATGAGGAGTTACGATGAGGGCTTTCATGAAGACCCCGCCAGCACGCATGCGCAACACTCTTCAAAGCAGCGGTGTGAAATCACAGATAGTAGAGTTGACTGAAATAGTAAGATAAGAGAACTAGCATACCAGTTGACCTTATAATAGAGGGTTGGGAGCGGAGGGCACAAAATCCCTCATCGTAACTCCTCCTAAAATAAGGATCAAACTTAGAACTGGTAAGTTCTCATTTAATCTTATTATTTTACTTCGGAGTCACGTGAGTGACTTCGTGAAGATTTCAAAGCTCTGTGATGTAATGCCCTGGAAATGAGTCCATGCTCACACACTGCCATAATGACAAATGGAGGAAGTATGTTAACATATTTCAGACTTGAAACAGAGCTGAAAAACAATAATGTATTTATTAATAACAAATAATAAACCCCTAACTTCGGGGAAATTAAGAAACAGAACTTAAAATAGTATCTGCAATAGTCACAGGTTTGTTATAAAACTGTTGAAAACTTGACTCATTGGACCAACCCGCCGTTGCGAGGATGTGGTCCATGGGAACTTTTATTATCCTCGCCGCTGATGTAGACGCAGCCCTGGTAGAATGAGATTTGAAAACGTCAGTGTCTACCCCTGCTGCACCCAACACCACCCTAAGCCACCTTGAAATGGTCTGTACAGTTACCATGTGGTGAGGGCGTTTGAAACTGATTAAAAGGCCCATTTCTGTACCCCTCAGATTTTTAGTGACCTCGAGGTAATGCCGAAGGTGGGTAGTTATACAAAAGGCGTCTGTCTAATGGATAGGCCAGGAACTCCAATTTTAGGCCAGATGACCCAGGTCTCTTATGTTTAAGTAACTCGTTTTTATAAAAGGTCACCTTATTTGGAGTCCATATCATGGTATCCATTTTTAATTTATGCAGGGTCTGGACCCGCTGTGCAGTAACAAGTGCCACCAGCATCACTACCTTGTAGGTGAGCTTGGTCAATGAGCGTGACGTGACTGGTGCCCAATCCCTGAGCAGGGACAACACCAGTCTGATATCCCAGGTTTGAGAATATCGAGGCCTGGGAGGATTAGAATTAAAAATATCTCTCGTAAGTTTAGACACCAGTGGATGGGATCCCACTCCAAGCCCGAGGTAGGATGACAAAGCACTCCTAGAGCAGTTGATGGCACTATAGCTGAGGTCCTCATCGTAGTAAAGGCTAGCCAGGAATTCCAGTACGTCCGTAATGGTGGCACAGTTGTGTGTGGTACCAGTCCTGGAACAAAATACCTCCCATTGTTTAACATGGGTGAGGCATTGTCTCCTGGTGGACTCCCTGCAGGACGCCGTGATGATGTTCATGGTTCTGTCCATGAGCCCGAACTCCAGGAGAGGTCTATTCAGAACCTGCAAGTCAACAGGTTCATGTAATCATGGCACGGATGATTTTCCCCTGTCACGGGATGTACCAGGAGATTCGGGCATTTGGGAATCGGGAGACATGGTTCTTTCACCATGTCGAGGACCACAGGGAACCATGGCTGTGTAGGCCAGTCGGGTACTATCAGAATCCCTGATGCGGAGTCTAATTGAATTTTCCGCAATACCCGACTGATGAGGCAGAAAGGGGGAAATGCATAGAAAAACAAATCCCCCCAATGTAGCGAGAAAGCGTCCATCGCTACTGCCCCAGGGTCTGGCGACATATGTTCGTATCCGATGGTTAAGTCTAGATGCAAAAAGGTCGACATCTGGCGTCCCATACCGAGCTATAATGTCGATAAATACCTGGTGGTTCAACATCCATTCGGTGTTGTCATTGAACATGCGTGACCTGGTGTCCGCCACTGTGTTGAGCTTACCCGGAAGGTAGGTAGCTGATATCCAAATGTTTCTTTCTATGTACCAGTGCCAGATTGAATTTGCCAATTCATCACAAGATGTCGACTTGATACCACCCATATGATTAATATATGCCACCACTGTGGTGTTATCTATTTGTAGGCGAACATGCATATGGTGCATATCTGTACAGTATGCCCGCAGTCCATGAAAATGCTCCCAACATTTCTAAATAGTTAATTCCTCGTGTCCGAAGTAAGGTAGATTCATGTGTATTCGATCTACCATCACAACTGGAGGTGGTATTGGTAGCTCCCCAGCTGTGAGCGCTGGTGTCAGTTTGCAACACAACCAAAGGGTTTGTAATTGTGATGGGATTAAAGCAATGTTGAATATTGCTAATCCACCATCGCAATTCGATTTTTGCTTTGGCCGGTAGCTGCATAGGCCTGTCAAAATGACCAGAGTGGGATTTGAGTGCTGAAATTTTGGCTCTTTGTAAACTTTGGTAATGTATCGGTCCATATTGTGTGGCTGGAAATGTAGCCACAAGTTTCCCGATTACCCTGGCAGCGTGCCGAATGGTTGGTTTACTGGCGCAAACAAGGCTATTGCATGCCTCTATTAAGTCTGTCGCCTTGCTTTTTGGCAAGGTGACAGTCATATGAACAGAGTCGATTGTGAACCCCAGATAATCCATTATTACAGAAGGCATTAACTTGGATTTGTCTGGATGGATGATAAATCCCAGTTTTTGAAATAGAAGCTTGGTGGCTGTCACAGTGTGGTTTTCCCCACAATTAGGATGTCATCAAGATACGCCATGACAATATGCTTTTGTTTCCGAAGAGCCAATGCTGGTTTCAGTATTTTGGTAAATAGTCTGGGGGCTGTTGTTAGTCCATTAGGCAGCGCTTTATACTGCCATAGCTGCCCCATCCAGATACATTTCAAATATCTGCGGTGATCTTCATGTATGGCTACTGAGTAGTATACATCTTTTAGGTCGATGCAAGCCATGAAGTACCCTTTGGAAACTAGTTGTTTAGCAGTTACAAATGTTTCCATTTTGAAGTGGGTATATTGCACGAAAGTATTCAGTTGTGTCAAGTCAATAATAATGCGGCATCCACCATCTTTTTTGGTTTTGGTGAAGATGTTTGATAAAAACTCAAGAGGTTCATGTTTAGTTTTCTCTATTACTCCCTTAGAATGCAATCTAAGTAGTTCCGCATGACCTTCCACTTTCTCTTTTTGTGAAAGCACAAATTTCCGGCTAGGTACATGTTGAACTGGTAGGAGGAGTTTGTCAATGAATTCAATTTTGTATCCCTGAATACTGTGCAATATAAAGAGATCAGAAGTAATAGAACTCCATGCATCCCAAAACAAGTGCAATCTACCCCCTATTTGTGAAGTTACACATGCGATATTCCCAAGGCAACCAGACCCACCTACCTCCATGGTTACCGGTGGCGCTGGGTCGGCTTCTTCCGTCCTTGGTTCTTGGGAGGTGGAGGGGCTGTTGTGTGGGGTTGGCGCATTTTCCACGAAGGCCGCTCTGGGACATGGCCTAAAAAAGACCTTTGTGTGGGTTGTGCAGCCTTCGGTGTTTCACTCGCTGTCCTGTCGCTATGGTAGCAGGGCCTGTTGATGGTTGCATCGGGTTGCTGCCGCTGGCTGACTGTTGACCTGATGGTAGTCGGTGCCTTGATCATGCCCACCGCTTTTGCTTCTTCATCAAGGTCCTTAACCTGCTTCGGCAGATTGTCCCCGAACAGCAGAGTAGGTGGTGGTGTGCTGCTAGTTTTACACACCCCTGCGAATTTAGGGTTGAGTGTAGGACGGATCGTGCTTTTTCTGAAGCAGTTAATTTCGAACTGGACATTGCAAAGTAGTTCTAAAGCGTCCTGTTGCCCATCTGTCATATCGGTGCCATCTACAGATCTGGCAAATGCAGTAATTCCCACAGCTAGCAGTTTTAATATCTTCTGCATCTTGATCTCTTGAGCCCTGATGCTGGAACTGATGTTCCCCCAGATGGGGTTGTTGACTGTCGGTACATTGAGAGACACACAGTTCTCTGGAGCAAGGTATTTGGCCGTGGTATCGTTGATAACTTGCTCCTGCTGCTGGTGTGTTGTTAGGTAATTAATGCTCACTGCCAGCTGCGGTTCTAACGGCTGTCCGTTCTGGGATGGTATTGCGAATTTCGATACCATACCCAGGAGCTCGTCTTCCTGCACCCCTAGCAGGTTGGGTTCTTCAGCCAACCCCTCTTCAGAGTCAGCACAGCCCTGACTCCTAATGGTCCCCTGCGAAGAGGGTGAGACATTGGGCAGCCCTGAAAAGGGTACTGCCGTGGGTCTGCGAAGTGACCCACGGTGACCAGGCTCCTGCTGGAGTAGGTCACATTGGAGATACTGCTCCACCATCCGCTCCATGCGAGATAATCGACCGCCATCGCTATCTGCGAACGGCAGATCGTCATGCCCGGACTCAACCGAGTCAACGGGGCTGCCCGACTTCCGGGTGGCTTTACCGCCAGTCCGCAGTGTTCCTCCGGACTGTAGCGGTAGGAAGTCGGGGGCTGCCGTATGCTCAACGGCCAGCTCAGGCGTTGTCGGCCATTGTTTACTGCCCGCGGTCCCGCGGTCCTCCGCAGTCTGTCGGGAAGCGGCCCATTTCTTTCCTCAACTTTTTTCCATTGCTCAAGGTAGTGGGTAATCTGTGGATACAAAGAAGAACAGAGTGCCCTAACCACTCCAGGTTAGCAGTACTTACCGGAGGGTTCCTTTTTTAAACTTGCTGGTAGAAGAGCAACGCTCCTCCCAGCCTGTCGCTGTGCAATGCGTTCAACGATATGTCGCGCATGCATGCTGGCGGGGTCTTCATGAAGTCACTTACATGACTCCGAAGTAAAATTAGGCAATTTGGCCCATCGAGTCTGCTCCACCATTCAATCATGGCTGATCTCTGCCTCCTAATCCCATTTTTCGGCCTTCTCCCCAGAACCCTTGACACCGGGTCTAATCAAATATTTCTCTAACTCTGCCTCAAAAATATCCACTGACTTGGCCTCCACAGCCCTCTGTGGCAATGAGTTCCACAGATTAACTACCCAGGGTACATGAGTGTACATGAGTGTTGCTGTACCATTGGTGGAAGAGTCCAGAACTAGGGGGCATGGTGATTGTCAAAAGAATGAAATAGATCGGATAGAGAGTCAGAACATTTTTCCCAGGGTGAAAATGCCAATGACTAGAGAGTATAGCTTTAAGTTGAGTGAGGCAGAGTTTAAAGAAAATGTATGGGGCATGGTTTTCACACTGAGGTTAGTGGGTGCCAGGAAAGCACCGCCAGGGTGTGGTGGAGGCAGATACAATAGAGGCTTTTGGATAGGTACATGGATATGTGGAGAATGTAGGGATATGGATCATCTAATAACAGACAGATTAGAATTGGTATCATGTTCAGCACAGACATTGTGGGCCAAAAGGCCATTCCCTGCGCTCATCTGTTCTATGTTCTCTTCAATGTAAGGATGAACTTTTTTTAACAAATTGGGTGATTCACATCTGGACCTTGGGGAAATAAATAAATTTGTAGCTTTCAAAAAGGAGTGGTATCAATGCTTCGAACAAATATATTGCAGGAATTAAGGAGAAAAAGTGTTGAACACTGCTTGCTGATTCAGTCTACAATTCACCAGAAGGAATTTCTTTGGCCAGAGGGCGATGATTCTGTGGAATTCACCGTCACAGACAGCTGTGGAGACCAAGACATTGGTTATTTAAAAACGGAGATTGATAGGGACTTGATTAGGAAGAGCACCAAATGTTATGGGGAGAAGGCATGGGAATGGGGATGAGAGGAGAAAGATAGATCAGTCATGATTGAACGGCAGAGTAGACTCAATGGGCCGGATGGACTATTTCTGATCCTATGTGTAATGGTCTTCCAGGAAGCAGATATGGACATGAAGAAATTTTTATGAGTCCATTCTATCGGCACAGATAGAGTCATTAAGTCATCAGATTGAGTCATAGTCATAGAGTGATACAGTGTGGAAACAGTCCCTTTGGCCCAACTTGCCCACACCGGCCAACATCCCAGCTACACTAATCCCACCTGCCCGCGATTGGTCCATATCCCTCACACCTGTCTAATCCAGGTACCTGTCTAACTGTTTCTTAAATGTTAGGATTGTCCCTGCCTTAACTACCTCCTCTGGCAGCTTGTTCCATATACCCACCACCTTTTGTGTGAAAAAGTCACCCCTCAGATTCCTATTAAATCTCTTCCCCTTCGCCTTAAACCTATGTCCTCTGGTCCTCGGTTCACATGCTCTGGCAAGTGATTCTGTGCATCCACCCGATCTGTTCCTCTCATAATTTAATACACCTCTATAAGATCACCCCTCATCCTCCTGTGCTCCAAGGAATAGTCCCAGCCTACTCAAACTCTCCCGATAGATCAGACCCTCCAGCTCTGGCATCACCCTTGTAAATCTTCCCTGTACCCTTTTCAGCTTGACAACATAGATATAGATTATTTCAGGATGCAGGAAGAGCTAGACACAACATGGAGTTGATAGGCTGAGTCTATTATTACCATCATGCTGCTCTGGTGAACAGCAATGATGATTGGTATCAAGAATAATAACCTATCTGGCATCTGTGGCATTGCCATGACCCATTGCACTATCCACATCATGGGGACAATCAGTGATTCAAAAAATGATCTGTGTCAAGTTGGAAGAGGCTCTAAGTTTACACACTTCAGTCTTGCTTTGTATAAAAGGAATTGCACAATGAAAAAAAACAAATGTCTACACATTCAGACAGTTTCCAGCGATATATGAACATAATGACCTGGAAACCTTCTGCATTGTTGACTACCCTGTTCTTGTTTATTAGCTTCTACAATACTTGAATATGTAGGAGTTACATAATATTACATTATGCAAAGGAAAACACATCGTAGATCTTCCTACTGCCTTCTTGTAAACATAGTCAGAACCTTTTTCTGACCTTAAACTTAAGAATAAGGGGTAGGCCATTTAGGACTGAAATGAGGAAACATTTCTTCATGCAGAGAGTTGTGAATCTGTGGAATTCTCTGCCACAGAAGGCAGTGGAGGCCAATTCACTGGATGTTTTCAAGAGATAGTTCGATTTAGCTCTTAGGGCTATAGGAATCAAGAGATGTGGGGATAAAGCAGGAACGGGGTACTGATTGTACATGATCAGCCATGATTATATTGAATGACGGTGCTAGCTTTAAGGGCCAAAAGGCCTACTCCTGCACCTATATTTCTATGTTTCCATGTTTTCCCGAGGGTGGAAATGTCAAAACCTAGAGGGCGTAGATTATAAATGAGATGCAAAAAGTTCAAAGGAGATGTGCAGGGCATGTTTTATTACATGGTGGATGGTGGGTGCCAGGAATTTGCTGACAGGGATGTGGAGGCAGAATTTAGATTGCTTTTAGATAGGCACATGGCAAGGGATGGAGGGATATGGGGCATGTGCTAGCAGATAAGAGTCATACAGTGACACAGTGTGGAAACAGGCCCTTTGGCCCAATTTGCCCACACTTGCCCACACTTGCCCAACAATGTCCCAGCTACACTAGTCCCACCTGCCTACATTTGGTCCATATCTCTCCAAACCTGTCCTATCCATGTGCCTATCTAACTGTTTCTTAAATGTTGGGATAGTCCCAGCCTCAACATCCTCATCGGGCAGCTTGTTCCATACACCCACCACCCTTTGTGTGAAAAAGTTACCCCTCAGATTCTTCTTAAATGTTTACCCCTTCACCTTGAACCAATGTCCTCTGGTCCTCAATTCCCCTATTCTGGCAAGAGACTCTGTGCATCTACCTGATCTATTCCTCTCATGATTTTCTACACCCCCTTGTCCTTGGGGGAGTGTTTGCTAGTGCTGCCAGGGAGGATTTAAACTAATGTGGCAGGGGGATTGGAGCATGAGCAGAGAGACAGAGGGATGTAAAATGAGGGTAGAAGCAATAGGTAGCAAGGTGAAAGTCAAAGTGGCAGGCAGAAAAATCCAGGGCAAAAATCAAAAAGTGCCACTTTTCAACATAATTGTATAAGGGGTAAGAGTGTTGTAAAAAAAGCCTGAAGGCTTTCTGTCTCAATGCAAGGAGCATTCATAATAAGGTGGACGAGTTGAATGTGCAGATAGTTATTAATGAATATGATATAGTTGGGATCACGGAGACATGGCTCCAGGGTGACCAAGGCTGGGAGCTGAACATCCAGGGATATTCAATATACAGGATGGATAGACAGAACGAAAAATGAGGTGGAGTAGCATTGTTAGTTAGAGAGGAGATTAACGCAATAGAAAGGAAGGACATTAGCTTGGAGGATGTGGAATCGATATGGGTAGAGCTGCGAAACACTAAGGGGCAGAAAACGCTAGTGGGAGTTGTGTACAGGCCACCTCACAGTAGTAGTGGAGTTGGGGATGGGATCAAACATGAAATTAGAAATACATGCGACAAAGGTAAAACAGTTATAATGGGTGACTTCAATCTACATATAGATTGGGTGAATCAAATTGGCAGGGGTGCTGAGGAAGAGGATTTCTTGGAATGTATGTGAGATAGTTTTCTAAACCAACATGTAGAGGAACCAACGAGAGAGCAGGCTATTTTAGACTGGGTACTGAGTAATGAGGAAAGGTTAGTTAGCAGTCTTGTTGTGCGTGGCCCCTTGGGCAAGAGTAACCATAATATGGTTGAGTTCTTCATTAGGATGGAGAGTGACATTGTTAATTCAGAAACATTCTGAACTTAAAGAAGGGTATGGGACGTGAATTGGCCAAGATAGACTGGCAAGTGATTCTAAAAGGGTTGACGGCGGATATGCAATGGAAGGCATTTAAAGACTGCATGCATGAACTACAACAATTGTTCATCCCAGTTTGGCAAAAGATTAAATAAGGGAAGGTAGTGCATCCATGGATGACAAGGGAAATCAGGGATAGTATCAAAACTAAAGATGAAGCATACAAATTAGCCAGAAAAAGCAGCCTACCAGAGGACTGGGAGAAATTCAGAGTCCAGCAGAGGAGGACAAAGTGCTTAATTAGGAAAGGGAAAATAGATTATGAAATAAAACTGGCAGGGAACATAAAAACAGACTGCAAAAGATTTTATAGATATGTGAAGAGAAAAAGGTTAGTTAAAACAAATGTAGGTCCCTACAGTTGAGATGGAGGAACTGAGTGAAATCCAGGTTAGCCGGGAAGTGGTGTTAGGTAAATTGAATGGATTAAAGGCCGATAAATCCCCAGGGCCAGATAGTCTGAATCCCAGAGTACTTAAGGAAGTAGCCCCAGAAATAGTGGATGCATCAGTGATAATTTTTCAAAACTCTTTACATTCTGGTGTAGTTCCTGAGGATTGGAGGGTAGCTAATGTAACCACACTTTTTAAAAAGGGAGGGAGAGAGAAAACGAGGAATTACAGACCAGTTAGTCTAACATCGGTAGTGGGGAAAATGCTAGAGTCAGTTATTAAAGATGGGATAGCAATACATTTGGAAAGTCGTGAAATCATTGGACAAAGTCAGCATGGATTTGTGAAAGGTAAATCATGTCTGACGAATCTTATAGAATTTTTCGAGGATGTAACTAGTAGAGTGGATAAGGGGGAACCTGGGGATGTGTTATATCTGGACTTTCAGAAGGCTTTCGACAAGGTCCCACATAAGGGATTAGCATTCAAACTTAAAGCACACGGTATTGGGGGTTCAGTGTTGATGTGGATAGAGAACTGGCTGCAGATAGGTAGCAAAGAGTAGGAGTAAATGGGTCATTTTCAGAATGGCAGGCAGTGACTAGTGGGGTACCGCAAGGCTCAGTGCTGGGACTCCAGCTATTTATAATATATATTAATGATCTGGATGAGGGAATTGAATGCAACATCTCCAAGTTTGTGGATGACACGAAGATGGGGGGCAGTGTTAGCCATGAGGAGGATGCTAGGAGGCTGCAAGGTGACTTGGGTAGGTTGGGTGAGTGGGCAAATGCATGGCAGATGCAGTATAATGTGGATAAATGTGAGGTTATCCACTTTGGCGGCAAAAACAGGAGGGTAGACTATTATCTGAACGGTGGCTGATTAGGAAAAGGGGAGGTGCAAGAAGACCTGGGTGGCACGGTACACCAGTCATTGAAAGTAGACATGTAGATGCAGCAGGGAGTGAAGAAAGCGAATGGTATGTTGGCATTCATAGCAAAAGGATTTGAGTACAAGAGCAGGGAGGTTCTACTGCAGTTGTACAGGGTCTTGGTGAGGCCACACCTTGAGTCTTGCGTACAGTTTTGGTGTCCTAATCTGAGGAAAGACATTCTTGCCATAGAGGGAGTACAGAGAAGGTTCACCAGACTGATTCCTGGGATGGCAGGACTTTCATATGAAGAAAGACTGGATAGACTCGGTTTGTACTTGCTGGAATTTAGGAGATTGAGGGGGGATCTTATAGAGACTTACAAAATTCTTAAGGGGTTGGACAGGCTAGATGCAGGAAGATTGTTCCCGATGTTGGGGAACTCCAGAACAAGGGGTCACAGTTTAAGGATAAGGGGGAAGTCTTTTAGGACCGAGATGAGAAGATCACTTTTCACAGAGTGGTGAGTCTGTGGAATTTCATTTCGGAGTCACGTGAGTGACTTCGTGAAGAGCCCGCCGGCACGCATGCGCGACATATCATCGCAACGCATTGCTGCCGACAGCTGGCGGTGGGGCGCGCTCCTCGCCAGCCCTTCAAAAGGAGCCGCTTAGGTAAGTTAAACTAACCTTAAGTTGGTTGGCCCTTGCTGTCGGTTTTGTCTTTCAGCAAGGGTGCGGTTTGGAGTGTTTGGAAATGTCTGGACGAAGTCGTCGTTTGACCGGCCCGGCGCCCTCATCGGTTACACCTGGGGCCGGGAAGAGAGCGGGGAAATCATTGCCATCTGCTGCTGCAGGTCGGGACCCGCTGAGTCGCCACAGCTCCGAGGAGGAGTGCGTGGAGGAGGACGTCGGGGTGCCTCCTGAAAGGGTGGACCCTGCCACAAGTTCGCCTTTGGCGACAACGGGGAAGGGGTCTCGTGCTGCGGCCCGACCCCCCTCCGCTAGCCCTTCATTAAAAGGCAGCAGAGGAGCCCGTAAGCCTAACCCGGTTCGGGCCAAGGCTCCACCAGCCGCCATGGAGCGGTCTGGTGCAACGGCGGGACCTGGGTCGTTAAGGTCTGCTATCCAACTCCCAACCCCCGCTGCCGGGACAGGGGGCTTGGGTACGGTCCCGCCTCGGTCGCCGAGTCCCCCATGGATGGGTGGACGAGACCATGCGTCGGCACCGTCCAAATTGTGGACAGCCGGCAAGCCCGCGCGGGCGTCGCTCCATGCTTCTGCTGGAGTCGACCCCAAGCCGTCAGGGCCCTTTGTGGCAACGGCTTCTACTCCTGCCAAGAAGAGGCGGTTGGACACCTTGCCCGCGCGGGACTCGCACGGTTTCGCTCCGGCGGCCGAAAGCGATCCATTCCGGCACCGAGATCACTTCTCTGAGGTGCGGGCCGATGATAGGAGCCCCGGCATGTTTTCTGAGCCGGAGGACTCCGACCATCCGAGTGTTCAGGATGGGGGGCGTATTGACCGCATCGAGCGGCTGCTGGAGCTGGTACTCCATAATCAACAGCAGTACGCACCCACGGATATCGTCAGGCACAGGGCCACCTCGCCGGTTTCCCTCATCAGCGAGCCACAAGGGGAAGAAGGGTTTGACCCCACCCCAACACCGTCGGAGCCACCGACAGCTGAGTTACTGGACGTGGCAGCCAAATTTGCTGCACCAATTACAACTGGACTTCCGCTCCAGCCAAAGCTGGCAGCAACAGTGGACTTTCTCACGAATCATCGGTTGCAGGAGGAAGTACTCTCACAGGCCACTCAGCGCCACAAGGCCCCGTCCAACTGTAATGCCCTCAACGTGCCACTGGTCAATACGCCCATATGGGGCAACATCGGCGTGGCTGTCCGCCATCAGGAGGTTAAACTCCAGCGGATCCTCAAACTCCTCACGGCCGGTATTACCACCTTTGCGCGGTCGGTCGATGGAACGGACCTGTCATTGGGTCAGGAGGATGCGTTAGCACTATTATGTGCCACCCAGCATGAAATCAACGATTTCCGGAAGAACAGCATCCGTCCGTCTATCAACCCAAAATTTGCTGGGTTGTGTAAGCCACCGCCGCCCCCACCGCCCCGACAACTCTTCGGGGAAGACCTTCCGAAGAGGGTCAAGGAGCTGGACGAGGTAGCCAAAACGGTGGGACTTATGCGATCTCAGATCGCCCCCAGACCGATGGTGCCAAAAGCTCCCCCTGCTCGACCGTGAGGTCCGGTCGCATCAGCATCAAGACCATATGCTACTACTCAGCACTACTACCAACAGGGCCAGCAGCAGCGGTCTTTTTTAGGGTCAGGCACACAGCGACCCCAGTGCAAGATGAAGCCATCTTATCGTCAGCCCAACCCAGCACCTCCTCGGCCACCCAAGTATGTCAGGGACCGCCGGTGACCATGGAGGTAAGGCGGTCTGGGTTTCTTTCCCCTGCCCCTTTAATCTCACATGTGGGAGGGCGACTCCGGTTCTTTGCTAAAGCTTGGGTATCAGTTACTTCGGATAAATTTGTTTTACAAAATATTCGGGGTCATTCTATTGAATTTATTCACGGCAACATTCCTCCATCCCAGCATATGCCTAAACGGAAGTTTACGCTGTCTGCTGTTGAGCAGGCAGCAGGCACGGCTGAAATTTTTCGTTTGGAACAAAAAGGCGTGATAGAGAAAACTATTCACGAGCCCATTGAATTCGTCTCCAATATATTTACTAGACCAAAAAAGGATGGAGGTTGTCGGGTAATTATTGATTTGACCCAGTTGAATACCTTTGTAACATATACACATTTCAAAATGGACACCTTTGAGACAGCCAAATCACTGATTTCGCATGGTTGCTTTATGGCATGTATTGATTTAAAAGATGCATACTATTCAGTGTCCATCCGGAAACATCACCGGAAATTTTTGAAATTTGTCTGGATGGATCAGCTCTGGCAATATCGAGCCTTACCAAATGGGCTTACTACTGCCCCTAGGCTCTTTACTAAATTACTTAAACCTATTATGGCCAAATTACGCATAGAACATCATATTGTAATGGCTTATTTGGATGATATTCTGATTATTGGCAATACTCTGGAAGCAGCTGAAAGCGCTGTTTCGGCAACTGTTACTATATTTCAGCAACTGGGGTTTATAGTTCATCCAGAAAAATCGAAGTTTCACCCATCCCAGGTTATGGATTATTTGGGTTTCACGGTGGACTCTATTCAAATGAGGGCCACCATTCCATTTCACAAGGTGGAGGATGTCTCCCTTGCATGTCAGGATCTCGCATCCGCCAGTATACCATCTATTCGGCATACAGCTAAGATAATTGGGAAAATCGTAGCTTTATTTCCGGCAGCCCGGTTTGGGCCTTTGCATTATCAAAACCTGCAAAGGGCCAAAATTATTGCGTTAAAAAAGAACGCTGGTCATTTTGACAGACCTATGGAGCTGCCTTCTGATGCTAAGGTTGAGCTACAATGGTGGGTGTCCAATATTGGCAGGGCATTCAAACCCATTGTTGTGCCCAATCCGGTGGTATATTTGCAAACTGACGCAAGCTCTCTAGGCTGGGGAGCTGCGGACAGCTCTTCTAGTTGTGGAGGCAGGTGGGATCCCCTTGAAGCTAGCATGTTGCTAATACAAGGGATTAACTATTTGGAGCTGCTTGCAGCATTTCACGGACTGCGGGCATATTGTGCTCATCTTAGTGGTACTCATGTCCGTCTCCAAATAGACAACACCACAGCGGTGGCATATTTAAACCATATGGGCGGTACCAGGTCAGTCTCCTGTGACAAATTGGCTAATACTATTTGGTGCTGGTGTATTGATCGAGATATTTGGATTTCAGCCACCTATTTGCCAGGTAGGCTTAATACTGTGGCAGACACCAGGTCATGCAAATTCAATGATAGTATTGAGTGGATGCTGCATCCTCAAATATTTGCCCAAATTACAGCCAAATTTGGCCAACCGGATATCGACCTTTTTGCGTCCCGGTTGAACCATCAGGTACCGACATATGTTTCATGGGAACCAGACCCTGGGGCATTAGCGATTGATGCATTCTCGCTAGACTGGGGGAAGTGGTTTTTCTATGCATTCCCCCCGTTTTGCCTCATCAGTCGGGTATTACAAAAAATCAGGATGGATTCTGCCAGAGGCATTCTTGTCATAGCCGACTGGCCTACACAGCCTTGGTATCCGGTGGTCTCTGACATGATTAGTCAACCTTGGGTCCCTCTAGAGGGTTGCCCGCATGTGGTTTCTCACCCTGTCTCAGGGGAGTTACACCCCTGCCATGCGTATCTAAAATTACTGGCTTGCAGGTTCTGACCAGGCCATGGATGCAGTATGGCCTTACCACCCGGACCATGAACACCATTGGAGCATCATGTCGAGAGTCAACCAGGCGGAGATATCTCTCCCACATCACCAAGTGGGAAGCCTACTGCAGTCGCTCTCACATCACCTATGACGATGTCTCCATAGCCGACGTCCTGGAATTCCTCGCGGGGTTGCACCATGATGAGCACTTGAGTTATACTGCCATCAACAGCGCCAGGAGTGCGCTATCATTCTACCTCAACATCGAGGTAGGATCGAACAGGCTAGTGTCCAGGCTTATGCGGGGAATATTCAATCTGAATCCGCCTACACCACGCTACAACATCACCTGGGATGTCAGGGATGTACTTACCCTGCTCAGGTCGTGGTCACCCATGGAAGGGTTACAGCTGGACCAACTCACTATGAAATTGGTGATGCTACTAGCGCTGACTTCAGCACAGCGGGTTCAGACGCTCCACAAACTAAGTATTGACAGGATGACGTCGACCCCTGGAGAAGTAGTCTTTTTCATCGATGAGCTACTTAAGCAGCATAGACCTGGGTGCACAGGGCTGCAGCTGAAGTTCCCGGCATACCCTGCAGATGCTCGGCTATGTTTAGCCACTCACATCCGTTACTACATCAAGGTGACGAGGAGCATCAGAGGAATGGAGTTGTACCTGCTTGTCACTCACAAAAGACCTCACCATCGAGTGACAGTCCAGACGATATCCAGGTGGCTCCGGATCGTCCTGGCTAAGGCAGGTATTGACACTAATGTGTTTAAATCCCACTCCACCAGGGCTGCATCTACGTCGGCGGCGAGGGTCATGGAGGTACCCATGGACCATATCCTCGCCACAGCAGGATGGGCGAATGAAGCTGTGTTCCAGCGTTTCTATAATAAGCCTGTTGCTGCTCCCCTTCAGTTTGCAGAGGCCGTGCTGAACGCCGGGTGTGAACGTGGGGATGTCCCTGATTGAAAGGGCGTTATTTGTGGTGTTATTAATAAATCTTTTTCTGTTTCAGTATAACCTCGTTTCATCAACTTGTTTACTCCAAGCCATCCTTGCTAGTGGTGTGTCCGCATGGACGTTGTCCAGGGCGTGTAATCACAGAAGCTTTGAAGTCTTCACGAAGTCACTCACGTGACTCCGAAATGAAATAGTAAGATTGAACGAGAACTTACCAAGTTTGAAGGTTGATCTTTATTTCATGAGGAGTTGCGGTGAGGGATTTCGTGCCCTCCGCTCCCAACCCTCGATCATCTTCAGCTGGTAATTAGAGTCTCTTTAAATCTTACTATGCCAAGTCATTTCTGTTGTTGTTTCTGTGATTCCACACCGCTGCTTTGAAGAATGTCGCGCATGCGTGCCGGCGGGCTCTTCACGAAATCCCTCACCGCAACTCCTCATGAAATAAAGATCAACCTTCAAACTTGGTAAGTTCTCGTTCAATCTTACTATTCTCTGCCACAGAAGGTAGTTGAGGCCATTTCATTGGCTGTATTTAGGAGTTAGATGTGGCCCTTGTGGCTAAATAGATCTGGGGGTATGGAGAGAAGGCAGGTACAGGATACTGAATTGGATGATCAGATTGAATGGCGGTGCAGGCTTGAAGGGCCGAATGGCCTACTCCTGCACCTATTTACTATGATTCTATAAGTTCACCCCTTATCCTCCTGCGCTCCATGAAATAGAGACACAGCCTACTCAACCTCTCCCTATAGCTCACACCCTCTAGTGCTGGCAACATCCTCATAAATCCTCTCTGAACCCTTTCAAGCTTGACAATATCTTTCCTATAACATGGTGCCCAGAACTGAACACAGTGTTGTAAATGCGGTCTCACCAACATCTTATGCAACTGCAACATGACCTCCCAACTTTTATACTCAGAGATGAGATTAGTTTATCTTGGAGTTATGATTACCACAGGCATTATGGACCAAAGTGCCTGGTCGTCTGCTGTACTATTCCATACAACATTGTTTATCAACAATGGGATAGTGGCATAGTGGTAGAGCTATTGCCTCGCAGCACCAGAGACCCAGGGTCGATCCTCACTACGGTTTGTACGTTATTCCTGTGACCATGTGGGCTTTCTCCGGCTGCTCTGGTTTCCTCCCACATTCCAAAGACATGCAGGTTTGTTGGTTAATTGGCTACTGTAAATTGCCCCTTGTGTGTCGGATGCAAGATTGAGATGACATACAACTAGTTGGTCGGCGTGGACACGGTGGGCCGTATCTCTCTAGTAAAGTAAAGGACTGGCATCTTTATTAATATAGCTACAAGAGCTTTACGTCAGAAAGCCAGACACAAAGTGCTGGGGTAACACTGCGGGCCGGGCAGCATCTCTGGAGAACATGGTCGGGTCGGGACCCTTCTTCAAACCCCAGCATCTGCAGTTCTTTGTTTCTACATTTCACAAAGCCATGCCACCTTGTTGAAGAGAACTCCAGGTTGTAAAATAGGTCCCCTTAGCTTCCACTGTTCTCTCCTTGCCTCAATGAATACACCTCCAATAATAATAAAGAATGTTCTACCTACTGCAATTCAGCACAAAACAGATAATTTGTTAACCATGAGGTCTTCACTACAGTCCAACATTCCTGAAATAGTGTGCACACCATGAACACAATGGAAGTCATTAACTGATAGTGGCTTTTGGATAAAGACAGGGAATAGTAAGATTAAACAAGAACTTACCAGTTTGAAGTTTGATCTTTCTTTTATGAGGAGTTACGATGAGCGATTATGTGAAGAAGCCGCCAGCCCGCATGCACGTCAATCTTCAAAGCAGCGGTGTGAAATCACAGATAACAGTTGTTGACCTGAATATAGTAAGATTGGAGAGAACTTGAGAGCTACCAGATGACCTTCATGATCCGAAGGTTGGGAGCGGTGGGCACGTAATCGCTCATCGTAACGCCTCATAAAATAAAGATCAAACGTCAAACTGGTAAGTTCTCATTTAATCTTACTATTTCATTTCGGAGTCACGTGAGTGATTCCGTGAAGACTTCAAAGCTCTGTGATTTCATGCCAGATACGAGTCCAGGCGTCACACACTGCATCAATTGACCATGGATAAGTGAAAAAGGTTAATGCATTCAGCCATGACATAGTTTGTTAAAATTCCTGATGCTTTAATCATCAAAGGAGAATAATAGTGACCCCTCCCATCCTGGGGGAAACTATGAATCAAATCACAAATGGAATTTGGCAAATACCCCTGGTCTGGCAATGGGTTATTATAAAATGTTGGAAAGTTCATTTGTTTGACCATCCTGCAGCGGCTAGGGTGTGGTCCAGTGGAACGTACATGACCCTTGCTGCTAATGCAGTAGCATCCCTAGTGGAGTGAGATAGAAGATATAGTATGCTAATGCAGTAACATCCCTAGTGGAGTGAGATAGAAGATATAGTATCTACTTCTGCATAAGCCAAAACCCTGTTTGACCACCTTGAGATGGTCTGGATAGATACCTTTTATGAGGTTTTTAGTAACTAACAACCATTGCTAGTGCAGATCCTCTAAGGGTCTTGGTGACCTTGACGTATTGTTGTAAATGAGTGACTACAGACTACCAAAGGTCCATGGGGTATGCCATGAGAAACAGTTTGGGACCTGACACCCCTGGTCTGCTCTGCTTAACTACATCATAAACATAAAATATTATATTATTAGCAGAAGTAACCATCCTGTCCAGTCGCAATATAAGTAGTGTCTGGACCAGTTGCACTGAGACTAGCGCCATGAGCATAAACACTTTGTAAATTAGTTTGACCAGCGATAGAGATGTAGCTGGGCCCTACTGGTGAAGCAGTTTAAGAACAATGCTAATATCCCATATCTCCGAGTACCTGGGCCTGGGAGAAATATGTTAAAGATATCCTTATAAATCTGGATATCAGAGAGTGAGACCCGACAGAGTTGGCCCTGATCGCTGCAGCTACTATGATGAGAAACGACGTTGGCACAGTTAATGGTACTATAACTTAATTGTCAAGGACCCATCTGAAATGAAGTCCGAGACATTAGTTATCCGTGCCGTATTATATGGGACATTGGCATTAAAACCAAAACACTTCCCATCTCCTGATGAGGAAAAATGTGCTGCTTTCTCAGTGCTATCCCTGCATTCTGCAGTGAGCATGTACATGGGTCGGTTTGGCAACCCATGCCGCCGAATGGTCTTCTCAGAGACTCCAGGTCTATAAATTGATTTTATCATGCAGAGATTGGTTTCCTCAGTCGCGGGGTGAACCACCAAATGTTTGTGTTGAGGACAACCATATAATGTCTTATAATCATCCCCAACATTTAGCAGGAACCATGCCTGCATAGGCCAGTCAGGCAGCACAAAATGCCTGAGGCGAGATCTTGCTGGTGTTTGTGCAAGACCCGACTGATGAGGCAAAATGGAGGAAAGACATAAGGAACATTCCTCCTCAGTGTAGCGAGAATACATCTATTGACACTGTGCCACATATTTTTGCAATAGTGATAGAGCCTGGATGCATTTCGTTGTCTCTGTACTGTACACTGACAATGACAATTAAAATTGAATCTGAATCTGATCTGATATTCGGTGTTCCATCGAACCACAATATCATTAAATACGTTGTGATACAACATCCATACTGTGTTGTCATAGATTTTTATGTGATGATACACCAGCGTCAAATGCCCCCACCATAGTGTATCAACTTGGTGTTGAGCATGCAAAGCCCATCCGCCTCCGTAACTAGAGATGGTATTCGTAATTTTTCATCTTTGAGTACTAGTATCAGTTTGTAATATAACTGAAGAGTTACTGAGCAAAAGTACAGGAGCAATGTAGAATACACCATTGCGACTTTGATAGCTTCAGCTGGTAATAGGATTAGGTCTGTTAATAATGACCTACATGGCACTGAAAATGCAAAGGTCCAAATGCACAGCTGAAAACACAACCACTATATTGCCAACACTCTTGATGAATAGAGGCTGCTTCATACCTACAAGGTTGTTTACAGGTTTTTACAAGTGTTTCCAACTTGTAAATGGTCCACATGCCCCGTGTTTAGGAAAGAACCAGACCCACCTACCTTCATGGTTACCGGTGGTCTTATGGTAAGCCCAAAGGCACCTCATTTGGGTTCTATTTCAGTCCTTGATTGGAGAGGACTGGTAGGGTATGTGGATTCCATATTTTTCCTGAGGCTGGCTTGGTCCTTGGCCTAAAGCCCTCTGCCCAGCTTGCTGGCTGCCACCAGCTCAGTGAATCGCTTGCTGCCGATGGAGGTGTGGGGTGTATTGTCGCCGAAACGATGAGATTGTACTTGTAGTTCGACAGCTTTAGCTCCCTCACGCAGGTCTCACCTGTTGAATAGGTTTTACCTGAATAGCAGATATGGCGGCTGGTTTCCTGGGGTACCATGCCCCTCCAACGTCACCCCTGATAGCGCTTTCAGGAACTCCAGTATGTGCCACGGACATACTTCTGAGTTTGGAGTCAGTTGCACACTGACCCCGACTGCTCCTCTGCTCAGAGAGGGAGACAGTGTGCAGCCCTGTACACCGGTGCTGTTGCCGCAGGCCCCGAGGAGACCTGTGCTGATGTGGCACCTCCACGGACCATATCCTTCGTGCCTCGTGGTATGCTCCCGGCAATACCTCCGAACTCCGAGTCAGACAGAACTGACCCTGTCTGCTCCCCTCTTCAGAGAGGGAGACAGTGTGCAGCCCTGTACACAGGTGTTGTTGCCGCAGCCCCCGCAGAGACCCGCGGTGATATAAATCCCTCCTTGGAGCATACCTCTTGGACCATTGTGGAGCACCTCTCCATTAGGTGCTCCATGTGGGTTTGATGTCCGAAGAACGTTACCCATTGAAGGAGGGGATCCTCTCCATCAGGAATCCTTCTGGCCCGAGTCGTTTGAGTCAACGGGCCGTACGGACTTTCTCCATGGCTGCCCTCCAAGCGGGTTTGCCAAGGTGCTGCCGGCACCAGTCTGAAGCCGCTGGCTCCACCGCCAGCGACTCTGAAGGCGAATTTGACCGCCGCCGCAGAGAGACAGAAGAAATGAGTATAATGGCATCATCTTTGGTACGAACATTGTGGGCCAAAGGGTTTGGTCCTGTGCTATACTATTCGATGTAACTAAACATAATATGCTGGAGGAACAAAGGAAAACATGGAATTCCCAGTACAGCTATCATTGATTCACAGCGTGGAAACAGGCCCTTCGGCCCACTGAGTCCGTGCTGACCAGCGATCACCCTGTACCACCACCATCCTACACACACTGGGCACAATTTACAATGATACCAAGCCAATTAACCTACAAACCTGTATGTCTTTGGAGTATGAGTGGAAAACATAGCACCCGGATGGAAACCCAACGCGGTCATGGGGAGAATGTACAAACTCCGTACAGACAGCACCCATAGTCAGGATTGAACCCGGGTCTCTTCCGTGCTGGCCTGGTGCCGTACTCTGTTACTGATCATTCTCACACCATTCTCAACTCACATCACGACAGCCATAAACAAGCAAATTGACTTGCTAAGCATTTGTGCATTCGATTAAAACCATATGGTCGTGACTATTCACACTTATGCATTCCCTTAGTGCCTGAATTCATCCTGTGTTGGCCTATTTATATACTTGTCTGTAAAGCCTACCTTGTGGCTGCAGCCATGCTGGTGAGTCAATTCTCCCTTGGAATGGAAGAAATTGCAGATGGCCTTAAAAGACCGAGATGGCACGACTTCCGCACCTCCTCACTGCGAGAGGCTGCAGATTGAGCATTGTTGAAATGGCAGAGTTAAGGACAGGAATGCAACATCCCACAAGAGAAGAAATGATTTGTGATCACTTAGAGCATGCATAGACCAACTGTGAAGGAGGAAAAGTTTACTCCCACTTGGATTATACGCTAAACTTCAAACTTTAGAGATACAGCGCTGAACAACAATCCCTGAGTACTAACACTATCCTACACACCAGGGACAATGGTTTAGTGCTGAAGTACTTCTTAGAACGGAAATAAATTGATATGATGCTGCTTTGAATAGTGGCTGAAGAATCTTTAATATTTCCCACTTAAATGGCGTTGAACAAAGTAATTATTTTTTCCCCTATAACGATGATCCTTGACAGTTAATGGTTAATGTTGCAAAATCAATTAAGATAGTTGCTCAGTTAAATGTTTCACCCAACATAGCAGCCCCAGAATATGTATCCCCACTCATATATCTAATTCCAAAGGCATCACCTGTAGATGAAACGGAGCCCTTGGCATAATGGTAAATTTCAAATGAATTGAAGTTGATACATTGGGGTAACAAATTCCCCTTGGCTGAAGAGAGACCCACCTAGCTTCACATCAAGCAACCAACCGCTGGAGGAAGTTAACGGTCTGGCAGCATCTGTGGAGCGAATGGAAATACAGTGTTTTAGTTCTTCAGTGATCGAGTGGGCAATACACTGGCAAGCGACAGGTGGATGCAGATGAAAAGGGGAGTTGATGGGCAGATGGGTGGAGTAAGTGACAAGGGCTGGAGGTGAAAAGTAGACAAAAGGGTGTCTACTTTTGTCTACTGCAAACAAAAGGGATGGCATGGTGGCGTAGCGGTAGAGTTGCTATCCTATAGCAGCAGAGACCCGGGTTCGATCCTGACTATGGATGCTCTCTGTACGGAATTTGGACGTTCTCCCTCTGACCATGTGGGTTTTCCCCGGTTGCTCCAGATTCCTCCCACACTCCAAGGATGTACAGGTTTACAGGTTAATTGGCTTTGGTAAAAATTGTAAATTGACCCTAGTGGGTAGGATAGTGCTAGTGTACAGGGGACGCTGGTCGGCGCTGACCCGGTGGGTCAAAGGGCCTGTTTTCGCGCTGTGTCTCAAAACTAAACTAAAAATAAGGAAAGAAGAGGAAATTGTAAAGGTGGAGGGTGATAGTGGATAGAATTAGATAGGGGTAGCAGAGGAAAGAGAGGATGTTAGCTGGATTACATGAAATTGGAGAATTCAATGTTCATACTGTTGGGCTACCCATGCAGAATATGGGAACCACATCTCATATTCCACTCAAGTCGCCTACAATCCAACAGGATGAACATTGAATTCCCAATTTCTCAAATTGTAACCAATACACATCGTAACACCCTCTCTTCCCCTGATAGACACAAAAAGTTGCAGTAACTCAGCGGGACAGGCAGCATCTCTGGAGAGAAGGAACGGATGATGTTTTGGGTCGAAAAGCTTCTTCAGACTGGTTAGGGATAAGGGATATAGAAACATAAAAACATAGAAAAATAGGTGCAGGAGTAGGCCATTCGGCCCTTCAAGCCTGCACCGCCATTCAATGTGATCATGGCTGATCATCCAACTCAGTATCCCGTACCTGCCTACTCTCCATACCCCCTGATCCCTTTAGCCACAAGTGCCACATCTAACGCCCTCTTAAATATAGCCAATGAACTGGCCTCAACTACCTTCTGTGGCAGAGAATTCCAGAGACTCACCACTCTCTGTGTAAAGAATGTTTTCCTCATCTCGGTCCTAAAGGAATTCCCCCTTATCCTTAGACTGTGACCCCTTGTTCTGGACTCCCCCAACATCGGGAACAATCTTCCAGCATCTAGCTTGTCCAACCCCTTAAGAATTTTGTAAGTTTCTATAAGATCCCCCCTCAATCTTCTAAATTCCAGCGAGTACAAGCCGAGTCTATCCAATCTTTCCTCATATGAAAGTCCTAACATCCCAGGAATCAGTCTGGTGAATCTTCTCTATGGCAAGGATGTCTTCTATGGCAAGGATGTCTTTCCTCAGATTTGGAGACCAAAACTGTACGCAATACTCCAGGTGTGGCCTCACCAAAACCCATTCACTCAGCCTATCCAAATCACCCTGCAGCCTCCAAGCATCCTCCTCACACCTAACTATACCCCCCAGCTTGGTGTCATCTGCAAATTTGGAGATGTTGCATTCAATTCCCTCGTCCAAATCATTAATATATATTGTAAATAGCTGGGGTCCCAGCACTGAGCCTTGCGGTACCCCACTAGTCACTGCCTGCCATTCTGAAAAGGACCCGTTTACTCCTACCCTTTGCCTCCTGTCTGCTAGCCAGTTCTCTATCCACATCAATACTGAACCCCCAATACCGTGTGCTTTAAGTTTGTATGCTAATCCCTTATGCGGGACCTTGTCGAAAGCCTTCTGAAAGTCTAGATATAACACATCCACTGGTTCTCCCTTATCCTATATATGAGAGATATAGACGGTGATGTGGAGAGATAAAGAACAATGGAGAAAGATATGCAAAAAGGTAAGGGTGATAAAGGAAACAAGCCATTGTAAGTTGTTTGTAGGGTGAAATTGAGAAGCTAGTGCGACTTGGGTGGGGGAGGGATGAGAGAGAGGGAATGCCGGGCTACCTGAAGTGAGAGAAATCAATATTCATACCACTGGGCTGTAACTTCTTTATCTCTCCACATCACCATCTATATCTCTCGTTTCCCTTATCCCTAACCAGTTATAAGAAGGATCTCGACCAGAAACGTCAGCCATTCATCCTCTCCAGAGATGCTGCCTGTCTCGCTGAGTTACTCCAGCTTATTGTGTCTATCTTGGTTTTAAACCAGCATCTGCAGTTCCTTCCTACACTCTCTTCCTCTGACCATCTCTCTACTCAGTGACATACATCGCTTTTATCCCCTTTCCCCTCCTGTATCCCTCCCTCGGCTTTTACACTTCATTCCTCCTTCTCTTTCCTTATCTGACTCACTTTTGCCTCATTTTCACATCTGGCCATTATCACATATTGTACCCTCCTGCCAGCTACTGCCCCCCGACCAGAATCTACCTATCACTTGCCAGACTTTGGCCCACCCTAATCTCGCCTTTCCAGCTTTCTCCCCCTCTACACCACCAGATTGAAGAAGGGTCTCAACCCAAGACATTGTCTGTCCATCACCCTGCTGGACAACTCTGCAGTTTGCATACCGGGCCAATAGATCTGTGATTGATGCAGTCAACCTGGGCCTGCACTTCATCCTACAGCACCTAGACCGCCAGGGGATCTATGCAAGGATCCTGTTTGTAGATTTTAGCTCTGCATTCAATACCATTGTGCCAGAGCTACTACACTCCAAACTTTCCGAGTTGGCTGTATGGTGGATCACCAGCTTCCTGACAAACAGGAAGCAGCATGTGAGGCTGGGAAAGCACTCTCTCCTCTCCTCTCTCTACACCAACGACTGCACCTCCACAGACACCTCTGTTAAGCTTCTCGAGTTTGCGAACGACACAAGCTTGGACTGATCCAGGATGGGGAGGAATCTGCCTACAGCCAGGTAGTGTCACAGCTGGCGTCCTGATGCCATCGCAATAACCTAGAGCTCAATGCTCTTTAAACTGTGGAATTGATTGTAGACTTTAGGAGAGCTCCCCATCCCCTCACCCCACTCACCATCAACAACACCACAGTCACATCTGTGGAGTTTTTTAAGTTCCTTAGAACCATCATCTCCAAGGACCTTAAGTGGGGGGCTACCATCGACTCCACAGTCAAAAAGGCACAACAGAGGATGTACTTCCTATGGCAGTTGAGGAGGCACAGTCTGCCACAGGCAATGATGGTCCAATTCTACACGGCCATCGTAGAGTCTGTTCTCACCTTCTCCATCATGGTCTGGTTTGGCTCAGCCACCAAGCACGACACCTGGAGGCTGCAGCAAATCGTCCAATCAGCAGAGAAGGTTATTGGCTGCAACCTTCCCTCCATTGATGAACTGTACACTGCAAGGGCCAGGAAGCGAGCGGGCAAGATCATTTCTGACCCCTCTCATCATGGCCACAAACTTTTTGAATCACTTCCCTCGGGAAGGCGACTCTGGACTGTCAAAGCTGCCACAGCCAGATATAAAAACAGTTTTTATCCACGAGTAATTGCTCTACTCAACAGCCAACAATCTGTAGCCTCCCTTTGATCTGGTATTTTGTTGGTTCACATGCTTGGTCAATGGTATTTTATCATTAATGTTTTATTATTATTAATGTTTAGTGTTTTCTAAGTCATTCGTAACTGTCACTGTATGTCATGTTGTTACTTGTGGGCGGAGCACCAAGGCAAATTCCTTGTATGAGAATACTTGGCCAATTAACTTACTTACTAACTTACTTACTTAGATGCTGCCTGATCTGATTTCTCCAGCACTTTGTTTCAGATTCCAGCATCTGTGAAGCCATTATCTCTATTTGGCTTCACAGCAACCCTGGCTGGCACGAAACAAGTCTATTTTTGTGCGGAGTTTATACCTTCACTGTATGGAATTTGTAAATTCTCCTCGTAACCCGCATGGGTTTTCCCCGGGAGCACCAGTGTCCTCCCGCACTCTAAAGACATACAGGTTTGCAGGATAATTGAATTGGTAAAATTGTAAATTGTCCCTAGCGTACATATGTGTTAATGTGTAATCGCTGGTCGGCGCGGACTCGGTGGGCCGAAGGGCCTGTTTCCCAGCAGCATCTCTAAACTAAACTAAATTTAACTAAACTAGACTGGACAATTTACATTGCCAAACACAGCTAAAACATTGGAAAGGATTGAATTGCAGGTGCACATGCCGCAGAAATAATATTGTTGCCACAGTATGATGCATCGCCAAGCTAGTCATTCATCTCAACTTGCCTATAGCTATTCTTTGAAAGAGCAATCCAATTAGTGCCATTCTCTTGCCCTCATTGCAAAGAACTGCATTGGCTGCACAAACGCTGCTAGCTTTGCAAGCAGTGTATCTCATTTCGATCAAGCTCGCTTTAATCCTGCACTAGACGACACAAAGTGCTGGAGTAGCTCAGCAGGTCAGGCAGCATCACTGGAGACCATGGGTAGTTGACATTTCGGGTCGGAATCCTACTTCAGTCTGAAGAAGGATCCTGACCTGAAACATCACATATCCATGTTCTCCAGCGATGTTGTCTAACCCGCTGGGCTACATCAGTACTTTGTGTCTTCTTTTGTAAACCAGCATCTGCAGTTCCTTGTTTCTTAATACTAGACTGCTGACCGTCTACCGTAGAAGTGCAGGAGGAAGTAGAAGGAGAAGGTAACCTGGTGCCATGTAAATGTTTCACCATTCAACAAGATCATGGCAGATCATTTGTAGAGTCATAGTATCATAGAGTCATACAGCATGGAAACAGGCCCTTCACACCAACTTGTCCACACTGATCAACATGTCCATCTACACCGGTCACACTCGTCTGCATTTGGCCCATATCCCTCTATACCTGTCCTATCCATGTCCCTGTCTAATTGCTTCTTAAAAGTTGTGATAGTCCCTGCCTCAACTACCTTTTCTGGCAGTTCGTTTCATACACTCACCACCCTTTGTGTGAAAAAGTTACTCCTCAAATTCTGATAAAAATCCCCACCCCCTCATCTTAAACTTATATTTTCTCAATTCCTCGGGGCAAGAGACTCTGTTCATATACCTGATCTATGCCTCTCATGATTGTGTACACCTCTATAAGATCACCACTCATCCTCCTGCACTCCAGGGAATAGAGACCCAGCCGGCTCACCCTCTCTCTATAGCTCAGACCCTCGAATCCTTGCAACATCCTTGTAAATCTTCTCTACACCCTTTCTAACATAACAACATCTTTCCTGTAACATGGTTCCCAGACTGAACACAGTATTCTAAATACAGCCTCACTAACGTCTTATGTGACTGTAACATGACCTCACAACGTCCCTACTCATCTCCACTATTTGTCTGTACTGATCTCATATTCCTTACCTCCTTTAACATCCAATAATCTGTGGGGCACTTGTCTTGGATAGGGTCAAATAATGAGTGCCTGCAACCCCTTTGTGTAGAGAATCTTATGGACTGACTACCCTTTACATGGTGGCATCTCTTTTTCATTACTGTCCAAAAAAAACAGTCCCATACTTTGAGATTCTCCTACCTGCTTGCAGGCATATGAGCAAGGGAAAACATTTCCTGACATATGCACCATCAGATCCCATATAAATTTAATGGCAGTTCAGCGGCAGGGTTGCTGCCTTACAGCACCAGAGACCCGGGATCAATCCTGAGTACGGGTGCTGTCTGTACGGAGTTTATACGTTCTCCCCGTGACCTATGACTCCGGGTTCCTCCCATTCTCCAAAAACGTACTGGTTTGTAGATAAATTGGCTTGATTATATTGTCCCCAGTGTGTATAGGATAGTGTTAGTGTGCGGGAATTGCAGCTTGGCATGGGCTCGGTGGGCCGAAGGGCTTGTCTCCGTGCTGTATCTCTAAATTAAAACTAAAATTTCAATGAAATCATTCTTATTTCTTCTCAGCTCATGGAGTATGGGCACTATCTGCATAATCTCTCCTCATATAAGAACGAGACTAAACTAATCAAATCAGTGCGTTATTGAACAGAGAAAAAAATAAGAAGAGTTTTGGGACACAATTATCTTCATCACTGCTTTTGATAATCAAAAGAGAACAAGAGCAGCTCTAATGCGTTGCTTCTTGATTAGCAGAGTGAGGGAAATTGAGAATTAAACTGTCTCCTCGTTATATAACTTTAAAGAAGCCATATCTCTTTCTACTCCAAATGGAATTTGAAGGAATGATGAGGAAGCAAAATATTTGGTGTGTCTGCAACTTTTGATGTGAACCTTTTTTTAAATATTTTAAACTGCCTCATGTAAAACTGATTAAGTAATTACAAAAGAACCAAAACTCAGCTTGTTACATTGATACATCGAACATCAAAAACTAGGCGGTAATCTGTCACAACAGCTTTTGAAATAATTTGTTAGCAAGCAGTGGATAACAGTAGGGGCAGCTTCATAGCTGTCGTCTTGTAAAGCTGTCAAAATTCCAGCAGTATCGTGGAGGTTTTTTATTGTACTAACATTGGCATTTGGAGTAATGTGTGCAGTTCTGGTCGCCCCTTTACAGGAAGGATGTGAAAGCTTTGAGAAAGATTTTAACACAGAGGGTGAGTGAGTGTCTTTAAACTCGTTGCCAGGGTTGGTGGTGGGGGCATGTGCAGTGGTGGCATTTAAGAGACTTTTGGGAATGGAAGGATATGGATCATGTGCGGGCAGATAAGGGTTGGCTGTGGCAACACGTTGGCACAGACACTGTCGGCTGAAGGGCCAGTTCCTGTGTTGTACTGTTCTATGTATAGGAGGGACTGCAGATACTGGTATTCACCAAAGATAGACACAGAATGCTGGAGTAACTCAGCGGGACAGACAGCATCTCAGGATAGAAGGAATGACAATAGACAGTAGGTGCAGGAGTAGGCCATTCGGCCCCTCGAGCCAGCACCGCTATTCACTGTGTTCAGGGCTGATCATCCACAATCAGTACCCCGTTCCTGCCTTCTCCACATATCCCTTGACTCCGCTATCTTTAGGAGCTCTATCTAACTCTCTCTTGAAAGCATCCAGAGAACCAGCCTCCACTACCCACAGAGAATTCCACAGATTCACAACCCTCTGTGTGAAAAAGTATTTCCTCATTTCCGTTCTAAATGCCTTACCTCTTATTCTTAAACTCTTATTCTTAAACTGTGGCCCCTGGTTTTGGATCAGACCTTTCTTCAGACCATCTCGACTCGAAACATCATCCGTTCCTTCTATCCAGAGATGCTGCCTGTCCCGCTGACTTACTCCAGCATTTTGTGTCTATTTTCGCTGTATGGTTCCATGTTCTATTTGCAGATGCTATCAATTTGTATGAAGGGGTGGCGATAAATTCAATACTCTGGGAAGATGCCCTTACATAACTCCCGTGGCTTTTGTTTAATTATTTTCCCCTCGCCACTTTTTGATCACTTGGCATTTCATTAAACTTCCAAAACGACTGTCAGACCTGAATGAGGCTGTTTTTCACAGTGGGGAGTTATATTTTGCAGGAAGCACTATAACAGCGGGATGTATGAAATGTTAGCATGAGAAAAACTAATTCAAACTCATTCATGCAGTATCCTTCATCTCACATTTACCATCTAAACAAGTGTTATTTTTTCCTCTGCTGTCATTTATTGAATTATTTATCCTTATGAAAAACGAACACTCCCTTGTTGCTGTACATTGTTTTACACCTCTAAGTAAGATTTAATTTTGAGCACTCAAGGTGTGGTTTCAAATGCAAGTAGACGTTAAATATCTCAATCAATAATTATAAGAGAAGATGGGAATATTTGTAGTGGCATGACGTCTTGATGTCCACGGATAAACCTCAAATACACACGCTCCCCAGGGTGATGAATGACCTGATGGATATCCAAAAAATAAAGGCACAAAATGCTAGAATAACTCAGGGAGTCAGGAGCATCCCTGGAGAACCTGGATAGGTAACATTTTGGGTCGCGATCCTTCTTCAGACGGATATCCTATTTTACTATTGCTTTTTTAGAGAAACCGTGGAAACAGGCCGTTCGGCCCACCAAGTCAATAGACAACAGACAAGAGGCGCAGGAGTAGGCCATATGATCCTTCGAGCCAGCACTGCCATTCACTGTGATCATGGATGATCATCCACATTCAGTCCATGCCGAATGGCGATCCCCGCACACTTACACGCTCCTACACACACTAGGGACAATTTATAATTATACCAAGCCAATTCACCTACAAACCTGTACGTCTTTGGAGTGTGGGAGGAAGTTGGAGATCCCAGAGAAAAACCCATGCAGGTCATGGGGAGAACGTACAAACTCCGCGCAGAGAGCACCCGTGGTGAATTTCGAACCCGGGTCTCTGGTGTTGCAAGGCAGCAACTCTACCGCTGCACCACCGTGCCGCTCACCGTATTCTCCAAAACATTGTTAAAGCACTTTCAAGCTAGTAATAATAATTATATTATTAAAACGTTTCCTGGTAATCATTCATGACTGGATGCAGTATATAATCCATTAGTTTAATTATGGATAGGTTTAGGGTGATTGCTCAATGAAATGAAAGAATTGTAGCAAGCGCATGTCAAGTGCTACGATATGGATTACAATGAATGTTTCTGATTTACGGAGATATTGGTATATGGGCAGGTCCCAGGAATGTAATGGGGATTGCCTGTAACTGATGACACCTGGTAGTATATGGTGGCTACACTATGCGCCATCTACAAAATGCTATGTATTACCTTTCCCAGGTTACCCTGACATGCAGCTCCCAAAACACATGATCCCTATGGCCAAACAAGGATAGCAGGTGCAAGATGGACCACCACATGAAGGATCCCCCCCCCCCCCCCCCCAGTCACAAACCAACCTGATTAGGAATTGTATCTACTTTCTTTCAATGTCGTCTTTGGAACTGAAAAGTATGAGGAGTAATCTTTATAAGATTCAATATCTGAATCTTGGATATTTAGAGCTAATATTTCTGAGCTACTACCTACCACATTGGAGACCATTAGACTATCTTTAATTGGACATTACTGAACTTTATCTTGCACTTAACGTTATTCGCTTTATCATGTGCCACAGAAGGTAGTTGAGGCCAGTTCATTGGCTATATTTAAGAGGGATTTAGATGTGGCCCTTGTGGCTAAAGGGATCAGGGGGTATGGAGAGAAGGCAGGTACAGGATACTGAGTTGGATAATCAGCCATGATCATATTGAATGGCGGTGCAGGCTCGAAGGGCCGATTGGCCTACTCCTGCACCTATTTTCTATGTTTCTATGTGGATGTAATCATGTATAGTATTTCCGCTGACTGGTTAGCACGCAACAAAAGCTTTACACTGTACCTGGGTCCACCTGATAATAAACTAAACAAAAGTAAACTAAAGACCCTGAAAGGGCATGACAGTGTATACGTTGAGATATTTATTGCTAAAGGGATAGTCTTGAGTGAAGAAATATTGAGGAGGTAGTCAGCCAAAACCTCTTTCAGAGGGTGATGAATCACTGAAATTCTCTACCATTAAGGAAATGGAGGCTAGATCACTGGAAGTCATAGAGTGATACAGCATGGAAACAAGCACTTCAGCCCAACCTGTCCACACCGACCAACATGTCCCATCCAACTAGTCCCACCTACCCGCGTATGGCCCATATCCCCCCAAACCTTCTGAATTATTATTTTTTTAAGTTTCGATAGTACCTGCATCAATTGCTTCCTCTGGCAGCTTGCCCCATACACCCACCACCCTCCGCGTGAAAATATTACCTCTCAGATTCTTATTAAATCTTGAATTAGAAGTTTAGAGTTTAGAAGGTTGAGGGGGCACCTCATTGAAACTTACAGAATAATGAAAGGCATAGATAGAGTGGATGTGGAAAGGATGTTTCCACTGGTGGGAGAGTCTAGGACCAGAGGTCATAGCCTCAAAATTAAAGGGTGCTCTTTTAGGAGGAATTTCTTTGGTCAGAGGGTAGTTGCTCTGTGGAACTTGTTGCCACAGTGGGCTGTGGAGGGTGTCAGTGGATATTTTTAAGGGAGAGATAGACAAATTCTTGATTAGAATGGGTGTTAAGGGTTACGGGGAGAAGGCAGGAAAATGGGAGTAGGAGGCAGAGATCAACCATGATTGAATGGCAGAGTAGACGTGATGGGCCAAATGGCCTAATTCTACTTCTATAACTTGTGAACTGGTGATTTAATTCTTATTAAATCTAGTTAAGGAAGAGTAGATGCAGTGGAGGAGTTCAAGAGTTGGGCAGATCGGGCATGACTGTATTGAACCAGGCCGGAGAAGTACTTTGGCATATTCCTGCTCCGACTTTGTTGTACTCTTGAATCTCGGAGTCTAAGTCCTGGAACTTACTTCCCAAAACACTGCGGGGCACCTCAGCCAGACGGACTGCAATGAATCAACAGGGCATCCCACTACCATGAACTGGTTTCCTCCCATGTTCCCAAAGAAGTCATGGTAAGTTGGTGTGACTACAGTAAATTAGTAGAGTTTATGAGCATGTGTAAGCGAGAATAAGCAGCAGGGGTACAGGAAATTGAGAGGGTGAATGGGAGTGTTAAGGAGCTTTGCAGGCATGTGATCAATGATTTCCATCGACGATATAAAAAATAAGTACAAATCCCTTAGAGTGGTGAAAGTGCAGGGTTTGGGTCTGCTATTCCAACCTGATCTACTGCATTGTTTTAAAATAAAGGATAACACGTTCACATGGACATAGGATGGAATGGTGAGGGGGGAAAGTTTTAAGGTGAGAGAGGAAAGATTTAATAGAAACCCGAGGGCCAATTTTCTCACACAGAAGATGGTGGTATATAGAGCGAGCTGCCAGAGGAAGTAGTTGAAGCAGGTACAATAACAGCATTTAATAGGGTCATAGAGTTATAGTGTCATACAGCGTGGGAACAGGCCCTTCAGTCCAAATTACCCACACCAACCAGCATGCCCCATCTACACTAGTCCCACCTACCTGGCCCCAAACCATCTAAATCTATCCTATTTAAATGTTTCTGAAAAGACATTTCAACAGGTACATAGATGGGAAAGGTTCAGAGGGATATGGGCCAAATACGAGTAAATGTGACTAGCTTAGATTAGGTATCTGGGTCGGCATGATTCTACGCCTCTAATTCCTTCTCTTGAAGGGTTACGACCCTTAGGACTGGCTATCCCAAAGAACTGTGGATGCAGAATCAATGAAAGTAAAGAAGGTGGAGGTTGACAGGCATCTGAACTGCAAATGAATCAAGGGATATGAGGAGAGCTCGGGGATCTGGTGTCAAGGCCATGATTGGATCAACCGTAGAACATAGAATATAGAACATGGTAAACATAGTACAGCATAGGAATGAGCCCTCTGGCCCACAATGACTGGCCCGAATATGATGCTGAGATAAACTAATCCCATCTGCCTACACATGATCAATATCCTTCCATTCCATGCAGGCAGCATCTCTGGATAGAAGGAATGGGTGACGTTTTGGGTCGAATCCTTTCTTCAGACCCTCAACCCGAAACGTCACCCATTCCTTCCATCGAGAGATGCCGCCTGTCTTGCTGAGTTACTCCAGGAGTTTTGTGCCTATATTTGCTGTACTGTTCTATGTTCTATTTGAGGAGTCCATCAAACCGTGTGAAAAGGTTAGCAAGAAGTTCAATACTCTGGGAAGATGCCTGAACATAACACCCGTGGCCTTTGTTTAATTATTTTCCTCACGCCACTTTATGATCACTTGGCATTTTATTAAACTTCCAAAGCAACTGTCAGACCTGAATGAGGCTTTTTTTCACAGTCTTTTTCAAATAAACATTTGCCAAGCCAAAAGCCTTTTCAAAGGCATAATCATATTCTGCCTCCAGCACCACCCCAGCAGCGCATTTCACGTACTCACTGCCGAGTCTGCACCGACCAGCGATCCCCTCACCTTAGCACTATCCTACACACACCAGGGACAATTTACACATGCACCACGCCAATTAATCTGCGTACCTGTACGTCTTTGGAGTGTGTGAGGAAACTGAAAATCTCAGAGAAAACCCACGGGGTCACGGGGAGAACGTACAAACTCCATACAGACAGCACCCATAGTCAGATTCGAACCCGGGTCTCTGGCGCGGCAAGAGCTGTAAGGCAGAAACTCTTACAGTGCCACAGTGGCCACCCTTAAACTTTAATCTTTAAACTTTGTACCTCTCACTTTAAAGCTATGCCCTCTAGTCTTTGATATTTCCACTCTGGGTAAAAGGTTCTGACTGTCTAACCTATCAATGCTTAATTACATTGATTCTTAATGAAGGCTTCTTATTGAACAATCTTATTGAAGGTTTGAGCAGACTTATATGTGCTTTGTTTTTAATTATGTATTAATTCTCCACAAACATGGAAATGCAAGTTTTTTTTTCTAAATTTCATTAAGCTCAATGGACATTTGCCAAGAAAACAACTACTAAAGTTTCAGAAGCTGAGTTCTGCATGATGGATGATGAGGACATTCAGTTGAATGATAAGATCTTTAATCAGTCTGGGATGGGAGAAACACCAGTGTCTCTGGAGACAATGTTAAGAATAATTTTAAAATAATGTTATTGTGTGCAGTGGATTAGAATTGTGCCTTTTAGTATAGAGATACGGCGCGGAAACAGGCCCTTCACCCCACCAAGTCCACGCCGACCTGCAATCCCCGCACACTAACACTACCCTACACACACTAGGGACAATTGTTTTACATTCATACCAAGCCAACTAACCTACAAGCCTGTACGTCTTTGGAGTGTGTGAGGAAACCGAAGATGTTGGAGAAAACACGGCGTAAACGAACAGACAAGCACCCATTGTCAGTATCAAACCCGGGCCTCTGGCACTGTAAGTAGTAGCTCTACTGCTGTGCCACCGTGCCGCCCAAGTCTCCTCAGAGACTTGGATTTACATCTTGTGCGGACTGAGCAGATGGGACTCATTTCACTCCAAAACCTTTATTGTTAAGTTATTTTATCTTTTAAAGTCCCTCAACTGTACCCACCACTTCCATCTGGCCCAACTAAATGTGCATCCATTTCTCCTTTTCCCCTTTCCCCACCACCCTTCCACATATACTCCATCCAGTTTGAAAAAGGTCCCAGCCCAAAACGGCGCCTTTCCATGTTCTCTAGAGATGTTGCCTGACCCGCTGAGTTACTCCAGCACTCTGTCTTTATTTCACTTTTATCCCCGTCACTAGGGAAATTTGTTCACAAATGGAACATAATTAGTGATTTTTAAACTATATAACTAACATAATAAGTGGAAAATTGTGTCAACTGAGAGAATAAGCCAGGGTTAGAGAGGCTTATTATGAATGCTACCATGTACTTGTCCTCACGATTGTGGATGACCAGCCATGATCACGTTGAATGGCGGTGCTGGCTCAAAGGGCCGAATGGCCAACTCCTGCACCTATTGTCTACTGTCTATTGTCTATTGTCTAGACAATAGACAATAGACCAGAGGTGATAAGATCGATAACGGTCTGGGAAGTGAAAGGAGATAGAGGCAACAGTGATACTGATCCAGAGATACTGCTTCACCCATTGAGTTACCCCATGGTCAGCCATGATTGAATGATGGAGGAGACTTGATTGTCCAAATGCGAATTACCCTCTCCCGCACGCTCTCCCTGTCGGTCACCACGAGTGGCCCCTGCTGCTTTCTCACTTCCGGTTTCACCGCCTCCCTCTAACGTTTCTGGCGAAGAGGGAGAGGGGTTGGTCCATACGCGTTCAAGCCGTATTAGTAGACCGCCTGGCAAATATGGCGAGTATGTTGGAATTCTAAGGTGCATGTGTGTTTAATTATATTCGCTCTTTACGGGGAAGCATGTAGATTGGTTATTGCTTGTGAACCAATCATAGTAGAAATAGCATCACTAACCCCACCTTACTGTTTGATTCATACGAACACCCACTTGCTACACTGGTCAGTCTTGGAAGCGGCAACGATGAACTAACAACCAACAACCTGCTGTACCGCTATACTATGTGCGCCGATTAAAGATGTTGAACTCCAGGTTGTACAGTCTGCTTATTTACAGCCTAGTTCTACTCTTATTCCTCATGACCTTATGATCACTTTGTGCCTTTTTTTTTCATTTTCATCACTGACAGTGTTGATCACAAGGTCATGAGGAATAAGAGTAGAATTAGGCCATTTGGCCAATACTTTTAGGCAGAATTAAAAAAAATTCAGAATCTGTTTCTTCTTGATTCTCTTTTATTGAGGAACTGTCTTCATTTGAGTCTGTTAAACGAGTCCAAATTATCCTACAATTAACTTGATCCCGTTGTGTGAAAATGTCTCCCTCTGATTCAGAGAAGCACTTGCCATTTTTCAAACTGTTGCTGCAAGCAAAGTGAGGATTGGAGCAATGTGTTCCAACAAGGCAGTGCCTTCCTTCTCATTAAAATAATTATCTGCATAATTATAACCGAGGAAGGAATAATTAGGAGGCCATTAGGCCGGATCAGTAGATTATTTCTGTACAATATTTGTACAATTTGCTAACCGTGGATTTGTTTAGGTATGGGAGTTTGTACTGTGCTGTTTAGAGTCATCGAGTCAGTGTGGAAACAGGCCCTTTGTCCCACCTTGTCCAGCCAACCAACATGTTCCATCTACACTAGTCCCACTTGCCTGCATTTGGCCCCTATCCCTCAAAACCTGTCCTATCCATGTACCTGCCTAACAGTTTCTTAAATGTTGTGATGGTCCCTGCCTCAACTACCTCCTCTGGCAGCTTGTTCCATACCCCCACCACCCTTTGTGTGAAAAAATTACCCCTCAGATTACCATTAAATCTTTTCCCCTTCACCTTAAACGCAGGTCATTTGCTCCTCGATTCACTTGCTCTGGGCAAGAGATTTTGCGCGTCTACCCGATCCTCATGAATCGTCCCTGTACCCTTTCCAACTTTATAACATCTTTCCTGTAAAGATGTAAAGAAATAATTTAAATGGTAAGAATTCGGTTGAGAATTCCAAAGATTGAGCAAAGAAATGTCTATTCATCTCACTGATGGAGGGCATCTCCCGTAATTTGAGTTTGAGTTTAGTTTATTGTCATGTGTACTGAGATACAGTGAAAAGCTTGCAGTGATGCATGCTAACCAGTCAGTGGAAAGATTATACATGATTACAATCGAGGCATCCACAGTGTACAGATACATGCTCAAGGGAATAACGCGATTAACGTTTAGTGCAAGATGAAGTCTAGTAAAGGCTGATCAAAGATAGCCCCAGGGTCTCCAATGAAGTAGATAGTAGCTCAGGACTGCTCTCTAGTTGCTGCCTCATAACAGCTGGGTAGAAACTGTCCCAGAATCTGAAGATGTACTTTTTCACACATTTATACCTTTTGGGAGAAGGAGAAGAGGGAATGGCTGGGGTGCGACTCGTCCTTGATTATGTTGCTGGTCTTGCCGAGGCATCATTAGGTGTAAATTGAGCCAATGGAAGGGAGGTTGGTTTGTGTTATGGTCTGGGCAACATCCACAATTCTCTACAATTTCTTGCAGTCTTGAATGGAGCCGTTCCAAAACCATTCCGTAATGCATCCCAATAGAGTATTTTCGAACCGTGGTTCTGAATTTGCAAGGAAAAAACAGCCAGAAGAAACATCTTTCCTATTAGAATTTAGAATATAGCAATAAGGTCACTTCTCATAGAGTCGGACAGCCTGGAAACAGGTCATTCGGCCCAACTCGTCAATGCCGATCAAGATACCCCATCTCAACTAGTCCATTTGGCTCATCTCACTCCAAGCTTTTCCAATCCACTTGCTTCCCAAGTGTCTTCAGTGTATCGAGGCAGCTTTATAGAACTTTGGTTTGCCGCATATGTATTTTACTTCGGAGTCACGTGAGTGACTTCGTGAAGACCCCGCCAGCACGCATGCGCGACATATCGTCGACCGCAGGCGAAGCAACAGGCAGGGAGGAGGGTCGCTCCTCCACCGGAACGGGCCTGCAGGTAAGGTTTTTCTTTCAGGGACTGTGGGACAGAGTACCCCACCAACGGGCCGCCTCGAGAGACTGCGGACCGCGGACCGCGGGCAGTCAACGGCGGCAGAAGCTCCACAGAAGTTGGGCAGCCCGTTGACCCAACAGGGTCCTGACTCACCGTTCGTAGGTAGCGACGGCAGAGTGGCAGCCCCGACTTAACACCGCAGCCCGCAGGATCACCGCGAGCTGGCAGTTTCGGTACACATCAGGAAATCTGGCAGCCCGTCGACCCGGCAGGGACTCTCCACCACTTCAGCGTCCACATCAGCGGCGAGGACCATGAAGGTACCCATGGACCATATCCTCGCAATAGCGGGCTTGGCCAATAGGCTTGTCTCAACGGTTTTATAATAAACCTGTGGCCATCCTGCGACGTTTGCAGATACTGTTTTAAGTTCTGTTCCCTGAACGGCTCCCGAACTCAGGGTTTTTTTTGTTTGTATTAATGAATACATTATTGTTTTTCAGCTCTGTTACAAGTCTGAAATACATTAACACACTTCCTCCATCAGTTATTACAGCAGTGTGTAAGCATGGACATGGTCCAGGGCATGAAATCACAGAGCTTTGAAATCTTCACGAAATCACTCACGTGACTCCGTAGTAAAATAGTAAGATTAAACGAGAACTTACCAGTTTGAAGTTTGATCCTTATTTTATGAGGAGTTACGATGAGGGATTTCATGCCCTCCACTCCCAACCCTCTATCATAAGGTCAACTGGTATATGGTTTCTCTTAATCTTACTATCTCCAGTCAGTTCTGCTATCTGTGATTTCACACCGCTGCTTTGAAGAATGTCGCGCATGCGTGCTGGCGGGGTCTTCACGAAATCCCTCATCGTAACTCCTCATAAAATAAGGATCAAAATTCAAACTGGTAAGTTCTGATTTAATCTTACTATTATTGTGTACAGTTCTGGTTGCCCCATTACAAGAAGGACGTGGAGGCTTTGGAAAGGGTGTAGAGGAGGTTTACCAGAATGATAAGGTAGACACAAAAAGCTGGAGTAACTCAGCTGGTGAGGCAGCATCTATGGAGCAAAGGAATGGGTGACATTTTGGGTCGAGACCTTTCTTCAGACTGATGCCTGGATTAGGCAGTATTGGCTACTGGGAGCGGTTGGATAGTCTTGCACTGTTTTCTCTCGAATGCCGGAGGCTGTAGGGAGACCTTATAGATGTGGACAAAAAGATTGACCACATGGATGGGGTAAGCAGACAGAAACTTTTTCCCAGGATGGAAAAATCAGTTAGTAGAGGGTACAAAAGTTAAGGTGAGAGTGCCATCAGCATGAAGCACATTAAAATTGAGAACATATTCTGGTGAGATTTTAAAATATTGACAAATACAGAAGGATAAATCAACAATGTAGTCCTCCACCATGGACACGTTAAGGCTACCAATTTTGGCTGAATATGGGAATAAGCCGTCTCTAGCATTTAATACAAGGTGGCTAGAATGGAAAGAATCTAATGCTGAGGCTCTATAAGGGGCTGGTCAGGCTGCATCAGGCCTTATTGTGAGCAATTTTTGACACCATATCTGAGGAAGGATGTGCTGGCTCTGAAGCGGTCCAGAGGAGGTTTACAAGAATGATCCCAGGAATGAGTGAGTTAACTTATGATGAGCTTTTGATGGCACAGGGCCTGTACTCACTGGAATTGAGAAGAATGAGGGGGGACCTCATTGAAACATACCTCAGTGAAAGACTTGTCTATAGTGGATGCGGAGAGGATGTTACCACTACTGGGGGGGGGGGGGGGGGGGGGGAGTCTGGGACAAGAGGTCATAGCCTCAGAATTAAAGGATGTTCCTTTAGGAAGGAGATTAGAAGGATTTCTTTAGATAGAGGGTGGTGAATCTGTGGAATTCTTTGCCAACCAAAGCTGAGGAGGGCAAATCAATGGATATTTTTAAGGCAGAGATATATAGATTCTTGATTAGTAATGGTTTATAGGGAGAAGGGAGGAGAATGGGGTTAGGAGGGAAAGATAAATCAGTCATGATTGAATGATGGAGTTGACCTGATGGGCAGAATGGCCTAATTCTGCTCATTTCACATAACTTTATGACCTCTACTGGAGAGAGAATAGCTGAAAGAGTTGTGGCTATGCATATAAGTAAAGCATTTTGAGTCATGCGCCAGCACTAAATGCTCCATGCATGTTTAAGATCTGCCCAGTACATCTCCTTTAAACTACACCCCTCTCACCTTAAAGCTATGCCCTTTAGGCTTTGACATTTATAGTATTGTTCATACTTTTAGGCTTTACACTTTAGAGACATTGCACAGAAAAGGGCCCTTCGGCCCATCCAGAACGTGCCGGCCAGCGTGCATCCTGTACACTAACACTATCCTACACACCAGGGACAATTTACAATTTTACCAAAGCCAATTAACCCACAAACCTGTACGTCTTTAGAGTGTGGAAGGAAACCGTAGCACCCAGGGGAAAACCCACGTAGGTCACGAGGAGAATGTACCAACTTTGTATGGTACCCATAGTCAGGATGGAACGCGGGTCTCTGGCGCTGTAAGGCAGCAGCTCTAAAGGCTACACCATTGTGCTGCCCACACAATATATGTCACAGTCCATTAATTATTCTTTCGGGATAGCAGGTTTACGTAACTTATGTAAAATGCCACCATTTTACCACTCACAGGGTAAATCCATCACATCCATCACAACTGGGCAAAATGTGTAGGAAGGAACTGCAAAGTTAGATAGAACTCTTAGGGCTAGCGGAATCAAGGGGTATGGGGAGAAGGCAGGAATGGGATACTGATTGTGGATGATCAGCCATGATCACATTGAATGGCGGTGCTGGCTCACAGGGTCGAATGGCCTTATGGCCTACTCCTGCACCTATTGTCTATGTATCTCTGTATCTATGCTGGTTTACACCAAAGATAGGCACAAAATGCTGGAGTGACTCAGCTGTACAGGCAGCATCTCTGGAGAGAAGGAATGTCATCACCCATTCCTTCTCTCCAGAGATGCTGGCTGGCTGGCTGAGTTACTCCAGCATTTTGTGTCTATCTTCATCACATCCAGGCTCTCTGGCTGAATATCCTTATTATTTTGCTAGCAAAATGTTTTGGTAACATCTGACAGCATTCCCTAGGAGTTTAATCATTTACAGTTTTGTGTGTTGATCGGGGATGGTTGTTTTTGTAACTTGTGGAGATGATGCTAAGAGAATGCCTTGGGCTGATATTTTAATTTATTTCTGTTGTGCCAAAAGTCACAGCTGGCACTACTAACTCATTCCAGGAGCACTTATGAACATAGTTATTCTCCCTGCTCCCTGTGATATGGTCTACTCTGAAGTGGAATATAGTGATTCATTTAACATAGAAGGAATTTCGTAAGAATACAGTGGAATATCCTGATGCACGATTAACTCATCGTATTTCAGCCCATGGTTCAGTACAATCCTATTGGATATAATCATGTTATCAGTACCAATGGACAGGTTGACTTTCTCAGCAGTGGGAGGCTTCTCTTCCAGACAACATTTGCAAAATGTCAATTCCTCCTTAGCAGTGGTTTGAAATAAATTGGGTGGCACAGTGGTGTGGCAGTAGTGTTGCTGGATTACAATGTTAGAGACCTTGGTTCGATCCTAACTATGGGGAACTGTCTTTGCAGAGTGTGTACGTTTGCCCTGTGACCACGTGGGTTTTCCTCCTGGTACTCCGGTTTCCCCCCACACCCCACAGACGTTGTACGTTAATTGGCTTCAGTAATAAAATTGTAAATTGCCCACAGTGCGTGGGATAGTGTTTGTGTACTGGGTGTTCGGCGAAGAGGCGGTGGGCTGAAGGGCCCGTTTCCACGCTGTATTTCTAAACTGAAATATTGTAGATGGACACAAAGCGCTGGAGCAACACAGCGAGTCAGGCAGCATCTCTGGAGAATTACAGCATGGAAACAGGCCTTTCAGCCCACCGTGTCCATGCTGACCATTGAACAACAATTCACACACTAGCCGGACAAACTTGCTACACACTATTTACGGAATGCAGTTAATCTACAAGCACGTTTGTCTTCAGGATGGGGGTGGAATCTGGAGCACCCAGAGGAAATCCACGCGGTCACAGGGAGAATGTGCAAACTCCACACAGACAGAACCCGAGGTGAGGATCAAACCCATGTCCCTGGTGCGGTGAGGCAGCAGCTCTACTGGCTGTGCCACTACACCAAACCAGTTCTGAACAATTCTTCCTGTCTGTATGGAGTTTGTAAGTTCTCCCCGTGACCACGTGGGTTTTCTCCGAGATCTTCGGTTTCCTCCCACACTCCAAAGACATACAGGTTTGTAGGTTAATTGGCTACGTGGTATAAGTGAAAATAGTCCCTAGTATGCGTAGGTAGTGTTAGTGTGTGGGGATCGCTGGTCACTGCGGACTCGATGGGCAGAAGGGCCTGTTTACGTACTGTATTTCTAAACTTAACTATACTACCAACTACCAACACTGGTAGTGAAAAAAAGTAAAATATCACCTCAAATGAATTAGAGCCATGTTGAAGTGCATGAAGCTTGTCATTCATGGCCTCTCCTCTTCATGTCTCCTTGGTTTTTATGAGTAATTATGCTGTTAATGTCTCCCTGTATGTTCTAATGTATGGCATTGCCATGTCTTCTTGCATAAAGGAAGAGATTGATTTTATTTCATAGCCAGGGATCAATGGAGGATTAATCTTCTGACTTATTTAAAAAAGCACTATTGGCATTATTTTTGTGAGTTAGTTCTTTCTTAAACACCGAAGTGCTATTCAGTATTGTCCGAGTTCATCTGGACGTACATGATTTTAATAGGTTTAGGTAAGTAGACAAAGAAAAGCTTGCGCCTTTCAGCTGAAAATAGACACTCCAGTGCTGAAGTAACTCAGTGGGTCAGACAGCATCTCGGGAGAAAAATGGAAAAGGCTGAGGTTTCGGGTCAAGAACCTTCTTCATAATTCTGAAGAAGGGGCACGACCCGAAACATCACTTGTTCCTTTTCTCCAGAGATGCTCTCTGACCCCCTGAGTTACTCCAGGATTTTATGTCTCTCTTCGGTTTCAACCAGCATCGGCAGTTCCTTCCTATACATGGATAGGACAGATATAGAGGAATACAGGCCCTTCGGCCCACCGGGTCCGTACCGACCAGCGATCCCCGCACATTAACACTATCCTACACCCACTAGGGGCAATTTTTACATTTACCAAGCCAATTAACCTACAAACCTGAACGTCTTTGGAGTGTGGGAGGAAACCGAAGGTCTCTGAGACATCCCACGTGGTCACGGGGAGAACTCCGTACAGACAAGCACCCGTAGACAGGATCGAACCCGGGTCTGCGGCACTGCATTCGCTGTAAGGCAGCAACTCTACCGCTGCACCACCATGACCACCCTTGAGAATGAAATTGCGCCTTGTAGCTTGAGATGGCGAATATGAAGTGCCGCTTTCTGTCATGGGACTCAAACCCATGGGCACAGTAGGTCAAATGCTGTTTGTGAGAAGTCACTGGGATACTAACGTTTCAAATGGTGATCGACACTGAACAGAAAGGTAATAACTCCCAACATGCGTCGCAGTATTCATCAGAGTCTTGACAGAGTTCCTATCCAGTGATTCCTGACAATAAAAAAAACTTCAGGCATCACTGAATAGAAATATGTTCAGATTTGAAGCTGCCGCATCTCTGGGGCAATGCTGCTCTCCCCATTCCGATGAAGTGCTCTTGCTCAGCAAGATGGGAATTCCTCCAAACATCTGCTCAAATGACAAAGCAAGTTTCAGTACAGCACTAAAAACATATAACATAGATGAACAATGGAGGACCCGGCGTAGAGCGACCACCATGAGGGAGGGAAAGTGGGGGGGGGAGAACAAAGGAGGAGCCTTTGTTTATATGGTGACTATTTGCGTACCTTGGGCACGCAAGCAAAGAATTTCACTGTGCCATGTCACATGTGACAATAAAGTACTCCATTCAATTCATTTAGTTTAGTTTAGTTTAGTTTGGAGATACAGCGCAGGAACAGACCCTTAGACCCACCGAGTCTGCGCCGACCAGCAATCCCCACGCACTAGGGACAATTTACATTTATACCGAGCCAATTAGCCTAGAAACCCATACATCTTTGGAGTGTGGGAGGAAAGCAATGATCTCAGACAAACCCCATGCAGGTCATGGGGAAAACGTACAAACTCCATACAGACAGCACCCGTAGTCAGGATCGAACCAGGGTTTCTGACGCTGTAAGGCAGCAACTCTGCCACTGCGCTACCATGCCGCTATAAGCAATATATTTACTTGGCAAGTGCTTGAACTCTGATTGACAAATTTATCAGGTGAGTATTAAGTCATAGAACAGCACATGGCTAGACACTTCGGCCCATGATGTCTGCATCAAACATGATGCCAAATTAAAATAATCCCTTCTGCCTGCAGGTAAACCATATTCTTCCATTCCCTATCTATCTATCTATCTATCTATCTATCTATCTATCTATCTATCTATCTATCTATCTATCTATCTATCTATCTATCTATCTATCTATCTATCTATCTATCTATCTATCTATCTATCTATCTATCTATCTATCTATCTATCTATTTTATTTTTATGTAACTAAAACTGACCTTGTTATCTTCCGGTATGCGTGATCTTTCTATTTGCGCAAAAACGTTCTCCTGTGCTGCGAGTGCACCAAGTTTCGTTCCGATCGGTGGTCTGTTGTAAGAGTTAGCAAGGTTTAAAAATCTTATAAATGGCACGGCGCAGATCGATCTCCTCTCCTGGCAGTCAGTGCCGCATGGATTGGTCTTTTCTCCTGTCACTCCATGGGACGGCCCGCCCCTTCCTGCAAAGGGCGGAGTGGTGGGGGGTGGTGAGGGGAGGAGGGGGGGATCAGGGGCATCACAACGGGAACCCGTCAGACCCACCTGCGCAGTTGGGGGCTATGCGTGAGTGGGGAATATTGTGTTGGGGGACCAGGGGACCCCGACGGGACCCACCTTGTGACAATGGGACCCAACGGGTCCCACTTGGTGTAGTTCCTATCTAAAAACCTATTCAATACCACTATTGTAGTGGCTTCCACCACCATGCAGCATGCTCCAGGCATCTACCATTCTAAAAATGGTAAAAATAAAACGCCCCCAGCACATCTTTAAACCTTTCCGCCCTGATTTAAAGCTAAGCCCTGTAGTATTTTCCATTTCCACTCTGGGAATCGGGTACTAAGTGCCCACGTTGTTTACCCTATCAAGAGTCAAAAGATTATTAATAAAAAACAGCCACTGAAAAAGGATCCATTTTAGTACCATAAAGTGGATGACCGGTTTGGTTTGTTTAGCTTCGAGATACAGCGTGAAAACAGGCCCTTCAGCCTGCCGAGTCCACACCGACCAGCGATCACCTGTACACTAGTTCATCCTACCACAACCAGAGTGCAGTGCTGAACTACTATCTACCTTATTGGTGACCCTTGGACTATCCTTGATTGGACTTTGCTGGCTTTACCTTGCACTAAACGTTATTCACTTAGCTTGTATCTATACATAGTAAATGGCTCAATTGTAATCATGTATTATCTTTCTGCTGACTGGAAAGCAAGCAAAAGCTTTTCACTGTATCTCGGTACACGTGACAATAAACTAAACTGAAACTGAAACCGATGTAATCAATTAGTATGCTCTCCACTTGTAGAAATATTGTCTTGTGAATAAAAGCTGGATAGGCTGCGTTTGTATCTGCTGGAGTTTAGAAAAGTGAGAAGGGTTGTTAATAAAGTATGGAAGAACTGAGTCTTCAAGAGTCAAGATTGTTTGACAGGGTGGGTGTGGAGTGCGTGTGTATTCTTCTGGGAGAATCTAAAACTAGGATGACTGTTGAAAAATAAAGGACCGCCCATTTAAAATAGAGACAGTGATTTTATTTTCTCTTTCAGGTTTGTGAATTAAAGAGCAGGGTCTTTGAATATTTCTAAGCCAGACTTACTTACTTGATAAGCAAAGAGGGTGAAACATTACACGGGAGATATAAGTCTGCAGATTTGAGGTTTCAGTCAGATCGCCCATGATCTCAACGAAAGCTGGAATGGACTTAAATGGACCTGAATATTCATGTTCCCTCATAACATGGCTCCATGGAGGGAGGAAGAAGGTGATGGTGGAAGGTTGTTTCTCAGTATGGAGGCCTGTAATTAGTGGTGTTCCACAGGGTTTGGTGCTGGGCCTGTTACTGTTTGTCATCTACATGAATGATTTGGATGAGAACATACAGGGCAAGATTAGCAAGTTTGCTGATGATACAAAAGTAAGTGGTTTTGTAGATAGTGAAGATGGTTGTGAAAGATTGCAGCAGGATCTGGATCGATTGGCCAGCTGGGCGGGGGAATGGTTGATGGAATTTAATACAGAGAAGTGTGAAGTGTTGTATTTTGGGAAGTTGAACAAGGGCAGGATCTACACAGTAAATGTTAGGCCCCTGGGGAGTGTTGTAGAACAGAGGGATTCAGGAGTACAGGTGCATGGTTCCTCGAAGGTCTAGTCGCAGGTAGATAAGGTGGTAAAAAAGGCTTTTGGCACTATGGCCTTCATCAGTCACAGTATTGAGTATAGAATTTGGGAGGTCATGTTGCAGTTGTATAAGACGTTGGTGAAACCACATTTAGAATAGGGAGAGGTTGAGTAGGCTGGGTCTCTATTCCTTGGAGCGCAGGTGGATGATGGGAGATCTTATAGCGGTTTACAAAATCATGCGACGAATAGATCAGGTAGATGCTCAGTCTTTTCCCCAGAGTCTGGGAATCGAGGACCAGAAGACATAGGTTCAAGGTGAAGGGGAAAATAATTAATAGGAATCCAAGGGGTAACTTTTTCACACAGCGGATGGTGGGTGTATGGAACAAGCTGCCAGAGGAGGTAGTTGAGGCTGGGAATATCCCATCGTTTAAGAAACAGTTGGACAGGTACATGGATAGGACAGGTTTGGAGGGTTATGGACCAAGCGAAGGCAAGTGGGACTAGTGTAGCTGGGACATTGTTGGCTGCTGTGGGCGAGTTGGGCCGAGGGGCCTGTTTCCACACTGTATCATCCTATGAGTCTATGACTCTATTTAGCCCATCGAGTCTAGATCGATTCCTATCAAATTTTGTGGTACGGTGGCGCAGCGGTAGAGTTGACGCCTTGCAGCGGGGGAGATCTGGGTTAAATCCTGCCTATGGGTGCTGTGTGTACGTAGTTAGTACGTTCTCCCCGTGACTACATGGGTTTTCTCCGAGATCTTTCTCCGAGGTTTCCTCCCACACTCCAAAGACGTACAGGTTTGTAGGTTAATTGGCTTGGTATAAGTGTTAATTGTGTGTGTAGTATAGTGTTAATGTGCGGGGATCGCTGGTCAGTGCAGACTCGGTAGGCGGGCCAAAGGGCACTGTATCTCTATATTAAACTAAACTAAACTTGAGAACCACAGAGATAATGTAATGCATATGATGGCCCTAATCACTGGTTAATCAAAACATAGCAGATCGTTGGGTTGCAAAGCATACATTATTTGCTGGAGCTCGTGTGCCTGAGCTGAGGTGATACTTCCTGATTAAGCAAAGAGTTAAGGGTAAGATCGGGCTGTGATTGTTTGCCTGGTGACATTGCTATTGCCAATGGATGCCGAGTTCAGCACAAGTTGGCACTTTCTGGAAAGTCGAGGACCAGGAGAAAATTGGAAAAAACATTCCAGCTTCCCTTGATGGGAGTCTGCTGTTGCACAGTCTACCGTACGGGCACATTTGATCTTTGCATGAAGTTGACAAAGTGCACAGTTGGAAGTAAAAATATCCATGAGTCCTTAATATGTACTCATAGCCTCATACAAACTGGAAACAGGCCCTGTAACTCATCCCTGCCACCCAAGGTGCCCTATCTAAGCAAGTTCCATGCGCCCACATTTGGCCCATATCCCTCTAAACTTTTTCAAACTTTTTCTATCCATGTATCAGTAAAAAAATGGTGCTATAGAGAATTCAGTCATAACTTCCTTGCCAGAAAAGATTCTTCCAAACTCATCTGTTTTTTCAGCTTGTGGTTCATATCCTTGTGGGTTACATTATTACGTGTGTTAATCCAAGTACTCTTTACATTTGACAAAGCTTCAATCTCATCCAGGCAGTGAGTCACAGATTCCCATTTTCCTTTGGGTGAAGCAAAATCTTAGCTCCCTTCCAATTCTTCTACCAATTACTTTGAATCTATGCCAACTCATTATTGATCTCTCTGCCAAAGGAAATGGATCCTTCCTCATGTTATTCATTTCCATTAAATCGTGACACAGTTTCCTCTGTTGCAAAATAAAACCACCCCACATGCCAATTACATTTTCCCTCAAAGTTATAATTCTCCAGTCCCAGCAACGGGCCCCGCGGCTGAACTCAGGAGGGAGTTGAGCAATGGTCCCTGCATCTGAACTGAAGGTCCATGGCTTCAGGGTGAGCCAGTCCCCCGTGGCTGAAAACAGAAGTCTTGGCGGATGGTAGCCAGCAGGAGGAAGTCACTGTGCTCGTTGGATCTAGTGGAGCCCTGTTCTGGAAGGGGGAGTTCACCCAGCCGACCCCTGCTGGTCCCCCGTAGACTAGAGGATGGGTGCCAGCAACGTCGGACGAGGAGCAAGGCCAGCGGTAGAGGAGAGGAAGCTGGGTTCTGGACTACCGCGCCCTCGTGGTCGGCTGCAGGAACAAAGATGAACAGGCGAGCAGAGGGAGGTGGCGTCCAAGGAAAGAGGTGGCCAGAGGCACGCAGTAACCTGGGGCTTGCCTGGAATAGACACCGCTCATAAGAACTAGAGCGTGGACTTTGGAAATGAACGCCAAAATGTGGCATCTCTTACATGCAGGCTCAGTAGACTATTTCTGTACACTTGCTAATCGGGGATCGGGGTTATGCCCATACACTACTAGACTATTTGAATGGAAAATAATTTCACTGTGTTAGCATTTAGCACATGTGACAGTAAAAGCACCATTGAACCATGTAAAACACCACTTGAGCAGACAGCAAAGTGTTGGAGGAACTCAACGGACCAGCTAGCATCTGTGGAAGGAAATGGACAGAAAACATTTTGGGTTAGGACCGTTCTTTAGCCTCGCCTTTCTGCACTTTGGTGCTGTCACAACCTTCGCATAATGTCATGATAGAAGTATTTGTGGTATTTTAGTTGTGACCTAATTGATTTTTAAATACATTCGTTGCATGACTTCTCTGTTCTCATGTACTTTGTGTCACCCATTAAAGACAAATATCTCATATACCTCCTTAATCACCTTGTCTACCTGTACTGCTACCTTCAGCGATGTGCGCGCATGGAATCCAAGGCCCCGCTACTTCTTTGCACTTCTCGATATTGTAATATCACTTGTGTTTTACCTTGCCTTGCATTTTCACTTCCATAGCCCAAAAATGCCCTATAAGGTGCTGGGCAGCCCGCATTTGGAATATTGTGAGCAATTTTGGGCACCATATCTGAGGAAGGATGTGCTGGCTCCGAAGAGGGTCCAGAGGAGGTTTACAAGAATGATCCCAGGAATGAGTGGGTTAACTTATGATGAGCATTTGACGGCACTCGCCCTGTACTCGCTGGAATTTAGAAGAATGAGCGGGGAACCTCATTGAAACACACAGAACAGTGAAAGGCTTGGATAGAGTGGATGTGAAGAGGATGTTTCCACCAGTGGGAGAGTCTATGATTAGGTCATAGCCTCAGAATTAAAGGACCTTCTTTCAGGAAAGAGATGAGGAAGAATTTCTTTCGTCAGAGGGTGGTGAATCTGTGGAATACTTCGTCACAGAAGGCTGTGGAGGCAAAGTCAGTGGATATATTTAAAGCAGAGATAGATATATTTTTGATTAGTACAGGTGTCAGAGGTTAAGGGACAGAAAGTTAGGGGTAACATGAGGGGGAACTTCTTTACTCAGAGAGTGGTGGCTGTGTGGGATGATCTTCCAGCAGAAGTGGTGGAGGCAGGATCGATTTTAACATTTAAAAGTAAAGTGGATAGGTATATGGACGGGAAGGGAATGGAGGGGTATGGTCTGAGTGCAGGTAGATGGGACTAGGGGAAAATAAATGGTCGGCACGGACTGGAAGGGCCGAGAAGGCCCGTTTCCGTGCTGTAATTGTTATATGGTTATATGGTTATGGGGAGAAGGCAGGAGAATGGGGTTAGGAGGGCGAGATAGATCAGTTCAAGATTCAAGTCGGAGGTCCAAATGGTTTAATTCTACTCCTATCACCTATGACCTTATGCCCAATGAGAGGGGGAATGAGGGTGACCAGGACAAGACTCATCTTTGATCAACCATGATTGAATGGGCTGAATGGCCTAATTCTGCTCGTATCACTTATGATCTTATAATTTTCCAAATATATTAGCACACATTTTTCTGGATTGAATTGTGCTTGTCACTTTTCTGCCTGACCAGTCAATTGATATCTTCCCAAATTCTGCAGTAGCAGAACAGCCCATAACTCATGAAGATCCTACTCATGCTTACAATATTAAGAGTATTCCACCAGTTCGTAATTTGGATCCCATTAATGGCACAAAGCAGGGAACAATTTAATTAAAATTAAAATCCAATGCAAATGATGATCATTATGAGCACAGATGGCGATTTAAATATCCTCACTATTTTATGAGTTGCCCCTTAACTCTTTTCTACATAGTTGGGAAAAGATTGGCCACATGCTTGCAGAACAACGAGTACCTGAGTGAGTTAGTTATAAGATACTAATTAAATAAAGTTCTGATGGAAATATAAAATGCAAGAAAGCAATTTAAGAAGGTCGTAGTCCGAAAATGATTGTGAGTAAATTCACAGTTTCCTTTTTGACATTGGGTCTGTTGGAAGATTTGACAGATTTTGATAATTTACAATAGACAAGAAATGCTGGAAAAACTCAGCAGCATTTATGGAGAAAAGATGATGTTCCGGGTCACGACCCGAAACGTCACCTACCCCTATTCTCGATAGATGCTGCCTCACCTGCTGAGTTTCTCCAGTATTTTCCATTTACTTTTGATTTTTCCAGCATCTGCAGTTCCTTCTTCAACATTTGATAACTTGCAGAATAATTTTCAAATGTTATTTCAGTTTACCGTCTTCAAGTCCAAGTGGATAAAATCTTGAATAAAATGAATAGATTGGTAGCTGCACAGTCTCTTTCCCACAGTAGAGGAATCAAGGACCAGTGGCCATGGGTTTAAAGTGAAACATAGAAACATAGAAAATAGGTGTAGGAGGAGGCCATTCGGCCCTTCAAGCCAACACCACCATTCATTGTGATCATGGCTGATCGTCCACTATCAATAACCCGTGCCTGCCTTCTCCCCATATCCCTTGACTCCACTAGCCCCTAGAGCTCCCTCTAACTCTCTCTTAAATCCATCCAGTGACTTAGCCTCCACTGCCCTCTGTGGCAGGGAATTCCATAAATTCACAACTCTCTGGATGAAAACGTTTTTTCTCACCTCAGTCTTAAATGACCTCCCCTTTTTTCTAAGACTGTGGCCCCTTGCCCAACATTGGGAAGATTTTTCCTGCATTGGGGAAGGGGAAAGGATTTAATAGGAATCTGAGGGATTTTTCACACAAAGGGGTTTTTCACACTCTATGACTCTAAATTGCAACTAGTTGCCTGGTGTTTAAATTTCTACTTGCATACTGTGTTAACTTCCTGTGTTTTTAGGTGCTGATGTTTACCACGGAAACGTTGTCCTCACATTCCTGACAGAAACGCCACTTTGCAATTCAGTGGAAACAGTTTTCACGTTAAATGTCACGATTCCCCAGTTGGCAACAATCTTTCTTCTGAATCAGAGGGTTACCTGTGACCTTCCAGCCCAGAACTTTTAGCACATAAAAGGATACTAGCACTTCAATACAGTTGGTAAGGAGCACTGCTTGTTAGTGCTATCTTTTTAATGAGACCAATGTGGGCAATAACATAATCTTTTAGACACAAGGAACGGTAGATATGATTTATTAAAAAAATAGCACAAAATGCCGGAAAACTCAGCTGGGTCAGACAACATCTGTGGAGGACATGATTTGGTGACGTTTTGAGTTGAGACCAAAAAGGGCACAACCAGAAACATTACCTATCCACGTTCTCCAGAGATGCTGCTTGTCAGTACTGCAGCATTTGATTTTTCTTTCACATATTATTTGATGGGGCACAGAATATAAAAGTTGGGATATTAGATTGCAAGCTTACGAAACAGTGTTAAAGAAGGAACTGCAGATGCTGGAGAATCGAGGGTTACACAAAAAGCTGGAGAAACTCAGCGGGTGCAGCAGCATCTAAGGAGCGAAGGAGATAGGCGACGTTTCGGGTCGAGACCCTTACGAAACAGTGGTTAGTCCAGAGAGATAAGTGATTGTAAATTGTTGGAATCTTGAGCAAAAACCAAACTGCAGGAGGAATTCAGCAGGCCAGGCAGCATCTGTGGAAGTAAATGGACAGACGACATGTTGGGTTGAGACCCTTTTCCAGTCTGTTAGATCGCACATGGAGTATTGTGTGCAGTTCTGATCACCGCACTACAGGAAAGATAATATTGTGCAGAGGTGAATCACTGGCATGTTGCCTGAATTGGATGACATTAGTTATGGTATGAGAGAGTGGATAGACTAGATCTAGATTGGGTCTAGATGCCCAGTTGATTATGGTTAGCACACATGCATGTTTAGTTTAGTTTAGTTTAATTTACAGATACAGCGCGGAAAAAGGCCATTCAGCCCACCGAGTCTGCGATCCCCACGCAACAACACTATCCCTAAACATACTATTGGACAATTTTCAATTATACTAAGCCAATGAGGCTACAAACATGCACGTCTTTGGAGTGTGGGAGGAAACCGGAGATCCCAGAGAAAACCCATGCAGGTGACGGGGAGAAGGTATAAACTCCGTACAGACAGCACCCGTAGTTAGGATCGACCTGGGTCTCTGCTGCTGAAAGGCAGCAACTCTACCGTTGCTCCACCATGCATGTATCCCATTCAGCTGCAATAAAACGCTCTTGAAATATTACCCGAGATGAAAGATCTGATTTACAGTGCTGCTGTCAAAGGCTAAAATTGTTTATGTCCCTTAAATATGCTACAAGGATTTAAGATATTGAAAATAGCTTCAGTGTCACTAAAGATAGGAAATTATCTAAACGTAGACACAAAATGCGGGAGCAACTCAGTGGGACAGGCAGCATCTCTGGAGAGAAGGAACGGTCTCTGGAACTCTCTGCCACAGAGGGTAGTTGAGGCCAGTTCATTGGCTATATTTAAGAGGGAGTTAGATGTGGCCCTTGTGGCTAAGGGGATCAGAGGGTATGGAGAGAAGGCAGGTACGGGATACTGAGTTGGATGATCAGCCATGATCATATTGAATGGCGGTGCAGGCTCGAAGGGCCGAATGGCCTACTCCTGCACCTAATTTTTATGTTTCTATGTTTCTAGGTGACGTTTTGGGTTGAGACCCTTCTTCAGACTGAATTTCAGGGGAGTGGGCGGAACAGAGATAGAAGGCAGTCAGAGACAGTAAGACTGGTGGGAGAACTGGGAAGGGGGAGGGGATGGAGAGAGGTAGAAATCAAGGGCTATTTGAAGTTAGTGAAGTCAATGTACATACCGCTGAGGTGTAAGCTACCCAAGCGAAATATGAGGTGCTGTTCCTCCAATTTGCACTGGGCCTCACTGTGACAATGGTGGAGGCCCAGGACAGAAAGGTCAGATTGGGAATGGGAGGGGGAGCAAACGGGGGATCAGCTAGGTTAAGACGGGCTGAGCGGAGGTGTTCAGTGAAACGATTGCCAAGCCTGCGCTTGGTCTCACTGATGTACAGAAGTTAATACCTGGAACAGCGGATACAGTACATGAATTTGGAGGAGGTGCAAGTGAACCTCTGCCTCACCTGAAAAGACTGTTGGGGTCCTTCGGTGGAGTCGAGGGGGGAGGTAAAGGGACAGGTGTTGCGTCCCCTGCGATTTCAGGGGAAAGTACCTGGGGAGGGGGCGGTTTGGGTGGGAAGGGACAGGTTGACTAGGGAGTTGCGGAGGGAACGGTCTCTGCAGAAAGCAGAAAGGGGTGGAGATGGGAATATGTGGCCACCAATGGGATCCCGTTGGAGGTGGCAAAAGTGTTGGAGGATTATATGCTGTACGCGACCATTGATGGGGTGGAAGATGAGGACAGAGGGGACTCTGTCCTTGTTACGAATGTGGGGATGGGGAGCAAGAGCGGAGCTGCGGGATATCGAAGAGACCCTAGTGAGAGCCTCATCTATAATGGAAGAGGGGAACCCCCGTTTCCTAAAGAATGAGGACATCTCCGGTGATCCAGTATGGAAAACCTTATCCTGGGCGCAGATACGGCGTAGATGAAGGAATTGGGAGTAGAGGATGGAGGAAATGATCTACAGGTAGACACAAGGAGCTGGAGCAACTCAGTGGGACAGGCAACGTCTCTGGAGAGAAGGCGAGCAGGGGAAATGATCTAAATATGAGTATAGCCTGCCATAGTCCTAAGAAAGGAAAGGATGATGACTGATATAGATGGAGACTTTATCATGGAGTCATTTGCACCAGTGATTTGCCATTTTAAACCCTTTACTTTTCATCTATAGTACTCGCACCCATTCTTGCCTTGCTTAATTCTCGAATCTCAGTACCTTATTACATTTCTGGAGAAATGCTAACGAGCAAACTGACCTTTCAATTGCTACTGTGTATTGCCAATGTTTCCTGTTCTAATTGTTACAATTGATTTGTTTTAATACAGGGGTCACCTAAAATCCTCCTCCATCCATCTCAAAGCTTCTTAGGTTATTGTTCCCACTAGAATAGAATTCGTAATCTCTCCATGCAATTACAGAATTCATAAAGATCTTAGTCACACGCTAAATCCATTTTAAAGATGGTTTCAAGTCCATTTTTTTCTGACTGGAAGATTCACTTATTGTTTTATTGTGTTTTCCAATATTTTGTAGGGGCAAGGGTCCGCTAAAAAATACATCCGACGTTATCAATGCGGCAAAGAAGATTGCAGAAGCGGGCTCCAGAATGGATAAACTGGCTCGAGCTGTAGCTGACCAGGTAATGCATTTAAAACTTTAGCTCAATTTCCAGGGGTCATGTGCAAGGCCATCTGGTGACGCCTGCGGCAGTTGAATTCATAAAGTTCCTTCCAGTTAATGCTATTGATTCATCGGACTATCTTTGATCGGGCCTCACTGGCTTTACCTTGCACTAAACGTTATTCCCTTATCATGTATCTATTCACTGTGAGTGGCTCGATTATGATATATTGCCTTTCCATTGACTGGACAGCGTGCTACAATAGCTTTTCACTGCACCTCGGTACATATGACAATAAACCAACCTGAACTAAACCAAACTGAACTGAAATCAACTGAAATGGCTACTGATTCCTATGTATGAAAGAGATTTTGTGTATTTAATTGAGGTTCATTTAATCTGCCATGACAGAATTAGACAAAACATTACATTGAGTGGACACTAATTAAGCAGTCTGTAGGTTTGGATTCGTATATAATTGTCATGAGGTCTTGAGGGACAGGAGTAGAATTAGATCATTGGACCCATCAAGTCCACTCCGCCATTCAAACATGGCTGATCTATCTCTCCCTCCTAACCCCATTCTCTTGCCTTCTTCCCATAACCTCTGGCACCAGTACCAATCAAGAATCTATCTATCTCTGCCTTAAATACACCCACTGACTTGGTCTCCACAGCCATCTGTGGCAAAGAATTCCACAGATTCACGACCTTCTGACTAAAGACATTTCTCCTCATCTCCTTCCAAAAAAAACATCCTTTAATTCTGAGGTTATGATCTCTCGTCCAAGACTCTCCCACTAGTGGAAACATCCTCTCCACATTCACTCTATCCATGCCTTTCACTATTCTGTATGTTTCAATGAGGTCCCCCCTCATTCTTCTAAATTCCAGCGAGTACAGGCTCAGTGCCGACAAACGCTCATCATAGGTTAACCTGCAAATTCCTGGGATCATTCTTGTAAACCTCCTCTGAACCTTTGCCAGTGCCAGCACATCCTTCCTCAGATATGGTGCCCAAAATAGAGCAAGCAGAATGGGATACATTGAGTCATGAGGACCATAACGTCATAGTTATATAGTCATAAAGTCATAGGGTTATATAGCACAGAAACAGGCACTTAGGCCCATTTTTGTCCATGCCAACCAAGATAGACTCAATCCTAGTGAAATATAGCTTGGAAATAGGCCCTTTGGCCCATCTTGCCTATGCTGTTCAAGATGGCTTTCTGATCCCATTGCCTCCAAATGGAAAACACCTCCCAGTCCAACCAGCCTCTCCCTATAACTCCAGCCTGAAAGTTGAGGTAACATGTTGGTGAACCTTTTCCGCACACTTAACAACTTACCGACATCCTTCACTCAGAAGAGTGACCGGAACTGTTGACAGTACTCCAAATATAGTCTCACCAACGACTTGTACAGCTGTATCATGATATCATGATATGCCAACATTTGCACTTAATATCCTTCCCAATGAAGGCAAGCATGCAAAATGCCTTCTTTATCACGCTGCCCATGAAGATAACAAACAATGGACCCATCACTCATCCCTGCAGCACACCACTGGTCACACACCTCCAATCAGAAAAACAACTGTCCACAATTACTTTTGACTCCTCGTGCCAAGCCAATTTTGATCCAATTTGCAAGCGTCTTTGGACCATAATGCTGGGTGGCCATGTGAACTGTGAGGAGGATGCTATGAGAATGCAGGGCAACTTGGACAGGTTGGGTGAGTGGGCAGTTGCATGGCAGATGCAGTTTAATGTGGATAAATGTGAGGCTATCCAGTTTGGTAGCAAAAACAGGAAGAGTGATTATTATCTAAATGGTGTCCAGTTGGGAAACGGGGAAGTGGAATAGGATCTGGGTGTACTTGTTCACCAGTCACTGAAAGTAAGCATGTAGGTACAGCAGCCAGTGAAGAAAGCTAATGGCATGTTGGTCTTCATAACAATAGGAGCAAAGAGGTCCTTCTGCAGTTGTACAAGGCCCTAGTGAGACCACACCTGGAGTATTGTGTGCAGTTTTGGTCCCCTAATTTGAGGAAGGGCATCCTTGCTATTGAGGGAGTGCAGCGTAGGTTTACAAGGTTAATTACTGGGATGGCGGGACTGTTATATGCTGAGAATGGAGCGGGTGGGCCTGTATACTCTGGAATTTAGAATGATCTCATTGAAACATATAAGATTATTAAGGGTTTGGACACGCTAGAGGCAAGAAACATGTTCCCGATGTTGGGAGAGTCCAGACCCAGGGGCCACAGTTTAAGAATAAGGGTTAAGCAATTTAGAACGGAGATGAGGAATTGTGAGTCTGTGGAATTCTCTGCCTCAGAGGGCGGTGGAGGCCTATTCTCTAGATACTTTAAAGAGAGAGCTAGATAGGGCTCTTAAAGATAGCCAAGTCAGGGGATGTAGGGAGAAGGCAGGAATGGGGTACTGATGATCAGCTATGATCACATTGATTGGCGGTGATGACTCCTGCACCTATTGTCAATTGTCTATTGTCCATTGCCTTGGATTGCATATGATCTAACTTTTCAGTCTGAAGTAAGGTCGTGACCCAAAACATCACCCATTCCTTCTCTCCAGAGATGCTGCCTGTCCTGCTGAGTTACTCCAGCATTTGGTGCCTATCTTCGATTTAAACCAGCATCTTGAGTTCTTTCCTACACATCTAACTTTCCAAACTAGCCTACAGTGCAAGCTCTGATCAAAGGCCTTGCTAAAGTTTATATTGACCATGTCCACTGCTCTACCTAATCAATCCTTTCGATGGCATCTTCAAATATTTCTGTCAGATTATTGAAGCACAATTTCCCATCTACAATCAGGAGTTTAGCACATAGGTCAGAGCTCAGAGATGGTGAGGATAGAAGCAATATTTATATAGGTAAGGATGGTGAGATATAGTTTAGTTTAGTTCAGTGATACAGTGTGGAAACAGGCCCTTTGGCCCACCAATTCCACGCCAACCAGCAATCCCCGCAAATTAACACTATCCTACACACACGAGGGACTATACCAAGCCAATTAACCTACAAACCTGAAAATAGACACAACATGCTGGAGTAACTCAGCGGGACAGGCAGCGTTTCTGTAAAGAAGGAATGGATGACGTTTCGAGTCGAGACTCTTCTTCAGACATCCGTCTCGACCCAAAACGTCACCAATTCCGAAGTGCCTTCCTACACAACCAAAAAACCTGTCCGTCTTTGGAGTGTGGGAGGAAACTGAAGATTTCGGAGCAAACCCACGCAGGTCACGGGGAGAACGTACAAACTCCGTACAGACAACACCTGTGGTCAGGATCGAACCATGGTCCCCTGGCGTTGTAAGGCAGTAGCACTACCGCTATGCCACCGTGCCGCACGCCAGTAATGAGAGTTAGTTTAACAGTGTGGGAACAGGTAGGCCGGAATATGTCCTGTTGCACAAACATTCCTCGGCAAAGAACAGAAAATAAACCCTCAGGTTGTGACTCAATTTCCCCGACTGAGACTAATCACAAGTCACTGTGACCTATCCCGTTAACCTCACCTCTGCAGCTGCTCCACTTAAAGTAGATTTTTTTCCACTCCAAAGCTTCATGTCAAAATCTGACAGTATGAGGCTCTGTTCTCGTGTAGCTGTCAGTTCCACGCAGGAATGCAGAATGAAATGGAAAGAAAAGGTTTTCTTTCATAATAAAAGATTAGTTATTTCCTGGCATCTCTCTTGAATAAGTAAAATGACTGTAAATTCAGTTTAGAAATGTGACACAGTAAACAAATGCAAAAACAACTCAAAGATCTAAATGGTGGCCGATATTATCTAAATGGTGGCCGATTAGGAAAAGGGGAGATGCAGCGCGACCTGGGTGTCATGGTACACCAGTCATTGAAAGTAGGCATGCAGGTGCAGCAGGCAGTGAAGAAAGCGAATGGTATGTTAGCTTTCATAGCAAAAGGATTTGAGTAAAGGAGCAGGGATGTTCTACATCAGTTGTATAGGGTCTTGGTGAGACCACACCTGGAGTATTGCGTACAGTTCTGGTCTCCAAATCTGAGGAAGGACATTATTGCCATCGAGGGAGTTCAGAGAAGGTTCACCAGATTGATTCCTGGGATGTCAGGACTGTCTTATGAACAAAGACTGGATAGACTCGGTTTATACTCTCTTGAATTTATGAGATTGAGAGGGGATCTTATAGAAACTTACAAAATTCTTAAGGGGTTGGACAGGCTAGATGCAGGAAGATTGTTCCCGATGTTGGGGAGGTCCAGGACAAGGGGTCACAGCTTAAGGATAAGGGATAAATCCTTTAGGACCGAGATGAGAAGGACTTTTTTCACACAGAGAGTAGTGGGTCTCTGGGACTCTCTGCCACAGAGGGTAGTTGAGGCCAGTTCATTGGCTATATTTAAGAGGGAGTTGATGTGGCTCTTGTGGCTAAGGGGATCAGAGGGTATGGAGAGAAGGCAGGTACGGGATACTGAGTTGGATGACCAGCCATGATCATATTGAATGGCGGTACAGGCTCGAAGGGCCGAATGGCCTACTCCTGCACCTAATTTCTATGTTTCTATGTTTCTATCCCCCTTCTTGCAGAGGAGAGATTATTTCAATTGGATGAGGGGGGACCTCATTGAAATTTATCAAATAGTGAAAGGCCTGGATGGTGTGAATATGGAGAGGATGTTTCCACTAGTGGGCGAGTTTAGATTAAATAAACAATAGATTCAATAGACAATAGACAATAGATAATAGGTGCAGGAGTAGGCCATTCAGCCCCTCGAGCCAGCACTACCATTCAATGTGATCATGGCTGATCATCCCCAATCAATACCCATTTCCTCCCTTCTCCCCATACCCCCTGACTCCGCTATTTTTAAGAGCCCTATCTAGCTCTCTCTTGAAAGCCTCCAGAGAACCTGCCTCCACCGCCCTCTGAGGCAGAGAATTCCACAGACTCACCACCCTCTGTGAAAAAAAGTGTTTCCTTGTCTCCGTTCTAAATGGCGTACTCCTTAATCTTAAACTGTGGCCCCTGGTTCTGTACTCCCCCAACATCGGGAACATATTTCCTGCCTCTAGCGTGTCCAAACACTTAACAATCTTATATGTTTCAATGAGATCCCCTCTCATCCTTCTAAACTCCAGAGTTTACAAGCCCAGCTGCTCCATTCTCTCAGCATATGACAGTCCCGCCATCCCGGGAATTAACCTTGTAAACCTACGCTGTACTCCCTCAATAGCAAGAATGTCCTTCCTCAAATTAGGGGACCAAAACTGCACACAATACTCGAGCTATGGTCTCAGTAGCAGTGACGGAAATCGCTATCAAAATATGGAGGGGAACGGGGGACAAGGGGGCCACAATTTCTTGGCAGCCGTGCGCACATGCGTACACTCACAGACACACGCAAGGCTTCGAAAGCTTCTGCCGTGGGCCCTGTGAACAGTAATTACAGCTCCATCCAGCGCTAAATGCAGCTCAACTCTGCCTGTCTTGCCGGGTTAACCTAAAGCACTGCCTGGACTGACGGGACACCAGCCTAGAATTGTGGAGCTAGCGCTGCTTCTCTGCACTGGCTGTAAGCCTGGGCCATATTTCCGTTAAGTCCAGGCAGGGCTGTAGGTTAACCCGGCAGGAGAGGCAGAGATGAGCTGGGTTTAGCACTGCTTCTCTGCGCTGGCTGTGGGCCTGGGGGCACCGCGCCCGTCTGAATCCCGACATCTCTGGCCACCCCCAGGCGTGGGGACGGGGGACGCTCCGGTGGGGACGGGGATAGTCCAGTGGCGGTTCAGCAACGATTGCAGCACCGGAGAGCCGGCCGGGATCAATCCTGGCTGCGGATGAGGCACAGGTCTGTGTCCAGGGCTGCCGTTGTGATCCTATGACCTGGGCATGTCTCCCTCCTCCAATCACCGCACTCTATCCTTAGTCCCCTACTTCCGACTCTGACCGACACCTCCCTCCTCCAATCATCGCGTTGAATCTGCATGTCCCGCCCCCATTGCCTGCTGACTGACGTCTCTCTCGTCCAATCGGTGCTCTCGATCAGCACCAGAGACGGCTGTGGAGGGCAAGTCAATAGATATTCTTACGATACGAAACAATACGATACGATACGATAGAACTTTATTAATCACCGGAGGGAAATGGTCTGCCAACAGTTACAACACACAACAGGTACATTAAAACTTGAAATTAAATTCTAATTAAATGTGAAAAAAAAGACAGAGATTGAAAGATTTGTGATTAAGGAGGAGATTTATAGGTTCTTGATTAGTAAGGGTGTGGGGTTATGGGGATAAGGCAGGCAATTAGGGTTGACATGAAAAGATAGATCAGCCATGAAAGAGGGAAAGAGACTATAGATCAGCAATGGCAGAGCAGACTTGATGGGCCGACTGGCCTTATCTGCTCCTGGAATTTATGAACTCATGGTACAACTGGTTTAAAATTCTGCATTTTACCAAGTATCCTTTTTTTCGCTCCATTCATCAGTTGCAGGTTTCATGGAATTTGGAAAGTATGAGTGTTATAATTCAGAGGAACGCCGAGAAAACGGAATAATCTTCCAACACAAAAAACCTTTAATCTCATTCAGTGACTAATATGTCTATTAGCAACAGAAAAATTAGAGCAGCAAGTGAACAGGTTTTGTTAATGCCTCTTCAGTGAGCAGTCAACTGTGTAAGATGGCAGGTCTCCGCAGTGCCTGGATGGTTCCAGTTCACATAAGTGTAATGGGCTATGAACAGTTTTACTTTCAAGCTAACAATGTTTAGGCCTGTGTGTAGGAAGGAACAGCAGATGCTGGTTTACACCGAAGATAGACACAAAATGCTGGAGTAACTCAGCGGGTCAGGCAATATCTCTGGAGAAAGAATTACTCCAGAGATGCTGCATGCCCCGCTGAGTTACTCCGGCATTTTGTGTCTATCTTCACTGTTAGTCCTGTACCTTGTACCATTAGGGGGCAGCTGTTACTGTGTAAATTAAGCAGTTAAGAGCAGAAATTAAAGATAATTTTGATATTTGCATCTCGCAAATGGTGGTGGGCGGAAACAGAGGATGACAAGATTGCCTGCCTTATGTGTGGAGGCACAAGGTAGTCCTTTATAATGTGTGTTTCCATACTGTGAATTAGATATAACACGATTATGAATTAGGGAATACTATTTGTATTAACCGGGATGAGCTGTTTATAATGGAATTTCAATTGGGAAGAAGAGAACCACTTAAAAGTTACTTTAGAAACTGAAGAATACGGGATAATTTAAGAATAAGGGATAAGCCACTTAGAACGGAGATGCGGAAACACTTTTTCAAACAGAGAGTTGTGAGTCTGTGGAATTTTCTGCCTCTGAGGGTGGTGGAGGCCGGTACTCTGGAAACTTTCAAGAGAGAGCTGGATAGGGCTCTTGAAGATAGCGGAGTCAGGGGAGAAGGTAGGAATGGGGTACTGATTGTGCATGATCAGCCATGATCACATTGAATGGCGGTGCTGGCTTGAATGGCCGTATGGCCAACTCCAGCACCAATTGTCTATTGTCTATTGTCTATTGTCTGACAAACAGAAAACAGTTGTCTTGATAAATATACCAGTCTAGGATTTTAAAAAAAACTGTTTCCATATAACTGTGATGCAGTAATAATTCACCATTGCCTCTTAAGAACACAGTTTGTCAGTATAAGTTGAGGTAATTGTGGCATTTAAGAAACAGTTGGACAAGTACATTGATAGGACAAGTTTGGAGGGATATGGGCTAAATGCGGGCAGATGGGACTAATGTAGCTGGGACATGTTGATCGGTGTGGGCAAGTATGGCTGTAGGGCCTGTTTCCACACTGTATGGGTCTATGACTCCATCACTGCAGGTGGCCATTGAAACTAACAAGCAGTTGCTTCTATTGACACTTAGTCATTGACTCAAAGCATCATACAGCACAGAGACAGGCCCTTTGTCCCAAGATCCATTCCGACCAAGATGCCCATCTAAGCCCGTCCCATTTCCTCATGTTTGGCCCATATCTCTCTCAACCTTTCCTACCCACATTCCAGTCCAAATGTATTTTCAATGTTGTTACTGTACCTGCCTTAACCAGCTCCTCTGGCAGCTCATTCTATATACCCACCATTTAAAGCTGTCCCTCACACTTATGCTATGATATCTTATTAAACCATATAACACAGCCTTTGATTTTATTAGCTTCAGGTAATAAAAAATAAACTTACTGCTATTAAAATATTTTTTTAATAATGTGAGCTTTCAGAGTACAACAATCACGTTAACACAGAACTACCTATACTTCATTTAAATGTGAATTTGGGGCCAGGTAGAAGGTTATTGACTGAATCAGAATGTTTGAAACACAATCCTGAGCTGTACTTTAAGCCCCACAATTCTCTCCATTACCAAATTCCACCTCTCTGCCTTATACAGTATTATCACCTACTGTATCCAACATTTATTTCCTTGGGCGCTTCTAGCTTCCATGGTTTACCTTGCTCCTTGGTTTCCCTTGCTTCTTGCTCGCAGCGATTAACTTTTGAAATCATGGATCCTAATGGCGACTTCATCCTCTGTCAAGAACTAAATTCAGATGTGAAAATTGAAAACTAAGGAAGTCAAAGAAAATAGGAGGTCACCCGAGAAGCATATGATTAGACATGACCTTTGTGATTAGTGCGACAGATGCAAGCAACTACATGATCCATTGCTGCTTTTAATGCCTACTTTCATAAGTCTTCCCAATAAAAAATTGGGGCGGCACGGTGTTGCAGTACAGTGAAGTTGCTACCTTACAGTGCGAGAGACCCGGGTTCGATCCTGACTATGGGTGCTTGTCTGAATTGTTTGTACGTTCTCCCCGTGACCTGCGTGGGTTTTCTCCGGGATTGTAATTTGTCCATAGGTGTGTGGATAATGTTAGTGTGCGGGGATCGCTGATTGGCGCGGACCCGGTAGACCCAAGGGCTTGTTTCCGCGCGGTCTCTCTAAACTAAACTAAACTAAAAGATCATCACTTCAACAGCAGAGATTGAACAAGTTGGTTGTTTTTTGGGGCTGTTTCATTATTTGCTTATAAATATATGGTTGCACATTGGGTATCCATCACGTCACCTACTCCACCATTTCATGACATCTGTTAGGCTGTTTCCCCTCCTCCTACCCTGTGAAAAATTATAAATAGGTTGAGATGCTCTCATCTGTACTCCCAGGACATGGTATTTGTCTACTGCAAAAACAAGGAATTGCAGGTGCTGGTTTACAAAAAAAGATGTGATGAGTTAGAGTAACTCAGCATCATCTGGTCAAGCATCATCTCTGGAGAAGGTGGATAGGTAACTTTTTGGTTCGGGATACTTCTTCAGATTTTTGTACCTTTTTAGTATGCCCAATACTTTAAAACACTGATTTCAATCACCTTTCTAAATAAGTAGATCCTTGGAAGGTTTTACATTACATTGGTCCATTTAAAATATCTATTCCAGTGTAAATTTAATGGGAAATCTAGGTTTATGGGAACTCTCAAAGTGCTTTTCACAATGTCGACTGCTGCCGCATTGCTTGTTATCAACTATTCTACAAGTTCCACAAGTCCATAACTTTCTTTCTTCCTCGTAACAACTAACACACTTGGGGCTAAAAGTCAATTCATACATCTCTGAAAAGTGTGCTATTACGCTATACAATTTTGTGCACATTGGGAGAAAATAGTTTCTGTTTTTTCTCTGCGGGTTGGTTATTTCTCCCAACGCATATTTTTCCTGGCAAACAAATCCCTCTAAAATTATGTCAGCAGAGGTGCAACATGCAAAACTCATTTGCAGTCTGAGTATTAATACCATAGGTCTGAAAAGCAACAGTTCCATTTACTCACAAAACAATCCAGTTTTGCTAACCCTATTTCTATGGAAACCATGCTATTTTAAGTGCACACCACTCAAACTGTATTTCTTTGTCCACATTATTATTTGTGACATAGAACACAGAACATTTAACTCCCCCTCCCATTCCCACACTGACCTTTCAGTCGTTGGCTTCCAGCATTGTCAGAGTGAGGCCCAGCGCAAATTGGAGGAACAGCACCTCATATTTTGTTTGGACAGCTTACACCTCACTGGTATGGATATTGACTTCACTAACTTCAAGTAACCTTTGCTTTCCCTCTCTCACCATCCCTCCCATCTTCCCAGTTCTCTGACCAGTCTGATTGTCCCCGATTACATTTTACCTCTGTTTGCTTTGGTGTCAACTTCGCCTAGCTAACAATGATCCAAACAGCATTTTCACACCTTACATTTCCTGGTCTATGTCTCCCTCTACCCTGACTCTTAATCTGAGGAAGGATCTCAACCCAAAACATCACCCATTCCTTCTATCGAGCTGTCTGTCCCGCTGAGTTACACCAGCATTTTGTGTCTATCCATAAAACAGTACAGCACAGGAACAGGCTCTTCAACCCACTATGTCTATGCCAAACATGATATCTAGACCAAATCAGATCTGCCTGCACATAATCCATACCCATCCATTCTCTCCATAACCCTGCATATCCATATGTTTATCCAAAAGTCTCTTAAATGCAACTATTTTATCTGCCTCAACTACTCTCCCCTGTAGCACGTTATAGAGTCATAGTCTTACAGTGTGGAAACGTTTGAACCAACTTGTCCACACCAGCCAACATGTCCGATCAATGCTTGTCCCACCTGCCTGTGTTTGGTCCATCTATCCTTATGTAACTTGTGTGTGTGTGTGTGTGTGTGTGTGTGTGTGTGTGTGTGTTTGTGTGTGTGTGTGTGTGTGTGTGTGTGTGTGTGTGTGTGTGTGCGATCACATCTACTCGAAGAAATGGCGCGCTAACAGGAACATTTTTACATATTCCGGTAGAGATATATCCTGTGAAATCAAAAATTGCCTTACCTGAAAATTTCATGCATTATTTCTCCAGTTATTTATGAAAATGTTTAAATAACAGAAAATAAACGAGATGGTGTCACTGATGACATCACAGTGGATCTGACTGCCTGCCTCTGCGAGTGACATCACTCCTGTTATGTTTTCTGTACTTCTTGGCTTCTTACCTTTCACTTCTTCAAATTTGTCGCTTAGCGTTTTTAAACTGCTGCTCAGGTCGAGCTGCATGCTCCGCTGGGCCCTTAAAGTTCTAGAACATGGCAGCAGAGGCCATTATCACCGTGTGGGCGCGGGTAAGGATGCGGGGAAGCGCGATGGGAAGGTGGCGTGGCGGCCATTACTCCCTCTGGGAGAGGCCGTCAACGGAGACCTGCGATTCCTTCTGGTAATGCAATGTAAAATGAGCTGCCCTTGCGCAGTTGGGGTCTATGGGTGAGTGGTGAAATATTGCATTGGGGGAACAGGTTGCGTTGGGGAAACATGTCCTTGTTCCACACGATCAATTCACCAGTTTCTGACTGCAAGGGACCTACATTTGTTTTAACTAACCTTTTTCTCTTGACATATCTATACAAACCTTTGCAGTCCGTTTTTATGTTCCCTGACAGTTTTCTTTCATACTCTATTTTCCCTTTCCTAATTAAGCACTTTGTCCTCCTCTGCTGGACTCTGAATTTCTCCCAGTCCTCTAGTAGGCTGCTTTTTCTGGCTAATTTGTATGCTTCATCTTTAGTTTATCTTCCCTGATTTATTATTTTGCAAAACTGGGATGAACAATTGTTGTAGTTCATCCATGCAGTCTTTAAATGCCTTCCATTGCATATCCACCGTCAACCCTTTAAGAATCACTTGCCAGTCTATCTTGGCCAATTTATGTCTCATACCCTCAAAGTTACCTTTCGTTAAGTTCAGAACCTTTGTTTCTGAATTAACAATGTCACTCTCCATCCTAATGAAAAACTCAACCATATTATGGTCACTCTTGCCAAAGGGGCCACGCACCACAAGACTGCTAACTAACCCTTCCTCATTACTCAATACCCAGTCTAGATTAGCCTGCTCTCTCGTTGGTTCCTCTACATGTTGGTTTAGAAAATATCCCGCATACATTCCACGAAATCCTCGTCCTCAGCACCCCTGCCAATTTGATTCACCCAATCTAAATGTAGATTGAAGTCACCCATTATAACTGTTTTACCTTTGTTGCACGCATTTCTAATTTCATGTTTGATGCCATCCCCGACTCCACTACTACTGCTAGGTGGCCTGTACACAACTCCCACTAGCGTTTTCCGCCCCTTAGTGTTTCGCAGCTCTACCCATATCAATTCCACATCCTCCAAGGTAATGTCCTTCCTTTCTATTGCGTTAATCTCCTCTCTAACCAGCAACGCTACTCCACCTCCTTTTCCTTTCTGTCTATCCCTCCTGAATATTGAATATCCCTGGATGTTCAGCTCCCAGCCTTGGTCACCCTGGAGCCATGTCTCCGTGATCCCAACTATATCATATTCATTAATAACTATCTACACATTCAACTCATCCACCTTATTACGAATGCTCCTTGCATTGAGACACCAAGCCTTCAGGCTTGTTTTTACAACACTCTTACCCCTTATACAATTAAGTTGAAAAGTGGCCCTTTTTGATTTTTGCCCTGGATTTTTCTGCCTGCCACTTTGACTTTTCACCTTGCTACCTATTGCTTCTACCCTCATTTTACATCCCTCTGTCTCTCTGCTCATGCTCCCATCCCCCTGCCACACTAGTTTAAATCCTCCCTGACAGCACTAGCAAACACTCCCCCAAGTACATTGGTTCCCTTCAAGCCCAGGTGCAGACCGTCCTGTTTGTACTGGTCCCACCTCCCCCAGAACTGGTTCCAATGCTCGAGAAATTTGAATCCCTCCCCCGGCACCATTTTTCCAGCCACGTATTCATCTGCAATATCCTCCTATTTCTACTCTGACTAGCACGTGGCACTGGTAGTAGTCCAGAGATTATTACCTTTGAGGTCCTGCTTTTAAGATTATCTCCTAGCTCCCTAAATTCGCCTTGTAGGACCTCATCCCATTGTTTACCTATATCGTTGGTGCCAATATGTACCACAACAGCTGGCTGTTCACCCTTCCCCTCCAGAATGTTCTGCAGCTGTTCAGTGACATTTCTGACCCTTGCACCAGGGAGGCAACGTACCATCCTGGAGTCTCGTTTGCGGCCGCAGAAACGCTTATCTATTCCCCTTACAATTGAATCCCCTATTACTATAGCCCTTCCACTCTTTTTTCTCCCCTCCTGTGCCGCAGATCCACACATGGTGCCATGAACTTGGCTGCTGCTGCATTCCCCTGATGAGCCATCTCCCCCAGCAGTGTCCAAAATGGTATATCTGTTTGGGAGGGAGATGACCGCAGGGGACTCCTGCATCACCTGCCTACTGCTACGCTGGCTAATGGCCACCCGTTCCCTTTCTGTCCGCTTAACCTGCGGTGTGATCAACTCACTGTACGTGTTATTCTCAAGTTTCTCATCATCGTGGATGCTCCAGTATGAATCCAACCACAGCTCCAATCGTTCAATGCGGTCTGCCAGGAGCTGCAGCTGGACACTCTTCCTGCAAACGTAGTCACCAGGGACACCGACCATATCCCTGATCTCCCACATTAGATTAGATTTGATTTAGATTAGATTTTATTACTTGGTATTCGAACCTCAGAGAGGCTCAAACAAAACTCCGTTTCTACAAGCCATACAAACAGAACACACAAACAAACATCACAGTGAATCTCCTCCTCACTGTGATGGAAGGCAAAGTTCTTCTCTCTCCCCCGCACCATTTCTCTCCCGATGTTGAAGCCCCAGGCAGGCGGTGTTAAGTCCCACGGTCGTTGAGGCCACGCGGGGCGATGTACGGCCCGCTCCAGGCCCAAAAGTCACAAAGTTGGAGCCCCCGGCAGGCGCTGGAATGTCCCGCGGCCATTAAAGCCTCGCCGGGCGATGTACAGCCTCGCTCCGGGTTGTTCCAACCCCGCGACACGGGCTGGAGAAGTTGTGTTGCGGGAGCTCTGGAGAGCGATCTCCCACCCGGACCCGTGAGCTCCCGATATCCCGACAGTTCACCGGCAATAATCTGTAGCTGGAGCTCTGGAGTCGGGCCGCAGCAGCGAGCCACCACCGCTCCCCCCGCTCCGAGGCCGGCCAGCCCCACGACGGTGAGTCCGCAGCTCCGCAGGCTCCGTGACTGGAGCCCCCAGCTCATCCCGGTCGGAGGCCGCTCCACGGTGCTAGGCCCCAATGACAACGGAGACCCGACAGGGAAAAAGTCGGGTCTCCTGTGCAGAGAAGAGATTTTAAAAGTTCCCCCTCCCCCCACATATACACAGTTAGAAACAGTACCAAAAAAAAAAAAAACACGAACAACTACATTTAACTAGACAAAAAATAAAAAAAAGACAGACAGGCTGTAGGGGCCACTGCAACGCGAGTCGCGCAGGATGAGGAAACCATGTTGCAGGATGAGCAAACCATGGGGCCGATCTCAAATGACATGGCTTGCCCCCAAATTAAATCAACTCACTCACACTATAAAAATCTTAATTCTTTAGACTAACCTTTACTAAAAAGCACTGTACCCTTAGTAGCAATGTTACAAAATGTTGAGATTTTAAAAATCGAGTCTGCAATTTATCCCCTCAGATAAAGCATAAAAAGAAGTTTAATTTGACACCTAATTCACTTTCATATCTTCAGTATTAAGAAAGTTATGGCCATTTTCATACTCGGAAATTAGCATCTTGTTCCCCATTGCCTATCAATTGACTTAACTCAAAAGCTGTGATCTAGAACCGTTAAAAGCCCATAACTTTCTTAAAAATTAAGAGAACTCAATGACATTTTCAGTTATTATAGATTGAAGCATTCTGAAACAAATATGAAACAATCTTACTTGGATGACCTGAAATTAAAGCATATAATTAGTTAGTTATCTAATTGTAGCTAATTACAAAATTCAATGAGTAGATCTAAACATCTATCCATTTCTTAAGAAAAGATAAACTTTGTTTAAATTGCCTAAGTGTCCAAATAACATTCACACAATAATCCACAATATAACATAATTTTTTAATCTCATTTTCATGAATTTCTGGGCCAAATGGAAGGAATTTAGTGTTTAATGCCTGTAAATTAATGGCCATTTAAATCAACAAGCGAGTGGGTTTTAGTGGAATGCAGTGGATTGGAACGTTGCGGTTTGCGGTGAAGTCAGTATGAAAAATACTGTTGGTTCATACATTTTTTTTGGACCCCATTTCGCAACATGAAAATATGATTAAAGCCTCCATAAAAACCAACTTTTAATATAAAAATAAACTGTGTACCTTTTTTTCTCCCCTACGCAAAATCCTTCCGTTGTTGGCGCTCACGGCTTTTGAAGGGGATTTTTAAATTACTTTAGATAATACCTAATCTAGCGTAATTTAAAAATACCTTCATTAATGAAATGTCGGAGCGATTTTTCTTCCGCAACGAAATCGCCCGACATGGATCGATTTTCCCAGTCTGCAGAAAAACGGCACTTTAAGCCCGCCCCTCTCTGAAAGGCGCCAAAGTCATGCACAAGGGGAGTGGCAGAACTGCAGCGCTGCTCAAGGTAAGTTTTGTAACATACCTACCCTTAGTTCACTGAACCCTTTGCTCACTGATCCCTTAGCTCACTGAACCCGTTACTCACTGAACCCTTTGCTCACTTTACCTTTAACTCATTGTACCTTTAATGCAAACCAGGGGTTGCACCCAATCAGCTGCTTCCTCCAGTCCGCTTGCACCAATCAGCGGCTTCCACCAGAACACTTGTGTAGAACGGTACAGATTTAGGTAACTCCTCCTCTCGCTCCAACAGCTCCTGGGCCTCTGTGGAGTAAAGCCCCGCGCTCGATTTTTAAACTCACCGCCCGGAGACTCCTCTTCTTGCTCCAACGGCTCCTGGGCCTCTGTCAGTGGAAGCCAATTCTTTGGATACTTTCAAGAGAGAGTTAGATACTCTTAAAGATAGCGGAGGCAAGGGATATGGGGAGAAGGCAGGAACGGGGTACTGAATGTGGATGATCAGCCATGATCACAGTGAATGGCGGTGCTGGCTCGAATGGCCGAATGGCCTACTCCTGCACCGATTGTCTGTTGTCTATTGTCTATTTACTTCAAATAAATGTCTCTTGGTTTTTGATTCCCTACTTTGTCTGGCACCCTGAAACATTTATACAAGTACACCGGGGCTTCACAGTGGGATGGCTGGTAAAGCTGCTGCTTCACAGTGCCCGAGGCCGGGTATGATCCTGACTTCAGGATTGAGGTTGAGAGGGAAAGATAGATCAGCCATGATTGAATGGTGGAGTAGACTTGATGGCCTGAATGGTCTAATTCTGCAGCTAGAACCTATGAACTCAGTGCTGCCTCTGTGTGTTTGCACCCACACCATTCTGGTCAGGCTTTCACCTCACTCTTGCCATCAGGAAGAGGGTATAAGAAGCTGAAAGCTGTGACATCTATCGGAAGCAGCATCCCAGCAACTATCAGGACATTGAACACCTACAAACTCCATCTAAATGCCAAGCTATGAACTGCCTGGTTTGCAGTAGGGTTCACGAAATTGTTTTTTAAATGTATTCACTTTTTTAAATGTCTCTTTATCATATAATCTATTGAGTACATTGCTTATAAACCTAAGATGGACACAAAATGCTGGAGTAACTCGGCGGGACAGGCACCATCTCTGGAGAGAAGGAATAAATGGGTGATGTTTTGGGTCGAGACCCTTCTTCAGACTGTAACCTATTGTGCAACTGCTGCAAGTAAAAATGTCATTGTTTCATTTCTGTACATACGACAGCAAAACACTCTTGACTCCTGAGTCTTCTCCCTTTGACCCTGTGGGTTTCCTCCAGGTGCTCTGGTTTCCCCACATTTCCTGAAGACATGTGGGGTTGCAGATTAATTGGCTTCGGTAAATTGCCCCTAGTGCGTGGGGAATGGATGCGAAAGTGAACAGGTGAGCCAATTGGTAAATTGGTGGGCCAATTGCCTGTTTCTATGCCGTATCTTTCAGACAATCAAAAATTAAGTCTTCCATCGGCGTTCCTCTGTTTCAAAGAAAATAACTCCTGAGGCTCTTGTAAATGAAAAATATCCAGTCCTGGCAACACCTTTGTAAATCTCCAATGCCTCCTCCTCTGTTGTTCATATACCACAGCCTATATCTTCCCTGTGATATGGTGGCCAGAAATGTATGCAGTACTTATGCTGTGATTTAAATAATGCTGTATGCAATCTATGATAACCTTTTTAATCTTAAATTCAACACTTTAACTAATGCAAAGTATCACGAGTGCCTCTTAAACTACCAGATTGAATTTTACTGTTACCTTTAGGGGTCTGTGAATGTACAGTTCCTTCTATTCCAGCACACCACACAACATCGCCCATTTCCTGAATATAGAAACATATAGAAACATATAGAAAATAGGCGCAGGAGGAGGCCATTCGGCCCTTCGAACCACCACCGCCATTCATTGTGATCATGGCTGATCGTCCCCAATCAATAACCCGTGCCTGGCTTCTCCCCATATCTCTTGACTCCACTAGCCCCTAGAGCTCTATCTAATTATCTCTTAAATCCATCCAGTGATTTGGCCTCCACTGCCCTCTGAGGCAGGGAATTCCACAAATTCACAACTCTCTGGGTGACATTTTTTTTTCTCACCTCAGTCTTAAATGGCCTCCCCTTTATTCTAAGACTGTGGCCCCTGGTTCTGGACTCGCCCAACATTGGGAACATTTTTCCTGCATCTAGCTTGTCCAGTCCTTTTATAATTTTATATGTTTCTATAAGATATCCCCTCATCCTTCTAAACTCCAGTGAATAGTCGGAAGAATGGTTCTGACCAGAAATGTCACCTGTTCTTTCTCTCCAGAGATAGTCATAGAGTCTTACAGCATGGAAACGGGCCCTTCGGCCCACCTTGCCCACACTGATCAAAATGTCCCATCTACACTAGTCCCAACTGGCTGCATTTGGCCCATATTCCTCTAAACCCGTCCTATCCATGTGCATGTCTAATTGCTTCTTAAACGTTGTTATAATCCCTGCCTTAACTACCTCCTCTGGCACTCGTTCCATAACCCACCACCCTTTGTATGAAAAAGTTACCCGTCAGGTTCCTATTAAATCTTTCCCCCCTCACCTTAGACCTATGTCCTCTGGTTCTTGATTCCCCTACTCTGGGCAAGAGTCTCTGTGCATCTACCCCATCTATTCCTCTCATGATTTTTTACACCTCTATAAGATCACCCCTCCTGTGCGCCAAGATGCTGCCTGACCCGTTGAGTTACTGAGTCATTTTGTGTCTACCTTGAGTAGTCTAGTTATGTTTACCTCAATTTTTAAGGTCATAGAAAGTTACAGGGTCATAGGAACAAGCCCTTCTGTCAAGTTTCCTACTTCAATCTTTTCAGTACGTTCTTCACTTCAACAGCAGTGATTGAATAAGTTGGCCGTTTTCCAGGGCTGTTTAATTATTTGCTTGCGAACACATGGCTGCACATTGGGTTTCCTTCACTTCCATTATTCCACTATTTCATGGCACTTTTTAGGCTCCCCTTCCTCCTCCTCCTCCTCCGCCTATCCTGTGAAAAGTTTTAATTAAATTGAGATGCTATCATCAGTACTCCTCAGACATACTGTATATGTCTCCTCTTTCAGTTTGCCCAACCCTATAAAACAAAAAAAACACTCAATTTTCTGCTCCCATCATTGGTATTTTCCCCAAGACTGACATAAATTGCATTTATATAGCAACTTTCACGCAGGAAACTTCTTTGCTATTGCTTATTTTTCCCAGCAGATATTTCCTGGCATGAGAGATTATCAAAGCATAGGTTGGTAAAGAAGGTGAATGGTATCAAAATCAGAAGCAGAATCAGATTTTATTCGCAAGTGTGTTTTGCAACATACGAGGAATTTCATTGGCCAGGTCAGTCATACGATTAAAAGCAACAGATTCAAAAACACATTTTAACATAAACATCCACCACAGTGACTCCTACACATTCCTCACTGTGATGGAAGGTGAAATAAAGTCCTTCCCTTGTGTTCTTCCTTGGTCGAGGGCCTCGAGCCCCCATTAACGGGATGATCTTGACTCCCGTAGCTGGTGGTGTTCGGGCCCCCGCGTCGAGGCGTTCAGCTCCCGCATCGGGGGTTATCAGCTCCCCCGCGCCGGGCGATCAATCCTCGCGTTGGGGCTGGTCGAACCTTCTGTGGCGTTGGAGCTCCGGACTTGCCTCTCACGAGACTGTGAGCCCTTGATGGCTAGTCCGCAGGCCGTGGTCTTAGCAATCCCAGGCAAGGGATCCGTTCCGATGTTAAGTTCACGCCCCGCGGTGGGGTTTATGACAGTCCGAGGCGGCTTCCAGCTCCAGCGATGGTAGGTCGCAGAGCCCGGAGAGTGTGATCCGAAAAATGATCACATCTCTGGGAAGGTAAGAACCTGAAAAAAAGTTCCTCCCTGAAAAAAAGAACCTGATCCCCCCCTCCCCCCACATAAAACAAATCGAAGTACATTAAATCAAACTTTTAACAAACACTAAAAATAACAAAATACTTGCCTTCATCAGTCAGGATATTGAATATGTTAGAATATCATGATACAGCTTTATAGGACTATGGTTAGGTCGTATTTGGAGTATTGTGTGCAGTTCTGGTTGCTCCATTACAGAAAGGATTTAGAGGTTATGGAGACTGCTTTGCAGAAGATGGTTACCAGATGCTATGTGAAGTAGAGGGTTTTATCTTAGAGGAGAGGTTGAATAAACTTGGATTGCTTTCTCTGGAGTATTGGATGTTGAGAGTAGTGATATAAGTACACACAATGATGAGAGGTATAGATTGGGTAGACAGTCAAAACCTTTTTCCCAGGGAAGCAAAGAATAGAGGACATAACTGTAAAATGAGAGTGGCCATGTTTAAAAGAGATGTAAAGGGCTAGTTTTGTTATCCAGAAAAGGCAGGTGCCTGTTGCCCGCTGGCAGCGGTGGTGGTGGAGGCAGATACGATGGCTGGCATTTAAGAGACTTTTAGATAGGCACACTATGGAAGGATATGGATCAAGTGCAAGCAGAGAAGATTAGTTTAACTTGGCATCATGGTCAACACGGACATTTGGGCCAAAAGGCCAGCTCTTGTTAAGTACTGTTCTATGTTCCATGATGTACTGAGCTCTGTGATACTCCACCAGTAATATTCTTACCATCATAAAAGACCCATCGACATTACACATTGCCTCCTGCCAATGAACCAACTTTGGAACTGTTTCACAACTACTTCTTGGATTCCACAGATGCTTCCAAGATGGTGCCCAACCCAGGCGACTATTTGCATGCTAGGCACAGAAGCAGAACTACTATCACATATTGCCATCGCTCCACACTCTTGAATCTCTATTCTTACAGCAACATTTCTTATTTTAACTATGATCTTCTTAAACTCCTCTCAGATACCCTCATTGTGTATCTGCACCCTGTAAATGGCTCGATTGTAATTGTGTATTGTCTTGCTGCTGACCAGATAGCATGCAACAAAAATGTTTCACTGTACCTCAGTAAACGTGACAATAAAATAAACTGTAACTAATTCTTTACTTTTTTTGACTGGCAAATATCAAATATATCAAAAATATCAAATATCAAATGTAGTGTGCTCATTGGTCCTCCTTGTGAATTGCTGAAAGAATCCAAGCGTTAATCAGGCACAAACCTCTTATAGTAAAGCTGTGCTGACTATCCTTCATCATCTTTGCATTTCCAATTCAAGATAAATACCATCCTATGTAAAGGATTTCAATGATTTAGCCATTGCTGAAGTTAAACTAATTGGGCAGAAATGACTCATTTTGTCCATTCCACCCTTTTTAAACAATGGCGTAAAGATAGCGATCCTCTGGCACAACTGCTGTAGCCAGTGAACATTTAAAAATCGAAGCCTTTGCAATTTGTTTCTTTGTCTCTTTTAGTTTAGTTTAGTTTAGAGATACAGCGCAGAAAGAGGCCCCACGGCCCACCGAGTCCGCACCGACCAGCGATCCCCGCACATTAACACTACCCTACACACACTTGGGATAATTTTACATTTTCACCAAGCCAATTAACCTTCAAACCTGGTAGACACAAAATGCTGGAGTAACTCGACACCCAAACATCACCCATTCCTTCTCTCCGGAGATGCTGCCGGTCCCGCTGAGTTACTCCAGTATTCTGTGTCTGCCTTCGATATAAACCAGCATCTGCAGTTCTCTCCTACATAATCTACAAACCTGTATGTCATTAGAATGTGGGAGGAAACAGAAAATCTCTGAGAAAACCCACGCTGCTCACCGGGACTACGTACAAACTCCGTACAAGCACCCATAGTCAGGATCAAACCCAGGTCTCTGGCGCTGTCAGGCAGTAGCTCTACCTCTACGCCACCGTGCCGTTTATCTATGGTGATATATTCATCTGGGCCTGTGACCATATTTTCTATTCCATTTTTAAACTTTAATGCATCTATTTTCACCACATTTCCATTATCCAATATTTCAGTCTCATTGGCCTCGGCACCATCCTTGTCTTTTGTGAAGACCTTTACAAAGTATTGACAAGGGAACTTATCCTCCACCTCCTGCCATGGATTGTCTTTCTTTGCCTCTCCTCTTGCTCATCAAGTCTTTCTTTGGAATTATTGGGGATGATGAGCCATGATCACATTGAATGGCGGTGCTGGCTTGAAGGGCCGAATGGCCTACTCCTGCCCCTATTGTTTATTATAATCATTAATTTTAATTTGTTCCCTTTATTTTGCTCCAATTTTTCCTTTAATTTCACACCTACACTTAAAACCTTTTCAGACTTTTGCTACGTTAAGTCCTTAGTGTCTGATACAAGCTTCCCTTATTTGCTTTATTCTACCCTCTCTGTACATGTCACGATGGGGATTCCAGATTTATATTCCTGTTCTTTTACTTTGTGAGAATATCTTTGCTGAATATTCTGAATCTCCTTAAATGCCTCTTATTATTCCCAACTGATTCACCTTACAGTAGCTGCTTCTATTCTACTTCTCAGTTTAGTGACATGTACCTCAGTCTAATATAGAACTTTACTCCTTCTTAATAAAAGTAAGACATCATCCATTTCTTTCAATCGTGTGCTTGCATTGCATCCTTTCCCAAAATGCAAGTATTTGTAGATGCAGCCATGAGAACAAAACAAAGTGCTAGAGGAGCTCAGTGGGTCAGGCAGCATCTGGGGAGGAAATAATCAGGCGATGTTTTGGGTTGGGACCTCAGACCTTCTGGCAAAAGGTTGTCATGAACCTTGCAGGCCATCCATGATTCCATTGCACAGAGATGTCTCTGGCAGGCACTATTCTTTACTCACCCTTCCTGACACGAAACGTCACCTATCCATGTTTTCTAGCGATGCTGCCTGACCCACTAAGTTACTCCAGCACTTTTGATTTTGTTCCTTGTTTCTCCATTGTTCTTTATTAGGTTCCTTCCATTGCCTACGGAGCACTATCCCACCCTCCCTCACTGCTTCAGTTTTCATGCATTCAATAGTCTCCAGATTTGTGCATCATCAGTCCCTTGTGTCCTGCAGTTCTTTTGTCTTGATTCTTTGTCAGAGGTTATTCGGAGAAGGCAGGAGAATGGGGTTAGGAGGGAGAAATAAATCAGCCCTAATTGAATGGCGGAGTAGACTTGATGGGGCGAATGGCCTAATTCTACTCCTATCATTTATGATCTTATGACATTTTGATTCTTTTGTCCATTTTCTCATCTTCTGACTCTCTCCATTTACTCATCGACCAAATAAAGTTGGATTGAAGGGACTGTTTCCATGACATGCAGCTCTATGACTAGTAAACACTCTCCTGTTGCTGAAAGAATATTGCCTGCATTTTGCTGTGTCCCTTTAAGAGCTGGCTTCAAATCTCACACCAGCTGAGCTACAAGGTGACAACTATGAAAATTTGCAACGCACCATTAGGGAATTTCAGCATGATGTTTGCAGGGAAACCTAACAACATTCTCCTGTGAATCCACCAACTAACTTCTCGTTATAGATCTATGCAATATTGAAACAAACCTGCTGGTCCACCACACCAAAGCCAACCATTTAGTGTGGAAATGCACTCCTCCACATTCAGGGACAGTTTCTTCCCAACTGCTATCAGGCAACTGAACCATCCTACCAACAATTAGGCCCCTGTCCCACTTAGGAAACCTGAACGGAAACTTCTGTAGAATTTGCGCCCCACCCAAGGTTTCCGTGCGGTTCCCGGAGGTTTTTGTCAGTCTCCCTCATGGGCGAAAGTAGTTTCTGTTTTAAAAATCAGTAATTGTTTTAGTCGAAGCCGGTTGCGATGCTAGTTGAAGGTGGTTGCCGGAGGACAAACACCTCCGGCAACCACCAGTTAGGTTTCCGCTCAGGTTTCCTAAGTGGGACAGGGGCATTAGAGAGCAGTCCAGAACTACTACCTGCAGGGCCTGTCCTACAAGCATGCAACTCTATGCGATTAGCGCGACCTAACGTGGTCGCTTGAGCCGTCCGGCGTCGCGGGGCCGATCCCACTTCGATCGCCGGAGCCGTGCGGAATTGTGCGGAGTTCGTCCCAACATCGTGCGGGGCTCCGAAAAACTGACTATGTTCAAAAATTCCGCGCGGCAACGGCTTGTCGGCTCACAGTCGCCTCGACGCATTACACACCGCCCCGACATCGTGCCTCCGTGAACCTATCTGTAGGTGCCTCCGTGACCCTCTATGTGTGTGGCTCCGTGGTCCTGTGTGTGTGTGTGTGCCTCTGTGCCCCTCTCTGTGTGCCCCTCTCTGTCTTGGCAAACTTACCTTAGACTTCGCTCCAAGTTCGCCTCACTTTGCGCCGCGTTGCGCCACTCACCGCGCGGCTCCTGCTGCCGGTTTGGTCGCGCTTGCCGTATGCAGGCGCATGCTGGTGGGAACGGCCCTGTACAGGAGATGACCCGACCTCCGCGCGGCCCCCGCTTCTAGTTTGATCGCGTTCATCGCATAGAGTTGCATGCTTGTAGGACAGGCCCTTACCTGATTGGAGACCCCCAGACAGTCTTTGATTGGACATTACTGGCTTTACCTTGCACTAAACATTATTCATGCTATTCCCTTTATCATGTGGATTGCTGGATGGCTGGATTATTATCATGTATTGTGCTTCCGCTGACTGGTTAGCACGCAACAAAACCTTTTCACTGTACTGAGGTACATGTGACAATAAACTAAGCTCTAACGCAAGTGCCCATACTAATCCCTTTTGCCAGCTCTTAGACTGTAACCTTCTATGCCTTGGTAAATTAAATGCATGTCCAGATACCACTGAATGTTATGATAGTATGTGTTATAATTAGTAAGGAGGGAAAATTGTAGAGGAGCTCTCAGGATAAATGTTTTCACCCAGAAGATGGTTGGAATCTGGAGTGCAATGTTAAATTGGATAGAGAAGCAGGTACTCTCATTGTAAGTATCTGCGTGTGCACATAAATTGCCAAGGCATACAAGGCTACAGTCCACATGCTGGTAAATTAGCGTGAATGGATAATTGATGACTAACGTGTACATAATAGGTCTAAGAACCTGCTATGTGCTGTATGACTCCATAACGCTATCTTCCTCTACTAGCGATTTGGGCAGTGAATTTGAAATTCCAAACCACCATCTGGATTTTTTTTAAATCCTCCCCCTGAGCCCTGATCTGCTCTTATATTCTATAAATGCAATCAGCCAGAAACTTTCTTGCTCTTTCTTGCTATTTATCTCGGTCACGGTCCACGGTCACAGATTGGACTCATGTCATAGAATCATACAGTGTGAAAGCAGGCTTTCCAGCCCAACTTGCCCACACTGGCCAACATGTTCCAACATTGTCAAGGTTCTTCATGCATCAAGGTTCTTCAGTTCTTCTATCCTTTCTAGATCCCTAGATCCCCAGTGAACATATTCATTGTTTCCAATCTATCCTTATTACATCTCCCAAAGTGTTTCAGGGTTACATTTCACTCCATGGCTCTGTGATCTTACCAAGTGACTAATATCCCCCCCCCCAAAAAACCATCATCCGCATCACCAATTTCCACATCATCTATGAGTTTTGCAATCAATCACATTTTTTCATGTAGAGTCGCATAGTCAGACAGCATAGAAACAGGCCCTTCAGCCCAACTTGTGCATGCCAATCAAGATACCCAATCTACACTAGTCCCACCTGCCCACATTTGGCCCATATCCCTCTCCTATCCATGTACCTATCCAAACGGCTTTTAAATGTTCTAAACTATTCACCTATATTACAAGCATTAAGGTTCCCAGCATCAATCCCTCAGTTTACTGGCTTCCAATCAAAAATCACAATCACCCTTACCTTCTGCCTCCTATTTCCACCAAGCCAATTTTATATCCAATTTGATAACTTGCCTTTCATCCGATTTTGTGTAGGCTTATGGATCAATCTCACATGTAAGACCTAATCAAAGTCATTTTGTGATTGAGGTTCATGTAAACTGCATCAATAACATTGCTCTGAAAATATATATTTTGTTGCCTCTGAAAAATTCAATCCAATTTGGTCGGACAGTATCTCCTCCAGACAAAGCCCTGCTGACTGACTTTGATTAATCCCTGTGAATTTCATGATATTGGTATAACATCAAAAAACCTCAGAGTGGAAACATTGTTACGTCTTTGTTTTGATGAGTCTTCGAAAATAATAAAACTCTGGGACTTTTCTTTGAGGATCTCAGCAGGTGTTTCACCCAGTTAAGTGGATCATCTTCAAAACAAGGACTATCAGAGGATATTATTTCTAAGCTTCCCCAAGTTTAGTTTAGAGATACAGCACGGAAGCAGGCCTTTCGGCCCGCAGAGTCCGCGCTAACCCACGATCCTCCCTATACTAATATCGTCCACCAGGGACAATTCACAAACCTGTATGTCTTCGAAGTGTGGGAGGACACGGGAGCATCCAGAGAAAATCCATGCGACCACTGGGGAACCATAAAAATTCCATATAGATAGCACCTGTAGTCAGGAAGGCACCCTAGTCCCCTGCACTGTAAGGCAGCAACTATCGCTGTGCCACCCACAAGTTTTTACAGGAAATCAATATACCATACATTTCCGAAACGTCACCCATTCATTCTCTCGAGAGACGCTGCCTGAGTTACTCCAGCTTTTTGTGTCTATCTTCGGTTTAAACCAGCTTCTGCAGTTCCTTCCTATATCTTTCTGCAAAGTACATTTCTGCTGCTAACCGTAGGTCTTTGCTCTCTTGAAAGTTTTGATGAGTCTTCGAAAATAATAAATCTCTGGGACTTGTTCTTTGAGGATCTCAGCAGGTGTTTCACCCATTTAAGTTGTTCATCTTCAAAACAAGAACTATCTGAGGATATTATTTCTAAAATGGTTTAATAGTTTTCCCCAAGTTCCATTATTTCTTCAGCCTTTCATTGAATTTCCTTGCAGAGTCCAGGCAGGGTTGAGTTGAAATTACTTGTGTTTCTTATGCAACAACTCATTTTGCACACTGCTACTGTGAATGCAATCATACTCCAGCTCGGTTTGATGCAGCAGTCAGTACGTGCTCAGGGGAAGATCCGTAAAGTTTATGCAAAGCAGGAGCTCAACTCTTCCACAGAGCATATTAAGCAGATGGACAGCACCTTCGGGTTTTAGAAGGAAATAAGCAACAGTGGTTGATGTTATCAAGAGCTAAGTAACTACTTTTCCTGTGAATTGATGTTTTGTTTTTCCTGATAGTCATGGGAGGAAGGGAGGTAAGAGGAGACCTGAATTGGGGAATTGTCGGCTAGTTAGTGTAACATCTGCAGGGAGAGAAAATGCTTCAGACTTTTCCACAACCGGTATCAGCATTTAGCCATAGAACGCTCAGGCCATAAGAACTAGTCAGCATGGATTGAAGAAGCAATCAATCATGCCTAATGAATCTGCTGAAATTCTGTGAGGCCCTAACTCAATTAGAGGACTTGGCCTATCTCTGGCTGTAATTTCCAAAAGCATTTGATAAATTTCCACACGTGAAGCTTTTAAAGAAGGTTAAGACTGAAAACTATATTTTGATCCCTCTTCTTGCCATTAACCCTCTTGGTCATTTGCTCCTTTTGAGCAATTCTTTGATCCTGACATCTTTGTTTCAAGGTCAGTTTATTGTCACATGTACCAATTTGTTCGCTCGTGTGTCAGACGACGCATAGCTCGCTGTTGGCTTCCGTCGTCGTCCAACATGTTGACAGATGTCACTGAGTGCATCGTGTCATCATTTCTGGGGATCGCCATGAGGAGGCTTCTGCCATGATCCCCATGTGCCAATTAAGGTACAGTGAAATTTGAGTTACCATACAGCCATACTAAGTGAAAAGCATCAAGACACAAAACCACATAAAAGTTAATATAAACATCCACCACAGTGGATTCCACATTTCTCACTGTGATGGAAGGCAATGAAGTTCAATCTTCTTCCTCTTGTTCTCCTGCAGTCGGGGCAGTCAAACCATCCGCAGTCAGGGCGACCAAAGGCCCCGCAGCCGGCGATCGAAGCCCTCATTGGGGTGATCGAAACTCCCGCATCGGGGGAGCCGAAACTCTCTCCGCGGCATAGAGCTCCCGAGTCCGCCTCTTCTTATCAGAGACCGCGGGCTTCACAATGTTAAAGTCCACAGGCCCTGCAGTTGGAGCTTCGATCCCCGGCAAAGGGATCACGATGTTAAAGTCCCACAGATTCCTGCAGCTTGGAGCGCCAGGTCGGTCTCCAAGAAAGGTCGCTAATTCCACGATGTTAGGCCAGAGGCCGGGGGCGGAGATACGATACGGAAAAGAAATTGCATCTCCGTCGAGGTAAGAGATTGAAAAAAAGTTTCCCCAACCCCTCCCCCACGCCCCACCTAAAACAAACCAAGGAACACTAAAACATACTTTTTTAAAACATACTACAAATAACAAAAAGAAGAAAGGACAGACAGACTGTTGGCGAGGCAGCCACTGGAGAGTGAGGCAAATATATTTTTCTTTTCGAGCCAGTTTGACTGGAATTGTGCTTGAAGTCTTTTTCTAGGCAGTTGCTTGACATTGGGGAAGATTTGCTTCCAATCTGGTTTTATGGGTTGAGTGATCACTAATGGGACCAATGTGGGAACCGAAGGGCTACCACAGGCAGGACAGAAGGTGTCTGGCAGAACAGGTGAGGTGCTGCACTCCTTCCACTGTTCAGATAGGGTTTCTGTGTGCCCTTGATGTATGGACACGAGCTTCTGAATACCATCCCAACTACACCAATTTTCCCACACTGGCTAACATGTCCCAGCTATAGTAGTCCCACCCATTTCCATTTGGTCCATATCCCTCCAACATGTCCTATCCATGTACCTGTCGAACTGTTTCTTTAACATTGAGATAGCCTCAACTTCCTCCAATGGCAGGTTGTTCCATACCCCATCACCCTTTGGGTGAAAAAATTAGCCCTCAGATTCCTATTACATCTTTTCCCCTTCACCTTAAACCTATGGATCCCGAATCACCTACTCTGGGCAAGAGACTGTGCATCTACCCGATCTATTCTTCTCATGACTTTATACACTACTATGAGATTGCCCCTCATCCTGCTGTGCTCCAAGGATTAGAGTACCAGCCTACTCAACCTCCCCCTATAGCTCAGACTCTCGAGTCCTGGCAACATCCTTGTATATCTTCTCAATACCCTTTCCAGCTTGACAACATCTTTCCTTTTACATGGCACCCCGAACTGAATACGATACTCTAAATGTCTTATATAACTGCAACATGACCTCCCAACTTCTATACTAAATACTTTGACTGAAGAAGGCCAAAAAATTTGACCAAAGTCTTTTTGACCACCCAATCTACCTGCGACCACACCTTCCAGGAATCATGCACCTGCATTCCTAAATTCCTCTGCTCTACAACACTCTCCAGAACCCTGCCATTCACTATGTAGGTCCTGCCCATGTTAGACTTCCCAAAATTCAACACCTCACATTTCTCTGTATTAAATTAAATCAACCATTCCTCAGCCCATCATGGGCTAGAGATTCAGTGGAGATGTTACAATTTTTCCAGAAGGCTTTCACCCCTTCTTTGGATCTCTTTCTCTGTTACTTGATCATCTCTTTCTTCAACAGAATTCAGAATAAGGATAAGCGAGTCCAGCATTAGGAAAGTGAACAATGGGACCTGCTCTATGGAGCCACTGGCATGGAACAAGGGCCACAGTGATAGGGGGTTGTCCCAGGAGAGGACAGTGCCATGGGTTCACTTATCCTTCCAGACAATTAGGAGTATTTGGGGGAAGATTAATCTTTCCGCTGCCTTGTGGTGTCGACTGTAAGTGGTTCAGATCTCCAGAGCATTTCAAAGGACGGGAATTAGTGACGCCTGGTTGACCAAGAGTTGAGGAAAATGCTGGAGTCTATTATTAAGGAAATCTTAGTGTGGCTCTCAGAAATTGTAAATTGTCCCTGGTGTGCCGGATAGTGCTAGTGCACAGCGTAATCACTGGTCATGCAGGCTCAGTGGGTCGATGGATCTGTTTTCCCCTTCTATCTCCAAAGTCTAAAATTATAGTTATGATCATGATTGCACTATGCTTGAAATCACCTTAGAATCGTAGAGCCATAGAATCATACAGTGTGGAAACAGGCCCTTTGGCCCAACTTGCCCACGTCGACCAACATGTCCCAACTACACTAATCCCACTTGCGTGCATTTGGCCCATATCCTTCTACACCTGCCCTATCCATGTACCTGACTAACCCCATTCTCCTGCCTTCTCCTCATAACTTCTGACACCTGTACTAATCAAGAATCTATATATCTCTGTCTTAGAAATATCCACTGGACCTCCACAGCATTCTGTAGCAAAGAATTCCACAGATTTTCCATCCTTTGATTAAAGAAATTTCCCCTCATCTGCTTCCTAAAACAACGTCCTTTAATTCTGAGGCTTTGAATTCTATTCCTGGACTCTCCCACAAGTGGAAACATCCTCTTCACATCCACTCTATCCAAGACTTACAATATTCTGTATGTTTCAATGAGGTTTCCCCTCATTCTTCCTCAGATATGGTATCCTTAATAGCTCACAACAAATGCGGCCTTATCAGCAGTTTATATAGCCTCAGCATTACATCCCTGTTTTTGTACACAAGCCCTCTTGAAATAAATGCTAGCATTGAGTTTGCCTTCTTTACAACCGATTCGACTTGCAGATTAACTTTTGGGAATCCTGCACCAGCACTCCCAAGTTCCTTTGCACCTCCGATTTCTGGATTCTCTCCCCATTTAGAAAATAGCCTACGCCATTATTCCTACTATCAAAATGCATGACTCCACACTTATACTATACTATGTTCCATCTGCCACTTCTCTGCCCACATATCATTCAAGGGTTCTTTGGATAGACATATGGATATGCAGAGAATAGAAGGATATGGATTACGTGCAGGTAGATAAGAGATTGTCTTGGCATCAGGTTCAGCGCAGACATTGTGGGTCAACGGGCATGTTCTAGTGCTACACTAATATGTGCCCATATTAAAGGTGAGGTTGTGGATGAGATGTTCAAATTGTTCTTTCCAACAAGTATTGACTGCCTCTGTATTGTTGGTAAATTCACCTCGATTCATGCATCTCGGGTGGATGGGTCTTGTTGTGGCCGAGTTTAAAATAACCTTGGCATCTGAAGTGTAAATTATCTCAAAAACTCTACTTGCCCAAGCCATCCAACCAGTCCCATCTATCCCAGTCCCACCTGCCTGTGTTTGGGAGACAGGATCCCTAAACTCAACTCATTATCCTCCACAATCTTCCCCTCGGTGAACAGTTCTACTGCTCTGTTATTTTCCCATAGCCTTGCAGATTCAAGTGCGGGCACTGTTCCCTTTTGGAAGGTACAATTGAATTGACTACCACCATGCTTTCAGGCAGCATCAGCCAGATCATAACGTATATTTTTGTGAAGCATTTCTCCTCATTTCCTTCCTGGATTTTTTCCCAGTTATCTTCTGATACTAAGCCATCCTTCTGCCACATTGTCTCCCCATCATTATTTCCAATCATTATTTCAAACAAGTCAATTAAATCTCCATATAACTGCTCCACCAAGGGTCCTAGCTTGGTCATACTGTATATAACCTTTGTTTCTGATGCTGTCCTGTAAATCTGCTCTCGAAGGCCCATCTGCTTCCTCAACGTGATGATCCAAATTGATTACAATAATATAGCTCAGGCAAATAATATCTTATGCTTACCATTGCAGTTTGCTTTTGTACGCCGTGCCTTATTTAAAATTTACAAACTTACAATAGCCTTGGCCAGACCATCACACAAACCACCCTCCATTCTATTGCCTTCATCTACACTTCATGCTGCTTCGGCAAGGTCGCCATAATCAAGGACCAGTCTCGCTCTGGTCACTCCCTCTTCTCCCCTTTCCCAACGGACAAGAGTTTGAAAATATATACCTCCAGATTCAGGTCAGTTCAGTTGCAGTTTCAGTTTAGTTGATTGTCACATGTACCGAGGTACAGTGTAAAGCTTTTGTTGCATGCTAACTGGCCAGCGGAAAGACAATACATGATTACAATCAAGCCATTCGCAGTGTACAGATACATGATAAGGGAATAACGTTTAGTGCAAGGTAAAGCCAGTAAAGTCCAATCAAAGATAGTCCAATGAGGTAGATAGTAGCTCAGGACTGCTCTCCAGTTGTGGTAGGATGATTCAGTTGCTGATAATGCCTGATTCAGGGACAGCTTCTTCCTAGTTATTGTGAGGCAACTGAATGGTGTCAGCTAGAGTGTGGTATTGTCTTCCCATCTACCTCATTGGAGACCTTTGAACCATCTTTAATCAGACTTCAATGTTATATCTTGCACTAAATCCAATACTTTTCTCTGTGCACTGTGGACGGCCATGTGTAGGTTTTCTCTTTGACCGGATAGCATGCAAACAAAACCTTTTCACTGTACCTTGGTACACATGAAAATAATAAACTAAATTAAACTAAACTAGAAGCATGGAAATAAAGCAACATCAACGAGAATATCAATATTCAGGATGACAGGCACACCACTGAAATGGACCGATGCATGGCTAATGAAATCCATTGCAGAGAAGTGTGAAGTAATTTAGCATGAAAATAAAAGGGAATATATTTCACTGTAAAAAATCGTGTGTTCAGTTGTTGGGCATTATCGGAAGGAGCTAAAATTGCTAGGACTTAAGCACCAGTGTGTTCACTTGATAAAATTAGGTTGGTTGAATTTGTTGTATATTTTCCAAAACACCACTTGTGTTCTTCATGTTTTCAACAATCTTCATGTTTGCTTTATTTGCTTACAAGATTTGAAACAATCGAATTGTGAAACCTAATAAATGGAATGAATAGAGCTTCAAGATTCAGAATGATTCAAAATAGTAAGATTAAATGAGAACTTACCAGTTTGAAGTTTGATCTTTATTTTATGAGGAGTTGCGATGAGGGATTTCGTGAAGACCCCGCCAGCACGCATGCGTGACATTCTTCAAAGCAGCGGTGTGGAATCACAGATTAAACAACAATTACTAAATATAGTAAGATTGAAGAGCCTCTATTTACCAGTTGACCTTATAGTAGGGAGGGAGCGGAAGGCACAAAATCCCTCATCGCAACTCCTCATAAAATAAAGATCAAACTTCAAACTGGTAAGTCCTCATTTAATCTTACTATTTCATTTTGGAGTCACGTGAGTGACTTCGTGAAGATTTCAAAGCTCTGTGATTTCATGCCCTGGATCACGTCCATGCTCACACATTGCCGCAATTCTGATGGAAGGAGTATGTTAACGTATTTCAGACTTGAACAAGCTGAAATATAATATAGTATTAATTAATACAAATCAAAAAACCCTCGCTCGGGCATAAACGTTTTTTGTGGACCAGTACTTAAAACTGTCTCTGCAAACATTGCGGGAGCAGCCACAGGTTTATTATAAAACCGCTGGAACGTTGCTTTGCTGGCCCATCCCGCTGTTGTGAGTATATGGTCCATGGGAACCTCCATGGTCCTCGCCGCTAATGTGGATGCAGCCCTGGTAGAATGAGATTTAATGATATTAGTATTAATACCTGCTGCATCCAGTAGCACCCTGAGCCACCTTGAGATAGTCTGCACCATCACCCTGTGATAAGGTTTCTTATGGCTGATCAGTAGGCCTTTCTCCATTTTCCTGATGGTATGCGTCACTTTGATATAGTGACGTATGTAGGTGGCTATGCAGAGCCTCACATCAACGGGGTATGCCGGAAATATTAATTGCAGCCTTGTAGACCTAGGTCTGTGCTGCTTGAGTAACTAATCAATGAAGAAAGTTACTCCCTAGGGGTTGAGACCATGTTATCCAATTTGATTTTTTGCAAGGTCTGAACCTGTTGTGCTGAGGTTAGTGCCATTAACATCACCATCTTCAGGATGAGTTTATCCAGCTGTAGTCCAATCATTGGCGACCAGCTCCTGATTAGGGTCAATACTACCCCTATATCCCAGGTGATGTTGTATCGTGGTTGGGGAGGGTTCGAATTGAAGATACCCCTCATCAATTTGGACATGGGCTGGTGAGACCCTACTCCTATACAAAGGTAGGATGACAGTGCGCTTCTGGCACTGTTAATGGCGCTGTCGCTGAGGCCCTCATCATGATGTAGCCCCGCAAGGAATTCCAGCACATGGGGAATCATGGCAGAGTCATATGTGATGTTGATCCGGCTGCAGTAGGCCTCCCATTTCCTGATTTGGGTGAGCCTTGTGGATGCTCTGCACGATGCTGCAATGGTGTCCATCGTCCTTGGTGTTAATCCATATTGCAGGAGTTTATTTTCTGCAATACCCGACTGATGAGGCAGAATGGAGGAAATGCATAGAAAAACCATTTCCCCCAGTGCAGTGAGAAAGTGTTCATCGCTACTGCCCCAGGGTCTGGTTCCCAAGATACATATGTTGGTATCTGATGGTATGGACGCAAAAAGGTCGATATCTGGTGTTCCAAATTTGGCTATAATTTTAGCAAATATTTGGGGATTTAACATCCACTCGATGTTATCATTGAATACGCATGACCTGGTGTCCGCCACTGTATTGAGCTTACCAGGAAGGTAGGTAGCTGATATCCAAATATTTATTTCTATACACCAGAGCCATATTGAGTTTGCCAATTCATCACAAGATATTGACGATACCACCCATATGATTTAATTATGCCACCACAGTGGTGTTATCTATTTGAAGACGGTCATGCATATGATGTAAATTCATGCAATAAGCTCGCAGCCCGTGAAATGCTCCTAGCATTTCCAAATAATTTATCCCTTGTGATAATAGAAGGGTAGATTCGTGTAAATCCCATCTACCACCACTACTGGAAGTGGTGTCGGTAGCTCCCCAGCCTTGGGCCCTTGCGTCAGTTTGTACCACGACTGACGGATTTGGTACAATAATGGGATTGAATGAGTCACGAATATTATCAATCCACCATTGTAACTCAACTTTTGCCTTGATTGGCAGCTGCATAGGCCTATCAAAATGTCCAGCATTTGTTTTTAATGCTGACATTTTTGTTCTTTGCAAATTTTGATAGTGTAGTGGGCCAAATCATGCATCTGGAAATGTAGCTACTAGTTTCCCAATTACCTTCCCAATTACCTTAGTCTGATTGTTGGCTTCCTGGCGCAAGCAAGGTTGTTACATGCTTTAATAATATCCATTGCCTTGTTATCTGGGATGGTAACAATCATCTGATTGGTGTTAATTGTGAATCCCAGGTAGTTCATGACCTGTGAAGGGTAGAACGTAGATTTGTCTGGATGGATGACAATCCCTAATTTTTGAAACAATGTTTTAGTAGCTGTCACTGCTAAATTTGTTGATTCCATTGTGTTTCCCACAATCAAGATGTCATCTAAATATGCCATAACAATATGGTTTTGTTTTCTCAGGGATGCCAATACTGGTTTCAAAATTTTAGTAAATAACCTAGGGGCTGTTGTAAGCCCATAGGGAAGGGCTCTCTTTTGCCATAGTTGATCCATCCAGACAAACTTCAAGAACTTTTGATGATGTCAGCCAGAGCAGTGTACTGTACTGCATGTCAGATGTGGGAGGTCATGGTGTCGGATGGCACTCTTGACGTCCACATCTGCATCAGGTGCAGAGAGATGGGGCTCCTAAGGGACCGTATTAGGATCCTGGAGGAGCAGCTCGATGACCTCTGCCTGGTCAGGGAGAGTGAAAAGGTGATAGAGGAGAGTTATAGGGAGGTGGTCACTCCAAAACCACAGGAGAGAGACATGTGGGTCACGCTAAGGAAGGGCAAGGGGCAGAGGCATGAACGAGTGAGTACTCCAATGTCAGTACACCTGGCAAATAAGTACTCCTGTTTGAGTACGGATGGGGGTGACAGCCTACCCGGGGGTAGCGACAGCGGACGGGCCTTCAGCACAGACACTGGCCCTGTTGCTCCGAAAAAATGGAAAAAAAGAGGAGGGCAATAGTAATTGGGGACTCTATTGTTAGGGGGTCGGATAGGCGATCCTGTGGACGCAGTCGGGAGACCAGGATGGTGGTCTGCCTCCCTGGTGCCAAGGTCTTGGACGTGCCTAAACGTGTCCAAGATATCCTCAAATCAGAGGGAGAGGAGCCTGAGGTCGTGGTACATATAAGTACCAATGACATAGGTAAAAAAAGGGAAGAGGTCCTGAAGGGAGGATTTAAGGACTTGGGAGGAGAGTTGAGGAAAAGGACCAAAAAGGTAACAATCTCAGGATTACTGCCTGTGCCACGTGACAGTGAGAGTAGAAATGGAGCCAGGTGGAGGATGAATGCTTGGCTGAAAGACTGGTGCAGAGGGCAGGGATTCAAGTTTCTGGATCATTGGGACTTCTTTTGGGGTAGGTGGGACCTGTACAGAAAGGATGGGTTGCACTTGAACCCGAGGGGGACCAATATCCTGGCGGGCAAATTTGCAAAGGCCACTGGGGAGACTTTAAACTAGAATGGTTGGGGCGAGGGATGCAAATAGCAAAAGCTAGTAGACAGAATGGGAGGCAGGAAGCAGAAAAGGGAAGCACTCGGACACAAGAGGAGAAAGAAAACAAAGGAAATAAACAGAGAATAAGAGATGGGGGGTTTCTTAAATGTGCATATTTTAATGCAAGGAGCATTGTAAGAAAGGTGGATGAGCTTAGAGTCTGGATAGACACCTGGAAGTATGATGTTGTGGCGATCAGTGAAACATGGTTGCAGGAGGGCTGTGATTGGAAACTAAATATTCCAGAATTTTGTTGCTTCAGGTGTGATAGAATTGGAGGGGCAAGAGGTGGAGGTGTTGCTTTGCTAGTCAGGGAAGATATTACAGCAGTGCTTTGGCAGGACAGATTGGAGGGCTCATCTAGGGAGGCTATTTGGGTGGAACTTAGAAGTGGGAAAGGTGTAGCAACACTTATAGGGGTATATTATAGACCGCCAAATGAGGAACGAGAATTGGAAGAGCAAATATGTAAAGAGATAGCAGTTATTAGTAGTAAGCACAAGGTAGTGATTGTGGGAGATTTCAACTTTCCACACATAGACTGGGAAACACATTGTGTAAATGGGCTGAATGGTTTGAAGTTTGTAAAATGTGTGCAGGATAGTTTTTTGCAGCAATACATAGAGGTGCCTACGAGAGGAGGGGCAGTGCTGGACCTCCTGTTAGGAAATGAGACGGGACAGGTGGCGGAGGTATGCGTTGGGGAGCACTTCGGGTCCAGTGATCACAATACCATTAGTTTCAATATAATTATGGAGAAGGACAGAACTGGGCCAAGGGTTGAGATTTTTGATTGGAGAAAGGCTAACTTTAACGAGATGCGAGATGATTTAAAAGGAGTGAACTGGGACATTTTGTTTTATGGGAAAGATGTAGAGGAGAAATGGAGGACATTTAAAGGGGAAATTTTAAGAGTACAGAATCTTTACGTTCCTGTTCGGTTGAAAGGAACCAGTAAAAATTGGAAAGAGCCCTGGTTTTCAAGGGAAATTGGACATCTTGTTCGGAAAAAGAGGGAGATCTACAATAATTATAGGCAGCATGAAGTAAATGAGGTGCTTGAGGAGTATAAGGAATGTAAAAAGAATCTTAAGAAAGAAATTAGAAAAGCTAAAGAAGATATGAGGTTGCTTTGGCAAGTAAGGTGAAAGTAAATCCAAAGGGCTTCTACAGCTATATTAATAGCAAAAGGATAACAAGGGATAAAATTGGTCCATTGAAGAGACCGAGTGGACAGCTATCTGCAGAGCCAAAAGAGATGGGGGGGATATTGAACAATTTCTTTTCTTCGGTATTCACCAAGGAGAAGGATATTGAATTATGTGAGGTAAGGGAAACTAGTAGAGTAGCTATGGATACTATGAATTTCAAAGTAAAAGAAGTACTGGCACTTTTGAAAAATATAAAAGTGGATAAGTCTCCAGGTCCTGACAGGATATTCCCGAGGACATTGAGGGAAGTTAGTGTAGAAATAGCCGGGTAGAAATAGAAATATTTCAAATGTCATTAGAAACGGGAATAGTCCCCGAGGATTGGCGTACTGCGCATGTTGTTCCATTGTTTAAAAAGGGTTCTAAAAGTAAACCTAGCAATTATAGACCGGTTAGTTTGACTTCAGTGGTGGGCAAACTAATGGAAAAGATACTTAGAGATAATACTTATAAGTATCTGGATAAAGAGGGTCTAATTAGGAACAGTCAACATGGATTTATGCCTGGAAGGTCTTGTTTGACTAATCTTCTTGAATTTTTTGAAGAGGTTACTAGGGAAATTGACGAGGGTAAAGCAGTGGATGTTGTCTATATGGACCTCAGTAAGGCCTTTGACAAGGTTCCTCATGGAAGGTTGGTTAAGAAGGTTCAACTGTTGGGTATAAATGCAGGAATAGCAAGATGGATTCAACAGTGGCCCTAATGGGAGAAGCCAGAGGGTAATGGTGGATGGCTGTTTGTCGGGTTGGAGGCAGGTGACTAGTGGGGTGCCTCAGGGATCTGTGTTGGGTCCTTTGTTGTTTGTCATGTACATCAATGATCTGGATGAAGGGGTGGTAAATTGGGTTAGTAAGTATGCAGATGATACCAAGATAGGGGGTGTTGTGGATAATGAAGAGGATTTCCAAAGTCTACCGAGCGATTTAGGCCAGCTGGAAAAATGGGCTGAAAGATGGCAGATGGAGTTTAATGCTGATAAATGTGAGGTGCTACACTTTGGCAGGACAAATCAAAATAGGACGTACATGGTAAACGCTAGGGAATTGAAGAATACAGTTGAACAGAGGGATCTGGGAATAACCGTGCATAGTTCCTTGAAGGTGGAATCTCATATAGATAGGGTGGTAAAGAAAGCTTTTGGTATGCTAGCCTTTATAAATCAGAGCATTGAGTATAGAAGCTGGGATGTAATGTTAAAATTGTACAAGGCATTGGTGAGGCCAAATCTGGAGCATGGTGTACAATTTTGGTCGCTCAATTATAGGAAGGATGTCAACAAAATAGAGAGGGTACAGAGGAGATTTACTAGAATGTTGCCTGGGTTTCAACAGCTAAGTTACAGAGATAAATTGAATAAGTTAGGTCTTTATTCTCTGGAGCGCAGAAGGTTAAGGGGGGACTTGATAGAGATCTTTAAAATGATGAGAGGGATAGACAGATTTGATGTGGACAAGCTTTTCCCTTTGAGAATAGGGAAGATTCAAACAAGAGGACATGACTTTATAATTAAGGGACAGAGGTTTAGGGGTAACATGAGGGGGAACTTCTTTACTCAGAGAGTGGTAGCGGTGTGGAATGAGCTTCCAGTGGAAGTGGTGGCGGCAGGTTCATTGGTATCATTTAAAAATAAATTGGATAGGCATATGGATGAGAAGGGTATGGAGGGTTATGGTATGAGTGCAGGCAGGTGGGACTAAGGGAAAAAAGTTGTTCGGCATGGACTTGAAGGGCCGAGATGGCCTGTTTCCGTGCTGTAATTGTTATATGGTTATATGTTTCCGTATGGATACTGAATAGTATGCATCTTTTAAATCGATGCATGCCATGAAGCACCCCTTGGAAATCAGTGATTTAGCTGTTTCGAATGTGTCCATTTTAAAATGGGTATATTTTACAAAAGTATTCAAATGGGTTAAGTCAATAATAATCCGACATCCACCATCTTTTTTGGTTTTGGTAAAGATGTTGGATACGAACTCAAGAGGTTCGTGGACCATTTTCTCCATCACCCCCTTGGCATGTAGCCTCAAAATTTCCTCATGTCCTTCTGCTTTCTCCATATGGGAAAGTGCACATTTTCTGTTTGGTACATGTTGAGGTGGGGGAAGTTGTTCATCTATGAATTCAATTTCATACCCCTCAATACTTTGTAATATAAATGAGTCTAAAGTTATAGAGCTCCATGCATCCCAGAATAAACGTAATCTCGCACCAACTTGTGAGGTTAAACATGCAGCACGCACATGAGAACCAGACCCCCTTACCTCCATGGTTACCGGCGGGGCCTGATGTTCTGGGTTTTGGTGCTCCGTTGTGTTGCTGGGGTGTGGGGTTGGCGCATCTTCCATGCCGGTCGCTGTTGGCCCTGCCCTACAAAAGGCTTTTGTAGTTGGGGTGCGGCCGGCGTGTAGGTCCTTGATGTTCTTTCAGGTAGCCCCCGAGGTCTTACGTACGGATTTTGTCTGTGAGATGCCAGCCTGCTGGAGGAAGGTGGTTTCATCAAACCGACTGCCTTCGCCTCCTCGTCCAGGTCCTTGACCTGTTTGGACAGGTCCTCACCGAACAGCTGTCTCGGTGGCGGCGTCGCAGATGCCTTGCACAACCCCGCAAACTTGGGGTTGAGAGTTTGTTTGATGGAGATTTTCCGGAAGGAGTTCATCTCGTACTGTGTATTACACAGTAGCGCAAGAGGATCTTCCTGCTCCTCCGTCATCTCAGTGCCGTCAATCGACCTGGCAAAGGCAGTGATTCCCGACATCAACAGTTTCAGGATTTTTTGAAATTTACGCTCCTGAGCCCTAATCCCCGGACTGATGTTGCCCCAGATGGGTGTGTTAACTGTCGGTACATTCAGCGAAACACAGTTGTTCAGGGCCTTGTATTTATTCATTGCCTCGGTCAATACCAGATTCTGCAGCTGGTGTGTTGTGAGGAAGTCAATGCTTGCCGCTAGTTTTGGCTGCAATGGCTGCCCTGTGTGCTTTGGCTGGGCAAATTTGGAAAACCACGTCGAGAAGTTCCTCTTGAGGTATTTCAGGTGCTGCAGGTTCCTGCGCCAACCCCTCTTCAACGTCAGCAAGCTGCTGACTCCTGGCACTCCCCACCGCAGAAGGGGATATGCTGGGTGGCCCAGATGCATGTGTCCTGGAACTTGAGGACATCCGATCCTGCTGCGGGAGATCTCGCTCAAGGAGTCGCTCCATCATGCGCTCTATACGGGCCATGCGACCGCCGCCGCTATCTGCGGACAGCAAGTCAACTTCTTCAGGTTCCCCTGAACGACTGAGGCTTCTGCCGTAGGCCTGCACCTCGTCGAGGTGATGACTAGGGTGCCTATGCAGGATGTCGCTGCCTGCCACTCCTGCGGGACTCTGCGACTCCCGCGCGGACATGCCGCTAGTCGGCAGTATTCCGGACTGAAGCGGCCCGCCTGTCTGCAAAGACATAAGCGGTCAGGAGTCGGTTCCAGCCACCGGAGCAGGGTTCACCGATATCCTTGTGGGCTTGCCGCCTGTCTTCCCCCGGGTAAAGGCAATGCATGGTCACATTCTGCTGCTAACGCGGGGTGCGGTGACGGAGATGTGCTGCCACCGGCCCGCGATCTGGCAGGCTCCGCCGGTGGTGAGTCTGCGCCAGCCGCACCTGCGGGGCTCCCGGAATCAGATCTCGATCGCTCACCGGTCCGCGATCTGGCGGACTGATCCGGTGGCAAGTCGACGCCGGCCGCTGCAGTGGGGCTCTTCGACCTAAGCGCGGTTCTTCCACTGGTCCGCCCTCTGGTGACATACATTGGAGGGGAGACAGAACGTGCTGCAGAGCGGGGAACATGCTTACGCACCTTTATGCCACTGTCCTTATGTTTAGGTGACAGCGGTAGGGAGTCAGGGTCTTGCCTGGCAGGCTCCCGCGCGGTGCTCCTACCACTATGTGGCCGTGGTGGAGAGTCAGGTCCTGGTTGCGTAGGGCTCCCCGACTTCCGCGTTCTTTTCCCGGCCCGACGAGAGGGTGCTGCCGTTGTAGCGGGCAGCTCCAGGGAATGCAGCCGCTGACTCCTGTCGGACGTCTCACGGCTGGAGGCATGTTTTGCCTTACTCCTTTTTTCCATCGTCCCTGTGAACACAAAAACTATCCACAGGAACTAACCAACTCAAGGTTAGTTCCACTTATCTGAGCGGTCCTTTTTGAAGGGCTGGAGAAGGAGCGCACTCCCCCCCCCCAGCCGTCGACTGCAACTGCGAGCGATGACATGTCGTGCATGCATGCTGGCGGGGTCTTCACAAAGTCACTCACGTGACTCCGAAATGAAATGATAATTAAAACTTGTAAGGTCAATTCGCAAAAGAAGCACCTAATTACGCCAGACTTTGATTTATATATCTGTGTACTTTAAGCACTGCTTTCATAGGTTCATTAGTTATAGGAGCAGAATTAGGCTATCAAGTCCACTCCGCCATTCAATCATGGCTGATCTATCCTTCCCTCTCAACCTCAATTCTCCTGCCTTCTCCCCATTAGTTAGCAGTCTTGTTGTGCGTGGCCCCTTGGGTAAGAGTGACCATAATATGGTTGAGTTCTTCATTAGGATGGAGAGTGACAAAATTAAGTCAGAAACAAGGGTTCTGAACTTGAACAAAGGTAACTTTGAAGGTATGAGATGTGAATTGGCCAAGATAGACTGGCAGGTGATTCTTAAAGGGTTGACAGTGGATGTGCAATGGAAGGTATTTAAAGACTGCATGGATGAAGTACAAAAGTTGTTCATACCAGTTTGGCAAAAGAATAAATCGGGGAAGGTGGTGCATCCATGGATAACAAGGGAAATCAGGGATAGTATAAAAACAAAAGATGAGGCATACAAATTTGCCAGAAAAAGCAGCCTACCGGAGGACTGGGAGAAATTCAGAATCCAGCAGAGGAGGACAAAGGGCTTAATTAGGAAAGGGAAAATAGATTATGAAAGGAAACTGGCAGGGAACATAAAAACTGACTGCAAAAGTTTTTATAGATATGTAAAGAGAAAGAGACTAGTTAAAACAAATGTTGGTCCCTTGCAGTCAGAAACAGGTGAATTGATCATGGGGAACAAGGACATGGCAGACCAATTGAATAACTACTTTGGTTCTGTCTTCACTAAGGAAGACATAAATAATCTGCCGGAAATAGCAGTGGAACGGGGGTCAAATAAGATGGAGGAACTGAGTGAAATCCAGGTTAGCCGGGAGGTGGTGTTGGGTAAATTGAACGGATTGAAGGCCGATAAATCCCCAGGGCCAGATAGTCTGCATCCCAGAGTACTCAAGGAGGTAGCCACAGAAATAGTGGATGCATTAGTGATAATTTTTCAAAATTCCTTAGATTCTGGAGTAGTTCCTGAGGATTGGAGGGTAGCTAATGTAACCCCACTTTTTAAAAAAGGAGGGAGAGAGAAAGCGGGGAATTACAGACCAGTTAGTCTAACATCGGTAGTGGGGAAACTGCTAGAGTCAGTTATTAAAGATGGGATAGCAGCGCATTTGGAAAGTGGTGAAATCATTGGACAAAGTCAGCATGGATTTACGAAAGGTAAATCATGTCTGACAAATCTGATAGAATTTTTCGAGGATGTAACTAGTAGAGTGGATAAGGGAGAACCAGTGGATGTGTTATATCTAGACTTTCAGAAGGCTTTCGACAAGGTCCCGCATAAGAGATTAGCATACAAACTTAAAGCACACGGTATTGGGGGTTCAGTATTGATGTGGATAGAGAACTGGCTAGCAGACAGGAGGCAAAGGGTAGGAGTAAACGGGTCCTTTTCAGAATGGCAGGCAGTGACTAGTGGGGTGCCGCAAGGCTCAGTGCTGGGACCCCAGCTATTTACAATATATATTAATGATTTGGACGAGGGAATTCAATGCAACATCTCCAAATTTGCAGATGATACCAAGCTGGGGGGTATAGTTAGGTGTGAGGAGGATGCTTGGCGGCTGCAGGGTGATTTGGATAGGCTGAGTGAATGGGCAGATGCATGGCAGATGCAGTACAATGTGGATAAATGTGAGGTTATCCACTTTGGTGGCAAAAACATGAGGGTAGACTATTATCTGAATGGTGGCAGATTAGGTGAGGGGGAGATGCAACAAGACCTGGGTGTCATGGTACACCAGTCATTGAAAGTAGGCATGCAGGTGCAGCAGGCAGTGAAGAAAGCAAATGGTATGTTAGCATTCATAGCGAAAGGATTTGAGTATAGGAGCAGGGAGGTTTTACTGCAGTTGTACAGGGTTTTGGTGAGGCCACACCTGGAGTACTGCGTACAGTTTTGGTCTCCAAATCTGAGGAAAGACATCCTTGCCATAGAGGGGGTACAGAGAAGATTCACCAGACTGATTCCTGGGATGTCAGGACTTTCATATGAGGAAAGATTGGATAGACTCGGTTTGTACTCGATGGAATTTAGAAGATTGAGGGGGGATCTTATAGAAACCTACAAAATTCTTAAGGGGTTGGACAAGCTAGATGCTGGAAGATTGTTCCCGATGTTGGGGGAGTCCAGAACAAGGGGTCACAGTCTAAGGATAAGGGGGAATTCCTTTAGGACCGAAATGAGGAAAACATTCTTTACACAGAGAGTGGTGAGTCTCTGGAATTCTCTGCCACAGAAGGTAGTTGAGGCCAGTTCATTGGCTATATTTAAGAGGGCGTTAGATGTGGCACTTGTGGCTAAAGGGATCAGGGGGTATGGAGAGAAGGCAGGTACGGGATACTGAGTTGGATGATCAGCCATGATCACATTGAATGGCGGTGCAGGCTCGAAGGGCCGAATGGCCTACTCCTGCACCTATTTTCTATGTTTCTATGTTTCTATAACCCCTGACAGCGGTACTAGTCAAGAACCTGTAAATCTCTGTGTTAGAAATGTCCGTTGACTAGGCCTCCACGTCCATCTGTGGCAATGAATTCCACAGATTCACCAGTTTTTATGCCAAAGGATAAGGCTTTAGAAAGAGCTCGTAAACTCACACAGGTGAAATTGCCAACGCATGGAAGGCTATGGACCAAGTGTTGGCATTTCTTTGGAGGATTGCTTAATGGTTTGCATGAGCACGAGGGGCTGGATGGCCTGTTTCAGTGCTGTATGACTGACTCTATGAGCTGTTGGTGGGCAAATGAAAACAAAGCTTTGAAGGCAATTCAAGACAGTTCTGTACCTCTTGTCTGATGGGAGGGGTGGGAAGAGGGTGCGACCCGGATGAGACTGGTCCATTATTATGTCAGCGGCCTTTCTGAAGCACATGCAGATGGAGAAGCTAGTTTGTGCGATAGTCTGGGCTACGTCCACAACCCTCTGCAATTTCTTGCATTCTTGGATGGAGCTGTTCCAAGAAAATGGGATGGCCCAGGTGCAAGCCTGGTCATCAATGGCAACACTGAGCAAAGCACTGGAGTAACTCCGCAGGTGAGGCAGCATCCCTGGAGAACATGGATAGGTGTGGTTTCGGGTCGAGGACCTTCTTCAGACAGACTAAGTCAAAGGGGCTGTTTTTTTGCTGCATATCTTTTTAACTATATGCCTTTTTGACCTGATGCCCCAAGTCCTCAGGAGGAAATTCTTCTAAAACAAATATAATAGTTGATTTATTATTTCCACTTGTACTGAAACAAAATCAAAATATTTAGTTTTGTGTGTTATCCAGGTAAATCATGCCATACATGAGCACAAACCATTCATGTGTACCACAAGTAGTACAAAAACAAAAGTAGACAGAGTGCAGAATAGTCAAAGTCAAAATCAAAGTCAAAAGAGTTTATTGTCATGTGTCCCTGACAGGACAATGAAAATCTTTCTTTGCATAGCACAACAGAACATAGTAGGCATTGACCACAATTCTATATGTAAATATACACATGAATCAATAAATTAATAAAGTGCAAATAACAGATGGAGGGATATTAATGTTCAGATTTCCGAGCCAAGTTTAATAGCCTGATGGCTGTGGGGAAGTAGCTATTCCTAATCCGGGTTGTTGCAGTCTTTAGGCTCCTGTTCCTTCTACCCGAAGATAGCAGGGAGATGAGTGTGTGGCCAGGATGGTGTGGGTCTTTGATGATGCTGCCAGCCTTTTTGAGGCTGCGAATGTGATAAATCCCCTCGATGGAAGGTTGGTCAGAGCCGATGATGGACTGGGCAGTTTTTGCTACTTTTTGTAGTCTTTTCCTCTCCAGGGCACTCAAATTGCTGAACCAAGCCACAATGCAACCGGTCAGCATGCTCTCTACTGTGCACCTGTAGAAGTTAGAGAGAGTCCTCCTTGGCAGACCAACTCTCCGTAATCTTCTCAGGACGTAGAGGCTCTGATGAGCTTTCTTAATAATTTCATCTGTGTTCTCGGACCAGGAAAGATCTTTACAGATGTGCACGCCCAGGAGTAGAGTGTTGCAGCTACAGAGAGAGTGCAGGTTTAAAAAAGTGTGATGGTCACAATGAGGTTTTGAGAGATTGGGAATATAATCTTACCTTATAATCATTCAATAGTCTGCTAACAGTGGGGAAGGAGCAGTTCTGAACTGGTGGTACATGCTTTGAAGCTTTTCAATCTTCTGCCTGATGGGAGAGGGGGGGAACAGAAAAGGAGAATAACACAGTTGGGGCAGCACGGTGGCACAGTTTTAGAGTTGCTGCCATACAGCGCTTGCAGCGCCGGAGACCCGCGTTCAATCCTGACTGCGGGTAATGCCTGTACGGAGTTTGTACGTTCCCCCCATGACCGCGTGAGTTTTCTCAGACATCTTCGGTTTTCTCCCGCACTCCAACGACGTACAGGTAAGTAGGTTAGCTCATGTCATCTCACTTTTTAAGAGAGGAAACGGAATTATACACCAGTTAGCCTGACATCGGTGGTGGGATAGTTGCTGGAGTCAATCATAAAAGATGAAATAGTGGCACATTTAGATTGCAGTAACAGGATCGGTCCGAGTCAGCATGGATTTATGAAGGGGAAATCATGCTTGACTAATCTTCTGGAATTTTTTGAGGATGTAACTAGGAAAATGGACAATGGAGAGTCAGTGGATGTAGTGTACCTGGACTTTCAGAAAGCATTTGTTAAGGTCCCACATAGGAGATTAGTTGGCAAAATTAGGGCACATAATATTGGGGGTAGAGTGGTGACCTGGATAGAGAAATGGTTGGCAGACAGGAAACAAAGTGTAGGGATTAACGGGTCCCTTTCAGAATGGCAGGCAGTGACTAGTGGGGTACTGCAAGGCTCGGTGCTGGGACCGCAGCTATTTACAATATATATTAATGATTTAGATAAAGGGATTACAAGTAACATTAGCAAATTTGTATATGACACAAAGCTGAGTGGCAGTGTGAATTGTGAGGAGGATGCTATGAGAATGCAGGGTGACTTGGACAGGTTGGGTGAGTGGACAGATGCATGGCAGATGCAGTTTAACGTGGATAAAAGTGAGGTTATCCACTTTGGTAGCTAAAACAGGAAGGCAGATTATTATCTAAATGGTGTCAAGTTGGGAAAAGGGGAAGTACAATGCGATCTAGGGGTCCTTGTTCATCAGTCAATGAAATTAAGCATGCAGGTACAGCAGGCAGTGAAGAAAACGAATGGCATGTTGGCCTTTATAACAAGAGTAGTTGAGTTTGGGGATTGCTGGTTGGTGCTGACTCGGTGGGCCGAAGGGACTGTTTCCATGCTGTATCTCTAAACTAAACTGAACTAAACTACAGACTTCCCACAGATGTGTAAGTAGCAAATGTAACCACATTATTTGAGAAAGGGGACAGAGAGGAATCAGGGAATTGGACATCATTTATCTTGGTATTTGCACTGAGTAAAATGCTGGAATCTATTATTAAGGAAATGTTAGCATGGCACTCAGAAAATAATATTCGGATTGGCCAAAGTCATGATGGATTTACAAAAGAGAAATCACTTTTGACAGTTTTCTAAAGCTATTTTTTGTTAATACCAGATAAGCAGATATAGCCAGCTATTAGGCACTTTGTTAACCTTTATTGTAAGTGGATTTAATTGCAAAATTGGAGATATCTTGATCTAATTACATCGGACCCTGGTTAGAAATTAAGCGAGTCACAGACTCATTGAGTCATGGATTCACCCCCTGCACCCTAACTGTCCATGCTAACCAAGTTGCCTAACCAAGCTCATACCACTTGCTGGCACCTGGCTCATATCCCTCCGAACCTTTCCTCTCCACGCATCTGAGCTAGTGTCACCCAGAACGGCCTGGATAGAGTGGATGTGGAGAGGATGTTTCCACTAGTGGGAGAGTCTAGGGCTAGAGGCCATAGCCTCATAATAAAAGGATGTACCTTTGGAAAGGAGATGAGAAGGAATTTCTTTAGTCAGAATGTGGTGAATCTGTGGAATTCATTGCTGTAAATGGCTGGAGGAGCCAAGTCAATGGATATTTTTAAGACAGAGATTGTCAGATTCTTGATTAGTATGGGTTATGGAGAGACTGCGAGTTGAGAGGGAAAGATTGATGAGCCATGATTAAATGACAGAGAAGACTTAATGGACTGAATGGCCTAATTCTGCACTTATGAATTTAAGAGTAAGGTAACAAAATCATGAGGGTCATGGATAAAGTGAATGCTCACCATCTTTTTCCCAGGGTAGATGATTCTAAAATGAGAAGGAATAGGTTTAAGATGGAAGAGATTTAACAGGGACTTCAGGGGCAACTTTTTTCATTCAGAGGGTAATCTGCATAGGGACTGAGCTTCTAGACGAAGCTATGGACGTGGAAACAATTATGATTTTCAAAAGGCATTTGGGCAAATTTGTGGATATGAAGGGTTCATGAGTTCATGTGATTGGAGCAGAATTAGGCCATTCGACCCATTCAATCATGGCTGATCTATCTCTCTCTCCTTGCCCCATTCTCCTGCCTTCTCCCCATAACCACTGACACCCGTACTCTATCAAGAATATATCTATCTCCGCCTTAAACATATCACTGACTTGGTTTCCACAGCCTTCTGTGGCAAGGATTTCCACAGATTCGCCACCATGTGACTAAAGAAATTCATCCTCATCTCCTTCCTAAAGGAACATCCTTTAATTCTGAGGCTATGACCTCTGGTCCCAGACTCTCCCACTGGTAGAAACATCCTCTCCACATCCAGGTCTCCATCCCTCTACCTAGTTCAGAGGAATATGAACCAACTACTGGCAAATGGAAAACGCCCAGGTCGCAACTGGGTCCGCATAGGCAAAATTCAAATTGGACATATCTTGATCTAATTATGTCGGACTTTGGTGAGAAACTGAGCGAAAGACCTCTTTGTGAAAAGCTTGCACATTTTTGAGACCTTTCCCTCTCAAAGACTTATGCCCTCTACTTTTATTTACCCCTTCCCAGAAGAAAAGACTGCCTTATCTATGCCCTTCAAGAATTTATAAATCTCTATTAGGTCATCCCCCTCATCCTTCCACACATCAGGGAAAAAAGACCTAGTGTATCCCACCCTCTCCTTATTACTCAAATATTTGGAACGTAGAACTGGGTGGCACAGGACCAGGCTCTTCGGCCCACATTGTCTGTGCCAAACATGATGTCGACCAACTCTTATCTACCTGCACATAATCCATATCCCTCCATTCCTATCTGAAAGTCTCTCATATGTCACTATTGTATTTGCCTCAACCACCACTCCTGGCAGTGCGTTCTAGGCACTCACCACCCTTTCCCCCTCCCCCCAATAAAAATATTGCCCTGCACATATCCTTTAGACTTTGCCACTCAGGCATGGGGTTATTGCAGGAAAGTTGCGTTGAAGTAAACTAAATATCGACCTGGATAATATTGAATGTAGAGGAGGCACACAAAGCTGAATTGCTTCCTCCTGCTTCAACTTTTGTTTTACTTGCATTGCTAATTGCTTGCATACTAACTTTCTACAAATCATGCATAATGACACCATATCGGTCAGAACAGAATCAGACAGAATCAGAATGCCTTTTATTGTCACTATACACATGTACAATGAGATTAAAAGCAGGATCCTATCACCTCTCTCCATTTTAACACTATACTACATTTCAGCTCCACCTGTTAGGTAGATAGTTTCACATCTCCCCACATTAAACAGTGCAATTTTTTTTTTTGTCCATTCACTTAACCTGGTCATATCCCTTTATGGGTTCTTTGCATCCTTCTAATAGCTTCCTTTCCCACCTACTTTTGTATGGTTAGCAAATATGTCTACTGTACATTTTGCTCCTTGGAATCATAGTCATAGAGTAATACAGTGTGGAAACAAGCCCTTCGACCATCATGCCCACACCAGCCACAGAACCCACCTACACTAGTCCCACCTGACTGCTTTTGGTCCATATTCCTCCAAATCTGTCCTATACATGTACCTGTCTAACTGCTTCTTAAATATTGTGATGGTCCCAGCCTCAACTACCTCTTCTGGCAGCTTGTTCCATACACCCACCACCCTTTGTGTGAAAAAGTTACCCCTCAGATTCCTATTAAATCTTTTCCCCTTCATCTTAAACCTATGTCCTCTGGTCCTCGATTCACCTACTCTGGGCAAGAGACTCCGTGCATCTAATTCCTCTCATGATTTTATACAGTATTCCTTGAAGTCCTACTGCGGCAATGATCCTTGGGGCACCCTGCTAATTACAGCTCGCAGAACTCAACAGGATTCTTTCCCCTACTGTATTGGTTAGTCAGACCTCTACGTTAATATTTTACCCAATATCAGCAATGCCATGACCCCTGACTTTCTGTAAAGAGGCCTCATGTGACATCCTTTGATTAAATACATAGGGTGTCGACCCGAAACATCACCCATCCACACCGAAGATAGACATAAAATGCTGGAGCAACTCAAAGGGACAGGCAACATCACTGGAAAGAAGGAATGGATGAGTTACTCCAGAAATTTGTGTCTATATTCGGTGTAAACCAGCATCTGCAGTGCCTTCCTAGACACACCTAATTTTCCGCCCAATGTTATAAACATTGAATGTTAGTGCCCAGTACAGTGGCGCAGTGGTGCAGTGGTAGAGTTGCTGTTTTACAGCGTCAGAGACCTGGGTTCGATTCTGACAATGGGTGCTGTCAGTACAGAGTTTGTACGTCATCCCTGTGACCATGTTGGTTTTTGCCGGGTGCACCGGCTTCTTCCCACACCCTAAAGACATATTGATTTTTAGGTTAATTGGCTTGGTAAAATTGTCCCTAGTGTATAGCATGTGTTTGTGTATGGGATGATCGCCGCGCAGCATGGACTCAGTGGGCCAAAGGCCCTGTTGTCGTGCTGTACCTCCAATGTTCAAAGTAAAGCACAGTTTAGATAACTAACCTAAACTCACCCACTTCTTCCATCCTTATCACACCTCCCCCCCCTTCCTGAATCCCAACTGGCTTCATACCTACAGTATTCCTTCACAGTTCACACTTTATCCTATAACCATATAACAATTACAGCACGGAAACAGGCCTTCTCGACCCTTCCAGTCCGTGCCGACCATTCATTTTCCCCTAGTCCCATCTACCTGCACTCAGACCATACCCCTCCATTCCCTTCCCATCCATATACCTATCCACTTTACTTTCAAATGTTAAAATCGATCCTGCCTCCACCACGTCTGCTGGAAGATCATTCCACACAGCCACCACTCTCTGAGTAAAGAAGTTCCCCCTCATGTTACCCCTAAACTTCTGTCCCTTAATTCTCATGTCATGCCCTCTTGTTTGAATCAATGGGAAAAGTCATGCCCTCAATGGGAAAAGCTTATCCACGTCAACTCTGTCTATCCCTTTCATCATTTTAAAGATAACATTTTAAAGATCCTCTTCTCACGTTTTTTCTTTTCATCTCTTTGCTTTGCCCTGTCCCTCCTCTTTCTATCTCCCCCCCCCCCTCCCCCCCTCCACAATCCATCAGAAGTTTACAAAAGAAGACGCAAATTACTGAAGTAACTCAGCGGAAGGGTCCAGACCTGAAATGTCTCCTATGCTCATTCTCCTGAGATGAGGACACATTTCTGGAGTCAGAGGGTGGTGAATCTGTAGAATTCGTTGCCACAGATGGCTGTGGAGGGCAAGTCAATGAATATTTTTAAGGCAGAGATAGATAGATTCTTGATCAGTATGGGTGTCAGTGGTTATGGGGAGAAGGCATGGGAATGAGGTTCGGAGGGAGAGATAGATCAGTCTTGATTGGCTGAATGGCCTAATTCTGCTCCTATTACTTATGACCTTATGAACCCCTGACACCCTTACCAGGATGGCGAGGGACAGATACATCAGCCACAAATGAATGGTGGAGTGGCCTTGATGGGCCGAATGGCCTAATTCTGATCCTCTAATTTATAAACTTATGCTGTCTCATCTACTGAGTTACCCAGGACTTTGTATCTTTTTTTAAATGCATTTGCTCCACTTCATCCACCCTGCTAGTTTGTAGCCTCGAAGACGTCTAATAGATTTGTCAAACACATATTTCCCTTTACAAAACCTGTATGTCTGCCAGGGAGAGATCACTTTAACCGCACTGACCTGCTTCCCAAGAGGGCAGCGCACAAATGGGGCAGCAGCTGTGCGCTTCGACAGCAGATGCCATCTGTGAACATGCAAGAGTGTTTCCAACGATTTGAAATGTAGAAAACCAACATAAGATATGTCAAAAGCACAGTGCCCCAACCTTGCCATTGTTTATATTGGTGATCCCCCATTTTGCATCAGACACGGCATGGCACACATTTAACACATCAGAAATCGGTGAAATCCAATCTCGAGGCCAGTGTTTCTTTTGACAAACTTTCCCACAGAAGGCTGCGGAGGCCCAGTCAATGGATCTTTTTGAGGCGTTGATTGAGGGATTCTAGATTAGTACGGGTGTCAGGGATTATGGGGAGAAGGCAGGTGAATTGGGCGAAGATAGATCGGCCAAGAGTTGATGAGATGGGCTGAGTGGCCTAATTCTGCTCCTACTCTTACATAACTATTTAACTCTGATCTTGTATACCTGTGAGTGTGTTTGTTTGTGTATTATCACATCTTCTCGAAAAAACGACGAGCCAACGGTAAAACTTTTACATATTCCGACAGAGATTTATCCCATGGTCAAAAATCACCTTATCTGAAAATGTTGTGCTTTATTTCTCGAGTCATTTATGAAAATGTTCACAAATCTGAAATAACTTTGAAAATAAACAAGATGGTCTCGCTGATGACGTCACAATGGGCTGCGGTAAACTTATTTAACCCTTTAACCCACCTTGTCCTTGTCGACCTAGTTGGCATATTGGGCTAGTCCTAATTGCTTGCATTTGATCCAAGTCCTTGGTGGACCAAACTCAATCCTTGTTCCATCTTGGGGGAAGGGGAGTGAGAGGAGAACTGTGTGGAAAGTCTCATTTTGAAAGCGGATGGAGCAGAAGCGGAGCAATTGAGAGGATAGTGTCTTTGCACGATGTAGGGTGGGAGGATGTGAGGTCCAGACAATCTGGAATTAGTGGGTTTATAGTCAAAGTCAGTCGAGAGTCCAATCCTTGTGATGGAGAGAACGAGAAAGGGGAAAGAAGTGGCTGAGGTAGTCTCAGTGAATTTGAACACAGGATGGGTTAGTGTATATTTAATGAAATAGACAAGTTCTCGTGCACTCAGTCCCTACATGCACTCATTGATGTGGTGGAGAATAAGTTACAGTATGGTGCCAGTGTACAGATAAATCACTTTGTTCCTTCACACGCTTTGCAATCTTTATTTATCTGGTTGAAAGTTAGCCTTAGAATTTCTTCAACCAAGTCCAAAGTCAAAAGAACTGTGCTGCTGAACATGGATGCATTCCAGAACAGAGCAATTTTTGTATGTTTCTGAGTTTCTTAGCTCCCAGCACCTTAGTACTTTCCAGTGAAGATTATAGTTCTCAGGGGTACACGAAAGGCTGGAGAAACTCAGCGGGTGCAACAGCATCTAAGGAGCGAAGGAGATAGGCAACATTTCGGGCCGAAACCCTTCTTCAGACTCAGGCAATGTTTCGGGCCGAAACCCTTCTTCAGATGGGGGCTGAAGAGTTCTCTGAAGAGTTCAATGTATAGTTCTCAACATTGTGGTGTACCAGTTCCATGGACGATTTCCAATGTCCTCAGTGGGGTAGAGGTGAATCAGACAGTACCCTAGTTTATGGAAGGACTGTTCAGAAGCTTGCTACCAGAATGGAAAAAGCTATGCCTGAGTCTGGTGTTGCTTGCTTTCAAGCCTCTGTGTCTTGTATCTGACTGGAGGGGGGAAAAGGAATGACTGAGGTGAAAATGATTCTTGATTATATTTTCTGTGATTCCGACCTTTGAGTTGTAGATGAAGTCAGTGGTGGACTGGGCCACACCCACAACTCTCTGGAATTTCTAAGCACAAGGAACTGCAGATGCTGGTTTCCAAAGTGCTGAAGTCTGCAAAGGATTCCTGACAAGAACATCACCAATCCATGTTCTCCACAGATGCTGCCTGACTTGCTGAGTTGCTCCAGCACTTTGTTCCTTTGCCTGCAATTTTTTGCGGTCATGGACAAAGCTGTTTCCAGACCAAGTAGTGATGCCTGGCGGGTCAGTTTAGAGATACAGCAGAGAAACATGCCCTTCGGCCCGACGAGTCCACGCCGACCAGTGAACACCCTGTACACTAGCACTATCCCACACACTAGGGGCAATTTACAATTTTTACTGAACCCAAGAAACAACCTACAAACCTGCACGTCTTTGGAGTGTGGGAGGATACTGGAGATGCAGGAGAAAACGCACGCAGGACACGGGCAGAACGTACAAACTCCATACAGACAGTACCCATAGTGAGGATCGAACCCGGGTCTCTGGCACTGTAAGGCAGCAACTCCACTGCCGCGTCACCGTGCTGCCCCTGTCTTTGTCTGTTGCAATTAGTGTTCTCGTTTATCCTACATCTTTCATAAAACCATTCGGGTGACCCACAACATAAAGTCAATGCTAGCAACACAATTTCAAGCACTATGCCGTTTTCATTCAATACTTCATTGTTATCTCCATTATTGCATTACATTGAGCCCAACCATTTTGCAGTTGTTGTTCACAAAGTATTTTCAGCCCGGCGTCCCAGTTATTTGTTGTCCCCATTTCCAAGAATGAATTCAAGCCGTGCGTATTTCCTGTGAAGAAAGAAACAGAGAGTCAGGCCATGAATGTGTCTCTCTCTGCACAGTTCCAGCCTCACCTGCTCAGCAATTCTCACACTTTCACATTCCAATCCACCATCTGCACTATTGTCCTTCTGCAATTTGCTGGGTTGGATCATGCTAAATCTGGAAGCAGTTATGACTCAATTTTAAAAAGTGTTCTCTTTGTTGTCTTTGTTCCACCTGACCAGAATGTTTAAAATCACTCCGCTGTATTTCTTCCTGAGATGCCTGCAGATACTTATCTCTGTAGGTGCCCAATTATCAGTCTGAAGAAGGGTCTTGACCTGAAACGTCACCCATTCCTTCACTCCAGAGATGCTTCCAGTCCCGCTGCGTTACTCCAGCTTTTTGTGTCTTTCTACGATTTATCATGCTTCCTTTCCTCGTTTTCAAACTCTGTGCCTGCAAGTCATGCCTTGACCCAACCCTCAGGATATTCTGGGGACACAAGGAACTGCAGATGCTAGTTTATTTTTCAAAAAGACACAAAGCGCTGGGGTAACTCAGCGGGTCAGGCAGCATACCTGGAGAGTGATAGGTAACATTTCGGATTGGGGCCTTTCTTCAAACTCCACTCCTATCGAAGCTAAAGGAGTTATAGTCATGGAACCTTACAGCATGGAAACAGGCCCTTCTGCCCAACATGCCCATGCCAACCAAGATGGCCCATCTACGGTTATCCGACCTGCCTGCATTTGGTCAATATTCCTTTAAACCTTTCCTATCTATATACCTGTGCAGAACATGGACAGGTGAAGTTTATCAGGATTCTTCAAACTAAAGTCCAGAAATGCTGCCTGACCTGCTGAGCTTAGCTCTTTGTGTCTTTTTTTTCTCAGGATATTCTTATGACACAGAATTCATAGCCACAGGCTGTGGAGGCTGTCAATTGCTTTTAATGCAGACAAAAATAGATTATTGATTGGCACAGATGTCTGGGGTTATGGGGAGAGGCAGGAGAATGGGGTTGAGAGGGGAAGATAGATCAGCCTCGATTGAATGGCGGAGAATTCTGCTCCTAAAACGTATGAACTTCAATAGTGTGATAGAGTCCATCACTACCTCTACCACATTGCATCTTACTATTTTATTTCAAAATTGTCTTTAAAATGTTAAGGAATGTTTAGTTCCTAGTTCTGTTAAGATCTTCATGGTGAACATCTCCATAATACCTACTATGTTGGTCCTTAAACACTGAAACACTGAAATTTTGATTTAAACATAATTCTGACTCCAATAAATGTTGTGCAAAGTTTTTCCAATTTGCTGATTTAATATATTTATTTTTCATACCCCTTATCTCTTTTAAATTTTATTTTCCAATGTTTCTCACCATTTATTTTATTAGCTGGTAAATCTGCTACCTCACATCATCAGAGACCTGGCTTCGATCCTGACCTCCAATGCTGTCTCGCTGCATGTTCTCGCTGTGACCGCACGGGTTTCCAGTGGGTGTTCCGGTTTTCCTCTCTCATCCTAGGTTTGTGGGTCAATTGGCCTCTGTAAATTGCCCCCAAGGTGTCAGGAGTGGAAGGGAAAGTGGGATAACATAGAACAGTCTGAAGGGGAGATTCAGTGACTCAAATGAGTTTCCATGCTATATCTCCAAGCTGTGGCGGGGGGGGGGGGGGGGGGGGGCAGATTGACCCCCTCTCCGAACAGTCGGTCCTCAGCAGAGGTCTTACCTTTCTCTCCCTCCGTCCCCACCTCAATGAGTTCCGTGCCCACCACGGCTTGGAGCTCTTCTACCGTCGCCTCCACCCCACAGCGTTCTTCCATTGGAAGGAGTCCTCGCCCCTAATAGATGATCCCTTTTCCTGTCTCCAATGGACCCCCTCCTTGTGGACCACCCCCCATCATGGCCTTCCGGCTTTAGACCTTTTTCTTCAAAACTGCCGGCGGGACATCAACCGCCTCAACTTCTCAACCCCTGTCTCGCTCTAATCCCTCCCCCCCTGAATGTACTGCCATCGACTCACTCCGCAACAACCCAGACTGGGTTATCAAACCCGCCGACAAGGGAGGTGCCGTGGTAGTCTGGCGCTTCGTTCTCTACAAAGCTGAGGCCATGCGCCAACTCTCGGACACCTCCTCCTACTTGCCTCTGGATCATGACCCCCACAGACGAGCACCAGGCCACTATCGCTAGCACCATCACTGACTTCATCTCCTCCGGCTCCCTCCCCCCGAGCCTCCAACCTCATCATTCCCCAGCCCCGCACGTCCCGATTTTACCTTGTCTTCAAAATCCACAAAACTGACTGTCCTGGTCGACCCATTGTCTCTGCCTGTTCATGCCCCACCGAACTTATTTCCACGTACCTTGACTCCATCCTATCCCCCCAGGTTAAATCCCTCCCCACCTATGTTCAAGACACCTGAGCCACCCTCCGTTGGCTCCGCGCATTCCATTCTCTAGGCCCCCATCCCCTCATCTTCACCATGGACGTCCAGTCACTCTACATCTCTATCCCCCATCAGGATGGTCTCAAAGCCCTCCGGTTCTTCCTCGACCAGAGTACCAACCAATACCCGTCCACTTACACTCTGCTCCGCATAGCGGAGCTGGTCCTTACCCTCAATAACTTCTGTTTGACTCCTCCCATTTCCTCCAAATACGAGGCATAGCTATGGGCCCCAGCTACGCCTGCCTCTTTGTCGGGCACGTCGAACAATCCTTGTTCTCGGCGTACCAGAACCCCATCCCCGACCTCTACCTCCGCTACATCGACAATTGCTTTGGTGCTACCTCCTGCACCCATGCAGAACTGACTGACTTAATCCGCTTCACCACTAACTTCCATCCAGCACTCAAATACACCTGGACCAGTTCCGACACTTCCCTACCATTTCTTGACCTCTCTATTTCCATCGCAGGTGATAGACTTCTGACCGACATTCAATATAAACCCACTGATTCCCATTGCTATCTAGACTACACTTCGTCCCACCCTGCTTCCTGTAAGGACTCCATCCCCAACTCCCAATTCCTCCGTCTATGCCGCATCTGCTCCCAAGTTGAGGTGTTCCACACCAGGGCATTGGAAATGTCCTCATTCTTCAGGGAACGGGGGTTCCCCTCCCCTACTATAGATGAGGCTACTAGGGTCTCTTCCATACCCCGTAACACTGCTCTCTCTCCCCATCCCCCGCTCGTAACAAGGGCAGCGTCCCCCTAGTCCTCACCTTTCACTCCACTAGCCATCACATGCAACACATAGTCCTCCGTCATTTTTGCCACCTCCAACGTGACCCCACCAACCGCCACATTATCCCATCTCCCCCCCGTCTGCTTTCCGCAAAGACCGCTCCCTCCGTAACTCCCTGGTCAATTCTTCCCTTCCCTCCCGCACCACCCCCTCCCCGGGCACTTTCCCTTGCAACCGCAAGAGATGCTACACGTGTCACTTTATCTCCCCTCTCGACACCACTCAAGGACCCAAGCAGTCATTCCAGCTGCGACAGAAGTTCACCTGCGTCTCCTCCAACCTCATCTATTACATCCACTGCTCGAGATGTCAGCTGATCCACATCGGTGAGACCAAGCGTAGGCTTGGCGATCGTTTCGCCGAGCACCTCCGCATTAACCAACCTGATCTCCCTGTGGTTCAGCACTTCAACTCCCCCTCCTATTCCGAATCCGACCTCTCTGTCCTGGGCCTCCTCCATTGTCAGAATTAGCACCACCAGAAATTGGAGGAGCAGCACCTCATATTCCGCTTGGGCAGTCTGCACCCTAGCAGCATAAACTTGAATTCTCCAATTTCTGATAGCCCTTGCTGTCTCCTACCCTTCTCAGCTCCCCCTCAGCCATTGGGCTCCTCCTCTTTCTTTCTCCTCCCCCCCCCCCCCCCCCCACCACCCTACATCAGTCTGAAGAAGGGTTTTGGCCCGAAACGTTGCCTATTTTCTTTGCTCCATAGATGCTGCTGCAGCCGCTGAGTTTCTCCAGCACTTTTCTCTACCTTCGATTTTCCAGCATCTGCAGTTTCTTCTTAAAAACAGTTGTGTTAATGATAGTGAGGAGGGCAATTTTGGGGTATATTGATGAGCTAAGTTCAAAAGTGATAGGCGCAGAATGAGGCCATTCGGTTCATCAAATCTATTCCACCATTCAATCATGGCTGATCGATCTTTTCCTCTTAACCCCATTCTCCTGCTTTCTCCCCATAACCCGTGACTCCCGCACTAATTAACAATCTATCTATCTCTGCTTTAATTTGGATAATTAGCGAATAGCGAAAGGCTTGGATAGCATGGATCTAGAGAGGATGTTTCCACTTGTGGAAAAGTCTACGACCAGAGGTTATAGCCTCGGAATTACATCTCATTCTTTAAGAAAGATGAGAAGGAATTTCTTTAGTCAGAGGGTGGTGAATCTGTGGAATTCTGTCACAGAAGGCTGTGGAGGCCAAGTCAATGGATATTTTTAAGGCAGAGATTGATCGATTCTTGATTAGTATGGGTGTCAAGGGTTATGGGGAGTAGGCAGGCGAATGAGGTTAGGAAGGAGAGATAGATCAGCCATGATTGAATGGCGGAGTAGAATTCTGCTCCTATTATTTATGACCTTAGGACCTTATGGACTACAAGAGACGTTTTGGCATAATTCTGTGCAGTTCTGTTCATCATACCTTTGAAAAGACACATTTTTTACGCAGAGGAGGGAAATCAAGAACCAGAGGACAAGGTGAGAAGGGTAAGAATTAATAGGAATTGAGGGGCAAGATTGTCACACGGAAAGTGGTGGGTATATGGAACGAGCTGCCAGAGGAAGCAGTTGGGGCAGGTACTATAATAATGTTTAAGACACATTTGGACAGGCACATTGGGCAGCCAGGGAACGTTGGGCCGACGGGCCTGTTTCTTTGCTGTATGATTTCATGGCACTACATTTGCATCAAACCATGTAAGGAGAAGATTCACCAGATAGGCTGTATTTGTTTTCCTTAGAACAGAGAAGGCAGAGAGGCAATTTAATTGAGGGTGTGGACAAGATATATCATAACAAAACGTTCTCATAACAGAAGTGAGTAAAACTAGACACCGCAGTTTCGAAAGAAAGGCTTCAACCTGAAACGTCGCCTGTCCATTTGCTTCTAAGATTCTACATGAGTTCCTCTAACATTTACGGGCCGGGAGGCGGAAGAACAATGAAGGACCGGGCGTGAGGAGTCCATCGTGAGTGGGGGGGGGACAATGAACAATGGGGGACCAAGCGTGGATGGGCCGCTGTGAGGGAGGGGGAGGACAAAGGAGGAGCCGGCGGGGGTACTTTGTAACTTTGTCAGCGCTGTTTATGTGGCAAGTAAATAATTTCACAGTGCCTTGTCACATGTGACAATGAGGTACGAAGTATTCCATCCATTTTGTGTTTGGCTCCGTCATGTTCTTAGTTGCCTGAAATGGAAATATCGCAATTAATTCCTGCTTGGTTCTCAAAAGATCGTCTTGCTGCATCTGATCCGCATGTCGAATTATATAAGATACAAATGGCAAAAGGAAGCTAGTCAGCCCATTGCTTTACCACCGGCAATGGCACGAATACGCAATGTTCAACTCTACACCCACTGTGGAGGCACTGAGGACTGCAGATGATGGAGAATTCAGTAATAAACAAAACTACTGTAGGAACCCAATGGATCAAAACAGCATCTGTGGAGGGAAATGGACAGATCGAAGGTGGTTCCCAATCCAACACATTGATTGGCCATTTCGGCCACAGTTGCTGCCTGACCCACTGAATTCCTCCAGCAGTTTTTTCCCTTTTGCTCTATACTCACGCATAGAGTCATACTATGTGCCCATCCTAACCACGCCGAACAACATGCCCAACTACACGAACCCCACATGCCGGCGTTTGGCCCACCTCCCCGCAAAAACGATCCTAGCCACGTATATGTCCAAATGCGCTTTAAATGTTATGATAGTACCTGCCTCAAATACTTCCTCTGGCAACTTGGTCCATATACCTACCATCCTTTGCATTAAAAAGTTGCCCCTCGGATTCCTATTAAACTTTTCTCCCCTCACCGTAAACCGATGTCCTCTGATTTTTGACTCTATGCACTTACCCTATGATCTTATACACCACTCTGGAAGATCACCTCTCATCCTTCTGTGCTCTGAGGAATAAAGTCCCAGCCTGCTCAACCTCTCCCTGTAGCTCAGGCCCTCCATTCCTGGCAATATCCTCGTAAATCTTCCTTGCACCCTTTCCAACTTAATTCATTTCCATTGACATTCCTTTAAATGATCACTAATTCCCTAAAATGTTTTGATAATTTACCAAAAGGTCGTTGCAAAAATGCTTTGTCGAACAGTTTGCAATGTTATCCTTCTGATTTTAATGTAATCTTACATCCAAATTTCCTTGATGCTGATTTACTGACCACTGAAAATAATGTTTTTTAGCATCTAACTCAAATCCTATCAACATTTTCAACACTTCAATTTGATCCCACTTAGCCTTCAGTTCTGCATTGAACAGAGCCTAGATTTTTGTTTGTCATCATAATTATATCTGTCAGCATTGCAATTATCCCAGTGAATCTAATTCCACCTTACCCATGGCTGTAGAAGCCTTTTTGTAATGGGGTGCTCGTAATTGCACACAATACTCCTACAGCAGTCAGACAAACACTACTTTTTGAAAACCATTTTGATAACCAGTGCAAATGTCGGCCTCAATTGAAAACCCTTGATCCCTCCGAACTGAATCTCCTTAGACTTTCTGTCCTATGTCTAGACAATTTATATAGAAATCTAAAAAAAACACCATTTAAGTTGTGACTGTGCAAGTGCCTGAATCCGAATGGAACTTATTTCTCACAAGAATAGAGGGCTCAAACCTGGTTTAAATGGACTCGCTCGCTGGCATAACTCCTGGATTTCTTGTTGATAATTTGTACTTGTACCAATGACTTGTACACTGGGAAAATGCAGGATATACTGCTCATCTCTCAAACTGAAGGAGGGGGATTTAATGGGTTTTTTTTACAGCTACACACAGCATTTAAAATAGCTTAGTGCATGGAGCTTTGTTGAAAGCCTTTCATCAGCCTTCATCCAGACAGTGATGCAACAAGCAGGAAACATAAAGAACAAAACTCATTTCAAAACCTCTCTCCTCGTTTGATATTCAGCTGCGATTTAATAATGATGTAATTTATAAGCCTTGTGGGCGACGCAGTGTCGCGGCTGGTAGAGCTGCTGCCGCACAGTGCCAGACACCCAGGTTTGATCGTGATCCTGGGTGCTGTCTGTGTGGAGTTTGCAGATTCTCCCTGTGACTACATGGGCTTTCCCGTGGGTTCCTGTCACATCCCAGAGACGTGTGGCGATGCAGGATGATTGGCCTCTATAAGTTGTCCCTCAGGAGGGAAGGAGAGGAAAAAGAAAGAGAGGGAAAGGGAAAGAGGGAAAGAGGGAAAGAGGGAAGGAAGGAAGGAAGGAAGGAAGGAAGGAAGGAAGGAAGAAAGGGAGGGAGGGAGAGAGAGAGAGAGAGAGAGAGAGAAAGAAGCTCTCCACTGTACCTCAGTACACGTGACAATAAACTAAACTGAACTAAACTAGGGAGTGGATGAGAAGGTTTGTTAACATAGAGCAGGCGTGAAAAGACACAAAATGCTCGAGTAACTCAGCGGGTCAGGCAGCATCCCTGAAGAACATGGTTAGATGATGTTTCGGGTCAGAAGCCTTTTTCAGACTGATTGCAGTTTGAACCAGTGTGAAAAGGTGATGAATGGTCAACCTTGATTTTGTAGGCGAAAGGATCTGTTTCCATGCTGTATCTTTCAATTAATCAATCCCTTCAAAGTGACAATTCAAATAGGCTTCAAAAGAACCTTAGTTTGTAGTCAGAGGCAATTTGCACATCTTTGGGATAAAGCAAAGCAACAATTTGTTTGCCCCTTAATGATTGTCCGTATCTGGAATGTAAATATGGTTTATTTGTTGCGTGCAAATCAATCAGTGGAAAGACAATACATGATTACATTCAAGCCATCCACAGTGTACAGATACATGATAAAGGGAATAATGGGAATAAATGTTGCTGTCGGAGTAGCGATTTAAAAGAGTGGAGTGATTGTAATGCGTGATTGCAGATCCACTTCTGTGACGAGCACACAAAGAAAAAAACCGTAAGCAGCAATTTTCAAAACCAAGGATAACCGACCGGTAATGTTAATGTCCGCCAAGCTTCACCGCCGTGTATCTCTGGCTTCTTAAAAGTTGTCTCCACTCCTTCTCCCCCCCCCTCCCTCTCCCCCCCCTCCCCCTCTCTTTTAAAGGAATTGTGATCCTTCCCGTACATTGTGTTTTCACCATCTTAATTACAGCGCCAACTTTCCTGTCACCGAGGTGTGTGCCTGAATCACATTGGCTTTGCACCGTGTGAATTTCACTTAGACAGTGCTACCCCCCGCTTGCCCTGTTCCCCGCCTGCATAACGGGCTGGTGAAGGAAGCGATGTGTGAGTGTGCGTGTGTTCCACTCTGACAGTCGTCGTTCCAGTCGCCAATGACTGCCGGCGACTTCACAGTTGCCTGAAAAATCAGGCCCATTACAGTATTGGGGTAAAAGACAGTAAAAGGTGGTGGTACCAGTTGAGAGAGGTTGAAAAACTTTTTAACTGAAGGTGATCTATCTCAGAAAGAGGTAGAGTAAATGGAAGATGAGAGAGACAAAAAAAACCATTAGAACATATATAGACCACTACAGCACGGCAATAGACCCATCCGCCCACAAAGTCTATGCCAAATATGGTGCCAAGTTAAGCTGATCTTGTCTGCTTGTACATGATCAATATCCCTCTATTCTCTGCACTTCCATGTGCCCATCTAAAAGCTTCTTAACCCACTATCGTATCTGCCTCCACCACCACCCCTGGCAATGGGTTCTTGGCCCCCACTACTCCGTGTGTGAAATTCGTGCCCTGCACAACTCCATTAAACTTTCCCGCTGTCATTCTACAGTTATCCCTCTAATGTGGACACAAAAAGTTGCACTAACTCAGAGGGACAGGCAGCATCTCTGGAGAGAAGGAACGGTGCTGTTTTGTGTCGAGACCCTTCATCAGACGAGTTAGGGATCCCATTCTTTCTCTCTAGAGATGCTGCCTGTCCCGTGAGTTACTCCAGCTTATTGTCTTTATGTTCAATTTAAACCAGCATCCGCAGTTCCTTCCTACATGCGTCCTCTCATGTAGTACAATTCCATCCTTAGGAAGAAAACTCTGACTCTCTACCTATCTATGCCACTAGTAATTTTATATACTTCTATCGTCTCCCCTTGACTTCCAAAGTTCCAGAGGAAACAATCCAAGTTCAACCAACCTCTCCTTGTAGCTGAAACCCTCTAATCCAAGCAGGAACTGTGGGAAACAATTATTTCAGATTTCTGGTAGTTAGATAGTCTTAGAGTCACAACCGTCAACATATCACATCTACACTAGTCCCACCTGCCTGTGTTTGCCCCACAGAAGGTAACTTGGTCCCTTATAATTGTTTCACCATTCAACAAGATAATGGCTGATCTTTCATAGAATCATAAGTCATACAGTGTGCAAGCAGGCCCTTCAGCCCACTTGTCCACACTGATTAACATGTCCCATCTACACTAGTCCCAATTGTCTGCGTTTGGCCCATATCTCTCTAAACCTGTCCTATGCATGTGCATGTCAAAATATTTCTTAAACACCGTGATAGTCCCTGCCTCAACTATCTCCTCCGGTAGCTCGATCCATACACCCACCACCCTTTGTGTGAAAAGGTTACCTCTCAGCTTCCTATAAAATTGGATCAGGTTCCTATTAGTTGTGTGTGTGCATTTTATTTTTGTTTTTCTTCCCTTTATAAAGCCATGAAAATAGGTTGAAAGCTTCCCCTGTAATACCAAAGCTACTTACTTAAAGGGCGGCACGATGGCACAGAGGTAGAGTTGTTGCTTTACAATGCTTACAGTGCCAGAGACCAGGGTTCGATCCTGACTATAGGTGCTGCCTGTACAGAGATTGTACCTTCTCCCCATGACCGCGTGGGTTTTCTCCAACATTTCCGATTTCCTCCCACACTCCGAAGACGTACAGGCGTGTAGGTTAATTGGCTTGATATAAATGTAAAAATTGTCCCTATTGTGTGTTGGATAACGTTGGACTCGTGGACTCGGTGGGCCGAAGGGCCTGTTTCCGCACTGTGTCTAAACTAAACTAAACTAAACTACTCATGATGGAAAACTGCCAACCAGCAATTATCATCAGAATGATGAGTCATTTCTTCATGGGAGATGCAGACTAACCTACGTATGACACACACCGTCCTTTGTGAGGGAAAGTGTAAATGTATGTTATGGAGCACATACTTTTTGACAATGTTGCCATTTCCATTTCCTTCTGTTTTTGCATCTTGTGTTATTTAGCTTTTTTGGTGACATGTTCGCATCACAGTGGACACCAATTATTGCCAATCCCTAAATCCAGGCAATTCGAGGGTAATGGGGAGCAATGCCTATTGCTTCCCTATTGGTTTCGTTTCTTTAGTTTAGAGATACAGTGCGGAGACAGGGGTAGGCCATTTAGATCAGAGATGAGGAAAAACGTTTTCACCCAGAGAGTTGTGAATCTGTGGAATTCTCTGCCTCAGAGGGCGGTGGAGGCCAATTCACTGGCTGAGTGTCCCAAGCCGAAACATCACCTTTCCATGTTCTCCAGAGGTGCTGCATGACCCGCTGAGTTACTCCAGCACATTATGTTCTTCTGTGGATAAACCAGCAACTGCAGTTCCTTGTTTCTACATTACCAATCCCCAATTGCATTTCAAAACATGGTGATGAGCCACCTTATCAGCTGGTGCTTCTGGATTTAGATCCATTGATAATGGAGATACAGCAATTTCCTCGTCATGATGGTGGGTGACTTGGAGGAAGATCGCAAACAGCTGCAATCCCATGTGCCTGTGGCCCTAGTGCTTGAAGGTGGTAGACCATAGAACATAGAATAGTACAACACAAGAACAGTATACTTCTGCCTGTCTGTCTGTTTGTCTGTCTGTCTGTCTGTCTGTCTGTCTGTCTGTCTGTCTGTCTGTCTGTCTGTCTGTCTGTCTGTCTGTCTGTCTGTCTCTCTCTCTGTCTCTCTGTCTGTCTGTCTGTCTGTCTGTCTGTCAGTCTGTCTGTCTGTCTGTCTGCCTGGCTTCGGCCCGGTGAACGGTGACATCGGGAGCTGTCCTGGTTGGTGACCGACTCCAAACCCAAGAGACAGCAGCTTTGTCCGCCCCGAATCATGGGACTTGAATCGGCCTGTTCGCGGGGCCTTTCATTGCCCGATGCGACTTAAAATCGCCGGCGGGGGCTTCAAATTTAAGTCGCTCCGGGCAATGAAAGACCCCGCGAATGGGCCCATTCAAGCCCTTAGAAAGCGTTTGCTACACGCTTGAATCTTTCAAAAAGCTACAATGTAATAAATAACGCTTAAACAAATAAAACTGAAACAAATAATGACAAACAGAAGAACCAACCTTGGAGGGGGGAAAGAGAGAGAGGTGGGAAAAAAATACTAAATAAGGTGAGTGACCATGAATGAGGGACTTACCTGCAAGCCAGCCAGGAAACCCGTTTGACCGGAGCCCTTGATGACCTGACCCGTTTAAATCCGATACCCGTTTAAATCTTTCCCATCCACCATACATCCAATTAGTTCAAATGGTAATTGTAGTCACATCAGACAGCTTTAAGAAATTCTCCGTGAATACCTTCAGTAATACTTGAAGGTCAAATCACATTTGGTGACACATTGTGTTAATACGATGTTAATAGAGACATTTAACAAGCGCTTAACAGTGACACCCCCACTGTCAAAGCGGAGATTTTAATAGATTTTTTTTCACCAAATTTCAAAATCCCTCCTCCCTCCTCCCCCCCTCCCCGTCCCTGACATATCTCTTTTAGATGCAAAATGCTGCCATATCTCAATGGGACAGGCAGTATCTCTGGAGAGAAGGAATGGGCGACGTTTTGGGTTCATTATCATTATCCCTTCATTATCATCTCCTCTCTAGCCAACAATGAGCAATTGTGGACCATCTTTCCAACGCTGGCTCTGATTTGTTCTGAATCTTTTTATACCTTTCTAAGGGCTTGAATGGGCCCATTCGCGGGGTCTTTCATTGCCCGGAGCGACTTAAATTTCAAGCCCCCGCCGGCGATTTTCCTCTCCCCTGACTCTCAGTCTGAAGCAGGGTCTCAAACCGAAACGTCACCTATTCCTTTTCTCCAGAGATGTTGCCTGACCCATTGAGTAACTCCATGATTTTGCGTCTAGTTTGGGTTTGATATGCTTTTTCAGCCATTAAATCAATGTGACTGTTCTAGTTCATTGTCTGGTCAATGAATATTCCTGGGTACACAAAATGCTGGAGAAACTCAGCGGGCACAGCAGCACCTATGGAGCAAAGGAGATAGGCAACGTTTCGGGCCGAAACCCTTCTTCAGACTAAATATTCCTGGGACGTTGATAGTGCTGATGGTAGGTGTTCAGGCGCGCTTTCTGTACAGTGAAAAGCTTTTGTTGCGTGCTAACCAGTCGGCAGAAAGACAGTACATGATTACAATCGAGCCATTCAAAGTGTACAGATACATGATAAAGGGAATAACGTTTAGTGCAAGATAATGCCAGTAAAGTCCGATCAAGAATAGTCCGAGTGTCTCCAGTGAGGTAGACAGTAGATCAGGACTGCTCTATACTTGGATGGTTCCGTTGCCTGATAACAGCTGAGAAGAAACTGTCCCTGAATCTGGAGGTGTGCGTTTCCACATATACCTTTTCCTATACCTTTTGCCCAATGGGAGAGGGGAGGAGGGAGTGGCCAAGGTGTGACTCGTCCTTGATTATGCTGATGGTCATTGCCTGGATTTGGGAGGCACTTTTCAGTCCATGCCTATAATATTCTCTATTTCCCGCCATGTGTAGACATGGAATGCTTTGTAATCTGAGGCGTTACCAATGCAACTGAGAATTGAAGGTTAGCATACAGTTTGGAGAAGCTGAGGTTCCATTTAATTACTTTCTAACGGCAGGTTGGAGCTACGTTATCTCGCCAGTCACAATATCAGACCTGACCAGGTGACTAGTGCTGCTCTATATAGATGTTAATCATTTCTAGAAGCATTTTCATACCCACTGCAGGATCTTATCTACAGATGTGGATTTTCCATTTAGCTTTTACTCTGATGTTATCTTTTAACTCATTCCATTCCACCCATGTGGCTTATATTTTCCCTTGCTTTAATTTTCTATTTCCTGTTTTCAGTTTCTCTGTTTGTACTACATTTTATTTGGTGTCAGCTTAGTGGTTGCACTTTCACTCTGAATGGATCCCCAGAGAGTTGAGCGTAAATCCAGGCTGAAACAATAGTGTGTCTCGGAAAAGCTGCTTTTCAATTAAGACATTAAATTGAGGCCACATCTGCTGTTTTCATCATCATATTCCACCCTGGTACTTTTCTCCAGACCCTTAAACAACAGTAAGAGCAGAATGCTCTTATTTTCTCACGACTGTTTCTGAGATCTTGCATTATAATTATTGGCAGGCCAATTTGCCAATGTTACCTCTGTGATTACTCCAGAGAGGTTATTAAATGTTGTGTATCGATGCATGTTTTATTTTCTTTGTAAAGAGAAACAGTTAAGGTCTACTTGTATAAATTTAACAATATTTTCTTGAAAACCCAGAATTATTGCAGGGGCGGCACGGTGACGCAGCGGTAGAGTTGCTGCCTCACACCTCCAGAGACCCGGGTTCGATCCTGACCTCGGGTGCTGTCTGTGTGGAGTTTGTACTCTAACTCTAATCCCTGCAACTGTATAGGTTTTCTCCGGGTGTTCCGGTTCCTCCCACATCCCAAAGACGTGCAGGTTTGTAGGTTAATTGGCTATTCTAAATTGTTCCCACTGTGTAGGATAGCACTAGTGCACAAGTGATCATTGTTCCGTGAAGATTCAGTGGGACCAAAGTGCCTTTACCACGCTGTATCACTGAAGTAAACCAAACTAAAACATATCACAAAATCACGTTTGGAAATAAAATTACTGTAATGTGGCCACAGTTCTGGTGACTGCCTGAAATGCACTGCCAGGGTTGGTGGTGGAGGTAGATATGATAGTGGCATTTAGGAAGGTTTTTGCTGGACATATGGATATGCAGGGAGTGGAGGGATATGGATCCTGTACAGGCAGAGGAGATCAGTTTAACCTGGCAGGGACATTGTTGGCCAAAGGGCCTGTTCCTGTGCTTCGCTGTTCTAAAATACTTGAAACAATCGGCATCGGTTCAAAGAGAAACATTCCAAGTCAATGGCCCTTCATCAGAATCTGGAAAGAGAGCAAAACAAGTTCATAGAGGCATACAGTCATACAGCATGGAAATAGGCCCTTCGGCCTAACTTGCCCATGCCCACCATGTCCCATTTACACTAGTCCCACCTGCCTGTGTTTGGCCCATATCCCTCCAAACCCGTCTTATCCATGCGCCTGTCTAATTGTTTCTTAAACATTGCAATAGTCCCTGCATCAACTACCTCCTCTAGCTCCATACACCCACCACCCTTTGTGTGAAAAAGATTTCCCCTCAGATTCCTATTGAATCTTTCTTCCCTATGTATCTTAGGCCTATGTTCTCTGGTTTTCGATTCCTCTTCCTGTGCAAGAGAGATTCTGTGCATCTACCTGATCTATTCGTCTCATGATCTTAAAGACCTCTACAGTTTCACCTATTGTCCTGCTTTAATTTCTCTGCTGCCTAGAATAAGTTGTATCCTTCCACATGAAGCAACTGTTCACTTGCGTTTCTGCCAATCTCTTGCATTCACTGTTCACAACGTGATCTCCTGTACATTGGTAAAACCACATTCAGGTTGGACGTCAGTGTTACGGAGTCCTTGCAATCAGTCTGCACAGACCAGGTTGAGTTTTCAGATGTCTGCTACTTTAATTTCCTATTCCACTCCCACACTGATCTGTGACCTCCTGTGCTGTTGGAAGGAGGACAAATGCAAGCTTGAGGGACATCACCTCATCTACAGTCCAGGCACATTGCAGCCTCTAGACAATATCGAATTCTCCAATTGCTTTCCCTGTCTATATCAGAATTTTTGCTGTAAGTCAAGCATTTGTGATTTAGGCACTTTAAAAAAAAAAATCCTGTTTCCATTAACACATCCTGTCCTATTAACTAAGACATAAAAACAGCTTTTTTCCACAAGTAGAAGCTCTACTCAATAACCAAAAATCTGTAGCCTCCCTTTGCTCTGGTATTTTATTTAATTTGCATGTTTAATCGATAATTTTATTATTGATGTTTAATGTTTTATGTGTCATTCTTAATTGTCACTGTATGTCATGTTATCACTTGCGAGCGGAGCACCAAGACAAATTCCTTATATGTGAACATACATGACCAATAAACTCATCCATTCATTCATTCATTATTTGCAACACATCACACTTATTTACCATCCTCTAACTGCCTTGCTTAACAACTTATACCCCCAGTGACACTGGCATCAACCTGTCACAGATATTCCTCTTGAACTGTCAATCCTTCCCCAACATCTCTGCAAAATAAAGCTACTGTGTATTTTTTCTCTTTCCCAATTCCAATGGAGTCTTTTGACCTGAAACATTAACAGTTCTGTATATGCTGCCTGGTCTACTGAGTCATAGTCATACAGTGTGAAAACAGGCCATTCGGCCCAACTTGCCCACGACAACCAACATGCCCCATCTACACTAGTCCCACCTGCCTGCCTTTTGGCCCATATTCCTCTAAACCTACCCAATGCATGTGTGTGTCCAAATGTTCCTTAAACGTTGCAATCGTACCTGCTTCAACCATACATCCATCATACTTTATGTAAAAAAAAGCTACCCCACAGGTTCCCATTACATTTTTTCCTATTCACCTTAAACTTATGTCCTCTGGTTCTTGATTCCCGTACTCTGTGCGTTTACCTGATCTGTTCCTCTCATGATTTTATACACCTCTGTACGATCACCCCTCATCCTCCTGCGCTCCAGGGATTATAGACCTAGCGTGCTCAACCTCTCCCTATAGCTCAGTCTCTCGAGTTCTGGCAACATCCCGGTAAGTCTTCTCTGAACCCTTGCAAATTTTTCCTGCATTTTCTAGTTTTGTATATATATATATATATTAAAAAAAACAACTCTATATGTATATATATGTGTGTGTGTGTGTGTATATATGTATATAAACACACACACACACACACACACACACAAACACATATATATATATATGTACAGTTGTTTTTAATTTTCAAGTGTTACCTTTTATCATTGGTAGAGTTAATTAATAATCTGTTGAGGGAAGGCTAGTTAAGGTTGGCTGGGTGTCATAGTATATATACTTCAGAAGTACTTATGTGCTTTGAGGTATCCCAGGGTTGTGAAGAGTGTCGCAGTCTTCCCTCATTTTAATTGACTTCCTTTTTATTCTGTTTCCTTGTGAGTTTTATTCATGCAAAGTTTGCTTAACAATGCTCAATTCCATCTATTTTGATTAAAAACTTCACTCTCAATCCCAGGTAGCTTGAAGCAAATACTAAAGGCTCTGAGTAAAACATAAATTGCTGGAGTAACTCAGCATGTCGGTCAACATCTTTGGAAGTTGTAGGAAGTTGTAGGTAGGCGAGATTTTGGATTTGGGATTCTTCTTCAGATTCTACTAATCGGGAGGAGAAAGCTGGAAAAGAGTTGGAGATGGGATGAAAGCTGGCAAGCAATAGATGGATACAGGCGAGGGGGTGTTTTGATAGACAGATGGGTGGATAAAGGCCTAATGATGAAAATAAGGCAAAAGACCTGGAGAGAGTGAATGCAGGACATTACCTTTAGGAAGGAGATGAGGAGGAGTTTCTTTAGTCAGAGGGTGGTGAATCGGTGGAATTCATTGCCACAGATGGCTGTGGAGGCCAAGACCATAGAAATGGAATGGAATGGAGTACTTTATTGTCACATGTGAAGAGGCACAGTGACATTCTTTACTTGCACACACAATGTTATTTTTTTTAAGGCAGAGTTATGGGGAGATGGAAGGAGAATGGGGTTGAGAGGGAAATATAGATCAGCCGTGATTGAATGGCAGAGTAGACTTGAAGGGCCAAGTGGCCTAAAGGGCCTGTCCCACTTGGCGATTTTTTTCGGCGACTCAGGCGTCATTGACTGACGTATCAGGGTCGGCGAAAGATTTTAAACATTTCAAAGTCCAGCGACGACAAAAAAAATGTGGCGACTCTTGAGGATACACCGCTCGTCAATACGTCATCACGCCGCAACTTTTTTGGTGACCTGGTACGTCAGTCAATGATGACGGCAGTCGTCGAAAAAAATCACCAAGTGGGACAGGGCCTCAATTCTGCTCCTAACACTTATGAATTTATGAACTGATGAACTGATGAAAAGGGTGTCAGATAAGGAGGCAGAAGGAGTGAAATGTACAGCTAGAGGGAGGGATGTAGGTAAAAGGAGGCAGGGCAGAGGGGAAAGCAGGGAGCGCGATAATGGAAGAATTTAGTGGACGCGGGATGGGGAAATCGGCACAGGATAGAGAGGGGAAAAAAAGTCCTTGATTAAAAGTTCTGATATCCTTCAAGGAGCGATTCACAAAATCCTTTTCAGGATAAAACAGGCATGATACATGAAATCATGCTCAGTGGTCTTTCCTCCAAGATGCCCCTCGATGGGAGATCACCTGAAGAATGGTTGGGTTCAGGATGAGGAGATGGTGGAAATAATACACTTAGACCAGGGATGGGATTGGGAAATATTCCAGTCGGGTAAGATTAGTCAAGGGATGGTATTTGGTCATAAGGTCATGAGTGATAGGAGCCGAATTAGGCCATTCGGCCCATCAAGTCTACTCTGCCATTCAATCATGGCTGATCTATCATTCCCTCCTAACCCCATTCTCATCCCTATAACCCCTGGTGTGGGGAAATGATTGGAAAAGAGAAGAACGGTGTGAGCTGGAGACGTTGGGAAGAAAGTCAATAGGGCAGCATGGAATCAGATAGAGTAAAGGTGGGGGGGGGGGGGGGGTGAGGTGACGAGATCAGTGGGTATCATGCGGGGGGGAGGGTTGTTGCAGAAGATATTGAAGCATTTTCAGAGAGTGGGGATGCGGTGAAGTTGGTAAGGATTAGGGTAAACAAGCAAAACAAAGGCGAAACAGGTACCTATCCATATGGAGGTTGGTGCTTCAGTTTCCCTGAAAATAGCCTAGCTGAACACAAACATATCTTGCAGTTGAAACTCTGCTCTAGTGTTTGAAGTCAGTATCATTCTTTGAGCGCAGGAATATAAAAACAAGGACGCAATGCTGAGGCTTTATAAGGCACTGGTCAGACTGCATGTGAAATATTGTGAACAGTTTTGGGCCCCATATCTGAAGAGGGATGTGCTGGTGTCAGACGGGGTGCAGAGGAGGTTTATGAGAATGATCCCAGGGATGATTGGGTTAAGATTATAAGTGACAGGAGTAGCATTACGCCATTCAGCCCATCAAGTCTGCTCCGCCATTCAATCATGACTGATCTATCTCTCCCTCTTAACCCCATTCTCCTGCCTTCTCCCTAAAACCTCTGGCTTTTGATGACGGGGTTAACGTATGATGAACATTTGACGGCACTGGGCTTGTACTCACTGGACTATAGAAGGATGAGTTCCTCATTGCAACTCAGCAAATAGTGAAAGGCCTGGATAGAGTGGATGTGGAGAGGATGTTTCCACTAGTGAGACTCTCTAGAACTAGAAGGCATAGCCTCAGAATAAAAGGACGTACCTTTAGAAAGGAGATGAGGAGAAATTGATTTGGTCAGAGGGTGGTGAATCTGTGGAATTCATTGTCACAGAAGGCTGTGGAGGCCAAGTCAGTGGATATTTTTAAGGCAGAGATTTATACATTCTTGATTAGTGGGGGAGTCAGGGGTTACGGGGAGAAGGCAGGAAAATTAGGTTGAGGCGCAAAGATAGATCTGCCATGATTGAATGGTGGAGTAGACTCAATGGGCCAAGTGGCTTACTTTTACTCCTATAATTTATGAAGTTATATATGTTATTTGTCACGCACTGCTTGCAAATTGTAATCACAGTGCATGTGTTTGGTCCCTCTATATATATGCTTCACCTAGACAGTATGCTTAGAGTGAGTTTTAGAAATACATTACATGCATCAGGTAAAGCATCTGAGATCATGTTCAAGACAAAAATTCGCTTGTTGATGGTCAATGAAGATTTTGCACGATGCAGCACAATTTTTAGCCCTTTATATCTTTTATTGTGATTTCCTTTTGAATACTCAGGGTGCCTCAGGGATCTGTGTTGGGTCCACTGTTGTTTGTCATGTACATCAATGATCTGGATGATGGGGTGGAAAATTGGATAAGTATCCAGATGATACTAAGATAGGTGGTGTTGTGGATAATGAAGTAGATTTTCAAAGTCTACAGAGAGATTTGGGCCATTTGGAAGAGTGGCCTGAAAGATGGCAGATGGAGTTTAATGCTGATAAGTGTGAGGTGCTACATCTTGGCAGGACAAATCAAAATAGGATGTACATGGTAAATGGTAGGGAATTGAGGAATGCTGTGGAACAGAGGGATCTAGGAATAACTGTGCATAGTTCCCTGAAGGTGGAATCGCATGTAGATAGGGTGGTAAAGAAAGTTTTTGGTGTGCTGGCCTTTATAAATCAGAGCATTGAATATAGGAGTAGTAATGTTAAAATTGTACAAGGCATTGGTGAGACCAATTCTGGAGTATGGTGTACAATTTTGGTCGCCTAATTATAGGAAGGATGTCAACAAAATAGAGAGAGTATAGAGGAGATTTACTAGAATGTTGCCTGGGTTCCAGCAACTAAGTTACAGAGAAAGGTTGAACAAGTTAGGTCTTTATTCTTTGGTGTGCAGAAGGTTAAGGGGGAACTTGATTGAGGTCTTTAAAATGATGAAAGGGATAGACAGAGTTGACGTGGATAAGCTTTTCCCATTGAGGGTAGGGAAGATTCACACAAGAGGGCATGACATGAGAATTAAGGGAGAGAAGTTTAGGGGTAACATGAGGGGGGACTTCTTTACTCAGAGAGTGGTGGCTGTGTGGAATGAGATTCCAGCAAAAGTGGTGGAGGCAGGATCGATTTTAACATTTAAAACAGGATCGATTTTAACATTTAACATTTAAAATGGATAGGTATATGGATGGGAAGGGAATGGAGGGGTATGGTCTGAGTGCAGATAGATGGGACTAGGGGAAAATAAATGTTTGGCACGGACTGGAAGAGCCGAGAGGGCCTGTTTCCGTGCTGTAATTGTTATATGTTATATGTTGTGGGCCATGACATTTGTGCTGAACGTGACAGTTAAAAAAGTTTAAAACTGGGCATTGAGGAGGGATAAGCAAATTTGTTGTCTACCATAATCTGTAACCTTGTGGTCTGGCACACCCTTCACCCTTCACCCTTCACTCAGCATTTGCCCTTAAGCTCTGGCCTGATGTATTGGGACCTTTTCCTGATTCCTACTGCCTCTTCCATTTTCCCTTCTCTGTCCAGCCCCTTGTCTCGTCTCGAATGTCTGTTTCCTCATGGGTGAATTTTTCAACGCTCAATCTGTCCCAAACATGGCTGATATTTTCACCATCTTCAGATTGCTTGAGAAATTGTGGCCTTGTGTTTCATTTAGGGGCCCAGGACTTACAAGTTTTCAAATTTTAACCAAAGGGTCAAAATAAACACGGCATGGAAAAGATGGGTGGCACTGTGGTGCAGCGGTAGAGTTGCTGCCTTACAGCGCCAGAGACCCGACTTCGATCCTGACCACGGGTGCTGGCTATAGGAAGATTCTACCTTCTCCCCGTGACCTGAGTGGGTTTTCTCCGGGTGCTCTGGTTTCCCCCCACACTCCAAAGACGTACAGGTTTGTAGGTTATTTAGCTTCTGCAAATTGTCCCTAGTGTGTTGGATAGAACTTGAGTACAGGTGAACGCTGGTCGGCGTGGACCTGGTGGCCCGACGGGCCTGTTTCAACACTGTATCTCTCAACTAACTGCTTATGCTTCACTTAAAACTCTTCTAACTCATTTCAAGCATTAAAGCATAAACAAGCTAAAGAGTCTATCCAATGTAGTTCTCTACAAATTACTTGAATTTTAGAATATTCCCTGATAGAATTTAGATTTCTTTAACGTAATATATTATTGCCTTGGATAAAATATTTAAAACGTATGTTTCCTAATTTGAAACAATCCAATTACACAGACAATGCATTAACTTGGTGAATTTATAATAAACACGTTTTCCAATCTACTATTATTGCTGGAGTAACAATGAATGTTTAATGCAAATGAGGTTGTTAAATGTACTTCAGTACAGGCTCCAAGTTAAGTAATTACATCTGCTTTTTAATATTTCATCAGTTTAATATTTCTTCTTCATTAGTCTCAGCAGTACTGAAGAAGAATCCTAAATGAAATCACCTTCATAATCCCCAGTGAAAATAAATTCTCTTCACTCCAGGAATTATTGCATTGTAAAAAAATTGATGAGGGATAATTGCACCTTCTGACAGTGGATGTGAGACAATAAAGAGAATTTGCACGTGCAGAAAAGGTGCACAACCTCCTCTGTGCTCGTGTTGATATAAACACTACAGAGCTGACTCAAGCACCTTTGGAATGTAAGAGTAAGAAAGTCTTGCTGCCTTTATGTAGTCCTGAGTGAGACTACACCTGGAAAACTGTGGGGCATGTTTGCCTCCTTAATCTGCCCTCAGTCTTGAGGATGGCAACAGAGTGCCTATATAGGCTTGGGGGCATTATTTTAGACTTTGCACTGTTCGTGTTTTATTTGTTTTTATTATATATATATAAAATATATATATATATATATATATAGTTCACAACTTCACAAGTTATAGTAGAATTAGGTCATTCAGCCCATCGACTCCACTCCGCCATTCAATCATGTCCGATCTCTACCTCTAAATCCCATTTTCCTGCCTTCTCCCCATAAACCTTGACACCCGTTCTAATCAAGAATTTGTCCACTGACTTGGCCTCCGCAGCCCTCTGTGGCAACGAATTCCACAGAGTAACTACCCTCTGACTAAAGAAGTTCCTCCTCAGCTCCTTTCTAAAAGAGCGCCCTTTAATTCTGTGGCTCTGACCTCTGGTCCTAGACGCTCCCTCCAGTGAAAACATCCTTTCCACATCCACTCTATCCATGCCTTTCATTATTCTGTAAATTTCAATGAGGTCCCCTCCTCAACCTTCTAAACTCCAGCAAGTAGAGGCCCAGTGCTATCAAACGCTCATCATATGCTGACCCACTCATTCCTGGAAACATTCTTGTAAACCTCCTCTGGACCCTCTCCAGAGTCAGCACATCCTTCCTCAGATATGGGGCCCAAATTTGGTCACAGTACTCCAACTGCAGCCTGACCAGCGCCTTCTAGAGCCTCAGCGTTACATCTTGTTTTTGTATTCCAGTCCTCTTGATACAAATGTAAGCATTGAATTTGCTTTTCTTACTACTGATTGGACTTGCAAATTAACTTTTTTGGAGTCCTGCACCATGGTCCAGTCCCAAGTCCCAAGTCCCTTTGCATCTCCGAATTCTGGATTTTCTCTTCATTTGGAAAATAATCTACGCCTTTATTCTCATTACCAAAATTCATCACTCCGCACTTTGCTACACTGAATTTCACTTGCCACTTCTCTCCCACTCTCCTAACCTGTCCAAGTCCCTCTGCAGAGCCCTTGCTTTCTCTACACTGCCTGCCTCTCCACCTATCTTAGCATCATCTGCAAATCTGGCCGCAAAGCCTTCAATCCCCTCGTCCAAATCATTAATATGCAACATGAAGAGAAGCGGCCCCAGCACCAACCCTTGTGGAACTCCACTAGTCACTGGCAGCCAACCTGAAAAAGCACCCTTTATTGCAACGAGGGTTACACAAAAAGCTGAAGAAACTCAGCGGGTGCAGCAGCATCTAAGGAGCGAAGGAGATGGGTGACGTTTCGGGTCGAGACCCTTCTTCAGACTTTTATTGCAACTATTTGCCTTCTGCAAGCATCTCCGTGCAAGCATCTTCCCTTCAATACCATGGGCTCTCATCTGCTCTAACGTGCGGCGCCTTATCGAAGGCCTGAAAATCTAGGTAAACAACATCTACACCCTCCCCTCTGTCTGTCGTGCTATTAACTTCTTCAAAGAGCTCCAGCAGGCAAGATCTTCCCTTCACAAAACCATGGTGACATTCGCCTATTTTCGTGTGAACCACCAAGTGTTGCGTAACATTATCCTTTCTAATTGACTCTAAAATCTTACCAACCACTGAAGTCAGGCTTACTGGCTTCTATTTTCCACCCTTCTGCTTTGCTCCCTTCTAGTACAGCGGGGTGATATTTGCAGTTTTCCAATCTTCAGGAACTACTCCTAACTCTAGAGATTCTTGAAATATCACAACTAATGCCTCCACAATATCTGAGGCCACCTCCTTCAGAACCCTAGGGTGCAGTCCATCCAGTCCAGGTGACTTATCCACCCCCAGACCTTTCTGTTTTCCTAGCGCCTTCTCCCCAGTAATAGCCACTCCACTAACTTCCACCCCCTGGAAATTGCTCAGTTAGGAATGACACATAAAACATTATACATTAATAATAAAACATTATTGAATAAACATGTGAATCAAATAAAATACCAGAGCAAAAGGAGGCTACAAATGTTTGGTTATTTAGTAGAGCTACTACTCGTGGAACAAAGCTATTTTTATGTCTGGCTGTGGCAGCCTTGACAGTCCGGAGTCACCTTCCAGAGGGAAGGCCTCTTTAATATTATTGGCTAGCTTACATTCGTACTTCATCTTTTCTCTCCGTATCGTCCTTTTAGTTACCTTTTGTGGTTCTTAAAAAATATTCCAATCAATCCAATGTTCTGACCATCTACCTAATATATACATTTTATATAATTCTATCACATCTGCTCCCAACCACCAGAGTTCCAGAGAAAACAATCCAAGTCTGTCTAAACACTCCCTACAGCTAATACCCCTTAATCCTGGCATCATTCTGGTATCTACCGAAAATAGGCACAAAGAGCATCCCTGGAAAAAAAGGATGGCTGACGTTTCAGGTTGGAATTCCCGTTGAGTTATTCCAGCACTTTATGTCTATCTTCGGTATAAACCAGCATCAGTGGTTCCTTATACACATCAGTCTGATAAACCTCTTCTGCACCTTCTGAATTGAATATAGGAGCAACGAAGTCCTTCTGCAGTTGTACAGAGCCCTAGTGAGACCACACCTGGAGGGGATCTCATCGAAACATATAAGATTGATAACGGCTTGGACACACTAGAGGCAGGAAACATGTTCCCAATGTTGGTGGAGTCCAGAACCAGGGGCCACAGTTTAAGAATAAGGAGTAAGCCATTTAGAACGGAGACGGGGAAACATTTTTTCTCACAGAGAGTGGTGAGTCTGTGGAATTTTCTGCCTCAGAGGGCGGTGGAGGCCGGTTCTCTGGATGCTTTCAAGAGAGAGCTAGATAGGGCTCTTAAAAATAGCGGAGTCAGGGGATATGGGGAGAAGGCAGGAACGGGGTACTGATTGGGGATGATCAGCGATGATCACATTGAATGGCGGTGCTGGCTCGAAGGGCCAAATGGCCTACTCCTGCACCTATTGTCTATTGCCTATTGGCTATTGCACCCTTTCCAAAGCTTCAAAATCTTTCCTGCATTGGGGGTGACCAGAACTGCATTGAATACTCCAAATGTGTCCAAAGCAAAGTCCGATAAAGCTGCATCATGACTTCCTGACTCCAAGTGTCAGTGCCCCTACCAATGACGGCAAGCGTTATATATGTGCATTTGTTGCCACTCTTTCTTTTTTGTGTTACCACTTTCACTGAGTTATGGGCATGGACCCCAAGATCCCCAAGTCCATAACTCCCTGATAGTGTGCATCATTGCTGTTAAGGGTCTTCCTATTAATTATTATGTTCTTATGCCTACAAAACTCGATAGCGCAGGAGTAATAGGAAACAATGACTGTGGTAACCGGGGAAAGAGTGCGCAATGTTGCTCTTCCTGTGATGATTTACTCTGCTGAAATATCTTAGCATATGGTGGATTCGCTTTGAACATCTGTCATTGTTGTCGTCAGCAATGTATCACAAATTACAAGTAAATTCATCTGGAACTGCCGTGTGACATTGTTTGAGGAGGAATGTAAACCAGGAAGAGATAAGGGTGATAATAATTGTTTGTGTTTTCTGAGGAAGGATCTCGCAACGGTTCAGACATGTTCTTTTGGGCGATATGGTGAAAGCTGTATTTAAGTTGTTACAAACCATCAGCACTGGGTTTATCAAATAATTTTTATCCCATTTCCAAAATTTATAGTTGGTGATGAATCAGGCTGCTTAGCTTCTGTGACGAGTAGATGCTGCTCCTGTCCATCTCCACTAATATTCATCAGTTCTAGGAGCAGTATGAGGCCATTCGGCTTTATCTGAGGCAATGGCCTCCGGTCCTAGACTCTCCCACTAATGAAAACATCCTCTCCACATTCACTCTATCCAGGCCTTTCACTATCTGGTAAGTTTCAATGGGGTCCCCCCCCATCCTTCCAAAGTTAGATGGTGTGCTCAGGTTCTGAGGATAAGATTCTCAGAATTGGTATCAGGGGTCTTTGTCAAGACGGAGAGATGTCCAATCCTCATAAACCGACGCCACCTTGAAGAACAATACTCTGCCTTCGTGTCCCTCTCTGGGCAATTGGTAAACTATGCCAGGACTCACATTCGTGATCGGATTCAGGGTCTATGGCCGGCACACCATCTAACTTTAGTTGAGTTTAGAGATACAGCTTGGTGGGCCAAGGCCCTTTGGCCCACCAAGTCTTCACTGACCAGTGATCCCTGCGCACTAACACTATTCTAGACACACTAGGGACAATTTAACCAACCCAATTAACCTACAGACCTGTCCGTCTCTGGAGTGTGCGTTGAAACTGAAGATCTCGGAGAAAACTCATGCAGGTCACAGGAGGACGTCTGAAATCCATGCAGACACCACCCGTAGTCAGGATCGAACCCAGGTCTAGCGCTGTAAGGCAGCAAATCTACCGCTGTGCCACCGTGCCACCCCAAAGTCTGTAAAGTGAGTTGTTCAGAACATTTGTGGAGTGAGTGATGGTCATTTAGATTAAATCGTGATGGGATGTCACGAAATGTCACTCATTGCTTCAGAGGTCCCTTTAATTGCAACAGAACGAAAAACTGAAGGATCCCTTTAAGTAGTGTTACTGGTCCACCTCTGTTGGTTGCTGTTAAGGGCAAGTGTTGGGGGATGCACGTATATATATATATATATATATATATATATACATGTATATATGTATGTGTATATGTGAGCATGTGAATATAAACACACATGGACATTTTATTTTCTCGTTTATCATATTGTTGACAGTGTACTATGTTGGCATATTCTGTTGTGCTGTTGCAAGTAATTTCATTGTTCTATCTGGGACATATGACAATAAAACACTCTTGACTCTCCTTCATAAAAGCCAGGGGACAACTGAAGGAACAATTAGCCCCCTAATAGGCTTCAAAGTGCCCTTGTTATGACGCATTTCAATTCCTCCCCAAAGTAGGCATGGTTTGCCAAATGTGCTTGAATCCATCAAAGGTCCTTCCGTGGTCATCTTTGAGGATGGTTAGTACCTGAACAGTTGCTTCCCACAGTGATTTTCCAACATTATATCTCAAGGTGACAGCTTCCACTGAATCTCCTATAAACTGAGACCTCCGTCCTTATTTATTGTCGTATTAAGGTTAGCATACCTCGGCTTAACAGTAAAATCCTAATTGCTTTTTATATATACAGTGCCCGTATAGATACGGTGCTCTACAGTTTACAAGTTTGTTATGTTTGACACTGAATAACAATTGGAAACGGAATTCTGTATAAGTGGCATAACATGAAGTTAGTGTATAAAATGCCCTTCAAAAAATCTATAATTAACTTGGGCGTGCTGGGAGTTTGAACCAAACATGTCATCAACAGAATGCATTACGGCATTCAGGCTTCATTTTGAGGATCACACGATTTTAAAGTTATTTCTGTGAGAGCCTTTTTTCTGTGTCCTATTTAATGTATGCACTAACCCATTTAAAATGAAAGGATTAACTTCAAAATAGAGTGAAAGATTTTCCCATGAAAATGGTAATACTTGTCAAGAATTGCTCTGAGCAATTTTATACCTCCTCTTTACACTTGTAGCAACATAAGATAACACTGATTCCATTAATAAATGAAAGTTCAGAATATAAATTTTAAAACATGTAATTATTGGAATGAGACTACAAGAAACATGGGAAATGGAAGAAGGGGATTATCATTTCTTCATGCCCGTTCCACCTTTCAATAAAGTCATGGCTGATCTTTTATCTGCATACCACTGTCTTGCACCTGTCTTCTATCCCTTAATGTGTAGGAAAGAACTGTAGATGCTGATTTAAATGCAAGAATGACAAACAAAGGAGGAGTAAGTCACCAGGTCAGGCAGCATCTGCTGAGAAAGGTAATAGGTGACGTTTCGGGTAGAGGCCCTTCTTCAGAGGAAAGAGAAATGAGAGATATAGGCAATGATATAGAGCGATTTAGAAAAAATGAATGAAAGATGCAAAAAACTGATGATAAAGGGGACAAGGCATGGTTAACGGTAGTCTAGGTCATAAGGTCATAAGCGATAGGAATAGAATTAGGCCATTCGGCCCATCAAGTCCACTCCATTATTTAATCATGGCTGATCTATTTCTCCCTCCTAACCCATTCTCATGCCTTCTCCCCATAACCTCTGACATCGGTACTAATCAAAAATCTATCTGTCTGTGCCTTAAAAATATCTATTGAGTTACGTGTTAAAGATAATGAGACTCCTTTCATACCTTTAAATATCCAGAAATGCAATTTTTCTCTGTCGGGAAAAGACTGCAGCAGGCACCCTTAGAATAATATAGAGAATTTCAGGATGAAATGTCCACTGGAAGAAAGAATTGTATCTCAGCTCAGTAACAAATGGCCAACACATTATTTTTTCGATATATCCTTTGGATTTAATCCAGCCAGGGAAACATTATCCCTGCATCTATCTTATGCTCTGTAAATCTGTTATATGTTTCAATGAGGATTTAAACGGGGTGCAATTCCACAAAAGTGTTCAGGAGCATTTCTCAAGCCGTGTGTAGAGGCCCCACACGTGAGAGGGCAACACTGGATCTAGTATTGGGTAATTGGGAAGTGCAAGTTAATGAAGTGTTTGTGGAGGCCTTTTGGGACTAGTGACCATAGTTCAATTAGGTTTAACATAGTTATGGATAGGGACAGAGAGGGCCCACATGTTAAAATGCTCAACTAGGGTAAGACCAACTTTGAGGATATGAGAGAAGGTCTCCCTCCAGTGGACTGCAACAGGTTATTTGCGGGGAAAGGAACATCGGCCAAGTGGGATGGTTTTAAAAGTGTGCTGATAAAAGCTCAGGATACATACGTCCAAGTTAGAGTGAAGGGAAAAGCAGGCAAACGTAAGGAAGTTTGGCTGACGAGCGAAATTGTGGCATTGGTCAAAAACGAAAAGGATGCATGGGACAGGTATAGACAGCTGGGATCAGGTGCATCCCTGGAGGAGTTTCTAGAACTAAGGAGCAAAGTGAAAAAGGAGATCAGAAGGGCAAAAAGGGGTCAAGAGACTGCTCTGGCGGGTAGCATTAAGGACAATCCCAAAAGATTTTATAAATACATAATGGGGAAAAGGGGAACTACACAGAGAGTGGAACCTCTCAGGAATCAAAGCGGTCACCTCTGTGTGAAGCCACAATGGGCAAGATCCTCAATGAGTATTTCTCCTCTGTATTTGGGACTCGGGGCAGTCTTGAGAGCAGTCAGTGTTACCTTCGAAGAAGTACTGAAGGTACTATCGTGTATGAAGGTTGACAAATGTCCAGGGCCTGATCGGACATTGTGGAAAACCAGAGACGAAATTGCGGGAGCCCTAGTTGAAATTTATGAGTCGTCCTTAAATATAGGAGAGGTGGCAAGACTGGAAGGTGGCAATTGTTGTGCCTCATTTCAAGAAGGGCTGCAGGAAAATGCTGGGAACTATTGGCCGGTGAGCTTAACATCTGTTGTTTGAAAGTTACTAGAGAGTATTCTGAGGAATAGCTTACACAGGAATGTGGATGGGCAAGGGCTGATTAGGGATAGTCAACATGGTTTTTTGAAGATGTAACCAAAAAGGTCGATGAGGGCAGAGCTGTAGATGCTGTGTACATGGATTTCAATAAAGCATTTGACAAGGTTCTGCACGGTAGGCTGCTCTGGAAGGTTAGATATCATGGGATCAAAGAAGAGCAAATGGATAGCAAATTGGCTCCATGGAAGGAAGCAGAGGGTGATCGTAACTAGTGTTGTGCCTCAGAGGTCAGTGCTGGGCCCATTACTGTTTGTCATCTACATCAACGATTTGGATGAGAATATACAGGGCAAGATTAGCAAGTTTGCTGATGACACAAGTGGGTGTTTCTGAAGTTAGTGAAGATGGTTGTGAAAGGTGGATCGATTGACCAGGAATGGTTGATGGAATTTAATACAGGTAAGTGTGAGGTGTTGCATTTTGGGACGTCGAACAAGAGCAGGACCTACACAGTGAATGGTAGGCCTCTGGTGAGTGTTGTAGAGCAGAGGGATCTAGGAGTGCAGGTGCATGGTTCCTTGAAGATTGAGTCGCAGGTAGATAAGGTGGTCAAAAAGGCTTTTGCACTTTGGCCTTCATCAGTCAGAGTATTGAGTATAGAATTTGGGAGGTCATGTTGAAGTTGTATACAATGTTGGTGAGACCGCATTTAGAATATCGTGTTCAGTTCTGGGCACCATGTTATTGGAAAGATATTGTCAAGTTTGGAAGGGTTCAGAGAAGATGTATGAGGATGTTGCCCGGACTAGAGGGTGTGGCTATCAGGAGACTCTCTTGCCCAGAGTAGGGGAATCTAGGACCAGAGGACATAGGTTCAAGGAGAAGGAGAAATGATTTAATAGAAATCTTATGGGGTAGCTTTTTCACATGTGGGCGTATGGAACAAGCTGCCAGATGAGGTAGTTGAGGCTGTGACTATCCCAATGTTTAAGAAACAGCTAGACAGGTATATGGATAGGACAGGTTTGGAGGGATATGGACTAAGTGCAGGCAGGTGATACTAGTGTAGCTGGGACATGTTGGCCGGTGTGGGCAAGTTGGGCTGAAGGGCCTGTTTCCACACCGTGTCACTCTATGGCTCTATGATATCTCACTTCTCCAAACTCAGTAGTCTCGCATACAGTCCCTTCTCATAAGGCATTCCCGTATCCTGGGAATCAATCTGGTGAATATTTGCTGCACATCCTCAATCGCATACAACTTTTCGTTTAGTTTAGAGATACAGCTGGGAAACAGGCCCTTCAGCCCAATGAGTCCAAACTTACCAGCAACCTCCGCACTTTAACACTGTCCGACACACACTATGGACAATTTACACTTATACCAAGCCAATTTATCTACAAACCTGTACGTCTTTGGAGTGTGGGAGGAAACTGAAGATATCAGGGCAAGGTCATGCGGTCCCAGAAATTACTTCCACACTCCGCACAGACTGCACCCGTAGTCGGGATGGAACCCGGGTCTTCGAGGCTGCAAGCAGTGTCAGGCTATAGCCACCCTCATGGGTACAGACCTCCCCACCATAGGACAGATTTATAGCAGGTGTTGCCTCAAAAAGACAGCCAGCTTTAACAAAGACCCACACCACCCAGGACACATGCTCTCATTTCATTCCTACCATCGGAAAGAAGGCGTAGGAACCCGAAAACCGCGATGTTCAAGAATAGCTTCCTCACAACAACCATCAGGCTCTCGAATACCACACAACACCAAGCTGTGAACGGTGGATTATCTAGAGTTGCTCTCAGGATTCTTGGATTTTTTAGGCACTTGTATGAAGTCATAGAGACTTAAGGGCCTGTCCCACTTGCATGCGATTGCATGTGTCTGGCGCGACCGAACGTGGTCGCTTGAGACGTACGGGCGCCTTATGGACACGCGGGGCTGGTCCCACTTAGAAGCGCGGAGGCGTATGGAGTTGTGCGGGGCTGGTCCCGACATCGTGCGGGGCTCTGAAAATCCTGCATTGTCTGAAAATTTTGCGCGGCAACAGCCTGTCGGCCTGCAGGCGCATTGCGGACGTACGCAGCGTCTTGACGTCGTACGCAGTGTCTTGACGGCATACGCCTAGCGCGTGGCATTGCATGATGACGTCACTGCCCGGCGTGCCGTTGCGTGATGACGTCAGCGCCCGATGCCGTGCGACGCCGAAAATCTGGCGGCCTTCCTCCTGCCCAGCTGATTGGTTGGTATGGCGCAAATTACGTCACGCGCAAACTTAGCGCGTACTTAGCGCGTAGTTTGCGCGAACTTCGCGTGAACTCCGCTTCCGTTTGGTCGCGCCAAACGCATGCAATCGCATGCAAGTGGGACAGGCCCTTTGCAGTGTAGAAACATACTCTTCGGCCCAACTTGCCCACACCGCCCAACATGTCCCATCTACAATAGTCCCTGCTATCTGCGACCTAACCTTGGTTTGATTAATTGTTATTTTTTTTGTTTATTATATATTATCTGTGTGTATTGCATTACAGGCATATTACACTGCTGCAAGTAAGAATGTTATTGTTGGTGGATATTACAACAAAACACTCTTGACTCTGGACTCCTTTGGTGCTGAGACTGGACTTATATGTGATCTCAAAGATGACAATAGTTCAATAGTTTCTGTATTGTCACATGTATCGAGGTACAGTGAAATTATTATTTTTTGCATACAGTTCAGCAAAGTATTTCTACACATAAGCACAATGCTAGCTTAAGTACAAAGTGTATACAAATAGTCCACTGAGACAATATTCGAGAGTTGCCAGGTTTTGGCGCCATTCTCAAAGTCCAAGTTTCTTTAAGTGCAGCCCGCTATAAAGGCTCAACGTCTTGGCGGCATTGCAGGTTCTCTTGGAGTGGCCAAGTGAAGTTGTAGGCATTCTCCGCCACTGCTCCACCACTCCATGCTGCTACAGGCCGCATCCTGTCGGCTCGCTCGGTCTCTAGGAGCGGCGCCAGAACTAGTCGAACCCCAGGCTATCGCAGGGCCTCCAGCCCTCGTCTCGTGCCGGATCCTGGCATCAACCAGCAAACCGTTGTCCCTCTTTGTGCCCCGGTGGTGCCACTCGTAGCTGACCTTGAGAGTGTAGAACGTATGTTCATAAGTGATAGAAGAATTAGGCCATTCGGCCCATCGCCTACTCCACCATTCAATCATGCTGATCGATCTTTCCCATCCGACCCCTTTCTCTTGCCTTCTCCTCTTAATCCTATACACCCATGCTAATCAAGAATCTATCTATCTCTGCCTGAAAAATACCCATTGACTTGGCCTCTGTGGCAATGAATTCCACAGATCATCCTCTGACTAAAGATATTGCGCCTCATCTCCTTCCTAAAGGAACATCCTTTTATTCTGGGGCTATGACCTCTTGTCCTAGACTCTGCCACTAGTGGAAACATCCTCTCCACATCCACACTATCCAGACCTTTCACTATTTGGTACGGTTTAATGTAGTTCCCCCAACTATCTCTTTGTTCTTTGCGTCCGCCATCATCTCTCCACCCTCCTCTTTGGTTGTCTGGTCATCGGGGACAAGCAGGGGCTGGGCTCGAGGACGGGTATCGCTGATTGCTGCCGGGGGATAGACATGGCACCACAGTCTGCCGTGCGGCACCACAGCACTTCTGTACACAAATCCTCTCGCAAATAACGCCAACATTCTGTTTGACATGCTAAATCGCTTGGTGCACCTGTACGATGATTTTCAGTGATTTATGCTCAAGGACACCCAAGTGTCTCAACATCTTTCAATTTCCCATTTTGCTTTTCAATTTTTACTGACAAGGTGGATGAACTCACGTTTTCCAATAATATATTTCATCTGCTGTACTCTCACTCATGTACCCGGCCAATATATACTGTGATGCCTCTCTACATCCTGCTCAGAACATACACTGCCACCTGGATTTGATTCATCAGCAGACTTGGAGAAATTACCAATGGTAGGCACAAGGTACTGGAGTAACTCAGCGGGTCAGGCAGCCTCTCTGGAGAAAAAGGATGGGTGATGTTTCGGGACCCTTCTTCAGACTATTTGTCTTCTCCTCCAACTCATTGGTCTGGATTGCGATCAGTTGGGGGGTCCCCCTTCCCACTACTCACAATTTCTTAATCCAAAAATTACTTCCTGCTCCCCACTTTTAGCTCATTAACCAATCCAATGTCCACCCCAATATTCTATTTATTATCCAGCACGGTGACGCAGCAGTAGAGTTTCTGCCTTCCAGTGCCAGAGAACCAGGTTCGATCCTGACTATGGGTACAATGACTATTTGCATGTTCACCCCGTGACCTGCGTGGGTTTTCTCTGAGATCTTCGATTTCCGCCCACACTCCAAAGATGTACAGTTTCGTAAGTTAATTGGCTGGGTATAATTGTAAATTGTTCCTAGTGAGTGTAGGATAGTATAAGTGTGCAGGGACCACTGGTCAGCCTGGTCTCTATGGGCTGAAGGCCCTGTTTCTAATCTTAACGTAAAAAAACTTTGATGTTTTATTTAATAACTAATGCCTATGAAATTCCTAATACACCACATCACTCCCTTATTTGTTCTGCTGGTTACAATCTCAAAATGCTCCAACAGATTTGTCAAATATGATTTCAGTTTAATAAATCCATGTTGACACTGCTTGGTCTTGTTATTATCAGCAAAGAAGAGAATCTATTGCTCTTCTTTAGCAATAGATTCTAGCAATTCCCCTTATACTGATGTCTGGCTTTTACACTGGCTCCTCTCTTAAATGGTGGGGTTACATTTACTACCTTTGAATCTGTGGGAGTCATGGAATCAAAGACGACAGCAAGACCATTCATTATCTCCTTCACCACCATTTTGGAAACACAGCAATGCAAGCCATCGATTACTGGGCATTTATCATTATTCAACCCCATTGACCTGCAATGCTTTTTCAAACCGAAGCTAATTTCTTTATTTTCCTCGTTAACTCTGGATCTGTTGGCTTCTACTATTTCCAAAAGCAATATTGTTCCTTCTGTGAAGCCAGACACATGGTATAGTAGTTCAAAGTTAATGTGTGGAAACAAGCACTGCTGCAGCACATTGAGTCCATGCTGGAAATCGATCACCCGCCCGCTCCTTACATGATATCTGATTATATTTTCTGACCAATAAAGATACACAATTATGGAGTCATTCAACGGGTCAGGAAGCATCTCTGGCGAGGTAGGTAACATTTTGGGTCAGAACCCTTCTTCAGTCCCAAAATGTCACCTATCCATGTTTTCCAGAGATGCTGCCTGACCCGCTGATTTACTCCTGCACTTTATCTTTCTTTGGTAAAACAGCATCAGCAGTTTCTTGACATGACTTTTAATTTATCTGCCAGGATTTCCCAATATTATTTTTCTATCTCGGTTTGTAAAGAATCAACTATGACATTTGATAAGCCGTTTCTTTTTATGTGTCAAGAGAAACGTTTGCAGTCTGGTTCTTTATTTTATTAGATTATTCTGATATTCTTCTCCCTGCTTCGTTATCAATACTTTGGTCCTGCTTTGATGAATTCAGAAATGTTCCCATTCCTCAGGCTCTCTGCTCTTTCTTAGCCTTTCCTTTTGATCTAATACTATCTTTAATTTTCTAGTTTTCACAGTCAGATAGTTTTTCATTTTGAGCTTTACTCTCTTAAAGGGATATACATTTGCTGTGTGCTCTATATTAATTGTTTTAATAACATTAGCTATCCCTTGTTTCCTGTCATAACTTTTAATCTATTGTCCCAATACACCATAGTCTCCTTTTTTTGTTTAGATTTATGATCCTGTTCTTTATTGAACTAAATTGCATTCAATCCATGTACACATTTCCCTCAGATTACGACCATGCTTGCATCGTAACTGAAAGATTATTGATTAACCTTTACTCGTTGCACAATACTAACTTTAAAATAGCCTATTCTCTGGCTGGTTCTTTCACACTCTGATCTCGCAAACCATCTTCTCAGCATTCCATAAAATCGGCCTCCACTCTATTCTGACGTGGAGCCAGGGGTGGTGGTGGAGGCAGACACAATAGGAGCATAGAGTTTTCCCAGCTTTATTCAAGTCTACCTTGATTCTTCTACAATTCTTGTTCCATTCATAGAAACATAGAAACATAGAAAATAGGTGCAGGAGTAGGCCATTCGGCCCTTCGAGCCTGCACCGCCATTCAATGTGATCATGGCTGATCATCCAACTCAGTATCCCGTACCTGCCTTCTCTCCATACCCCCTGATCCCTTTAGCCACAAGTGCCACATCTAACGCCCTCTTAAATATAGCCAATGAACTGGCCTCAACTACCTTCTGTGGCAGAGAATTCCAGAGACTCACGACTCTCTGTGTAAAGAATGTTTTCCTCATTTCGGTCCTAAAGGAATTCCCCCTTATCCTTAGACTGTGACCCCTTGTTCTGGACTCCCCCAACATCGGGAACAATCTTCCAGCATCTAGCTTGTCCAACCCCTTAAGAATTTTGTAAGTTTCTATAAGATCCCCCCTCAATCTTCTAAATTCCAGCGAGTACAAGCCGAGTCTATCCAATCTTTCCTCATATGAAAGTCCTGACATCCCAGGAATCAGTCTGGTATGACTGGTATCGACTTCCATGACCCGATTTTGTACTATTCTTTTATGAATGGGGTCTACAGACAATGCTTACCAATGTTTTTCCCCCACATCGTTTTTCTAACTCTGTCTACTTCATGACTTTCTGAATAAAGATTAATTCTATCTACTGCCTTTATTCTATTCCTTATTATCAGGGTTACCCTCCTTTTCTTTCTGGAGTTTATAAGGCCCAGCTTTGAGGAGTCTGCGACTACAGCTCTGTAGTGCTTATTCGCTCATTTACATTTTTAGTTGCGTTATTATTTTTTATATCTTGTTACAATCACAATGTGCTTTCCTATAAAAAGCTTTATTTTCTAACATTTCCCCCCTGCTTTTAATTGGAGTAATAATCTTTTATTTGAATTGTTCTGGACCTTCACCTCCCAGTCACTAATCTTAAAATGTTCACCTTTGGCGGTGGCAAGAACATCAACTAAGTTTTGATAACTGATTTTATTCACAAAACAGCTATTTAGCTTGCTGGTCCTTACAACACGTCTGACCACAACGGTGGTCAGCACTCAGCTGCCGCGCGAAAACGAAACCGCGCGAAAACATGCGGCCCCTCCCGAGTCATGTGACCGCGGCTTCCGAACGCCGGGTTCGATATCTGCGTGCGCCACTAGGCGCCGCTACGCAGCCATGTTTTCGACACCTCCCTTTAACTCTGCAGCCTCCTGTGGTCCAAGATCTCTGCACGATTGCACTTCTGAGCTCTTGAATAACCCCTGTAATATTCAGCGCATTATTGTTTTTCCTTTAGATTATTTTTTTTTGTTTAGAGATACAGTACGGAAACAGGCCTTATGGCCTACCAAATCCGCGTCGACAAGCGATCCCTGTACACTAGCACTATTCAACACACACTAGGGACAATTTACATTTTTATCAGGCCAATTAGCTTCCAAACCTGTATGTCTTTGCAGTGTGGGAGGAAACCATTGCTCCTGAAGAAAACCCACGTGGATCACGTACAAACTCCATACAAACAGCACCCATGGTCTGGAGCAAACCCTGGTCTCTGGTGTTTTAAGGCATATACTTGGGCTAATCTCTATAATGCTAGAATCCACTCTCAAAATCTCTCTGCCTGTCTTTCTCATTCCTCTCCGGTGAGATTGAGGGACACCTGATAGAAGTATAGGAAATCTTGAGAGGCATAGACAGGGTCGACAGTCAGAACCTTTTTCCCAGGCTGGACATGTCAAGGGCATAGCTATCAGGTGAGAGGGACAAAGTTTAAAGGAGATGTGCAGGAGCAACTATTTTACACAAAGAGTGATGGGTCCCTGGGACGTGCTGCCAGGGGTGGCGGTGGAGGCAGACACAATAGTAGCATTTAAGATGCTATTGGATCGGCACATGGATTTGCAGGAAATGGAGAGACATGGAACAGTGCAGACTGAGGAGATTAGTTTCACTTGGCGTCATGTTTGGCACAAACATAGTGGGCTGAAGGGCTTGCTCCTGTGCTGTCCTGTTCTATGTTCTTAAAGATGCTCCTTAGAACTTACTTCATCTGCTCTAATTGTATCTGTGCGACTCATGGTCAGAAATTTACTTACCCTGTTTGTTGGGGCATTTTACTGTGCTTTGGGTACATTTATGGTTGTTGCAGTTACTGGGGCTGATCCCCCAATAATCCGTGTTGATGGCAGTTTTATATTGCGTTACACATTTATAAACAGATCAAGTTCTCCGTTTCCCTCTGTCGTTTGCTGTGCCGCTGTGTAAGATGACATTGACATTTCAGGTCATTGACCCTGACATTTATGCTTTGATGTTTGAATTTCATTCAGAATCATCTTCTATAGGCAATTATTTATCATATTGTCAAGACTGTTGATTTATCGGGGATGCGTTGTTTAAAGCATAATTTTAATTGCTGCTTGGTTGGAAATCAATGTGTGATTTGCTTCAATTATGAAATGTACAGAACAATTATTTTCAGGGCTCCGATGGCCAAGCTGAATATTAACCACTTATTGAATGTAATTCTTGTAACGAGCAGACAATCAAACCAAGGGCCATCGTGAGTTTGTGTGACATTTATATATGATTATAAAATTAAATGCCCCCAACTTGAACCTAATACCAAAGTGAAACGTGAAATGTGACGGAATTTGCTGAAAATCTGAAAACTATTACCACCGTTGAATCGACGTGACATTATACAATCAACCTTCCACTACTTCAGTGCCCACAGATTACGTGGTTACTGCGGACGTCTACAGCACAACATTACAATATTAGTCGCGGAAAGTAATTATGATTGAGAATGGCATAGGTTACTTACACAGGAAGCATTAGTGAAAACTTTTATGGTGAAATTAACAGGGTAATAAACATTGCCTGAGGCAAATTTCAGTGTTGAATGGCGAGAAATCCCAACATGTTAATCGTGTTGATTTTTGTTACTCCCTTGGCCAGTTTGTAACATTTGCCTTTCTTTTATTTCTGACCATAATGGATAACAAAACCTATTAGTGATACTAAAGAGGAAAATGTTGCTGATGGTCTGATTTCCCTGACTGATGTATCACAGCAGTATCCACAGATGGCATTTGAAGGTTTGTGTCAAGGGAATAATACTTTCAAAAATTAATCTGAGGACTTACAGTACGGAAGGAAATTGTTTAATGCATCTGCAGTGATTCTAGATTTCACGTTTGGCGATATTTTCAGTAGTTTGATAGATGCAGAATTTTCCCTGTGAATTCTCTTCCTTGATTTTGCAGGAAGTGTGCTTTACACTGCAGCCCAATACATAAAGCACAAATATTTAGGAAGAAACTGCAGGGGGCTGGTTTACACCGAAGATAGATGCGAAATAGACACAAAATGCTGGAGTAACTCAGCGGGACATGCCGCATCTCTGGATAGAAGGAATGGATGACATTTCGGGGTCCTGAGCACAACTGTGTAACGAGCAGGCACAGCAAGCAATGGGGAATGTCGGTGCGGCGGTCAATAATGGCGCCGATCGACAGACGAGGACGGACCACGTGGGTGTGAGGAACAGAAGAGGACCTGGCGTGGGGAGGGACTGCCGTGAGGAAGGGGGAAGAACAATGGAGACCCGGCATGGGGGAGGAGGGAGGGGGAGAATGAAGTGGGGCCTGGCGTCGGGGGCACTTTGTAACTTTGAAAGCGCCCTCTATGTGGCTACTATTTGCATACCTTTGGTATGCAAGCAAATAATTTAATTTGTGACTTGTCTCATGTGACAATAAAGCATTCATTCATGGCAAGGGGTATGGAATATAACATAACTTTGAGAGATTTAGTGAAACCACACCTGAAATACTGTGTGCAGCTTTGGTCCATAGACTTAAAGTAGGACAACTTGCAATAATTGGAAATAGTAAAAAGAAGGTTCATGGGGTTGATTCATGAGATTAAGAGGTTGACATATTTAGAAATGGTGAGCAGTTTGTCCTACTTTGATTGGAGTTTAGGAGAATGTGAAGTGATCTTAATGACACTTGGCCCATTGGCAGTGTAAATTCTGAGAGAGCATTTTTTGTTGATAGTTTCTACAATTAAGGAACGTAGTTTCAGAATAAGGGCTAGCTCATTTAAAAGGGAGAGGAGGAGGAATTTATACTTTAAGGCCTTTTTGAAATTATTTTCTGTCCTGGAGAACTCTCATAAATGGAACCATTTTGGAAGCATTCACAAAAATATTACACAAAGTACAGGAATATCTCCACTATCCAATGTATTGATCAGTACGGGTGTCAGGGGTTATGGGGAGAAGGCAGGAGAATGGGATTGAGAGGCAGAGATAGATCAGCCATGATTGAATGGTGGAGTAAACGTGATGGGCCGAATGGCCTAATTCTGCTCCTATAGCTTATGAATTTATGTAACAGCAGGTCAGACGCAGCTCTGGAGAACATGAATAGATTACATTTTGGGTCAGGAGCCTTCTACAATGATTATGAGCCTTGACTTCAACAAGATCTGCCAATAAATGGAGCCAGCCTGTAGGCCTGGAATATGCAGTTAAGACTTTTTCTGAAATTAAATAGAACCATTGTCATTTAGCCCTAAAGGTCATTGTCACCAGCGGGCAGCATGGTGGCGTAGTGGTAGAGCTACTGCCTTAGTTTGCCAGAGACCAGGGTTCGATCCTGAGTATGGGCGCTTGTCTGTACGGAGTTTGTACGTTCTCCCATGACCTGCGTGGGTTTTCTCCAAGATCTTCGATTTCCTCCCATACTCCAAAGGCATACAGACGCGCAAAGATGTATTGGCTTGGTATAAATATAAAATTGTCTCTAGTATGTGTAAGGTAGTGTTAATGTGCGGGGATCATTGGTCTGTGTGGATTTGGTGGGCCGAAGGGCCTGTTTCAGCACTGTACCTCTAAACTAAACTAAACTAAACTAATTAATCCATCAAAGGGCCCAACAAAGATTATTTGGGATGTGGGACAGGAACTATGAAGTTATTGGTCATCAGGAACCACTATATCAGCTTTACCAGAAGTTGAAGCCTTTCTTGAATGAAGGTAACAGTCAGGTACTAATTTTAGTGTTTGGGAGGGAGAAAGGCTTGGAGTTGGCAGCAGAGCATTGTGGAGACAGTCAAGTTCCAACAACCAGTGGTGGCAAGGTTGGGCGATGAAGAAACAGTGCTACACAATCACATTGTAATGCATTAGTTTTGTTTGATCTTAGTCAGAGGTTTTTGCTCTTTCTGAAGCTTATCCTGAAGGAAGACGATGTTTCCAGAAGGGGGAGAGTCTGGGACCAAGTGGCACAGACTCCCTTTTACAATGGCGATGATGAGAAATTTCCTTTGCCAGAGGGTGGCGAATCCATGGAATTCATTGCCGCAGATGGAGGTGGATGCCAAGTCATTGGGAATTTTTAAAGTGGAGATTGATAGGTTCTTCAAAAGTTTTGACCATCAAAGGTCAGGGGGAGATGGCAGGAGCATGGGGCTGAGAGGGAAAAATAGATCAGCCATGATCAATTGCCAGAGCAGACTCAATGGGTCAAATGATCTAATTCTGCTCCCATGTCTCATGGTCTTACAGAGTTTCCCTTAACTTAATGCTTGATGTTTGTCAATTTTTATTTTCAAAATATTTTTATTTTCAAGGGTGATTATCTGTATCTGACACTGACAGTTGTCGAGTGTGCTCCCCAGCCAGAATAGGAAGAGTAGGAAGAGTTTTTTTCACAGTACGAGCATGGATCACCTTGTTTTGTTATTAATATAATTAGGAGCATGCATCCATGATAAGGCTCCTCATGTTTGTTGTGTCATTAACAAAGGCCATTGCTGATCTTTTGCCTCATGCACTTTCCTCTCCAAGTCCAAATAATGTATCCTTCAGTCTTCAATGTGTTCAGTGTAGAAACAAGGAACTGAAGGTGCAGGTTTACCAAAGAAAGACACAAAGTGCTGGAGTAACTCAGCTGGTCAGGCAGCATCCCCGGAGAACACGGATAGGTGACATTTTGGTTCAGGATCCTGAACAATGGTCCCGACCTGAAACATCACCTATCCATGTTCTCCAGGGTTGCAGCCTCAGCCACTGAGTTACTCCAGCATTTTCAAATATTCAATGATCTTTATTGTCACATGTACCTAGGTACAGTGAGATGTTCATAAGTTTGTACGTGATAGCAGCAGAAATGGGCCATTCAGCCCATCAAGGCTACTCTGCCATTCGATTATGGCTGATCCACTTTCCCTCTCAACCCCATTCTCCTGCCTTCTCCCTATACTCCTGACACACGTGCTAATCAAGAAATGCTTTATTTTGCACATAACGCTGCAAAACCATACAGCAGATCTTGCCTAGGCAGTGCACAATGGTGTGGCATTGTACTTTATTTGTCACATGTACCGAGGTACAGTGAAACATTTTATATACAGTTCAGTACAAGTATCACTATGCATAAACACTTAGATATTTATTCGATAAGCAACTCAGACACAGTACAAGTGTATAGCAGTAGCACGCTGAGTCAGTGACAGACTCATAATTTGTTGTAAGTACAAGAGTTGCCATGTTTTTGGGCGGTCACGGTAGAGGTGCTGCCTTACAGCGAATGCAGCGCCGGAGATCCGGGTTCAATCCTGACTATGGGTGCTGTCTGTACGGAGTTTCCACGTTCTCCCCGTGATCTTTGTGGGTGTCCTCTGAGATCTTCGGTTCCCTTCCACACTTCAAAGACGTACAGGTTTATAGATTAATTGTCTTGGTAAATGTAAAAAAAAATGTCCCTGGTGGATGTAGGATAGTGTTAGTGTGATGGATCGCTGGTTGGTGCGGACCCGGTGCACTGGAGAGCCTGTTTCCGTGCTGTATATCTAAAGTAAACTAAATTTAAAAGAACAAAGTTACAAGTTCATCCAGCATTTGTGTCTTTCCTTACATGTGCTCCGTGATTAAACGGTGTCAACTTTCTTGGGGTAGGGAATTACTGCAATGTGGGAACGTAAAGGAAATACTTAAAATGGGATCAACCTGCAGAAAGCAGACATCCCGTTCTCTGCTGCTGCAAACTAGGTAAAACAGGTCCCCTTTGACAAACAAAGTTTCAACTCCACTGTGAATTTTGCGTAAATGAGGTCAAAATGTGCGATGTTCATCGGCTGGCATACTGCACATACCTCAGTGCACACAGGGCCCCGAGGCAAATTCCTTTTTTGTGTGTTTTATGGGCAGGAAGGATATGATTGAATTCAATTATTGGATTTTAGATAAAAGTCTCTTGAGCAAAGCACAAAAACGCGATGCTTCACAAAAGATTTTTTTTTCAATTCTACCTGCACAAGACCATATGAAAGTGTTGCACCATTTAGTCGGATTTAAAGATGCATGTTTGAGTCTAATTCGGGTAACAATTTTATTTCATTTTTGCTCCCTCGTGATTAAATCATATGCACACAACATCATGCCATCTATTTTTAGAACTGTCATGAGGAAACACTGATTGCAGAATAGTTCAGAGAGAGCACAATGACAAATGCACTTGTCATTATATACGACCAACTTTTGAGCTAACTCTGCACTTCATGTAGGGATTAAATTCATGCCACTGGATAACATGTGTGATCAGCTGATCTCATAGTCATAGAGCCTTAGGGTGATACAGCTTGGAAACAGGCCCTTCGGCCCAACTTGCCCACATCGGCCAACATTTCCCAGCTTCCCGAGTCCCACCTGCTTGCCTTTGGCCCATTTCCCTCCAAACCGGCCCTATCCTAACCCAGTGATAGCATCAGAATTAAAGGACGTTCTTTTAGGAAGGAGATGAGGAGGAATATCTTTAGTCAGAGGGTGGTGAAGCTGTGGAGACAAAGTCAATGGATATATTTAAGGCAGATTCTTGATTAGTACGGGTGTCAGAGGTTGTGGGGAGAAGACAGGAGAATGGGCTTTGGAGGGAGAAATAGATCAGCCATGACTAAATGGCAGAATATAATTGATGGGCCGAATGACCTAATTCTACTCCTATCACTATGACCTTATGATCTTATGATCTTTCCATGTACCTGTCTAACTGTTGGGATTTTCCCAGCCTCAACTACCCGCTCTGGCAGCTCGCTCCACACCCCCATCACTCTTTGTGTGAAAAACGGTACGCCTCTGATTCCGATTAAATCTTTTCCCCTTCGCCTAAACCTATGTCCTCTGGTCCTCAATTCACCTACTCTGGGCAAGAGACTCTGTGCATTTACCCGATCTATTCCTCTGAAGATCTGATCTGATATGTATCTGCAGATCCTGATTGAGAATGTGAGATACGTCTTTGCATTGCAGTCCAAACAAAAGTAGCAAAAAGCTTATTTTAACTGGCAAGGTTTCCGAAAAAAATAGAGAGGATTATGAGCCTAATTTTATACTTGTAATTTATACATTTACACATTGGCATCATTTATAGTCAGTCCATATATTTTGTACTTTGCATGCATTTATATTGTCTTGGAATACTGTCCTTTTCATATTGGCATATAGATTAACATATAGGCATATTGGTATATAGATTAACAGTGATTCTGTCGAGACATGGAAACAAAGATCTGCAGATGTTGGTTTACAAAAAGAGACACAAAGTGCTGGAGTAACTCAGCGGGTCAGGCAGTATGCCTGGAGAACATGGATAGGTGACATTTCGGGTTGGGACCTTTCTTTGGATTAGCGCAGAGATTTCACAGTGGAGCAGTGAAATGTAGATACATGGAACTGCAGATACTGGTTTGCAAAAAAAGACAGAAAGCCTGAAGTTACTCAGTGGGTCGGGCAGCATCTCTGGAGAACATCGATAGGAACCCTCGGATTGGGAACCTTCTTCAGACTGCAAGAGAGCATGTTCAGTAGACTGGATAGGCAGGAGCATGGCATGGAGTGAGGAAAGACTGATGCATTCTGCATTTATTTCAATGCAAGATGTCTGACAGGTAAGGCAGACCCTTCTTCTCCACTCCATTCTTCTCCGTCACCATTTTGAACCCTCTGTGTGGTTGCACGTGTTCGTAAAAATTCTGTCTGTAGCCATTCGAGTCAATTATAAACATTGTTGTTTGATTTTAGAATCCTCGCAACAATCAAAAGTTGATTACGTGGAAGAAACAAAGAATAATAACTGTAGGAGAGGTTGATTGAGACATTTCAATCTTAGTAAGTTAAAGGCAATGAAATTGTAGTCATTGTTACATTAAAAGTGACTGACATGCCACAAAGCGACCAGAGCCAAACTGATAAGAGCAACACAAAAACGAATTATTCCTTTAACATTTGGTCACCTTTGGAATGTAAAGAATTTGAATGACACACTTCACACTGCATTCAATCTGCCCTATTTAATTATGCATATGGCGACTGCGGCATTGAAATAGTTTTTTTTATGAATCTACCCATAATCGTTCCCTTGCCATCTTTCTGGTTATAGTGGAAGAGCTGCTATCAACAATATATAAAATAATCTGCAAATTTAAAAAGAGTATGATTTCTTGATTTCTTGATTTCGTGTGCTTCAAGGAATTGTTGATTAAGCCTTTTAGTTTAGTTCAGTTTAGTTTAGTTTAGAGATACAGCGTAGAAACAGGCCCTTTGGCCCATTGAGTCCACGCCAACCAGCGATCCTCGAGCGCTAACATTATCCAACACACACAAGGGACAATTTACAGTTTTACCAAAGCCAATTGTCCTGCAAAGCTGTAAGTAAGTAAGTAAAGGGCCACGAGCATGCGACCTGCTTGCGGCAAGCGTGACTAAACCGGAAGCAGGGGCCGCGCGAGGGATCCCCGTACTGGGCCAGTCCCAAGAGCATGCACCTGCATGCGGCGAGCGCGACCAAACCGGAAGCGGGGGCCGCGCAGAGGTTGAGTGAGTGACGTGAAGTTCGAGCGAAGTCCGTGGGAAGTTCGCGCGTGACATTCGGCATCAAAACGCTGCGTACGGTGTTAAGACGCTATGTACGCCATTGAGACGCTGCGCACGCCCCGCGCTGAATTTTTGAACACGGTCAGCTTTTCGGAGCCCCGCGCGATGTCGATCGAAGTGGGACCGGCCCCGCGAGGCCGTACGGCTCAAGCGTCCACGTTAGCTCAATGGCACTTTATGTGTCACATGTACTGAGGTACCGTGAAATTCATTTTTGTGTACAGTTCAGTACAAGTATCATTATACCCCTCCACTGTCAGAGTGAGGCCCACCGCACCTCATATTTCGTTTGGGCAACTTACAGCCCAGAGGTATGAATATTGACTGCTCTAACTTCAAGTAACCCATGCTTTCCCTCCCCCATCCTAGTTCTCTGACCAGTCTGATGGTCCTCCTGATTAAATTTTACATTGTATGCTTCATCACCACCTTCCCCGAGCTAACAATGATCAATTCTACATTTTCCTTAAACTTTGTCCCCTTTGATCTCTCGTTTTCACACCTTACCCTTCCATATCTCCCTCTCCGCTGTCTCTTAGTCTGAAGAAGGGGTTCGACCCAAAACGTCACCCATTCCTCCTATACAGAGATGCTGCCTGTCCCACTGAGTTACTCCAGTATTTGCGACTATACATAAGCCCTTAGATATACGTCGTAGATAAGCATCTCAGATGCAGTACAAGTATGGAGCAGGAGTACACTGAGATATTATACAGTCATAATTTGGTACCATTTTCACATCCCAGTTGTTCTAAGTGCAGGGTTCTTGACCTGACCATGCATAGAACATAGAAACACAGAAGGTTACACAAAAAGCTGGAGAAACTCAGCGGGTGCAGCAGCATCTAAGGGGCGAAGGAGATAGGCGACGTTTCGGGTCGAGACCCTCAGACATAGAAACTTAGAAAATAGGCGCAGGAGTAGGCCATTCGGCCCTTCGAGCCTGCACTGCCATTCAATTTGAGCATGCTGATCATCCAACTCAGTATCCTATATCTGCCTTCTCTCCATTCCCCCTGATCCCTTTAGCCACAAGGGCCACATCTAACTCCCTCTTAAATATAGCCAATGAATTGGCTTCAACGACCTTCTGTGGCAGAGAATTCCAGAGATTCACCACTCTCAGTGTGAAAAATGATTTTCTCATCTCGGTCCTAAACGACCTTCGTCCTTATGCAGGCCCGTTGTCCTGGCAACATTGCAGGGTTGGCCTGGCCAAGCATAGCCGTGGTGTCCTCCTCCACTGCTCCACCGCTGGGCGTTCTAAGGCTCAACGTGGAGTGAAAAGCATCAGTCGAAGCGCAGAAGTAGCATTAAGACACTCCAGCAGAAATCAGTAACTCAGAGGATAATGGTGCAGTCACATTTGGAGTATTGCGTTCTGTTTTGATCACTCTGCTAGAGGAAGGACGTTGTTAAGCTGGAAAAAGTGCAGCAAAGATTTACGAGGATGTTGCCAGAACAAGAGGGCCTAAGCTATAGAGAGAGGTTTATCTGGGGTGAATTACAGAGTATTTTACCCAAGATTGGGGAAATCAAGAATCAGAGGACATAGTTTTAAGGAGTAAGGGTCAACATTTAATTGGAAACTGAGGAATAATTTTTTCACTCATATTGCTCTGGAATGGGGTACCAGAAGGGGTAGTGGAGGAAGGTACTATAACAGCACTTTAAAAGACACTTGGATAGGTAATTGGATAGGATAGGTTTAGTGGGATGAGGTCCAAATGTGGGCAAATGGGGCTAACAGATTGGGACATGTTGGTTAGAATGGACGAGGTGGGCCGAAGGGCCTATTTCCGCCATCTGTCTCTATGAGACCAATGGGGAAGAAGATGGTTTTGACTATAGACTATTAGACTTTAGAGATACAGCGCGGAAACAGGCCCTTCAGCCCACACCAACCAATGATTAGACGAAGAAGAGGAAACACTTTTTCTCACAGAGAGTGGCGAGTCTGTGGAATTCTCTGCCTCAGAGGGCGGTGGAGGTGGGTTCTCTGGATGCTTTCAAGAGAGAGCTAGATAGGGCTCTTAAAAATAGTGGAGTCAGGGGATATGGGGAGAAGGCAGGAACGGGGATGATCAGGCATGATCACATTGAATGGCGGTGCTGGCTCGAAGGTCCAAATGGCCTACTCTTTTGTCTATTGTCTATTGATTACCCTCCACACTAACACTATCCTACACGCTAAGGAAAATTTATAATGTTACCAAAGCCAATTAATCTCCAAATCTGCACGTCTGTGGAGTGTGGGAGGAAACTGGAGCACCCAGAGCAACCCACACGGTCACAGGGAGAATATAAAAACTCCGTACAGAGAGCATCTGCGGTCAAGATCGAACCCGGGTTTCTGGCGCTGTAAGACAGCAGCTCCACTGCTACTCCTCTGTGCTGCCTGTTTAAATAAAAGCACAGATCTATAATAGGATCCAATATAATATCTGAGCTTCAAACAATTTGGTCACTCTCAACTCTCAAAGGAACAGCACATGTGGGGGGAAGACTTATCAGAATGAACAAAAACACCAGAACTGCAGATCATTCAAAGGGTGTCACTGACACAAGGAACTGCAGTTGCTAGTATCTCCTGCAAAAGGGTGAGTCAGGCAATCTTAGTTTAGAAGCTTTACAAGACCCTGAACATTGAGGAAATAGTCATTCCATCTTTATCGAACCAAGTCGTCACATCTACCAATAACCCTGACTCTATTTGAAGAAGGAACTCGACTCAAAACGTCACCTAGTCCTTTTCTCCAGAGACGATGCCTGACACGCTGAGTTACTCCAGCATTTTGCGTCTAATCCCCGTTAAACTGTCTTGTGCATGAGTTGAGGAAGCCTCGGTGACTGTATTGTCTCTCAAACATGAGGTTGGATCCTTAATATATAGTTTATAGAACATAAAATGCAGGATGGGACCCTTCAGTAGGACAGGACCACAGGCCCAGCAGTTAATAGTGTTTAAAAAAATGTTGAGAATCTCTCTCCTGCCAATCACGCCATGAAAGCCACGCCCCTTCCGGTGGGAGTGGGAGGGATTATAAAACCCGGAATTGTGGGTGTTACTCAGTCTCCACAAGATGGGGGAGAGAGAGGTCACGGCTCTGTCTGAGCTGTGAATCAACTGAATACACTGAATGTCTACTGAACTGTGCGTGTGGTGTTTATGTGGTGTTTACGTGGTGTTTTGTGTGGTTTTATGGTGGTTCTTTGGCAGTTTCACCCTGCTTGAAATGGTATGAAACTGCATTTGAATGAGGTGGCCTTTCACCCTGCATGAAATGGTATCAAACTGCATTTGAATTTGGTGGCCTTGCACCCTGCATGAAATGGTATGAAACTGCACTTGAATTTGGTGGCCTGCACCGTGCTTGAAGTAGTAAGAAACTGCACTTGAATCTGGTGGCCTGCACCCTGCTTTAAATGGTATGAAACTGAACTTCAATTTGGTTGTCTAGCACCCTGCTTGAAATGGTATGAAACTGCACTTGAATTTGGTGGCCTTGCACCCTGCTTGAAGTGGTAGGAAACTGCACTTATGTTTGGTGGCCCTGCATCCTGCTTGAAGTGGTAGGAAACTGCATTTGACTTTGGTGGCCCTGCATCCTGCTTGAAGTAGTAGGAAACTGCACTTCAGTTTGGTGGCCCTACACCCTGCTTGAAGTGGTATGAAATTGCACTTGAATTCGGTGGCCTTGCACCCTGCTTGAAGTGGTATGAAACAGCAATTTAATTTGGTAGCCTTGCACTCTGCTTGAAGTGGTAAGAAACTGCACTTGAATTTGGTGGCCTTGCACCCTGCTTGAAATGGTAGGAAACTGCATTTGAATTGGGTGGCCTTGCACCCTGCTTGAAATGGAATTTCAAGGAGTAGCTGTGAGTTAACTGCCAGCCCACCTGCCATGAGTGAGCTGCCAGCATATCAGGCTTGAGTGAGTGAGCTGTCACCCCAAGAATCTATCTGGCCCACAATGTCCATACTAGCCCTCTGGAAACCAGTCCCTTCATCCCACAATACCCCTACTAGTGCTCCAGAAAGCCCCCCCCCCCCCCCCCCCCCCCACTGGCCACCAATATTGGAATTGGTGGAGAGGTGGAATATTGTGTTGGGGGACCAGCCCTCCCGTGTGAACATGGGACCCAACGGGTCCCACAGTCTAGTATTTTTTAAATTTGTGACTTTTCCATTATGAGAGACGCTAGTAGGAATGCCAGTAGGACTTTCTGACAGTGAGTGTCATCCAGCTTCTTCTCCCACACTTCACACTGAGAGTGCTTGTGCTCTCAATTCTATAGGAGCTGCTTAAGGTGGCACAGGGTGATGTAATGCAATCAAATACTTTATGTAATAATACCATTTTACAATGTACATCAGTATAACAAGTTGCTTTTGTAAAGGACTAATATGCTGCAAAATAATTAAACAAAGCATATTAGTGTTAATTGTACTAACACGAGAGATAACGTGTCGAGGAGAATGATGGTATTCTATTATTAGCCTGTTTACAAATTAGGCCATTGTATGATAAACTGAACATGTAAATGTTTACCAGTGTCGTATAACTAGTAACTTTCAGTATATGCATTTGTGTTGACTTGTGGAGAAATAACTGATTCAGCAAGGCAGATAAATTAAAGAAGGTTTCACTGTTCATTTATGAATCAGAACACTAATTTGTGTATAAAATCATGAGAGGAATAGATTGGGGTAGGCGCACAGAGTTTCTTGTCCAGTGTAGGTGAGTCGAGGACCAGCGGACATAGGTTTAAGGTGAAGGGGGAAAAGATTTAATATCAATCTGAGGGGTAACTTTTTCACAAAAATGGTGGTGGGTGTATGAATAAGCTGCCAAAGGAGGTAGTTGAGGCTGGGACTATCTCAACAATTAAGAAACAGTTAGACAGGTACATCGATAGGACAGGTCTGGAGGGATATGGTTCAAATGCAGGCAGATGGGACTAGTGTAGCTGGGACATATTGGCTGGTGTAAGAAAGTCGGGCTGAAGGATCTGGTTCCACGCTGTATCGACTATGTCTTGAAATCCAAGACTCTGGTTTCCACAGTGTCTCCATCTGACTTGGAACTCGACAATGGGATGTGGAATCAAAGCTTCATATTAACAGCCATCTCATTAAAATATATGATGCACCAAAAAAACCTCAAGAGGGTAAGAATGTTAATGCCATCAATGCCATTTTGCTCATACAAGAGCAGCTACATTCTAGCGTCAGATACCCGGGTTTGATCATGACTACAAGTGCTGGCTGTACGGAATTTGTACGTTCTCCCTCGAGTTACACCTGTTTATTTCATCCTATACTCTTTCCTCTGGATTCATATCTTTTGCTTTCATCTCTGGCCTTTGTAGAACCACCTCTCTCACGTGTTCACATATTGAAACATAGAAAATGGTGCAGGAGTAGGGCATTCGGCCCTTCAAGCTAGCACTGCCTTTCACTATGATCATGGCTGATCATCTAGAATCAGTATCCCATTCCTGCTTTTTCCCCATATCCCTTGATTGTGTTAGCCCTCAGAGCCATATCTAACTCCTCTTGAATACAGGTACATCTATTACATGCCACACTTTGGTCTCCAGAGATGCTGCTTGACTCGTTGAATTGTTCAAGCACTTGATGTTTTTACTTTTCTGAAACAGCATCTGTAGTTCGTTGTTTCTACAATTAAATTATTATTTGCGGCAGCATTACAGGCACACTAATGCAACAGCGCACCAATAAATACACAATCATCAATAATATGTCAATAATCAGTAATACCTGGAAGCAGATCATAACATTGTTAAACTGATGTACATGATGCGACCAAAACAAAATCCATAGTTGGTCATAGTCAGTGAGGTAGGGTTATGGTTGGGTTTGTGCGGTGTTCAAGAGTCTAATGGTTTCTGGGAAGAAGCTGATGTCGAATCAGGAGTTCACGGTTTACAGGCTCCTGTACCTTCTTCCCGAAGGCAGTGAGATGAGTGTGTGACCAGCGTGGTGTGTATTGTTGATGTTGGCTTTCTTTTTTAGGTAGTGCCTCTTGTATCCCCCCTTTGATGATGAGGGGTCAGTAGCCACGAAGGACAAGGCTATGTCATGTCTATCACCTTCTGCAGTGTCCTTCAATCTTGGGCATTCGAGTTCATGAGCCAGGCTATGATGTAACCATTCAATACTGTATGTTCTCTGCTATACTTCTGTAGCAGTTCAACACAGTATCCGATGACATACTGAATCTCCTTAATCTTCGAGGGAAATATAGGCTGTAAAAAATAAGAGGAAAAAAAAACTGTGGTTGTCGAGAGAAACACAGTGAAGGAAAGGGCCAACCTAGAGAGTTATCGAGTGGTGCAGCGTGGCAACAGGTCCTTCGGACCAACTTGCCCAAACCAACCAACGTGTGCCATCTACACTAGTCTCACCTGGTGGAAAGATAGAACAGGACAAAAGTGGGCTCAGTGGGAGAAACAGGAAGTGTAATTGAAAAAATGTGACGAAAATTAGGGGAAACAGCGCAAAGCAAAATAGTGCAGGAAAGAAGGCGCTTGAAAGAGAGGTGGGAATGGTGCCTACGATAAGGGTGAAACATTTTACCAACTTGAAAAGTTGTTCCCACCATAATTCTGGATGTATCTGCATCCACATCTACAGAATACTTGTAAATTGATTATTTACTAGCAGGCACAAAATTCATTTTCAGGAGATGTTATTTCTTATTGCACCGAGCTCAATTTTATTTTGTCACTCTATACACTACTAATGGATCAAAGAAATGTATCTTTGAGAAAATTGAATTTCTTTCCTTTAAAAGTTGAAAGTTAAAAAATGTTCATTCGCAAAATAATAAAGGCACACCTCTGCCACAGTGCCAGAGACCTGGGTTTTATGCTGGCCTCGGGTGCTGTCTGTGTGGACTTTGCATGTTCTCCTTGTGAGAACATAGGTTTACTCCAGTTGCTCTGGTTTTCTTCCACATCTCAAAGACATGCAGGGTAGTAGGTTATAGAGTCATAGAATGATACAGCATGGAACCAGGCCCTTCGGCCCAATTTGCCCACATCAGCCAACATGTCCCAACCACATTAGTCCCACTAACCGCATTTGGTCCATATCCCTCCAAACCTGTCCTATCCACATATAGATACAAAATGCTTGAGGAACTCAGTGGGACAGGCAGGAGAGAAGGAATGGGTGATGTATCCGTTGAGACCCTTCTTCAGACTTCATATCCATGTACCTGTCTAACTGTTTCTTAAATGTTGGGATAGTCCCAGCCTCAACTACCTCCTCTGGCAGCTTGTTCCATACACCCTTCACCCTTTGTGTGAACAAAATGTCCCCTCGGATTCGTATTAAATCTTTTCCCCTTCACCTTGAACCTATGTCCTCTGGTCCTCGATTCCCCTACTCTCGGCAAAAGACTGCATCGACCCGATCTATTTTTCTCTTAATTTTGTATACCTCTTATACTGTAGATCACCCCTCATCCTCCTGTGCTCCATGGAATAGAGATCCAGCCTACTCAACCTCTCCCTATAGCTGACATCCTCTAGTCCTGGCAACATCTTTTCTGAATCCTTTCAAGCTTGACAATGTCTTTCCTTTAACTTGGTGCCCGGAACTGAACACAATATTCTAAATGCGGTCTCACCAACGTCTTATACAACTGCAACATGACATCCCAACTTCTATAGTCAATACTCTGATTGATGTGCCTAAAGCCTTTTTGACCACCTTATCTTTTTTGTTAATATTATTTTTAGATGCAATTGTACAAGAATAAAACATTCGGCATGTAAAATTATACAATTATTGGACAGCTTCAATTTTGACCTTTTAACCTGAAAATGAAAGAAAAGAGAGAAAGGACAAAAGTGAAAAAACAGAACCCCTGGACTACCAAAGTAGTGTGGCCAAAGAGTGAATAAAGATATCAGAGAGGAAAAGAAAAAAAAGAAAAGAATAAAAATTTAAAAAATAATAAAAAAGTGGAGATTATACCTGTCCCTCATCATCTCCTCCCCCCCCCCCCCCCCCCCCACCTCACCCAACCCATAGTTGGATTAAATCCAAATTTGTGCTGCATCATACTATCCTTGTAAGAATTCGGTAAAGGGTGTCCATGTCTTGAAAAATGATCTTGTTTTTCTGCCAAGCCAAGCCTAATATTTTCCAGATGTAGTGTCTCAGACATGTTTGTAATCCACATCTTTATAGTAGGGACTAATGTGTGTTTCCAAAAGTTTTTTCACCGTGATAAGGCCATAATTAAGGAAACGTCTTTGAAATAATGTTAGCTCAGAACAGGCTTCTGACGTACCTAGAGTAATCAATTCTGTGTCAGGGTCTAATTTTATTCTAAGAAAAAATTACAAAAATCCCCCTCCAGAAATTATGTAACTTTATATACGAGGCAAAATAATGAGTTGTGGTTGCTTCCTGAAGGAGGCATTTATCACAAATAGGTGAAACATTTGGGAAGATCTTATTTAGTTTAGACGCTGAATAAGAAAGTCTATGCCTTATTTTAAATTGTATTAACGAACGCCTGACGTTAAGGGAACAGTTGTGTACATATAGAAGGCTTTCCTCCCATCTATCTTTTAAAATATCTTTTAAGGCCCAATTCTTCTTCCCAAACTCACTTGATTATTTCCGACAATGGGATTTGTATATTTAAAAGAGTATCATAAAGGTACGATATTAACTTATTTGAATCTGAATTTCTATTCATGCAGCCTTTTTGACAAGCTTATCTAGCTGTAACTCGACCTTCAAGGAACCATGCACCTGTAGCCCTAAATCTCTCTGCTCTACAACACTACCCAGGGGCCTACCATTTACTGTGTAGGTCCTGCCCTTGTTCGATGTCCAAAAATACACCACCTCACACTTTTCAGTATTAATTTCCATCAACCATTCCTCTGCCCACCTGGCCAATCGATCAAGAACCTGCTGCAATCTTTCACAACCATCTTCACTATCTGCAAAACCACTCACTTTTGTATGAACAGCAATCTTGCTAATCTTTCCCTGTATGTTCTCATCCAAATCATTGATGTATATGACAAACAGTAACGGGCCCAGCACCAAACCCTGAGGCGCAACACTCGTCACAGGCCTCCTGTTTGAGAAGCAACCCTCCACCATTACCCTCTGCTTCCTTCCATGGAGCCCATTTGCTATCCATTCAGCTATCTCTCCTTGGATCCCATGCGATCTATCCTTCTAGAGCAGCCTACCATGCGGAATCTTGTCGAACGCCTTACTGAAGTCCATGTACACAGCATCTACAGCTCTGCCCTCATCAACCTTTTTGGTCGCGTCTTCAAAAACATCAATCAGATTTGTGAGACACGACCTCCCACGTACAAGACCATGCTGACTATCCCTAATCAGCCCTTGTCCATCCAAATGCCTGTATAACCTATCCCTCAGAATACTCTCCAATAACTTACCAACTACAGATGTTAAGCTCACTAGTGGGAGAGTCTAGGACTAGAGGTCAGATCCTCAGAATTAAAGGACGTTCTTTTAGGAAGGAGATGATGAGAAAATTCTTTAGTCAGAGGATGGTGAACCTGTAGAATTCATTGCCACAGAAGGCTGTGGTGGCCAAATCGCTGGATATTTTTAAGGCAGAGTTAGATATTTTCTTCATTAGTACAGGTGTCAGAGGTTATGGGAGAAGGCAGGAGAATGGGGTTAGGAGGGAGAGATAAATCAGCCATAATTGAATGGTGGAGTAGTCTTGATGGGCCAAATGGCTTAATTCTACTCCTATCCTTATGACCTTATGACCTTCATTTAATTGTTCTGTTTTGGTACATCTAGCTATCTATCATCATACACTTATTAAAAGTCTGATCTTGTATGTGTGTATATGCATGTGTGTATGTGTGTGTATATGTGGTTGTCTTTACATCTTCACAAAAACACTACCCGATAATGATTACATTTTGCATACATTTTTCCCGTCGAGGCTGAGAGCACCTTATCTGAACATTTTATGCTTTATTTCTTGACTCATTACTGATTAAAAATCTAAAAATGTCAGAAGACTGAAATTAAAAACAGCTGCTTCAACTGATGTCATCACAATAGCTCAGCGAGATAGAGATAGAGATCGTCCTCAATGAAGATTTAATCCTATATTTGACGTTATTCGCGATGAAGCTTTAAAAATGCCAACTTTTACAAGATTTTTACATATTCTGATTCACATTTTTGCCCTCTAGGCAGAGATTACTTTCACTGAACATTTTATGTTTATTTCTCGACTTATTACTAAAGTAAAAAAAAAAAAAAATACCTTGAACTTCAAACCGACCAGCTTCAACTGATGATGTTACAATGGTAAACTCAACTGATAACGTCACAATGGATAAACTAGCAGGGGGGGAGGAGGGGGGGGGGGGGGGGGGGGGGGGGCGAATAGCTATTGCAACTTGCAGGGCAAGTGCAATTGGATTTTTTATTAAAGAGCACTGCTGAGGGAAGTGCTGGAATCTAACGTTTGAGAGCGGCTTGAGTTAGAGGACCACGCCTCCCGTGGGGGCTACGGGTAGGGAACAGGTGCGTTGGGGGATCAACCCAATGGGTCTGCATTTGGTCTAGTACATTACTAAAACTTTCATCTTGTTTATTTGTTTGTTTGTTCCCGAAACTCTGCAAAAACAGTACACGAGAGCCCAACAATGTTAGGCCCACCTTACTCACCATTGACCTGTGATGTGAACTAGCAAGTATTTTTCAGATTGATGTTATATTTTACAAGTTATTACAAGTTATTGACTTTTCAAACTTTAATAAGCAGTCGCGCTACCACATGCCGGCTGTGCTTGCGCAGTTGGAAGAAGGTTGCCGTGACTTGCATCACAACGGGGATCTCTGGCATCACGAAGGGAACCTGTCAGCCTCGTCTGTGCAGTTGGGGGCTATGGGTGAGTGGTGGAATATTATGTTGGGGGACGGGTACCCAACGGCTCCGCACTTGGTCTAGTATGACAATAAAAAGACTCTTAACTCTCTTTCTTAATCCATTGAGTTCCTCTAGCAGTTTGTTATTTTTTTTCTCAGGATTTCAGCATCTGCGGTCTCTAATGTGAAACATTGGTTGATTTCTTGCAGTGTCCCGATTCGGCTTGTAAGCAGGATCTGTTGGCCTACTTGCAACGTATCGCACTCTACTGCCACCAACTCAACATCTGCAGCAAAGTGAAGGCAGAAGTCCAAAACCTGGGAGGGGAGCTGATTGTTTCAGGGGTAAGTAATGGTTAAATGTAGTGCTAAAGTGCTAAAGAATGCCTCTGTCACTTCTCGCAAGCTCCACAATGGGTTGTTGCCTATTCCTTTCTTAATAGTGTGTTCATCTGTGCACGCTTCATTAGCTATGATGCTACATTTTTATTAATGTGCTTGTATGAGTGGCAAAATATACATATTTAACAATAGCTGTGACCTCATTAAAATTTGCATGAGGCATATTAACTTAAGGAATCTGAGGTTCCCTCATATTTCATTCCACTCCGCTGCCACTGGGATTTTCTTTTCCTCTCTCCTCGAGCCACAATAGCTCATTTATGACAAAATCTAAGCAACATTATTTAAATGATTCTAGCAACAAGGAGGTGTTATTTATAGGCATCTGAGATACGCTGCTACCGAATCAAAGGGAGAAGCGTCACCAAAGCCGACAGTTGCTTTGCTCTGAAGGACAAAGCCTGAACTTCCAATAATCTGTCAATGGCGCTACATTTCAATACGTGGTGCAATGTTTGCATTAACTTTTGGCATCAGGATTCAAAGCCAGCCTGACTAACTGCACGAGGATCTACTTTAGCAGCTGGTTAAAGGGCCTGTCCTACAAGCATGCAACTCTATGCGATTAGTGCGACCTAACGTGGTCGCTTGAGCCGTCCGGCGTCACGGGGCCGGCCCCACTTCGATCGCCGGAGCCGTGCGGAATTGTGCGGAGTTCGTCCCGAGTTCGTCCCGACACCGCGCGGGGCTCTGAAAAACTGACTATGTCCAAAAATTCCATGCGGCAACGGCTTGTCGGCTCGCAGTCGCCTCGACGCATTACACACCGCCCCGACATTGTGCCTCCGTGAACCTATCTGTAGGTGCCTCCGTGACCCTATATGTGTGTGGCTCCGTGGCCCTCTGTGTGTGTGTGCCTCTGTGCCCCTCTCTGTCCTGGCGAACTTACCTTAGACTTCGCTGAAGGTTCACCTCACTTCACCTTCGCGCTGCCCCCACTTCTAGTTTGATCGCGTTCATCGCATAGAGTTGAATGCTTGTAGGACAGGCCCTTTAGTTTCATTTCGTTTAGTTTGGAGATACAGCATGGAAACAGGCCATTCGGCCCACCGACTCCACAACAAACCAGCAAGCCCCGCACACAAACACTATCCTACACACACTAGGGACAATTTACATTTACACCAAGTCAATTAACCTCCAAACATGTACGCCTTTGGAGTGTGGGAGGAAACCGAAGATCTCGGAGAAAACCCACGCAGGTTGTGAAAAAGAGAATCAGTTTCCATCTGCATTAATTATTTTCCACAATCTCTGAGCACCCCAAAGTGCAGGTAAACTCCACAAGGACTTGGACAGGTACATCGATCAAAAAGGCATTACCCTAATATTGTGGAAGCACCGTTCAGAAGGCGGATACAATTTACAGTTTTGTTTATTGTCACGTGCACCGAGGTACAGTGAAAAGCTTCTGTGGTGTGCTATCCAGTCATCAGAAAGACAATACATGGTTACCATTGAGCCATTCACAGTATAGACACATGTCTTGACTATGTCTTGCCACTGGATCCAGATAGGCCAGGATGAGAGAGCGAGGCTGACGATTTGCGCAACTCTCCCTCACTTTAATCCAAGTCAAGCACAAGTCATGACTTCAGGATCCGTACCGCCCAACTGGGCGAAGCAAGATCACCACAGGAGCGCGTACAGCTGAGAGGAAGCGCAACGCAGAAGCTCAGAGGAAACGTGTCGCGCGCAAGGCTCGAGCCACTTTTGCAACTTCTATTGCAAAACGCACCCAACTGCGTCTCATATGCGGGCGAGCCTTCCGGGCCCGGATCAGTCTCACCAGTCACCTCCGGACCCACAAACAAAAACACTGAAGTCATGGTCTTCTTCGACTACGGAGGACGAACAACAACACCATGATAAGGGAATAACGTTTAGCGCAAGGTAAAGCCAGCAAAGTCCAATCAAGGATAGTCCGAGGGTCACCAAAGAGGTAGATAGTAGTTCAGGACTGCTCTCTGGTTGTGGTAGGATGATTTTGTTGTCTGATAACAGCTGGGAAGAAACTGAATCTGAATAACAGAGGGGAGAAGAGCTATTTCTGTGGTGTATGCTTTCAAGCTTCTGTATCTTCTGCCGGATGGGAGTGTGGAGATGAAGAAATGGGTGGGCCTTGTCAGCATTTAAAAGACACTTTGAAAAGCTTGTGGATATGAAAGGTTAAGAGGGATATGGGCCAAACATGGGCAAATGGAACCAGCTTAGATGGGGCATCTTGGTTGGCATGGTGGGTTGGGCTGAAGGACTTGTCTCCTTGCAGTAGGCCCTCTTAGAGAGTCAAATTACTCATGCTATGAAGGCATTTCATGAGAAACCAGTTGCTTTTTGTAATGTGATTTATGCTGGAAATAGATATAATAGTCTATTGGCCTCATAGCCTCAGAATTAAAAGGGCATTCCTTTAAGAAGGAGTTGGAGGAATTTGATTTGTCAGATAGTGGTGAATCTGTGGAATTGATGGCCACAGACGGCTGTGGAGGCCAAATCAATGGAAATGTTTAAGGCAGAAATAGATTCTTGATTAGTACGGGTGTCAAAGGTTGTGGAGAAGGCAGGAGAATGGGGTTAGGAGGGAGAGATAGATCAGCCTTGATTAAATGGTGGCGCAGCCTTGATGGGCCAAATGACCTAATTCTACTCCTATCACCTATGAACATGACCTACATCAAGCCTGAAGAAGGGTTTCGGCCCGAAACGCTGCCTATTTCCTTCGCTCCATAGATGCTGCCTCACCCGCTGAGTTTCTCCAGCATTTTTGTCCACCTTCGATTTTCCAGCATCTGCAGTTCCTTCTTCAGCATGACCTACACCAATGTCTGCATACAATGGCATGAATTATTGAGCAGAAACACTCAGTGCTGGAGCATCGCAACAGATTAGGCAGAATCTGTGCAGGACACAGAGAGGTGACACTTCCACTCAGGACCCTTCAGACTGATTGCAGCGGGGGGGAAAGAGATGGGGGTAGGGCAAAGCCTGGCAAATGATAGCTGGATATTGGGGACCCGCTGACTTACTCCAGCACTTTGTGCTTTCCTCAAGATTCCTGCATCTGCAGTTCCATGTATCAGCATGAATGACCGATTTTTAATTTGGTGTATTTTGGGAATACAGCATGAAAACAGGCCCTTCGGCCCACCGAGTCCGTGCTGAGCGGAGATCCTTGCACATTAATACTATCCTACACATGCTAGGGACAATTTTACATTTATACCAAGCCAATTAACCTAAAAAGCTGTTAAAGAAGGAACTGCAGATGCTGGAAAATCGAGGGTACACAAAATGCTGGAGAAACCCAATGGGTGCAGCAGCATCTAGGGAGCAAAGGAGATAGGCAACGTTTTGGGCTGAAACCCTTCTTCAGACTGATGGGGGGAGGGGGGGAGGCGGGGGGAAGAAAGGAAAAACGAGGAGGAGGAGGAGGAGCCCGTTAGCTGAGGGAGAGGTAGGAAGGGGAGGAGACAGCAAGGGTCATCAGAATTGTGAGAATTCGATGTTCATGCCAAGAGGATGCAGACTCCCCAAGCGGAATATGAGGTGCTGATCCTCCAATTTGTGGTGTTGCTCACTCTGGCCGTGGAGGAGGCCCAGGACAGAGAGGTCGGATACGGAATGGGAAGGGGAGTTGAAGTGCTGAGCCACCGGGAGGTCGGGTTGGTTAATGCGGACCGAGCGGAGGTGTTTGGCGAAACGATCGCCCAGCCTCCGCTTGGTCTCACTGATATAGATCAGCAAAATTGATATAGATCACCGATATAGATCAGCAGAACCTACGAAACTGTACGGCTTTGGAGTGTGGGAGGAAAACTAAGATCTCGCAGAAAACCCATGCAGGTCACGGGGAGAATGTACAAACTGTGTACAGATAAGCGCCCGAAATTAGGATCAAACCCGGGTCTCTGGTGCAATAAGGCAGTAGCTCAACCGCTGCGCCACCATGCCGCGCTACTGCGGTAATAGATATCGGGGAGAGGTCACTGCAGCTAACTCTCTTGTCGGCGGCACAGTGATACAGCGATAGATTTGCTCCCTTACCGCACCAGAGACCCGTGTTCCATCCTGATGACAGGTGCTGTCTGTATGGAGTTTGCACGTTCTCCATATTACCATATGGGTTTTCTCCGGGCGCTCTGGTTTCCTCCGCGTTCTAAACGCATGCAGGTTTCTAGGCTAATTGGCCTCTGTAAAGTAGCCCCTGGTGTGTCGTGTGCAGGTGCAGGAGGAACGCAGTTCACATCTGAGTTGGCTTTTAGTTTATTGCCACGTGTACTGAGGTACAGTGAAAAACCTTTGTCGCATGCTTAGCAGTCATCGAAAAGACAATAAATGATTACAATTGAGCTATCCACAGTGTACAGGTAAATGGAAAAGGGAATAACGTTTAGTGCAGGAGGAAGTCCGATCAAAGATAGTCCAAAGATTCTCCAATGGGGTAGATAGCAGCTCAGGTCTCTCTCGGTTTGTTGGCAGGATGGTTCAGTGGACTGATAGCAGCTGGGAAGAAACTGTCCCTGAATCTGGAGCTGTGCATTTTGCCTTTTGCCTAATGGGAGAGGGGAAAAGAGGGAGTGGCCAGGATGCGACCCATCCTTGATTATGCTGCTGGCCTTGCCAAGGCAGCGTGGATGTGGAGAGGATGTTTCCACTAGTGGGACAGTCTAGGACCAGAGTTCATAGCCTCAGAATTAAAGGACGTTCATTTAGGAAGGAGATGAGGAGAAATTTCTTTAGTCAGAGGGTGGTGAATCTGTGGAATTCTTTGCCACAGAAGGCTGTGGAGGCCAAGTCAGTGGATATTTTTTAAGGCGGAGATAGATAGATTCTTGATTAGTACACGTGTCAGAGGTTATGGCGAGAGGCAGGAGAATTCGGGTTAGGAGGGAGAGATAGATCAGCCGTGCTTGAATGGCGGAGTAGACTTGATGGGCCGAATGGTCTAATTCTACTCCTATCACTTATGACCTTATGACCGGTTGGTACTTTAGTTGGCGAACCCAGCTAGGGGACGGTGGGAGATGGAAGGGAAAATGCACTGCATTTGATGAAGCTGAGGTGAAAAATGAATGTTTCACTCCTCAAAGCCACGGAACCTTGGCTTTGCGACAAGCATGAATATGCCACCTTCCAGCTCCAACTGCAGCCGGAAATCACTTCTCAGACTATACCAATTGCTTTTTCGCTGTCAGTGTAAGTTTACTGTGGCAGACCGGCTTAATACATATGTATGCAGCTCACACAAATGCAAAGTTCAGCTGCAGACACACGTCTCCTCCTCAAACTTACATGCAGCTGGGACCAGCATTCACCCGAGGCAAATGCCAACAGCAACTTTAAACATTGAAGGCTTCTGTTCTGGCTCCTCTGGCGCGGATCCTGCATTGTGCATCTTTCAACAGGACCACACTGCTCATTCATGCCTCCTAGCATAGGTGAAAGCTCTCTGCAATCTTCTCTCGACTGATTGACTGAAGGATACAACATAGAAACAGTCCCAGAAGTTCACACTGATAGTCGATCACTCATTCATACTTGATCAAAGTTATCCCACTTTTGCATCCCCTCCCTGCACACTACGGGCTATTTAACAACGTCCAATTAACCAATTAATCAATGATCGTCACAAAAAGCTGGAGTAACTCAGTGGGGCAGGCATCATCTTTTGAGAGAAGGAATGGGTGACATTTCGGGGCTGAGACCCATCTTCAGAACAGTCAGGGGGAAGGGAAATGAGAGATATAGGCGACAAAGGAGGGAGATGAAGAACAATGAATGGAAGATATGCAAAAAAGTAACGATGATAAAAGAAACAGGCCATTGTTCATGGAATCATGGAATCATGGAAAACTTTATTGTCATTCAGACCTTTGGGTCTGAATGAAATTTTGTTGCCTGCAGTCATACATACAGTAAATAACAAAACCCACAATAAACACATATTTAACATCCACCACAGTGAGTTCACCAGACACCTCCTCACTGTGATGGAAGGCAAAAATCTTGTCTTTGTCTCTTCCCTTCTTGTTCTTCCTCTTCCTCTGCGCTGAGGCGACCCAGGCCTCCGATGTTGTGACCGCACCGGGTGATGTAAATAAGTCCCACGGCTGAACCGCGCTCCGTTAACATTGTAAACTGGTTGTTGGGTGAAAACGAGAAGCTAGTGCGACTTGGGTGTGGGAGGAATGGAGGAGGAATGGAGAGAGAGGGAATGCCACGCTTAATTGAAGTTAGAGAAATCAATATTCACCCCACTGGGCTCCAAGCTGCCCAAGCCAAATATGAGATGCTGTTTCTCCAATTTGCGTTTAGCCTCACTCTGACAATGGAGGAGACCTAGGTCAGAAAGGTCAGTGAGGGAATGGGAAGAGGAATTAAAGTGTACAGCAACTGGGAGATCTGAGCGCAACGAAACGACCGTCCAGTCTACTTTTGGTCTCGCCGATGTATAAGAGTCCACATCTTGAAAAATGGATACTGCAGATGATGTTGGAGCAGGTGCAAGTGAATCTCGGCCGAACAAATCCACACATCTATGGGATGTAGGGGGAAACCAGAGCACCCGATGGAAATCCATGCTTACAGGGAGAACATGCAAACTCCAGACGCAGACAACACCCGAGGTCCCGGATTGGACCCGGGTGTGTGGCACCATGAGGCAGCAGCTCCACCAGCTGTGCCACTGTGCCTCATTAGATATTCTCCTGTGTTTATACATGACTCTTCAGTCTTCTAGTTCATCTTACTTTTGCTGATATTTGACCTCTTCGGCGCCCACTGGAGGATCGGAGGCATGAAAGCTGGACGCAGGCTGGAGGTCAGACTGGAGCTGGACTCGCCCAGTAGGCCTGCCTGAAGGATCGCAGTTGGAAGGACTGGGAATCCGCCCAAAACACTCTTCGGTCGGTAGGACTGGAAACGATTATAATGAAGAAAAAGTGGGCAAGAAAGAAATCCATCAGAACAGAACTTGCAGCATTTCTTTTCAACTGATCAACAGGAGAAATTTCAGACCAATATTTTACGGCTGTAGTTTAATGTGACAGTGTGCTGATCATTGATTGCTGCATCAGAATGGTGGAATGAGAAGAAAAAACTATGTTACATGGTCCTTAATCTCATCAAAGAAGAGAGCAGTTCTGTCTTTCATTAAAATCCTTGACTTAATGGTAATTTCCTCTCTCACAGTCTCTGTTAGCGACAGCAAGCTCATTTAATTCCTCGAGACATTTATAGATCTCCAACCTCTCATGATTATATTTGATTGATCGAGATTCACTCGAACATGACCACTTTTTATTTAACACTTTATTACTCAGTCTGACAACTGTAGTTTCACTCTTCCATGCTCTGATTCACCCTGTAGTCTGTCTCCTGGTCTGACATGCATACGGGAAAATAATTGATTCACTGCAATGCTCCCTATTTCGTTCTGACATCTTGTGATTGATCCACGGTTAGATTTTTTGAGTGAAATCCTATTTATAGAACAAAAATGTTAACACAACATAAGAACATAATGCTTATAACATTTTCCATGTGTAACAAAGCTGGAAACATTGCACCCCAGAAGTAATTCATGTTAGAGTCATAGAGTTTTACAGCGTGGAAACAGGCCCTTCAGCCCAACTTGCCCACATGTCCCATCTACCGTAGTCCCACCTATCTGCGTTTGGCCCATATCCCTCTAAACCTATCCTATCCATGTACCTGTCTAATTGTTTCTTTAACGTTGCGATAGTATCTGCCTCAACTACCTCCTCTGGCAGCTCGTTCCATAAACCCACAACCCTTTACTTGAAAATGTTACCCCTTAGATTCTTATAAAATCTTTGCCCCCTCATCTTAAACATATGTCTTCTGGTTCTCGATTCCCCTACTCTTGATAGTTGCTCATTCTAAGCTTCCCCCCCAGTCTAGTTTCTGTAAAAACACTGAATCAAGCACTTGAACAACTAATCTTTATTTTAACAAAAGCGCAATTACAATTCAATTCAACTACCTATCCCACCGCAGGTTCGATTCTCGTATCTGCCTGATCAAGCCCTCTAGGCCTGGCTCAAACAGAGACACTCCAGAAGGTCACGCAGTCCCAAGCGCTCTCCCAGATGATCGACGCGGGACTTCGTGGCAGCTGGCTTTTATAGGTCCCGGGACCTCGAGGGACCAAACCACATGGCGGTGGTCTCTTAATAATCCGATTACAGATATCGATTAACCCCATACATAACAGACTTTTCCCGAACCCAATAATACAACAGCTCAAAACATTGTATTCAAACAGGACTTCTCAAGGAAGCCAACATAGAAACATTTACCCTGATCTGCGAGAAACCCAGACAAGGCTCAATACCTCATCCAATCAACACTCCGCAACATTATTTACAATTATTTACAAGGTGTATGTCTGGTTTGCAGCCATCCAATCCATTCTATGCATTTTGCACCTCATTGTCAGGGTCTGCAGATGTTCTTATTCTTTTCTTGCAAATTGTATCTAGGCTCTAGACACACTGGCACCGCTCCGCAGCTTGTCCCAGCTCTGCAGTGAGCAATTCCAAATTGACCAAATCTCCCAGCAGCCCTGAAGTTTTTACTCCATTTTAAAGTCTGAGTCTCTCCAATTTGGTCAGGATTAACACTCTGGGCAAGAGACTCTCTTTACAGTTTAGTTTTTTGTTACATGTACGGAGGTACAGTAAAACGCTTTTGTTATGTGCTATCCAGTCAGCAGAAAGACAATACATGATTTAATGGAGCCATGCACAGTGTATAGATACAAGATAAGTAATAACATTTAGTGCAATTTAAAGCCAGCAAAGTCCGATCAAGGATAGTCTGAGGGTCACCAATGAGGTAGATACTAGTTCAGCACTGCTCTCTGGATGTGGTAGGATGATCAGTGGTAGGACAGCTGGGAAGAAATTGTCCCTGAATCTGGAGGTGTGCGTTTTCACACCTCTATACCTTTTGCCGGACAGGAGAGGGGAGAAGAGGGAGAGGCCAGGGTGCGACTCATCATTGATTATGCTGTTGTCCTTGCCGAGGCAGCGTGAGGTGTAAATGAAGTTTATAGGTGGTTGGTTTGTGTGATGGCATGGGCTGCGTCCACAATTCGCTGTGTGTCTCCCCAAGCTATTCCTGTCATGATGTTGTGAAATTTGATACTACACAAGTTACTGCTAAAGACAAAAGCAAATGCAGATGTTGGAACCTTGAGCAATATACAAACTACTGGTCGACTATGTGACGGAAACAGCAACTGAAGAAATCAACACTACTGGGAGTGATGGACTTCCAGGGCTATTCGACAGATGCTAGGATGAATGTCAATGGTGACGGCATCCCAAGAATAGCCCTGCGCTGGACACCGGAAGGGAAAACGAAAAGAGGGAGACCCAAATCCACCTGGTGTCGAACTGTAGAGGAGGAAATGAAAACAATGGACCTGACCTGGGGTAGTGTCCAGAAGCTAGCCCAGAACAGACAGGAGTGGAGGACCGTCATTGCTGCCCTACATGTCTGGAGGCATAATAGGCAGTAAGCAAGTAAATAAGTAAGTGGTCAAAATCCGTGGATCAGTCAGAATTTGGGGAAGGAAATGGCAACTAGTCTAGAACAGGGAAAATATCTTTAACATTATGCTTGATTGATGTGAAAGGATTTTAATTAACAAAGGTAGAGTTAGATTAAAATCAAAGCTTAGTTAGTTTAGAGATACAGCGTGGAAACAGACCTTTCGGCCTACTGACCCCGAACTGACCATCGATCATCTTTACACTAGTTCTAGCGTGTACAGTGAAAAGCTTTTTTATTGTGTGACATCCAGTCAGCAGAAAGACTATACATGATTACCATCAAGCCATTCACTGCGTACAGATACATGACAAAGAGAATAATGTTTAGTGCAAGATATTGATTGATAAAAATACATCTATTGATGCTCCTGAACACATCATCAGTGATGTAACCTGCGGTCTTTGGGTGTTTCGGGTCTTTCAACATCAGACACCCTGGGCCAGGCGACCCGGCCGTGGTTGATCACACCACTGCTTGTGTTCAAGTGGCATTCGCTCCTCCTCATGGAGCTCCTCTCCTGATCCAGAGCCATCTCGAGGCCTTCTCCGCTGCCTCTGTGGTGTTCTTGATGGCTCTTCTGCACTCCATTCCCTTGATGCCCAGCGCACTCAAGGCTTTGTGAAGCGATTGCCCAGCAAAACCACTGCAGCCGGCCTCGATGGGCATTCACCTGCTTAGCTGTCTATGGCCAGCTCTTCGTACTTGGTAATCTTCCCCTCGTGGTCATTTTCCCCTCATCTTCCCCTCCAGACGGTCCTCCCACGGCACTGTCAATTTTTGGTCGCCTCTGAGACCAGGAGGATATCTGGCCTCAGGATGGTCGTGGCAATGTGCTGTGGGAACTTCAGCTGTTTCACCAGTCTACAGAAAGCTGCCAGTCCTGCGCAGTTGCCAGGATTCCTGACTGATCCCTGGCTGCTGTGGTTCTTGCCAGCTGCACTCCGGCCTTCACGAAGGTGGTCATCTGGGTGGTGGGGCCGTGCTCGTATGCAGCTGCTGATTCCCATGCTGATGGCTACTGCAATGGGTTTAAGAACCTGATCATGATGCCAGTTGTAACGGCCCTGCCCAAGAGCCTTTGGGCAGCAGCTCAGGATGTGTTCCAACGTCCCCTTGCCTGAGCATTGCGGGCAATCCGGAGATTCCGCTTTGCCCCAAATGAAGAGGTTCGATGGACTGGGCAAGACATCGTACACTGGCTGGACCAGGAACTTGATGCGCTGTGGTTCAGCCTGCCAGAGCTCAGTCAGTCCATGTTACTTTTCGATCCATGGCCTGCTCCCACCTAGTCCAGGCTCTCTGCTGCCTCAAGCCAACCGCTCTGGTAGACCTCTCCTCCTCCACTATTGCCCTCACTTCCTCCTGGACCAGCCAACGCCTCCCCTTTCCCTTGGCCTTGTCAAACTGGGGAGTTGGGAAGATTCCCATACCAGTTCTTCCCCAAGTTACTGCTCCCACCAGGACTCTGTGGCGTATCCGAGACTCCGTTTCCAGCACGGCTTCGCCGGCTTCTCCATTTTCTCTACAGTCCTCTAACGTACAGTAAAGTCTGATTCAACATAGTCCGTGGATCTCCAATGGGGTTCTCCAAAGATGCTGCTTGACCACTGCGTTTGGTTCGAAATTCACACACGTTTGGTCCTCCAACATATTGTTATTGCTGCTGCAGCTGAGCGAGGGTGTTGTCACGAACTCAGCTACCTGTTGACTCATGAACTCCAGGTGAGATCAGCTTAAGTACTAGGATGCTCCCCTTAACCCATGATGTCACGTGAGTGTCCTCGTAACTGCTGAGGGTTCAACCGTAAGTGGTCTGAACATCAGGTGATGCCACAGGACGTTCCTTCAGGAAGAAGATGAGGAGGAATTTATTTGGTCAGAGGATGGTGAATCTGTGGAGTTTATTGCCACTGATGGCTGTGGAGGCCGTCAACGGATATTTTTAAGGTGGGGATTGACTGATACTAGTATGGGCATCAGGAGCTACGGGGAGAAGGATGGAGAATGGGGTTGAGAGGGAAAGATAGATCAGCCTTTATTGAATGGTGGAGGTGACTTGATGGGCCGACTAGCCTAATTCGGCTCCTGTCACTTATGACCTTATGGCGACTCAGCTATTTGTCCAAGGAAAATTTATTCTTATGATCTTATGTAGTTTTGAACTCTCTCCTCACCTCAGTAATTCCATGCTTTGGTCTGTGTTTGGACCAAGGCTACAGTGAAATCCGGTCCTGTATCTTGTTAACCAACCTGGTGAGTAAATGTCCTGCGATAACACTCCTGACAACACCGTCCTTCGTTTAGCTGATAATTGAAAGCCGGCCGAGCGGTTGGTGATCATCCGCATTGGACCGGTCCCGCTTTTTATGGACGGGAAATAACCTGAGTGATTATCTGCATTGTCAGCGAGATTTATGTTGTAGCTAAACTGGAGCAGTAAGGATGGAGAGCGCAGCAATTATCTGGAGCACACATCTTTAGCGCTGCAGTCAGGATCTTGCTTGGTCGTCAGTGCTTTCAACCATTTTTCTTATCAAGTGGAGAGAATTGAATTGGCCGAAGGCTGTTTTTTTTTTCTGGGGACCTCAGGGGGATTCCAAAGTGGATTATTCTCTTTTACATTCAGGTTGCGCTTGCTGCAGACTTGACTTTTGCACAAACATGCTGGATCTGCCATCACTGAGGAAAACCCAGCTCATGGAGTGTCCTCTCTTGTTGGCTCTTCATCTGTCCACCACCGTTCATGACTGAAAGCAACAGGACTTCACATCTTTGCCCAAACCTGTTGGTTGTGGATTGCTCAGATTGTTCTATAACATAGCTACATCTGCAGTTAATGGTCCAGGATAACTGATCTTAACCTCTGTGCCGGAAGCAACTGCTGAAAAACTGCAAAAAGCTTTTCGCTGTACCTCGGTACACGTGACAACAAACTAAACTGAAACTGAAACTGAGATACTGGTTTACACCGAAGATGGAAACAAACTCAGCGGGACAGGAAGTATCTCTGGAGAGAAGGAATGGCTAATGTTTTGGCTCGAAAGCCTTCTTCAGACTGCATTTCAGAAGACCTTATCTTCAGAGATGTTAAATTTTGCCCAGGCTAGTATCCTTGGTATCCTTTTGAACTCCAAGAACCAGAGGGCATCGGTTTAAGGTGAGGGGGGGAAGATTTAATAGGAACCTGAGCGGTACATTTTTCATACAAAGGGTGGTGGGTGTATGGAACGAGCTGCTGGAGGAGATAATTGAGCCAAGTATGACTGCAATGTTTAAGAAACATTAAGGTAGGCACATGGATATGACATGTTTAGAGGGATATGGGACAAATGCAAATTTGTGGGACTAGTGTAGATGGGACATATTGGTCGGAGTGGGCAAGTTGAGCTGGAGGGTCAACTCTATAAATCCTCTACCCCCCACTTGACAGCATGACATTGCAAAGGATCAGATGGTGAATGCCGTCTTCCTGTGGTGTTTAACTGTCGGCACTGATAAAGTGTAGTTTAGTTTAGTTTAGTTTACAGATACAGCACGTAAACAGACCCTTCGGCCCACCGAGTCTGCATGGATACAAAACAATACCTGCACATTAACACTATCCTGCATACTCTAGGCACTATTTTTAAGTTTATACCAAGCCAATTAACCTGCAAACCTGCACGTCTTTGGAGTAATAAGGTCATCAGGAATTAGAATTAGGTCATTCGGCCCATTAAGTCTACTCCACCATTCAATCATAGCTGATCCACAGTATCTCTCCCTCATAATCCCATTCTCCTGCCTCCTACCCTAACCTCTGAAACCTGGACTAATCAAGAATAGTAAGATTGAACGAGAACTTGCCAAGTTTGAAGGTTGATCTTTATTTCATGAGGAGTTGCGGTGAGGGATTTCGTGAAGAGCCCGCCGGCACGCATGCGCGACATTCTTCAAAGCAGCGGTGTGGAATCACAGAAACAACAACAGAAATGACTTGGCATAGTAAGATTTAAAGAGACTCTGATTACCAGCTGAAGATGATCGAGGGTTGGGAGCGGAGGGCACGAAATCCCTCACCGCAACTCCTCATGAAATAAAGATCAACCTTCAAACTTGGCAAGTTCTCGTTCAATCTTACTATTTCATTTCGGAGTCACGTGAGTGACTTCGTGAAGACTTCAAAGCTTCTGTGATTACACGCCCTGGACAACGTCCATGCAGACACACCACTAGCAAGGATGGATTGGAGTAAACAAGTTGATGAAACGAGGTTATACTGAAACAAAAAGAAGATTTATTAAGAACACAACAAATAACGCCCTTTTAATCAGGGACATCCCCACGTTCACACCCGGCGTTCAGCACGGCCTCTGCAAACTGAAGGGGAGCAGCAACAGGCTTATTATAGAAACGCTGGAACACAGCTTCATTCGCCCATCCTGCTGTGGCGAGGATATGGTCCATGGGTACCTCCATGACCCTCGCCGCCGACGTAGATGCAGCCCTGGTGGAGTGGGATTTAAACACATTAGTGTCAATACCTGCCTTAGCCAGGACGATCCGGAGCCACCTGGAGATCGTCTGGACTGTCACTCGATGGTGAGGTCGTTTGTGAGTGACAAGCAGGTACAACTCCATTCCTCTGATGCTCCTCGTCACCTTGATGTAGTAACGGATGTGAGTGGCTAAACATAGCCGAGCATCTGCAGGGTATGCCGGGAACTTCAGCTGCAGCCCTGTGCACCCAGGTCTATGCTGCTTAAGTAGCTCATCGATGAAAAAGACTACTTCTCCAGGGGTCGACGTCATCCTGTCAATACGTAGTTTGTGGAGCGTCTGAACCCGCTGTGCTGAAGTCAGCGCTAGTAACATCACCAATTTCATAGTGAGTTGGTCCAGCTGTAACCCTTCCATGGGTGACCACGACCTGAGCAGGGTAAGCACATCCCTGACATCCCAGGTGATGTTGTAGCGTGGTGTAGGCGGATTCAGATTGAATATTCCCCGCATAAGCCTGGACACTAGCCTGTTCGATCCAACCTCGATGTTGAGGTAGAATGATAGCGCACTCCTGGCGCTGTTGATGGCACTATAACTCAAGTGCTCATCATGGTGCAACCCCGCGAGGAATTCCAGGACGTCGGCTACGGAGACATCGTCATAGGTGATGTGAGAGCGACTGCAGTAGGCTTCCCACTTGGTGATGTGGGAGAGATATCTCCGCCTGGTTGACTCTCGACAGGATGCTCCAATGGTGTTCATGGTCCGGGTGGTAAGGCCATACTGCATCCATGGCCTGGTCAGAACCTGCAAGCCAGTAATTTTAGATAGGCATGGCAGGGGTGTAACTCCCCTGAGACAGGGTGAGAAACCACATGCGGGCAACCCTCTAGAGGGACCCAAGGTTGACTAATCATGTCAGAGACCACCGGATACCAAGGCTGTGTAGGCCAGTCGGGTATGACAAGAATGCCTCTGGCAGAATCCATCCTGATTTTTTGTAATACCCGACTGATGAGGCAAAACGGGGGGAATGCATAGAAAAACCACTTCCCCCAGTCTAGCGAGAATGCATCAATCACTAATGCCCCAGTGTCTGGTTCCCATGAAACATATGTCGGTACCTGATGGTTCAACCGGGACGCAAAAAGGTCGATATCCGGTTGGCCAAATTTGGCTGTAATTTGGGCAAATATTTGAGGATGCAGCATCCACTCAATACTATCATTGAATTTGCGTGACCTGGTGTCTGCCACAGTATTAAGCCTACCTGGCAAATAGGTGGCTGAAATCCAAATATCTCGATTAATACACCAGCACCAAATAGTATTAGCCAATTTGTCACAAGAGACTGACCTGGTACCGCCCATATGGTTTAAATATGCCACCGCTGTGGTGTTGTCTATTTGGAGACGGACATGAGTGCCACTAAGATGAGCACAATATGCCCGCAGTCCGTGAAATGCTGCAAGCAGCTCCAAATAGTTAATCCCTTGTACTAGCAACATGCTAGCTTCAAGGGGATCCCACCTGCCTCCACAACTAGAAGAGCTGTCCGCAGCTCCCCAGCCTAGAGAGCTTGCGTCAGTTTGCAAATATACCACCAGATTGGGCACAACAATGGGTTTGAATGCCCTGCCAATATTGGACACCCACCATTGGAGCTCAACCTTAGCATCAGAAGGCAGCTCCATAGGTCTGTCAAAATGACCAGCGTTCTTTTTTAACGCAATAATTTTGGCCCTTTGCAGGTTTTGATAATGTAAAGGCCCAAACCGGGCTGCCGGAAATAAAGCTACGATTTTCCCAATTATCTTAGCTGTATGCCGAATAGATGGTATACTGGCGGATGCGAGATCCTGACATGCAAGGGAGACATCCTCCACCTTGTGAAATGGAATGGTGGCCCTCATTTGAATAGAGTCCACCGTGAAACCCAAATAATCCATAACCTGGGATGGGTGAAACTTCGATTTTTCTGGATGAACTATAAACCCCAGTTGCTGAAATATAGTAACAGTTGCTAAAACAGCGCTTTCAGCTGCTTCCAGAGTATTGCCAATAATCAGAATATCATCCAAATAAGCCATTACAATATGATGTTCTATGCGTAATTTGGCCATAATAGGTTTAAGTAATTTAGTAAAGAGCCTAGGGGCAGTAGTAAGCCCATTTGGTAAGGCTCGATATTGCCAGAGCTGATCCATCCAGACAAATTTCAAAAATTTCCGGTGATGTTTCCGGATGGACACTGAATAGTATGCATCTTTTAAATCAATACATGCCATAAAGCAACCATGCGAAATCAGTGATTTGGCTGTCTCAAAGGTGTCCATTTTGAAATGTGTATATGTTACAAAGGTATTCAACTGGGTCAAATCAATAATCACCCGACAACCTCCATCCTTTTTTGGTCTAGTAAATATATTGGAGACGAATTCAATGGGCTCGTGAATAGTTTTCTCTATCACGCCTTTTTGTTCCAAACGAAAAATTTCAGCCGTGCCTGCTGCCTGCTCAACAGCAGACAGCGTAAACTTCCGTTTAGGCATATGCTGGGATGGAGGAACTTTGCCGTCAATAAATTCAATAGAATGACCCCGAACATTTTGTAACACAAATTTATCCGAAGTAACTGATACCCAAGCTTTAGCAAAGAACCGGAGTCGCCCTCCCACATGTGAGATTAAAGGGGCAGGGGAAAGAAACCCAGACCGCCTTACCTCCATGGTCACCGGCGGTCCCTGACATACTTGGGTGGCCGAGGAGGTGCTGGGTTGGGCTGACGATAAGATGGCTTCATCTTCCACTGGGGTCGCTGTGTGCCTGACCCTAAAAAAGACCGCTGCTGCTGGCCCTGTTGGTAGTAGTGCTGAGTAGTAGCATATGGTCTTGATGCTGATGCGACCGGACCTCGCGGTCGAGCAGGGGGAGCTTTTGGCACCATCGGTCTGGGGGCGATCTGAGATCGCATAAGTCCCACCGTTTTGGCTACCTCGTCCAGCTCCTTGACCCTCTTCGGAAGGTCTTCCCCGAAGAGTTGTCGGGGCGGTGGGGGCGGCGGTGGCTTACACAACCCTGCAAATTTTGGGTTGATAGACGGACGGATGCTGTTCTTCCGGAAATCGTTGATTTCATGTTGGGTGGCACATAATAGTGCTAACGCATCCTCCTGATCCAATGACAGGTCCGTTCCATCGACCGACCGCGCAAAGGCGGTAATACCGGCCGTGAGGAGTTTGAGGATCCGCTGGAGTTTAACCTCCTGATGGCGGACAGCCACGCCGATGTTGCCCCATATGGGCGTATTGACCAGTGGCACGTTGAGGGCATTACAGTTGGACGGGGCCTTGTGGCGCTGAGTGGCCTGTGAGAGTACTTCCTCCTGCAACCGATGATTCGTGAGAAAGTCCACTGTTGCTGCCAGCTTTGGCTGGAGCGGAAGTCCAGTTGTAATTGGTGCAGCAAATTTGGCTGCCACGTCCAGTAACTCAGCTGTCGGTGGCTCCGACGGTGTTGGGGTGGGGTCAAACCCTTCTTCCCCTTGTGGCTCGCTGATGAGGGAAACCGGCGAGGCGGCCCTGTGCCTGACGATATCCGTGGGTGCGTACTGCTGTTGATTATGGAGTACCAGCTCCAGCAGCCGCTCGATGCGGTCAATACGCCCCCCATCCTGAACACTCGGATGGTCGGAGTCCTCCGGCTCAGAAAACATGCCGGGGCTCCTATCATCGGCCCGCACCTCAGAGAAGTGATCTCGGTGCCGGAATGGATCGCTTTCGGCCGCCGCAGCGAAACCGTGCGAGTCCCGTGCGGGCAGGGTGTCCAACCGCCTCTTCTTGGCAGGAGTAGAAGCCGTTGCCACAAAGGGCCCTGACGGCTTGGGGTCGACTCCAGCAGAAGCATGGAGCGACGCCCGCACAGGCTTGCCGGCTGTCCGCATTTCGGACGGTGCCGACGCATGGTCTCGTCCTCCCATCCATGGGGGACTCGGCGACCGAGGCGGGACCGTACCCAAGCCCCCCGTCCCGGCGGCGGGGGTTGGGAGTTGGGTAGCAGACCTTAACGACCCAGGTCCCGCCGTTGCACCAGACCGCTCCATGGCGGCTGGTGGAGCCTTGGCCCGGACCGGGTTAGGCTTACGGGCGCCTCTGCTGCCTTTTAATGAAGGGCTAGCGGAGGGGGGTCGGGCCGCAGCACGAAACCCCTTCCCCGTTGTCGCCAAAGGCGAACTTGTGGCAGGGTCCACCCTTTCAGGAGGCACCCCGACGTCCTCCTCCACGCACTCCTCCTCGGAGCTGTGGCGACTCAGCGGGTCCCGACCTGCAGCAGCAGACGGCAATGACTTCCCCGCCTTCTTCCCGGCCCCAGGTGGAAACGATGAGGGCGCCGGGCCACGACTTCTTCGTCCAGACATTCTGAACACTCCAATCCGCACCCTTGCTGAAAGACAAAACCGACAGCAAGGGCCAACCAACTTAAGGTGAGTTTAACTTACCTAAGCGGCTCCTTTTGAAGGGCTGGCGAGGAGCGCGCCCCACCGCCAGCTGTCGGCAGCAATGCGTTGCGACGATATGTCGCGCATGCGTGCCGGCGGGCTCTTCACGAAGTCACTCACGTGACTCCGAAATGAAATCTAGCTATCTCTGCCTTAAAATTGTCCACTGACTTGTCTTCACAGCCTTCTCTGGCAAAGCATTCCACCAATTCACCTCCCTCGGACTAAAGAAGTTTCTCCTCATCTCCTTCCTAAAAGAACGTCCTTTAATTCTGAGGTTATGACCTCTAGTCCTAGACTATCCCGCTAGTGGAAACATCCTCTCCACATCAGAGCCTTTCAATGTTCTGTATGTTTCAATGAGATCCCCCCTCATTTTTCTAAACTCCAGTGAGAACAGGCCCAGCCGACAAACACTCATCATAGGTTAACCTACTAATTCCTGGGATCATTCTTGTAGAATGTGGGAGGAAACCAAAAATCCTTGAGAAAACCCATGCAGGTCATGGGGAGAGCATACAAACTCCGTACAAACAAGCACCCATAGTCAAGATCGAAGCCGGATCCCTGGCTTTGTAAAGGGCCTGTCCTACTTGGGCGACCTAATTCGCGAGTTCTGGCGAGTTTGCCCTCGACTCATTCTCGCAGCATGGTCGAAACGAGGTAGTAGGGGGTCTTTGTAACTCTCCTTCATGCTCGAGAGTGGTCTCCACGTACTCGAGGCCTGGGCTAGGTCGCGCCGTTTTTTTCAATATGTTAAAAAATGCCCGCGAGTAAAAAAGGTCGCCATGGAAAAAATCAATACATTTTTTACTCATAGATTTAGTCGTAGTCGGTCATAGTAGGTCGGCATGTTAGTCTTAGGTAATCGTGGGTAGTCGAATGTAGTTGAAGGTAGTCGTAGATAGTCTTCACCATAGCCGAAGGGAGATCGAAGGAGGTCGTCTTCGCTCTCCACTGTTCTGTGTCCAATTTTCCCGAAGTTAATCGCAGTTAGTCGTAGCTAGTCGAAGCTGGTCTTCAACATAATCGAAGGAGGTCGAAGGATATCTTCTACATAGTCGAAGGAGGTCTTCAACATGTCATTTTTTTAAACTCTCCTTAAAACCCGCCAATTAGGTCGCCCAAGTTGGACAGCCCCTTAAGGCAGCACCATGGCACAAAAGTCTTCACCTCCTTGTTCTGTGGAGAAGAAGAACAGCATATAGGGCTTTATATAATGTGTGTCTTAATGCTTGCTGCTTATAGACAATAGGCAATAGGCGCAGGAGTAGGCCATTCGGCCCCTCGAGCCAGGACCGCCATTTAATGTGATCATGGCTGATCATCCCCAATCAGTACCCCGTTCCTGTCTTCTCCCAATATCTCTTAACTCCGCTATCTTTAAGAGCTCTGTCTAGCTTTTTCTTGAAAGCATCCAGAGAACCAGCCTCCCACCGCCCTCTGAGGCAGAGAATTCCACAGACTCACAACTCTCTGTGTGAAAAAGTGGTTCCTCATCTCCGTTCTAAATGGCTTACCCCTTATTCTTAAACATAGAAACATAGAAACATAGAAATTAGGTGCAGGAGTAGGCCATTCGGCCCTTCGAGCCTGCACCGCCATTCAATATGATCATGGCTGATCATCCAACTCAGTATCCTGTACCTGCCTTCTCTCCATACCCTCTGATCCCCTTAGCAACAAGGGCCACATCTAACTCCCTCTTAAATATAACCAATGAACTGGCCTCAACTACCCTCTGTGGCAGAGAGTTCCAGAGACCCACCACTCTCTGTGTGAAAAAAGTCCTTCTCATCTCGGTCCTAAAGGATTTCCCCTTTATCCTTAAGCTGTGACCCGTTGTCCTGGACCTCCCCAACATCGGGAACAATCTTCCTGCATCTAGCCTGTCCAACCCCTTAAGAATTTTGTAAGTTTCTATAAGAAACTGACTCCCCTGGTTCTGGACTCCCCCAAACATCGGGAACATGTTTCCTGCCTCTATCGGGTCCAAACCCTTAATAATATTTAAAATGTTTCAATAAGATCCCCTCTCATCCTAAATTTCGGAGTATACAAGCCCAGCCGCTCCACTCTATCGACATATGACAGTCCCGTCTGTTTGAAACTTGATCTTCTCATGTATCTCTGCACTCTAAATGGCTCGGTTGTCATCATGTATTGTCTTTCTGTTGACTGGTGAGCACGCAACAAAAGCCTTTCACTGTACCTTAGTACAAGTGACAATAAACTAAATTAAATTACAGTAACGTGGATGAATGAGAATTCAGAAAATCTTCACGCCCCCCCCCCCCCTGTTCTCCACCCACCCATTTCTAGCATCTATTTCATCATCTTCATTGGTAAAGTTAGACATGACTTATACATACCTTTCCATGTTTTGCCTAACAGCACCTCCTGGGAGACTATTAAGCTATCAATATGTCACATCTTTCTTGTAAAAGGGCAGGGGAGACTCACACAAAGCTCTTTTCATCCTCACGGGGACCACAGCACAGTTGCTCTTCCATTTCCTAACAACTTGTGACATACCTTCATACAAATGTATATGTATAAATCAACGGCACCAAAGACTGTGATCAGGGCTTTTCCAAGTGATGTTTGTCATATTGATGGGTTAACGCACATTAGTTCTCTCAGCAAGGTCAGACGACTCAAATAGTGCTTGTTGTTTGACAAGATGATAGTGTGTAAGCAAAGCGATCATTTATAAAGCATTATCGGGATAATCTCACTTCAACTATTTTGGATGACCAATTGATATCCTATCAGGGCGGCACGATGGCGCAGCGGTAGAGTTACTGCCTTACAGCACTAGAGACCTGGGTTCGATCCTGACTAAGGGGTGCTGTCTGTAGGGAGATTGTATTTTCTCTCTGTGACCGGGTGCTCCAATTTCCTCCCTCTGTCCAAAAGATGTGCAGGTTTGTAGGTTAATTGGCTTCTGTAAATTGTCTCAAGTGTGCAGGTTAGGACTCGTGCAGGGGTGATCATTGGTCAGCATAGACTCGGTGGGCAGAAGGGCCTGTTTTCCACGCTGTATCTCTAAACTAAACTAATATCCTTCTGTGGGATTCACTGGGAAGAACAGGAACTCAGTGGATCGCCACTTCTCAATTACTGAGTCTCCGCAGCTTCTTTATATTTGTGTCTCTGGTTTCAAAGCAGTGGAAGAGCTTTATTACTTTATTCCATGTTTTATTTGTAAAAACCTCCCGATTCACTAAGTGTTCCTCTAGTGTGTGTGTGTGTGTGAAGTCAGAGAGTGATACAGAGTCAGAGAAAGCGCCCTTTTGGCTCAACTTGCCCACACTGGCCAACATGTCCCAACTACACTAGTCCCACCTGCCTGCGCTTGGCCCATATCCCTCCAAGCCTGTCCTATCCATCTACCTGCCTGTCTGTTTCTTAAACATTGCAATAGTTCCTGCTTCAACTAAATCCTCCAGCAGGCGACTCCCGGCACACGTGATAGGCCGCCGAAATTTTCAATATACAGGCTGTATGGTCGTGAGAGGTCTCCTCTGGTCGTGAGAGGTCACCCGTGACATGTCGCCAGGGATCGCCTGTATGCTCGTGAGAGGTCTCCAAAGAGTCGTAGCGTCTTTCTGGTCGCCGCTGAATTTTCAACATGTTGAAAATTTCCGCGACCTATCACGGGTGCCGGCAGTCGCCTGTAAAGGGCACGCAAGTGGGACAGGCTCATAACTCCTCAGATTTCGATGATATATTTTCCCCTTCACCTTAAACCTCTGTCCTCTGGTCATGGAGCATTTGTGTGTGTGTGTGTATGCATGTGTATATAAATGTGTGTATGAATGTGTGTATGAGTTTGAGTGTGTCTGTGTGTGTGCGTACGTGCGTACATGCATGTGTGTGTGAGAAAGAGATTTTTCTATTGTTACCAGTCACTCCATATCTTACGATGCAGAGCCCTTGCTCATTAATGCAATCAGGCTTTTCAATTCCATTTAATCACTAGCAGAGCAAGCTGTGACTCCAGCCCTCAGCCAAACCTCCCCCCTCCCCCCCCATTGTGGGACTCAGTGGTTTCAGTCACAGTTATTCCGCAGATTCCCTTTCACCTCTGTGACCCATGTCCCAATGTGCGCTCCAGTGTAGCTCAGTGTTTCTGGGCCATCTGCTCTGTCCTTTGCCCAGTCTGCTGCAGAATGTCCCCATTGACTGGTGCTGAGAGCCAAAGCCAGCAAAAGCAGGACTGGTCAGAGCGCTCATTCTGGTCACAAACATAATTTACTGGAGTAACTCAGCGGGACAGGCAGCATCTCTGGAAAGAAGGAACAAACCCATCCTTCTCCCCAGAGTTGGTGCCTGTCCCGCTGAATTACTCCAGAACTTTGTGTCTTTTTGGTTTAAACCAGAATCTGCAGTTCCTTCATACAAATCATGCTCATTCTGGTCAGGTGCATTAAAGTTTGCTTGACTATGATGAGCGAACAAAACAGACACCGCTTCACCAAATAATTGAGAAATCCTCAGCAGCCATACGGCACATGTCATGCTGCTAGCAGAAAGTAATTAAAGTGTTTCTCTTCAATAATTTTCAATTCCCCAAATGATTCACCATGAATCCCACCCTCGAATTAATATCCCAAATTAAAGAAAAATTCCAGGCAGCTAAAGCCAACCACCTAAATGAGTTACCTTTAGATCATAGAACATAGGACAGTACAGAAGAACAAGCTCTTCAGCCCCCAGTATCAAACATGATCAAGTGCAGACAGAGGAGAGTAGTTTTATCTGACATCATTTTCTGCCGATGTGCCTGTTCCCGTGCTGTATGGTAATGTTCTATAATATGAATAAATGGGATTAGTATGAAAGGGTGTATGTTAGCAAGGACATGATTTAGTTTAATTTAGAGATACAGGGCGGAAATAGGCCCTACGGCCCAATGAATCCACGCCAACCAGCGATCCCCGTATATTAACACTATTCTACACACACTTGGGACAATTTACCAATTTACCAAGCCCCAAGCCAATTTACCTACGAACCTGTGTGTCTTGTGAATGTGGGAGGAATCCAGAGATCCCAGAGAAAACGTGGCCATTGGGGGCACATACAAACTCCGCATAGACAGCACCCTTAGTCAGGATCGAACACGGGTCTCTGACGCTGTAAGCAACTCTACAGCTGTGTCACTGTAACGCTGATGGCTGAAGGGCCTGTTTCTGAACTGCACTGATCAAAACCTCCATAACAAATGCTGAAGAGCTAAAACCAGAAGAAGGTTGTATATTTTTGGTGATCACAGGTTGTAATACTGCAGTAGGTCTAAATAGTACTGGGATTAAGGGATAAATAATTCATTTGAATTAGAGGTTGACAAGGTAATAAAATAAGCATTTGGCACATTTGCCTTCATTTTTCAGAATATCGAAATGGGAGGTGATTTTACATTGTACAAAACAATGGTAATACCACATTTGGAGTACTGTAACTGTTCTGTTCGGCCTGCTATGGCAAGGATGTTATTAAACTGCTGTGTCTGGAAGATCGGGTTATAAAGCAAGGCTGGATAGGCTGGGTCATTTTTGCACAGAGTGTAGGGAAGTTTAAAACAAGAGGGCTTAAGGTGAGAGGGAAAAGATTTGAACGGAACATGAGGGACAACCTTTTCACATCGAGGGAGATATGCATACATGGAATGAGCTGCCAGAGCAAATGATTGTGACAGGGAAGATTATGAAATTTAAGACATGGGAAATGTACATGACTGGGCAACGTTTGGCGGGATATGGCATAATGGCAGACAAGTGAGACCAATGCGTTTTGGCAATTTAATCGGCATTGACAGGTTGGGCCAAAGGCCCTATTTCTGTGCTGCAGAGCTCAATGACTGGCTCTATGAGGTGTGGCAAATCATTGGGGTAATGAACAGTGTTTGCAAGGGTGTGTGGTTGCATAAATTATGAATGGGTGTCATAGAGTCATGCAGAGTGGCAACAGGCCGTACGGCCCAGCTTGCCCTTACCGACCAGCATGTCCCAGCTACACTAGTGCCACCTGCCTACGTTAGGCCAATCTCTCTCTAAATCTGTCCTATCCATGCACCTGTTAATAGTCCCTGACTCAACTACCTCCTCTGGCAGCTCGTTCCATACACCCGCCACAGATACATATTAAATCTTTCCCCATTCACAAATCTATGTCCTCTGGTTCTCGATTCTTCTACCCTGGGCAAACTCTGGACACTTTCAAGAGAGAGCTAGATTGGGCTCTTAAAAATAGCAGAGTCAGGATATATGGGGAGAAGGCAGGAACGGGGTACTGATTGGGGATGATCAGCCATGATCACATTGAATGGCGGTGCTGGCTCGAAGGGCCGAATGGCCTACTCCTGCAGCTGTTGTCTATTGTCTATAAGAGAGCTGATCTACCTGATCTATTCGTTGTTGTAGTGAAGAATGAAAATTATTGGTGGTGATAAATTTTGGTCGTTTAGGTGAATGATAAATGGTTGCCATGATTCAAAGATGGATAGTACGGGTGTCAGGGTTTATAGGGAGAAGGCAGGGGAACGGGGTTAGGAGGGAGAAATAGATCAGCCATGATTGAATGACGGTGTAGACTTGATGGGCCGAATGGCTCCTAATTCTGCTCCTATCACTTAAGAGCTTATGAACTTATGTAAGTTGTTGAACGAAAGTTGGCTGATTATTGGTCTGAAGGAACAGTGCTTGTTGGGTGTACAGAGGGTTGCTGGGATGGTGAATCATAAAGTCATAAGTGATAGGAGTAGAATTAAGACATTTTGGCCAATCAAGTATACTCTGCCATTCAATCATGTCTGATCTATATCTCTCCCTCCTAACCATCTCCCCATAACCTCGGACACCCGTACTTATCAAGAATCTATGTATCTCTGCCTTAAAAATATTCACTGATATCCATGAATCCACTGGATGCGAGATTACCGAGGTTGGCTAGTAGATTGCTGGGGTGCAGAAGCGGTGGTTATTGGTGTGACTGATAGGGAGCTGTTGGTGTGAAAAGTGGATGGTTCTAGGATGAAAGATTAAGAATCATAGGTTGCTGGGTTGAAAAATAATGAGTCTTTGCCAGAGGAGAATGGTGTCTTGTCGGAATGATAGTGGACGTTTGCCAAGTGTAGGGTAGGTGGTTGCCATCATGCAGGTTGGCTGGTTGCCACGTTGAAGAATGGATCGCTGCCAGGTTGAGAGATGGATGATTGCCATGACGAAGGATGGACGATTGCCAGGGTGAAGAAATGTATGGTTGCCAGGGTGATAAAGAAGCCACTGTTGCAAAGCTTCACTGTAATGGAGCAGCCTCTAATCCTTCCGGTGCAGGCTCCACATAGAGTCATAGAAGGATGCGCGGACAGGACAGTTCTGGAGGGATGTGGGCCAAATGCAGACAGGTGGAACTAGTGTAGCTGGGACATGTTGGCCAGCATGGGCACGTTCGACCGAAGGGCCTGTTTCCATGCTGTATGACTCTATGACTATGATGCAACACAGAAGCGGGCCCTTCGGCCCACTGAGTTCATGCTTACCATTAACCACTTATTTATAGCAATGTTACAAAATTTTGAGATTTTAAAAATCAAGTCTGCAATTTATCCCATCAGATAAAGCATAAAAAGAAGTTTGATTTGACACATAATTTACTTTCAAATCTACAGTATTAAGAAAGTTATGGCCATTTTCATACTCGGAAATTAGCATCTTGCTTCCCATTTACTTTCAATTGACTTAACTCAAAAGCTGTGATCTGGAAAAGTTAAAAGCCCATAACATTCTTAAAAATTAAGAGAACTCAATGAAATTTTCAGTTATTATAGATTGAAACATTCTGAAACAAATATTAAACAATCTTACTTGGATTACCTGAAATTAAAGCATATAATTAGTTAGTTATCTAATTGTAGCTAATTACAAAATTCAATGAGTAGATCTAAACATCTATCAATTTCTTAAGAAAAGATAAACTTTTTTTAAATTGCCTAAGTGTCCAAATAACATTCACACAATAATCCACAATATAACATAATTTTTAAATCTCATTTTCATTAATTTCTGGGCCAAATGGAAGGAATTTAGTGTTTTATGCCTGTAAATTAATGGCCATTTAAATCAACTAGCGAGTCGGTTTTAGTGGAATGTGGTGGATTGGAACGTTGCGATTAGCGGTGAAGTGGGCAGGAAAAATATTGTTTGTTCATACATTTTTTGGGACCCCATTTCGCAACATAAAAATATTATTAAAGCCTCCCGAAAAACCAACTTTTAATATAAAAATAAACTATTTACCTTTTTTTCTCCCCTACGCAAAATCCTTCCGGTTGTCGGTGCTCACGGCTTTTCAAGGTGATTTTTAAATTACTCTAGTTAACAAATAATTTAGAGTAATTTAAAAATACCTTCATTGATGAAATGTCGGAGCGATTTTTCTTCCGCAACGAAATCGCCCGACATTCATCGATTATCCAGGTCTGTTGAAAAACGGCACTTTTAAGCCCGCCCCCCTCTGAAAGGCGCTAAAGTCGCGCACACGGGGAGCGGCAGAACTGCAGCGCCGCTAAAGGTAAGTTTTGCAACATACCTATTATTTACACCTTTTTTGTTTCGTTCAGTTTAAAGATACAGCGTGGAAACAGGCTCTTTTGCCCACCGAATCCCCGCCAACCATTGATCAGCCGAAAACTAGTTCTGTGTTTTCCCAATTTCACAGCCTTCACCTAGGCGCAATTTACTGAAGCCAATAAGCGTACAAACCTACAACGTTTTTTGTGAATGTGGGAGGAAACCGGAGCACCCGGAGAAATCCCACGCGGTCACATGGAGAATGTGTAATGCCTGTATATGTATAATGTTTAGTGGTTAGGCAGTATCTGGAGGACATAATCTGCAGATCCTTGTGTCTGAATGGTCCCAACCAGAAACATCATCTGTCTATGTCTTCCAAAAATGCTGCCTAACCCACTGAGTTACTCCAGCACTTTCTGCTCTATGCAAGATAGCAGCATCTGCAGTTCATGTACATAAGTGATAGGAGCAGAATTAGACCATTCAAGTCAACTCCGCCATTTGATCATGCATGATCTATCTTAACTTCATTCTCCTGCCTTCTCCCCATAACTCCTGACACCCGTACTGATCAAGAATCTATCTATCTCTGCTTTAAAATTATCCACAGACTTGGCCTCCGCAGCCTTCTGTGTTAATGAAATCAGCAGATTCACCAACCTCTGAATAAAGAAATTCCTCCTCATCTCCTTCCCAGAGAAATGTCCTTTAATTCTGAGGCTATGGCCTCTAGTCCTGGACCCTCTCACTAGTGGAAACATCCTCTCCACATCCACTCCATCCAGTTCTTTGTGTCTTCAGAGTTTGGAGTTCCACAATAATCAAACACACCTTCTAAGCACAAAGTTGCTTTAGGTTTGATTGCAATTGTGCCTTGTTCTGTAGTTTTTGTTTTGCAACTCTCGCTTCTTTAATACCATAAAATGATCAAAGACCTTCATGCAATCATGCTATTAGTATAATTGCTTCTGGCTCTGGCACTGGTTGCTCACCTCAGAGGCTTGGTGCAAACTCTGCCGAGGTTAATGGGATCATATTCTCCTCCCTGCAAGCTGAATAGGTCCCGAGTGAAGCTGATTTCGGCAGGCCCTACAAGCATAAGTGGCTGCAGCTCTGATCTATACAAATTAAGAAAGTTCTCCATCCAATCCCTAAATTTCAATTGAGCAGCTTACAACCAAGCGGTATGAATATTGATTTCTCGAACTTCTCGAAGTAACTCTTGCATCCCCTCACACTCCGTCCCTGTCCCACACTTGTCGTTCTACTAGTTTCATTGTCTGTAACACATTTTCACCTAGTCCACAGCGAACATTGGCCTGAATCCTTTATTATCCATACTTTTGTGCATATCTTTCATTCATCTGTTATATGTGCCTCTCTATCACCATCTATATCTCTTGTTTCTCTTACCCATGACCCCCCCAGTCCGAAGAAGGATCTCGACCCAAAACATCAACTATTCTTTTTTTCCAGAAATGCTGTCTGACACGCTGAGTTACTCCAGCTTTTTGTGTCCCCATCCTCTCCCACTGGTGGGCAGCAGTGTGGCGCAGCGGTGGAGTTACTGCCTTTCAGCGCCAGAGAGCTAGGTTTGTTCCTGAATACAAGTGCTGTCTGTACTGGAGTTTGCACGTTCTCCATGTAATAACATGGGTTATCTTTGGGCAATCCGGTTTCCTCCCACATCCCAAAGGCATGCTGGTCTGTAGGTTAATTGATTTCTGTAAAAAAATTGGAAAATGTCCGTGGGGTGTAGGATGGCACTTGTGTACAGGGTGATTGCTGGTCCGTGCGGAGTGGGTGGGCCAAAGGGCCTGTTTCCGCACTGCAACTCTGAAGTGTAAAATTCACTATCGCAAAGACCAGCGTAACATAGAAGAGTACAGCACACGAACAGGTCCTTCAGCCCATAATGTGAGCACAGAACATGATTCCAAGACCAACGCCTAACTGCTTGCATATATTCTATATCTCTCCCGTTTATCCTATTCAAAAGTCTCTTAAATGCCACGCTAGCATTTGCCTCAACCACCGCCCACCCTCTGTATAAAAAAAATCTTGTTTTGCACATCTCCATTAACTTTGTTTGTATTATACTGTCTGTACTGAGTTTGTACATTCTCCCCGAGACCGCGTGGGTTTTCTCCGAGATCTTTGCTTTCCTCCCACACCCCAAAGACAATAGACAATGGACAATGGGTGCAGGAGTAGGCCATTCGGCCCTCCGAGTCTGCACCACTATTCAATGTGATCATGACGTACAGGTTTGTAGGTTAATTGGCTTGGTATAAATGTAAGTTGTCTCTAGTGTGCGCAGGATAGTGTTGATATGCCAGTGTCGCTGATCGGCATGGACGCGGTGGGCCGAAGGGCCTGTTTCCGCACTGTATCTCTTAAGTAAACTAAACAAAGCCCTGATCTATGAAAGCAAGCATACCATACGCCTTCTTTACCACTCCATCTACTTGTATTGCAACTTGCAGAAAGGTATGGACTTGAACAACCAGATCCCTCTGTGCAGTACTACCGTTAAGGCCCACGCCATTAATTGTACAGTTTCCCATTGCCTTCAATCTCCCAAAGTGAGATACCACACACATGCTCATATTAAGGTCCATCTGCCATTTGTCCATCTATTGCTGTAGCTGGTCTATATCCCGCCTTACACTTTGACTGCCTTCTTCACAGTCAAGTATGATGTTGTGGGAATTACGGAGACATGGCTGCAAGAGGGCCAGATTTGGGAACTGAATATTCAAGGGTATACCTTCTATCGAAAAGCCAGACAGGTGGGCAGAGGGGGTTTGGCCCTTCGAGCCAACACCGCCATTCAATGTTATCATGGCTGATCATCCCCAATCAGTACCCCGTTCCTGCCTTCTCCCCCGATACCCTGACTCTGCTATTTTTAAGAGCCCTATCTAGCCCTCTCTTGAAAGTATCCAGAGAACCGGCCTCCACCACCCTCTGAGGCAGAGAATTCCACAGACTCAGAACTCTCTGTGAAAAAAAGTGTTTCCTCATCTCCGTTCTAAATGGCTTACCCCTTATTCTTAAACTGTGGCCCCTGGTTCTGGACTCCCCCAACATTGGGAACATGTTTCTTGTCTCTAACGTGTCCAAACCCTTAACAATCTTATATGTTTCAATAAATACCCTCTCATCCTTCTAAGCTCCAGAGTGTACAAGCCCAACCACTCCATTCTCTCAGCATATGACAGTCCCGCCATCCCGGGAATTAACCTTGTAAACCTACGCTGCACTCCCTCAATAGCAAGAATGTCCTTCCTCAAATTAGGGGACAAAACTGCACACAATTCTCCAGGTGTGGTCTCACTAGGGCCCTATACAAGGAGAAGGACCTCTTTGCTCCAATACTGAACTCCTCTTGTTATAAAGGCCAACATGCCATTCGCTTTCTTCACTGCCTGCTGTACCTGCATGTTTACTTTCATAGCCTGAATAACAAGGGCCCCCAGATCCCGTTGTACTTCCCCTTTACCCAACTTGGCGTCATTTAGATAGTAATCTGCCTTCCTGTTTTTGATACCAAAGTGCTTAAACACATTTATCCACATTAAACTTAATCTGCCATGCCTCTGCCCACTCCCCCAACCTGTCCAAGTCACCCTGCTTTCTCATACCATCCTCTTCACAGTTCACACTGCCACCCAGCTTTGTGTCATCTGCAAATTTGCTAATGTTACTTTGAATCTTTTCATCCAAATCATTGATGTATATTGTAAATAGCTGCGGTCCCAGCACCGAGCCTTGCGCTACCCCACTAGTCACTGCCTGCCATTCTGACAAGGACCCGTTAACCCCTACTCTTTGTTTCCTGTCTGCCAACCACTTCTCTATCCATGTCAGCACTGTACCCCCAATACCATGTGCCCTAATCTCCTATGTGGGACCTTATCAAATGCTTTCTGAAAGTCCAGGTACACTACATCCACTGGCTCCTCCTTGTCTATTTTCCTAGTTACATCCTCAAAAAATTCCATAAGAATAGTCAAGAATGATTTCCCCTTTGTAATTCCATGCTGACTTGGACCGATCCTGTTACTGCTATCTAAATGTGCAGCTATTCCATCTTTTAAGATTGACTCCAGCATCTTCCCCACCACCGATGTCATGCTAACTGGTCTATAATTCCCTGTTTTCTCTCTCCCCGCTTTCTTAAAAAGTGGGATAACATTAGCTACACTCAAATCCACAGGAACTGATCCTGAGTCTATAGAACATTGGAAAATTATCACCAATGCATCCATGATTTCTAGAGCCACTTCCTTAAGTACCCTAGGATGCAGACCATCAGGCCCTGGGATTTATTAGCCTTCAGTCCCATCATTCAATCCAACACCATTTCCTGCCTAATGTGGATTTCCTTCAGTCCTTCCGTCACCCCAGATCCTCTGGCCACTACTATATCAGGAAGAATGCTTGTGTCCTCCTTAGTGAAGACAGATCCAAAGTACCTATTCAACTCATCTGCCATTTCCTTGATTCCCATAATAAATTCGCCTTTTTCAGTCTTCAAAGTTCCAACTTAGGTCTTAGCTAATTTTTAAGGAAACTTTTACTATCCTGCTTTATAATTCTCCATATTGGTGGGTCGAAGGCCAGGTATGTCTAAAAACACCTCTTTCTTAATTTCTTGCCTTCTTAATCCCTCTTAATCTCTAGCTACCCTTGCATATTCTCTAGACTGATCTCAATGTGATCACCATATCCTCCTCCTTGGTGAAATGTACTTGCAGATTTACACGAAAGGATACAAAATGCTGGAGTAAATCAGTGGGTCAGGCAGCACGTCTGGAAAACATAAATAAGAGAATGTCTGAAGAAGGGTCTCGACGTGAAACGTCACCTATTCCTGCGCTCCAGAAATGCTGTCTGACCCGTTGAGCTACTCCAACTTTTTGTGTGTATCTTTGGTTTACCAGCATTTCCTTCCTTCACATAGGAATAGGTGACATAGAAACATAGAAACATAGAAAATAGGTGCAGGAGTAGGCCATTCGGCCCTTCGAGCCTGCACCGCCATTCAATGTGATCATGGCTGATCATCCAACTCAGTATCCCGTACCTGCCTTCTCTCCATACCCCCTGATCCCTTTAGCCACAAGTGCCACATCTAACGCCCTCTTAAATATAGCCAATGAACTGGCCTCAACTACCTTCTGTGGCAGAGAATTCCAGAGACTCACCATTCTCTGTGTAAAGAATGTTTTCCTCATTTTGGTCCTAAAGGAATTCCCCCTTATCCTTAGACTGTGACCCCTTGTTCTGGACTCCCCCAACATCGGAAACAATCTTCCAGCATCTAGCTTGTCCAACCCCTTAAGAATTTTGTAAGTTTCTATAAGATCCCCCCTCAATCTTCTAAATTCCAGCGAGTACAAGCCGAGTCTATCCAATCTTTCCTCATATGAAAGTCCTGACATCCCAGGAATCAGTCTGGTGAATCTTCTCTGTACCCCCTCTATGGCAAGGATGTCTTTCCTCAGATTTGGAGACCAAAACTGTACGCAATACTCCAGGTGTGGCCTCACCAAAACCCTGTACAACTGCAGTAGAACCTCCCTGCTCCTATACTCAAATCGTTTCGCTATGAATGCTAACATACCATTTGCTTTCTTCACTGCCTGCTGCACCTGCATGCCTACTTTCAATGACTGGTGTACCATGACACCCAGGTCTCGTTGCATCTCCCCCTTTCCTAATCTGCCACCATTCAGATAATAGTCTACCCTCATGTTTTTGCCACCAAAGTGGATAACCTCACATTTATCCACATTATACTGCATCTGCCATGCATCTGCCCATTCACTCAGCCTATCCAAATCACCCTGCAGCCTCCAAGCATCCTCCTCACACCTAACTATACCCCCCAGAGAGACATTTTGGGTCGAGACCCTTCTTCAGACTGAGTGTCGGGGGAAGGAAACTAGAGGTATAAAAAGGTTCAGAACAAATCAGAGCCAGCATCGATGACTAAAGAAAGGTTGAGCCCACAATGGTCTATAGTTGGCTGTGGAAGAGGTGATAATGAGGGGATGTACGGATGTGAACAATGGAACCGGCAGGAGGACTAGGGTGGGGGAGGGGCGGAGAGAAAGGGAATGGAAGGGTGACTTAAAATTAAAGGAATCAACATTCATAAAGCAACTGAAAATGTTTGTCTTCCTGATTTCCAGCCCATGAATCTCCAGTAAAGTGAGGCAAAAATCAAACTGCTGAAGGCACTCAGTGGGTCTAGCAGAGTCTATGGAGGGAAATCTATGGAGGGAAATTTGGGTCACGACCCTTCATCTTGACTGGAAGAGTGGAGGGGAGACAGTCAGTATTAAAAAAAGGACATGGAGGGGTGGACCGGAGCTAGAAAATGGCAGGTGGATCCAGGTGGAGGAGATTCATTGTAGATTAATCTTTCAATCACCATCAGCTAATCCAAGTCAAGATCAAGCCCGGGTCTCTGGCGATGGAAGACAGCTAAACACTTCTGCGCCACTGCGCCACTGATGGCATAGTTAGGCCGAAGGGCCTGTTTCTGTGTTGTCTGACCATGACTCCATGATATAGTGCAGAAAAAATAGACAGGTGATGAGGCACCATAAGGAGCAATTTCTTTAGTCAGTGGTGAATTTGTGGAATTCTTTGCCACAGAAGGCTATGGAGGCCACGTCAGTGGATATTTTTAAGGCAGAGATGGATAGATTGTTGATCAGTGCGGGTGTCAGAAGTTATGGGGAGAAGGCAGGAAAATGGGGTTAGGAGGGAGAGATAGATCAGCCATGATTGAATGGCAGAGTAGACTTGATGGTCCGAATGGCCTAATTCTACTCCTATTCCTTATGACCTCATGACCTTATGAGCAGGAATTGGAAACGGCATCATGCTGACAGCAACAGTCTGCAGGCCATTTCAGGCTCAGCACCGGACTCCATGACGCACTGGTCAACCTGAGGAGCACCTTCAGCAATAGACTGGTTCCACCAAGAACGCCACAGGAGATCCTTCTTCCCTGTGGCTATCATACTGTACAACTCCTTCCCCTTCTGTCGTAGGGTAGACTGACTCCCCTCCCCCCCCCCCCCCCCCCCACACCCACTCTCCCAAATCTTTGCACATCGCCAATCCTTTCCACTCATCGCTTTAGTTTCATGTTTCTTGTACCTTGTGTTTTATGACTGTTGGCAAAGCAATTTCCCTCCTTGGATACATAAAATTCTATCGTATCGTATCGTTATATACACTATTGCCCAGCATGTTGCCACAGTGTACCTAAGTGAGCTATTTTGGGGTTTCATTCTCCTCCCTGCCGCACTGATTTCACATAATGCTCATCAGCAGTGAAATGAACTGAAGCACAATCTCTCCTCAATCCCAGCTACAAATTCACGCCTCGACAAGTGAAAACTCCCCCAGGAGCCAAGAGCGATCAGAGATGTGAGAAGAAGAAGAGAGAAGAGAGCATTAAAAAATAAAGAACACAAAACACATAAGCGGTACCTTCCCAGCATCAATCCTTTTTCTAGATATTAGCTTAAACATCCACACATTCCTCGCGGGGGACTCTTAGATTCTCATCTTCAGATCATGGGAATACCTTCAGTGAATTTCAAATCCTTAATGGAGTTGTACGCTTTGTGTGAGAGTAATTTAGCACAGATTCTGCCCTGTAACAATGCTTTATCACGATGCTATCACATACATTCTGCCTGCCACAGTATCGCGCTTGTAAACGGCAAAGTATAAGTATTTAGAATGTAGATAATTAAAGAAGTAGACACTAGAAGTCTAGGAGTACATTGTTAGACCACTGTCTTGGACCAGAGGTCATAGCTTCAGAATTAAAGGGTGCTCTTTTAGAAAGGAGGTGAGGAGCAATTTCTTTAGTAAGACAGTAGTTAATCTGTGGAACTCATTGCCATAGAGGGCTGTGGAGGCCAAGTCAGTGGATATTTCTAAGGCAGAGATAGACAGATTCTTGGATGTCAAGGGTGGTGGGGAGAAGGCAGGAAAATGGGATTAGGAGGCAGAGATCAGCCATGATTGAATGGCGGCGTAGACCCGATGGGCTGAATGACCTAATTCTACTCCTATAACTTGTGAACCTGTGAACGTCTGAAGGCATAGGAGCTGGCCATTCAGCTCATCAAGTCTGCTCCGGCATTTAATCATGGCTAATCTATTTTTCCCACTCAATCCGACTCTCCTGCCTTCTTCACGTAAACGTCGACACCCTTACTAATCGGAAATTTATCAATCTCCATTTTATAAATATTCGGTGACATTGCTTCCACCGTCATCTGTGGCAGATTCCACAAATTCACCACCCTCTGGCTAAATAAATTCCTCCTCGCCCCCTTCCCAAAGGAACATCATTTTATTATTTTTGTTTGCCCCTCATTAAGGTTTGTCCTTTTTGTTCCATAAGGCCTGGCCCTCTCAGCTAACTCCCACTTCGCTCCCCAACCTCCTGCGCTCCATGGCATAAAGCCCCAGCCTGCCAAACCTCTCCCTGTAGCTCATGCCTTCGATTGCTGGCGATGTCCACTTAAATCTTCACTGCACTCTTTCTAGATTAACAGCATCTTTCCTACATCAGGGTAACAAAAAATAGATGAAGACCAACATGTCAGAAGCCTTCTTCACCCACACCCGTACCCCCACCCCCTTATTATAGGCCTTGCTTAAGTCCATATAGGCTACATCTGCCCTCATAATGCTGATTTCTGCTGCATTTAAGCAGCTTTTAGATAGGCACATGGAAGGGCTAAGGATCATGCGCTGGCAGATGAGATCAGTCTAACTTGACATCATGTTCGGCACAAACATTGTGGGCTGAAGGGCCCACTCCTGTGTTGTGGTATTCCATGTACTATGTTCAAAAAGCTCAATCATATTCGTGAGACTTGATCACCCTCAAAACCCTGCTGACTATCCTTAATCAACCCCTGTCTTTCCAATTGCATATATATCTTGCCCCTCAGAATCCTCTCTAGTATGGAAAAGTTAGGCTTACTGGACTTTTAACTACGGATAACCTTTGCAACCTTTCTGAAGTAACTGCTGAGTCTTGGCTGAAATAAAATGCTTTCAATGTGTCTACTTCTATGTACTTGCCTTGAAGCTGTTGTTGCTTAAGTTTGCCAGATTGATTGCTGGGGTGGCAGGTTTCCAATGGGGATGGATGGATTGACCGAAACATACTGGTGTTTTAGAAAAATGAGAAATGGTCTGATTGAAATGTTGAAGATTTTGGGAGCAATTGACCTGGTAAATGCTGAGGCAGTGTTTCTTCAGGTTAGAGAGTGTAGATTGAAAGTTGCATATGATTAGTATCCAAAAAGCCTTTGTTGATGAACTGTGACCCACTTGGGCATGTCCCATGTAGGCGATTTTTCAGGTGACTGTCAATTTGCCGGCAGTCACCTGAAAAACCGGCCACTGGAACGGCGACTGCGAGAGTGGAACACACACACATACACACACATCACTTCCTTCACAAGCCTGTTATGCAGGCGGGGGACAGGGCAAGCATGGGGGCGGGGGGGGGGGGGAACGTTGTCTGAATGAAATTCATAGTGCAAAGCCAAGGTGATACAGACACACACCGTGATGAACAGGAAGGCTGGTGCTATAATTAAGATGGTGAAACCACAGTGTATGGGAAGGGTCACGTAAATCCTTTAAAAGTGCGGGGGAGAGGGGGAGAAGGGGGGAGAAGGTGTGGAGACAACTTTTAAGAAGCCAGAGATACAAGGCTGTGAAGCTCGGCGGACATTAACATTACCGGTTGGTCATCCTTGGTTCTGAAAACTACAGCTTATGTTTTTTTTTCTCCCAATGAGCCAATGAAATTCACCGGTCAGCACCGGCAAAAAACGTACGAGCACCTACGACAACCTTTGACCTCCTGGTAAGTCACTAGGACCTCCTGGTGACCCACCTACGGCACAAGAATTCTCGTACTCTCATGGCAGCTTCATTCTGGTCGCCGCTAATTTTTCCACATGTCGAAAAATTTGCAGCGACTATAATGAGGCCACGACTAGTGCGCAGAATGCGGGAACTCCTCACGACCATGAAGGCGACCACCCACGAAGGTGTGGCGACCATGTGGCGACTGCATAGTCTCCTGCAGCCGCCTAAAAAGTCACCTAAGTGGGACAGGGCCATTAGTTCCGTTCTTCGCAAAACAGGAAACATCTCGTCCACATCTCTGCTGTTAGTACCACTCAGGGTCTTATATGTTTCAATCTGGCCCACACTCACTCTTCTAAATCCAGGAAACGGCCCTCTGAGTCCGCACTGACCAGCGATCCTCACACACTAACATTATCCTACACGCACTCAGGACAATTTACACTCGTACCAAGCCAATTAACCTACAAACCTTTGGAGTCTTTGGAGTGTGGTTGGAAACCGAAAATCTGGGAGAAAACGCAGGTGGTCACGGGGAGAATGTGCAAATTCCATGCAGACAGCATCGAGGCTGAATCGAACCCGGGTCTCCGTCACTGCAAGCGCTGTAAGGCAGCAACTCTACCACTGTGCCACTGTGCCGATCCAACAATTGTCCAACTTCTTCTTATAGGATAACAACTCTTCCAGGTATTACGATAGAAAAGCCTCTAATGCATTAATATCCTTCCTTAAGTTCCTGCAGTCCGTCCTTTCACCCTTTTTTTTTTTATTTTTAGTCCTGTTAAAACAAAATGTTTGTTGGAAGTCTTCTTTTATGTGGTGGGTGGGGGAGGGGAAGAGGGAAACTTTATCATAGTCCCTACCTGGTCGGAGAGGCGGCTTCCCTCCGAGCTGCTTCTTCGCCCCTTCCTCGCTGCCTACCATCGGACAGGAGCGGCGTTTCCTGTCAGGATCGGCCGGAACCCCAGCTTCAGCGGCGGCACAGCGCTGGGACACCAACACGGGTCGCCGTGCGGTAAGCTCCGGAGCGCTGTGACCGCCGACTCCAACATCCGAGGAGCTGTGGCTGCGGACGTCCAGCCGCGGGAGGCGCTGGATTTAAAACACCGCGGAGCCTGGGATCCAAGATCACCTGAGTCGGAGCTTCAACCAGCGTGGCCTGAGGACTTCGGGTGCTGCGGCCTCCGGGGAGGGAGCAGCCGCTCCAGACATTCCAAGCCGGCGTTCACCCAACGCCGGAGTTCCGTCTTCCCGGCAAGAGGGCCTGAAAACATCGGACTGGCTGCGGAGACCACAAATAGGCCCTGACCGTGGGTGAGCACAGAGGAAGAGGACTGGAACTATTTGATGCCACAGTGGAATATCACAGTGGAAATTTTTGATTCTGCTGTGGGTTGACGTTCATGTAGAATTCTATAATGTGTTGTGTCATTTGTCTTTTTTTAAATTTTTCTATGGATGTACGGAAGCTTCATTATTTCTTCTATGTAAAGCACTTTACATTAAGCACCCCTCCCTTCACCACCTCCAGTTTAAATTCCAGTTGGAATATTTTGGAGGACGAAGTAGCCAAGAACCAAAACCTTTGGTTTCAATGCGAGTTGATTTAAACGTGCTATATAAATAAAATGTACTTACTTACTTACTGAAATGAAGATATAATTACTGTACACTCTGCTCCATCCCATGCGAAAATAGGTTGTGGGGCAAGTGGTGTAGAGAAAGCAAGGACTCTGCAGACGGATGTGGACAGGTTGGGAGAGTGGGCAGGGAAGTGGCAAATGGAATGTAGTGTAGCAAGGCATGCATTTTGGTAGTAGGTATACTATGGTCTCATCAATGGCATACATAAATAACTGAAGCATAACCCAGGTGAGGGATTGCCGACCTAATCATAAATGCTGATTAGTTTAGATTTGTTTATGGTCATGCATAACCATATAACATATAACCATAGAACAATTACAGCGGGGAAACAGGCCTTCTCGGCCCTTCCAGTCCGTGCCGACCATTTATTTTCCCCTAGTCCCATCTATCTGCACTCAGACCATACCCCTCCATTCCCTTCCCGTCCATATACCTATCCATTTTACTTTTAAATGTTAAAATCGATCCTGCCTCCACCACTTCTGCAGGAAGATCATTCCACACAGCCACCACACTCTGAGTAAAGACGTTTCCCCTCATGTTACCCCTAAACTTCTGTCCCTTAATTCTCATGTCATGCCCTCTTGTTTGAATCTTCCCTACCCTCAATGGGAAAAGCTTATCCACTTCAACTCTGTCTATCCCTTTCATCATTTTAAAGACCTCAATCAAGTCCCCCCTTAACCTTCTGCGCTCCAAAGAATAAAGACCTAACTTGTTCAACCTTTCTCTGTAACTTAGTTGCTGGAACCCAGGCAACAATGTGTACTGAGGTACTGGGAAAAGTATTTGCTGCGTGCTAACCAGGCAGCGGGAAGACTACACGTAATTAAAATCGAGCCATCCACAGTGTACACATACATGATAAAGGGAATGACGTTTAGTGCAAGATGTGGGGAAAATGGATAGGAGGAGTTTCGAGTCGGATCTCTTCAGAAGAAGAAAAGGCCTGACAAAAAGGGAACCTACCCATTTTCACCAAAGGATGCTGCCTGACCAACTGAGTTACTTCAGCATTTTGTGTCTGCCTTTGGTCTAAACCAGCACGTGCAGTTCATTTTTTTAATCATTTTTATTATCTCTAAAGTTTAAATATGTATAAAATCATGAAGGGAATAGATTGGTGAATGCACAGAATCTTTTACGTAGCCCAGGAGAATCAAGAACTGGGGGACAGAGATTTAAGTTGAGAGGCAACAAATGTAGTAGGAATCTAAGAGGCCACTTTTTCACACAGAGGGTCGTGGGTATATTGAAAAAACTGCCAAGGGAGTTAATTTGGGCAGGTACAAATAACATAATATAAAAGACACATGGTGTATCTTAAAGTATGTAGACTTTAGTCAGAGGTGGGGGTTCTGTGGAATTCTTTGCCGCAGAAGACTGTGGAGGTCAAGTCAGTGGATATTTTTAAGGCAGTGATATATAGATTCTTGATTAGTACGGGTGTCAGAGGTTATGGGGAGAAGGCAGGAGAATGGGGTTAGATATAGATCAGCCATGATTGAATGGCGGTGTAGATTTGATCGGCCGAATGACCAAATTTTACTCCTATGACTTATGACCTTATGATCTTAAAGTTTGAAAGGTTCTGTCTTCGGAGTCATGGTGAGTTGCTGCAGTGCATCGTATAGATGGTACCAGCTGCTGCTACTGTGCGTTAGTGGTGGAGTGTGTTATAGGTCGTGGATGATCTGATCATTATCACGCTGCTTGTTTGTGCCTCATTTCCTGCATTACATAAGTGACTGCACTTTATGGATTAGCCATAAAATGTGCTGGGCCATTCTAAGATGCCAAATAAGTGCAAGGCTTTCCATATCTTTCACTGAGATGTTTATTAATATTGCATTAATATTGGGGGAGTTTTTCTTACTGAAGTTAAATTTGTAGGTTTATTATGTATAAGATCATGAGGAGAATAGATAGGGTGACTGCACAGAGCATTTTACCCAAAGTAGGGGAATCAAGAAACAGAGGTCATAGGTTTAAGGTGAGAGGGGAAAGATCTAATAGGAAACTGAGGCGCAACCTTTTCACACAAGAGAGTGGTGGGTGTATGGAACGAGCTGCCAGAGGGGGTAGTTGAGGCAGATACTATAACAATTTTTAAAAGGTACATGGATAGGAATGGTTCAGAGGGATATGGGCCAGACACAGACAGGTTGGACTGGTGTAGATGTGGTATCTTGGTTGGTGTGGGCAGGTCGAGCTGATGATGCTGACTATGTTATCTAATGGGTACTGTGTTTACAGACCTGTTTTGCAGCTGCAAGTAAGAATTTCATCGTTTTGTTTCAGTACATATGGCATTTAACCACTCTGGACTCTTACCAATTATTTAAACTTATTCCTCAGAAATGTTAATAGAAAGCCGAGTCATACAGCATGAAAGCAGGCCATTCGGCCCAATGCTCACACCGGCCTACATGTTCCATCTACACTAGTCCTACCTGCCTGCGTTAGGTCCATACACTTCCAAACCTGTCCTATCCCTATACCTGTCTAACTGTTTCTTAAATGTTGGGATAGTCCCTGCCTCAACCACCTCCACTAGCAGCTTGTTCCAGACACCCACCACCCTTTGTGTTAAAGAGTCACCCCTCAGGTTCCTATTAAACCTTTCTCCCCTCACCTTAAACATATGTCCTCTAATTCTCGATTCCGCAACTAGGTAAGAGATTCTGTGCATTTACCCTGCCTATTCTTCTCATGATCTTTTGCACTACACCTATGACTACACATCTATAAGATCACCCTTCATCCTCCTGCACTCCAAGGAATAAAGTCCTAGCCTGCTCAACCTCTCCCTATAGCTCAGGCCCAGTGTTATATGAACTGCTCTGATGGCATCTTCTCTTCTGCCTTGTCTTCACAGTTGGACAGTGCAACCTCCCTCATCCAGGCAGCCAAGAATCTAATGAACGCCGTGGTCCTGACCGTGAAGGCCTCCTACGTGGCTTCCACCAAGTAAACCCCAGAAGGTGTACGGCACGGCGGCCATCAACTCTCCCGTGGTGTCCTGGAAGATGAAAGCTCCCGAGAAGAAACCGCTGGTGAAGAGAGAGAAGCCCGAAGAGTACCAGACCAGGGTGAGGAGGGGATCTCAGAAGAAGCACATTTCCCCCGTGCAGGCCCTGAGCGAGTTCAAGGCCATGGACTCCTTCTGAGGCCCGTGCAAACCCTCACACTAGCCCTTTCAAATGATCAATGAGGCACTTAATAAAGTTAAGCAGAGTAAGATGTCTCCATGCTGCTAAGGTACAAAAATAACCCATTGACTTACTCCTCGCTAAATTGGGATCAATCCATTGATGAAATGGAATTTAAATTCTAGCTTTAAAAATATATAAAATCGGGTTTTGCATTGTTTGAAAGTAAGGAATTAAAATGTGCCGGGGCTAGAGTGGTTAAACAGTTTCCTAAGCTGATCAATCTTCTGTGCATTAAGTTTCTAGGGCTGTAATATCAGTGCTTATATGTTTCAAGTAATACAAGACTGGAAATTAAAAAAAAAACATAAAGCCAATGTGTTCCTCTGTTTGGTGTAGTTTGAAGCACAACATGTAACTTCAATGGTCTTTTTATTTATTTGATGATTATACTAATGACTGGCTGTGTTAGAATAGTGAGATTGTGCTTTCTGGGTGGGGGAGGGGGGGGAGGGGGGAACCTGAAACCATATTTATTTTGTGGGCATTAGTGATGTTCCCGCGGCCCCGGAAGCCTGGTTACTAATCGTCCTGACGACGGAGGTGGCGACTGAGTGTACTTTAACCATAACTTTCAGCTGTAGCAGAAACCAGATCCACAAGCAAATCCCACGGAATTAATAGACAGTAACATAAGCAGGTTGTTTCACCGGATGAGGTTCCTGTGAAGGGAATCTTTCAGGGGTGCTTCTCCCTCTGACAGTGCTGTACTAGCCAGTAGATAGTGAATGATGTGTTAGAATGGAACTTGACAGTGAATGATGTAGAATTTTGATTTGCTTAAACCGTAGATGACTAAATATGTCTTTGTATCCACCTGAGTGTTCAAATAAAACTCTTCAGCCATCCTCATCACATGGGCTTGCTGTGTTTATTCCTCTGCTCGTGGTAATCTTTCGTTATGATTGCGGGCCCAGACAACTGAATGCTGATGGCGAAGATAGACACAAAATGCTGGAGTAACTCAGCGGGACAGGCAGCACCTCTGGAGAGAAGGGATGGGTGACGTTTCGGGTCGGGACCCTTCTTCTGAAGAAGGTCTGAAGAAGGGTCTCTTCCCAAACATCCCCATTCTTTCTCTCCAGAGGTGCTGCCTGTCCCGCTGAGTTACTCCAGCGTTTTGTGTCTATCTTTGATTTAAACCAGCAACTGCAGTTCTTTCCGACACATTTTGAATGCTGATGGCATTGTGTTGGGAGAATTTAGTCCGTTAACACACACAGGTACATGGATGCAATTCTGATGAGTTTCCTTTGAGTTTAATCGTGTGATATTCTGACTACACCGTGCCCTTTTCACTTGATAAGATCGTATGATAGGGTAAATGCTCAGAGTATTTTACCCAGTGTAGGAGAAGGGGAATCAAGGACCAGAAGAGATAGGTTTCGGGTGACTGGGGAAGGGGGGGGGGGGGGGTGGGGGGTGGGGGTCAGTTTTGTGCAAGATTTCATTCAGAAGCCAATTAACCTACAAACCTGCACATCTTTGGAATGTGGGAAGAAACCGGAGAACCTGGAGAAAACCCACGTGGTCACGGGGAGAACGTACAAACGCCGTACAGACAAGCACCGGTGGTCAGGTTCGAACTCGGGTCTCTGGCTCTGTAAGGCAGCAACTCTATCACTGCACCACTGTGCCGCCCTAATGTAGTGGTAATAGATAATGTATCTCCAGGGTTCCTCGAGGATACATTGGAAAGTTAACAGTGAGGTCTGGAGAAACTATACCTTTCCTCTGATAAGGAGCACAGGCTAATTCTCGCTCATCAAGGCAACATCATGGTAAGCATTTCTTCTCTTTCTCCAAAGCCTTCTAATTTCCTTTAATGGGTCAACAAGAAGAGTACACAACACTCCAATATTGTCGGTATGTGCAGGTTAGGCCGGATGGCCTGTTTCCGGGCTGGAAAATGCCTCAATGCCTCTATCTATGACATTCACCGATGGGTGTTTCAAATAAAGGAAAGTTTCAAGTCAAATTTATTGTCATATAGACAAATATGGTGGAATGCTGGTACAATGGAAAATCTTGCTTGCAGCAACAGCTCAAGCACGTAGACAAACACACAAAAACAAATTATAGATAAATTATACATAAATCACACATCGTTTATCGAGGTACAGTGAAAAGTTTTTGTTGCGTATTATTGCTATCCAGTCAGTGGAAAGACAATACATGATTACAATCGAGCCAATGGGAGAAAGAAGAATGTGCAAAAAAACAAGACGTTAGTGCAAAACCATATGCAATAAATAACGAAAATAACAAGTCGGTGGTCCATGCAAGAGATGGACATAGAGTCATTGAGTGAGACAGCGTGGAAACAGGCCTTTCAGCCCAACTTGCCCACACCTGCCAACATGTCCCAGCTACACTAGATGAAAATTGTTCCTAGTGTGGGTAGGATAGTGTTAATGTGTGGGGATCGCTGGTCGGTGCAGACCCGGTGGGCCAAAGGGTCTGTTTCCGCACTGTATCACTAAACCGAAACTAAACCAAACTTCACCTATCCATGTCCTCCAGAGATACTGCCTGACTCGCTGAGTTACTCCAGCACTTTATGTCTATCTTTGGGACACATCAACTCTCAGCCATAGACTGGATCATCACATTGCTTGCTCGCTTGGCATAGTGAATGAAAACCAATCCAGCAAAAAGGATGAAAGCAGCTCCTGAACCTGCCGGGTGACTTCCCATTGACTCAAAGGTGATTTACTCTTCCAGAATACACAATAATTTTGACAAAAACACAAAGTGGTTCAATGGTTCAATGATGCAATGCTACTTTATTATCACATGCACAGCGACATTCTTGATTTGCATCCAAGTCAGTGACGATCCTGCTATACATTAGGCACAATAGCACTATGTATGCAAGTGTAAGATAGTAGACCACACTGAGTCAGTATACAAGTCACCACATTTTAGGTGCCATATTGTATCCTTCAAGTGTAAAGGGAAAATATGATCAAGAATGCGGTTTTAAAAATGGGGTGATGAAACAAAACAGTAAATTTACACAAATCATTTATGGTGCTGGAGTGGCTGGAGTAACTCAACTGGTCAAGCAACATCTGTGGAGGGAATGGGTAGGTGATATTTTCTGGTCTCCAAATCTGAGGAAGGACATTATTGCCATAGAGGGAGTGCAGAGAAGGTTCACCAGACTGATTCCTTTGGATGTCAGGACTGTCTTATGAACAAAGACTGCATAGACTCGATTTATACTCTCTAGAATTTAGGAGATTGAGGGGGGATCTTATAGAAACGTACAAAATTCTTAAGGGGTTGGACAGGCTAGATGCAGGAAGATTGTTCCCGATGTTGGGGAGGTCCAGGACAAGGGGTCACAGCTTAAGGATAAGGGGGAAACCCTTTAGGGCCGAGATGAGAAGGACTTTTTTCACACAGAGAGTGGTGGGTCTCTGGAACTCTCTGCCACAGAGGGTAGTTGAGGCCAGTTCATTGGTTATATTTAAGAGGGAGTTAGATGTGGCCCTTGTGGCTAAGGGGATCAGAGGGTATGGAGAGAAGGCAGGTACGGGATACTGAGTTGGATGATCAGCCATGATCATATTGAATGGCTGTGCAGGCTCGAAGGGCCGAATGGCCTACTCCTGCACCTAATTTCTATGTTTCTATGTTTCTATTTGGGATGGGACCCTTCTTCTGACTTGCAGAGTTGCTCCAGTGCTAGAGGTCATAGCCTCAGAATTAAAGGACTTTCTTTTAGGAAGGAGATGAAGAGAAATTTATTTTGCCAGAGGATAATGAATCTATGGAATACTTTGCCACAGAAGGCTGTGGAGGCCAAGTCAGTGGATATTTCCAGAGGACGGGGAGATAGATCAGCCGTGATTGAATGGCAGAGTAGACTTGATGGGCCGAATGGCTTAATTCTACTATTCTTTTAATTCTGAGGCTATACCGCTAGTCCTAGACACTGCCACTAGTGGAAACAGTGCTTCCACTTTGAAGGAAATCACCCAAAATTCTGGTAGTCTTTGGGTAATTTAACAAAATTTTTGGGAAATTTCGTTAAATTACCCAAAGACTACCAGAATTTTGGGTGATTTTGGGCGAAGGGGTCCACTCCAATCCAGCCTGCCAGATGATTTGGAGAAAAAAGTATATTTACGACCATCTGTGCCTGCCCATTTGGGGGAGACCCATCAGCAGCATCACAATTGAAAATTGTGCCGGTGACGCGGCAGGGGCGCAAAATGATGCCGTCTCCCCGCTCGTGCGCAGTTGGAGCGGCAGTCGTGCATGCGCAGTTGGGAAAGGCTTAGATTTCAGGAAATACCATCAAATTCCAGGAAATTTGGGATTCTATTCAAGGAAAATAAAATTTGAGGTGTGGAAGCACTGTGTGGAAACATCCTCTTCACATCCACTCTATCCAAGCCGTTCACTATTCTGTATGTTTAAATGAGGCCCCCCCTTATTGTTCTCAACTCCAGCGAGTGCAGGCCAAGTGCATTCTCATAGCATCCTCCGCATCCTCCACATCCTCCACACTCCTCACACTGCCACCCAGCTTTGTGTCATCTGCAAATTTGCTAATGTTACTGAATCCCTTCATCCAAAATATTGATGTATATTGTAAATAGCTGTAGTCCCAGCACCGAGTCTTGCGGTACCCCACTAGTCACTGCCTGCCATTCTGAAAGGGACCGGTTAATCCCTACTCATTGTTTCCTGTCTACCAACCATTTCTCTATCCATGTCAGCACTCTACCCCCAATACTATGTGCCCTAATTTTGTCCACTAATCTCCTATGTGGGACCTTATCAAATTATTTCTGAAAGTCCAGGTGCACGACATCCACTGGCTCTCCCTTGTCCATTTTCCTAGCGACATCTTCAAAAAATTCCAGAAGATTAGTCAAGCATGATTTCCCCTTCGTAAATCCATGCTGTCTCGGACCGATCCTGTTACTGCTATCCAAATGTTCGGCTATCTTATCTTTTATAATTGACTCCAGCATCTTCCCCACCACCGATGTCTGACTAACTGGTCTATAATTCCCTGTTTTCTCTCTCCCGCCTTTCTTATAAAGTGGGATAACATTAGCTACCCTCCAATCCACAGGAACTGATCCTGAGTCTATAGAACATTGGAAAATTATCACCAATGCATCCACAATTTCAAGAGCCAGTAAGTACCCTGGGATGCAGGCAATCAGGTCCTGGGGAGTTATCAGCCTTCAGTCCCATCAGTCTATCCAACACCATTTCTTGCCTAATGTGGATTTCCTTCAGTACCTCTGTCACCCCAGATCCTCTGGCCACTACTATATCAGGAAGATTGTTTGTGTCCTCCTTAGTGAAGACAGATCCAAAGTACCTGTTCAATTCATCTGCCATTTCCTTGTTCCCCATAATAAATTCAACTTTTTCGGTCTTCAAGGGTCCAACTTTGGTCTTAACTAATTTTTTGCTCTTCATATACCTAAAGAACCTTTTACTATCCTGCTTTATATTCATGGCAGATTAAATTTAATGCGGATAAATATGAGGTTATCCACTTTGGTAGCAAAAACAGGAAGGCAGATTACTATCTAAATGTTGTCAAGTTGGGAAAAGGGGAAGTACAACGGGATCTGGGGGTCCTTGTACATCAGTCTATGAAAGTAAACATGCAGGCACAGCAGGCAGCGAAGAAAGCGAATGGCATGTTGGCCTTTATAACAAGAGGAATCAAATATAGGAGCAAAGAGGTCCTTCTGCAGTTGTACAAAGCCCTAGTGAGACCACACCTGGAGTATTGTGTGCAGTTGTGGTCCCCTAATTTGAGGAAGGACATTCTTGTTATTGAGGGAGTGCAGTATTGGTTTACAAGGTTAATTCCCGGGATGGTGGGACTGTCATATGCTGAGAGAATGGAGCAGCTGGGCTTGTACACTCTGGAGTTTAGAAGGATGAGAGGGGATCTCATTGAAACATATAAGATTGTTAAGGGCTTGGACACGCTATAGGCAGGAAACATGTTCCCGATGTTGGGGGAGTCCAGAACCAGGGGCCACAGTTTAAGAATAAGGAGTAAGCCATTTAGAACGGAGTCGAGGAAACACTTTTTCTCACAGAGAGTGGTGAGATGGTGGTGGAGGCAGGTGCTCTGGATGTTTTCAAGAGAGAGGTAGATAGGGTTCTTAAAAATAGCGGAGTCAGGGGATATGAGGAGAAGGCAGGAATGGGGTACTGATTGAGGATGATTAGCCATGATCACATTGAATGGCGGTGCTGGCTCGAAGGGTCAAATGGCCTACTCCTGCACCTATTGTCTATTGTCTGTCTATTGTCTATTGATATCTACTACCAAAATGCATGCCTTGCTACACTACATTCCATTTGCCACTTCTCTGCCCACTCTACCAACCTGTCCACATCCGTCTGCAGAGTCCTTGCTTTCTCCCACAACCTATTTTCGTATCATCTGCAAACTTTGCCACAAAGCCTTCAATCCCCTTGTCCAAATCATTAATATACAACGTGAAGAGTAGTTGCCCCAGCACCGACCCTTGTGGAACTCCGCTAGTCACTGGCAGCCAACCAGAAAATGCCCCCTTTATTGCCACTCTTTGTCTTCTGCCATCCAGCCAACCTGCTATCCATGCTAGACACACACACACACACACACACACACACACACACACACACACACACACACACACACACACACACACACACACACACACACACACACACACACACACACACACACACACACACACACACACACACACACACACACACACACACACACACACACACACACACACAGGATTTCGTGAAGAGCCCGCCAGCGCGCATGCTCGACATTCTTCAAAGTAGTGGTGTGGAATCACAGAAACCAGTAACAGAAATGACTTGGCATAGTAAGATTAAAGAGACTCAAATTACCAGATGAAGGTGAGTGAGGGTTGGGCGTGGAGGGCACGAAATCCCTCACCGCGACTCCTCATGAAATAATGATCAACCTTCGAACTGGTAAGTTCTCGTTCAATCTTACTATTTCATTTCGGAGTCACGTGAGTGACTTCGTGAAGACTTCAAAGCTTCTGTGATTACACGCCCTGGACCACGTCCATGCTGACACACCACTAGCAGGGATGGATGGGAGGAACAAACTTGCTCAAATAGTGCATACTGCAAAACAAGAGCATATTTATTAATAACAAATCAAAACCCCTCATGCGGGGACACCTCCACGTTCTCGACCTGCATTCAGCACGGCTTCCGCGAACTGTAGAGGAGCAGCAACAGGCTTGTTATAAAATCGCTGAAACACAGCTTCATTAGCCCATCCTGCTGTGGCGAGAATATGGTCCATCGGCACCTCCATAATCCTCGCCGCTGACGTCGATGCAGCCCTGGTGGAATGAGACTTGAACACATTAGTGTCGATACCTGACTTACCCAAGACGACTCGGAGCCACCTGGATATCGTCTGGACTGTCACTCGATGATGAGGTCTCTTATGAGTGACAAGCAGGTATCTCTCCATTCCTCTGATGCATGCCATCACCTTGACATAGTGACAGATATGAGAGGCTAAACACAACCTAGCATCTGCGGGGTATGCCTGGAACTTCAGCTGCAGCCCTGTACACCCAGGTCTATGCTGCTTTAGTAGCTCATCAATGAAGAAGACTACTTCTGTAGGGGTAGATATCATCCTGTCGACACATAGTTTATGCAGTGTCTGTACCCTCTGTGCTGAAGTCAGCGCTAGTAACATCACCAGCTTCATGGTGAGTTTGTCCAGCTGGAGCCCTTCCATGGGAGACCACGTCCTGAGCAGGTTTAATACGTTCCTGACATCCCAGGTGATATTGTAGCGTGGTGTAGGCGGATTCATATTGAATATACCCCGCATGAGTCTGGACACTAGCCTGTTGGATCCCACCTCAATCTTGAGGTAGAATGATAGCGCGCTCCTGGCGCTGTTGATGGCACTGTAACTTAAGTGTTCATCGTGGTGCAACCCCGCGAGGAATTCCAGGACGTCAGTTATAGTCACGTCATCGTACGTGATGTGAGAGCGGCTGCAGAAGGCTTCCCACTTCTTAATATGTGAGCGGTACCTTCGCCTTGTTGACTCTCGACACGACGCCCCAATGGTATCCATGGTCCGAGTTGAGAGGCCGTATTGGACTAACGGCCTGTTCAAAACCTGCAAGCTAACAAATTTAAATAGCCATGGCAGGGATGTGGCTCCCCTGAGACAGGGTGAGTAACCAATTCTGGGCAACCCTTCAAAAGGACCCAAGGCTCACTGAGCGTGTCAAAGACCACCGGATACCACGGCTGTGTAGGCCAGTCGGGTATAATAAGGATGCCCTTGGCTGCATCCATCTGAATCTTTCGTAATACCCGACTGATGAGGCAAAACGGGGGGAATGCATAGAAAAACCAATTCCCCCAGTCCAGCGAGAATGCATCTAGCGCTATAGCCCCAGGATCTGGTTCCCACGAGACGTATGTTGGTACCTGATGGTTCAACTGTGACGCAAAAAGGTCAATGTCCGGTTTCCCAAATTTGGCTGTGACTTTGGCAAAAATTTCAGGATGCAACATCCATTCAATATTGTCATTAAAGTTGCGTGACCTGGTGTCCGCCACAGTATTAAGCTCACCCGGCAAATAGGTAGCTGAAATCCAAATGTCTCTTTGAACACACCAGTGCCAAATTGAGTTAACCAATTTATCACACGAAACTGACCTGGTACCGCCCATATGGTTTAGATATGCCACCGCTGTGGTGTTGTCTATTTGGAGACGGACATGTGCTCCAATAAGATTGGAACAATAAGCACGAAGTCCGTGGAATGCTGCAAGTATCTCCAAATAGTTTATCCCTCGTGACAACAACATAGCAGCCTCAAGGGTGTCCCATCTGCCCCCGCAACTAGAGCAATTATCTGTAGCTCCCCAGCCATAAGAGCTCACATCAGTTTGCAAGTATACCACCGGATTAGCCTCAATAATAGGCTTAAATGAGTTACTAATGTGACACACCCACATCGTAACTCATCCTTTGCTTCAGGCGGCAGCTGCATTGGTCGATCATAATGACTAGCGTTCTGTTTTAACGCAGCGCTCTTGGCTCTTTGCAAATTCTGATAATGCAAAGGCCCATATCTGGCTGCCGGAAACAATGCGACAAGTTTGCCAATTACCAATAGAGTCCACCGTAAACCCCAGATAATGTATTACCTGGGAAGGGCAGAACTTTGATTTTTCTGGATGGACAATAAACCCCAGCTGCTGGAATATATTGACAGCAGCTGCAACTCCCTGTTCAGCCAATTCCAGGGTGTGGCCGACAATTAAGATATCATCTAAATAGGCCATTACTATATGGTGTCGTTCTTGTAAATAAGCCATAATTGGTTTCACCAATTTAGTGAATAATCTAGGGACTGTGGTAAGCCCGTTTGGCAAAGCCCTATATTGCCAGAGTTGACCCATCCAGATAAATTTCAAAACCTCCTATAGTATTTTTGAATGGATACAGAATAGTACGCCTCTTTTAAATCAATGCATGCCATAAAGCAACCATGTGAAATCAATGATTTGGCTGTTTCAAAAGTGTCCATTTTGAAATGAGTATATGTTACAAAAGTATTTAAACGAGTCAGGTCAATAATGACTCGACAGCCTCCATCCTTCTTTGGTCTAGTGAATATATTAGAAACAAATTCAACTGGCTCATGAACCGCTTTCTCTACCACGCCCTTCTGTTCAAACCTTAAAATTTCCTTGTAGCCTGCTGCCTGTTCTGCAGCAGACAGTGTAAATGTTCGACCAGGCATGTGCTGTGATGGAGGAATGTCCCCATTAAGAAACTCAATTTTATGACCCTGAATATTTTGTAACACATACTCGTCACCAGTAATATCACCCCATGCTCCCAAAAAGAACCGAAGGCGCTCACCAACATGTGAGGTTAGACAAAGGGAAAAGAGAGAACCAGACCGCCTCACCTCCGTGGTTACCGGCGGTCTTTGACACGTGTGGGTGGACGTGGAGGTGCTGGGTTGGCTTGAGGGCGCGGCGCCAGGCTTCCACCAGGCTCTTTGACTCTCTTCGAGAGACCTTCTCCAAAGATCTGACGGGGCGGCGGCGGCGGCGGCGGTTTGCACAACCCTGCAAACTTAGGGTTGAGCGCCGGGCGGATGCTGCTTTTGTGAAACCCATTGATCTCATGTTGAGCTGCGCATAATAGAGCCAGAGCATCCTCCTGATCCAAATTTAATTCATCCCCATCAACCGACCGCACAAAGGCGGTAATACCGGCCGTGAGGAGCTTCAGGATCCGCTGAAGTTTCAGCTCATGTTGACGGATAGCCGCACTGATGTTGCCCCATATCGGCGTATTGACCACAGGCACGTTGAGGGAGTTGCAGTTGGATGGAGCCTTGTGACGGCTCATGGCTGAATGAGAACTTCTTCCTGGAGCTGATGGTTGTTGAGGAAGTCCACTGTGGCTGCCAATTTTGAATTCAGGGGAAGCCCAGACGTGTGTGGGGCCTCCGTGCCTGTCGCTGCTGGACGCTTGCTGCTGTTGACCTTGAAGCAGGAGCTCCAGCAGCCGCTCCATACGGTCAATACGCCCCTCACCCTGAACACTCGGGTAGTCGGAGTCCTCCGGCTCTGAGAAAATGCCGGGGCCCCTATCATCGGCCCGCACCTCATCGAGGCCCACCCGGTGCCGGTAGTCGTCGCTAACAGCCGCCGAAGCAAAACTGCGCGCTTCCCGCGCGGGTGTGTTCAACCGCCTCCGTTTAGCGGGAGCTGAAGCCGCTGCCACTAAGGGCACTTGCGGCGTGGTGTCGGCACCAGCCGTAGCATGGATACCTGATGCCCGCGCGGGCTTGCCGGCTGCCCACGACGTGGACCTTGCCAACGCATGGTCTCGCCCACCCATCCATGGGGGACTCGGCAACCGTGACGAGACCCGATCCAACCGACCCATCCCGGCGTCGAGAGTTGGGGGGCGTCGACTGGACCTCACAGCCGCCCCGGGTCTCGCCCTGGAACCTGACCGCTCCTCGGCGGCAGGTAATGCCTTAGCCCCGACAGGGTTAGGCATCCGGGCTCCTGCCCTTCCCCTACTCGGAGGGTTGAGGGAAAAGGGCCGTGCAGCTGCACGTACCCCTCTGCTCGAGGTCGCCAGCAAGCCTGCTGACGACCTGACTGCCATGGCAGGGTCCTCCTGCTCTGGCGGCACACCACACTCCTCCTCGTCGAACTCCCCCGAACAGTGGTGTGCTGGCGGATCCGGACCTGTAAACACAGGGCTTACCGATATTCCCGCCTGTGTCCCGGCCTGCGCTGCAGGTACCGCCGATATCAATGGTTCCGGGACTGCTGACCGGCGACCTCGTCCAGACGTCCTCCGGCCCTTGGAACTCCCATCCATGTCCTTGCTGTAAGAAACAAAGCAATAGAACAAGGACCACCAACTTAAGGTAGGATACTTACCTCAGTGGTTCCCTATGAAGGGCTGGCGAGGAGCGCGCTCCACCGCCAGCCGTCGCAGCAACGCGATACGACGAGCATGCGCGCTGGCGGGCTCTTCACGAAGTCACTCACGTGACTCCGAAATGAAATCTAAAACTAAAGGCCATAGGTTTAAGGTGCAAGGGGAAACATTTTTAAGTAACCTGAATGGCAACTTTTTTACATAAAGGATGGTGCGTACATGGAACGAGTTGCCATAGGGAGCGGCAGAGGCCGATGCAATTACAAAATGTTTTGTCCAGAGAAGAAAACAGTAGCCTCACTGATCTACACAGTAACCTATGTGGATGAACATGACTTTGCTTTAATGACCCCATTGAGTTACTCCAGCATTTGGTGTCTATCTATCCACAACATTTAAAAGATGGATAGAAAGTGTATGAGGGAACTGTAGATGCTGGTTTAAATATTGGAGTAACTAATATGGTTTGAAGATAGACAGAAAATGTTGGCGTGACTCAGCGGGACAGGCAGCATCTCTGGAGAGAAGGAATGGGTGACGTTTTCGGGTCAAAACAATCCAAAACGTTACGCATTCCTTCTCTCCAGAGATGCTGCCTGTCCCGCTGTGTTACTCCAGCATTTTTGTCTATCCTAGATGGATAGAACATTTTGGAGCTCAGTTCGGCAACTTGGTTAGCATGGGCAATTTGGGGTGCAGGACTATTTCTGTGCTGTAAAGCTCTCTGGCCCAATACGGATATGCAGAGATGGATATGAATCATGTAACAGGCAGATAAAAGATGGCATCATGTGGGTTGAAAAGCCCGTTCTCCGGCCTGAAGAAGGGTCTCGACCCGAAACGTCACCTCTTCCTTTTCTCCAGAGATGCTGCTTGACCTGTTGAGTTACTCCAGCATTTTGTGTTTCTCTTCTTGAGTTTGAGTTTAGTTCAGTTTATTGTCACGTGTACTGAAGTACAGTAAAAAGCTTTTGATGGCAGAGAGACTGTACATAATTACAATAAAGTGTATAACGTGAATAACGTTTAGTGCAAGATGCAGTAAAGGCCGATCAAAGTCAGTCCGAGGGTCTGCAATGAGGTAGATAGTAGCTCACGACCGCTCTCTAGTTGTTGATATGATGGTAACTTCTATGAGATCACCCCTCAACATCCATTATGTTCTATCTTCTATACCTTCCTGTAGCCTACATCTGTCCTCTCCATGATCTATTACATGGCCAAAGACGAGATCTTGGGAAGAATCCTGCTACTCTTACCTGCTCTGGTCCCCTTCAGAAGAGCAACCAGTCTTTAAGGATGACCTTGCCAGCATCACAATTGTTAGTGTTAAAGAAGGAACTGCAGATGCTGGAGAATTGAGGGTTACACAAGGGTCTGAAGAAGGGTCTCGACCCGAAACGTCGCCTATCTCCTTCGCTCCTTTGATGCTGCTGCACCCGCTGAGTTTCTCCAGCTTTTTGTGTAACCCTCACAATTGTTAGTATTCTACCCAGTGGCCTCGAGCAAGTCATTAGTCAACATTAACAACTTGCTCCTTACACGATGACAATTGAAGAATCTGATGACACTTGTACAGCACAATCTAATTTGTCTTTCATCTGCAATCACTTACATTTGTACCGATGCACAGCCATCTAGCTGCTGGATGTTGCTTTGAAATATTAAGCAATGTAAACTGGTCAAATAATTAACTGACATATTTAAAGTTTTGGCAGTCAAGGTCATTCACCAGATCCAGTTTAGCTGATTAGCATCTGGGAAAAAGATAGCCTCGCTGATCTGCATAGTAACCTATGTGGATGAATGTGACTTTGCTTTAATGAGGGGGCTGTGAAGCACTTAGATTACAGTAACAATTAACACAGTTAATTAATAAGCCCTCTGTATGTGCCTATTGTAATTTTCATTGCTTAACCTTGCGATGGTATTAGTGTGTCAACTTTGATACTGCAATAGAATGCTTTGCTGTGTCTGACTTTACTTTGATGACACAGAAAAGAGAGTTAACCAGTTTATCTTGGGGTTATTCTATTTTCCTCCTTTGATTATTAATATTCATATCATATTTATTCTATAAAGAGAGAGTGAGAGATAGTTTTTAGGGCTAATGGAATCAAGGGATATGGGGAGAAAGCAGGAACATAGAAACATAGAAACATAGAAAATAGGTGCAGGAGGAGGCCATTCAGCCCTCAGAGCCAGCACCGCCATTCATTGTGATCATGGCTAATCATCAGCTATCAATAACCTGTACCTGCCTTCTCCCCATATCCCTTGACTCCACTAGCCCCTAGAGCTCTATCCAACTCTTTCTTAAATCCATCCAGTGATTTGGCCTCCACTGCCCTCTGTGGCAGGGAATTCCATAAATTCACAACTCTCTGGGTATTCCATAAATTCACAACCCTCTAGGTAATTCCATAAATTCGCAACTCTCTGGGTAATTCCATACATTCATAACTCTCTTGGTATTTCCATAAATCCACAACTCTCTGGGTAGTGTATTTATCTGGAACGGAGTACTGATTTTAGATGATCAGTATTAACCATATTGAATGGCTGTGCTGGCTCAAAGGCCTGAATGGCTTACTCCTGCACCTGTTTTCAATGTTTCTATGTTTCTATGATTGGCTCTATATAATATAATATAATATATAATATAATATAATTAATATTCATATAATTATATCAATATACATTTTTTAAAGCCATTTAAGAAGCAAAATAAAGGGAACATCTCAACACAGTGGCCAACAGAGGGGGCATGGTGGCACAGCGTTAGAGTTGTTGCCTCACAATCCTGACTACGGGTGCTGTCCATACATAGAGTCATGGAGTCATAGAGTGATACAGTGTGGAAACAGGCCCTTTGCCCAACTTGCCCACACCAGCCAACAATGTCCCAGCTACACTAGTCCCATTTGCCTGCGCTGGGTTCATATCCCTCCAAACCTGTCTTATCCATGTACCCGTCCAACTGTTTCTTAAACGATGGGGTTGTCCCAGCCTCAACTACCTCCTCTGACAGCTTGTTCCATACACCCAGTACCCTTTGTTGAAAAAGTTACCCCTCGGATTCATATTAAATCTTTTCTCCTTTACCTTGAACCTATGTCCTCTGGTCCTCAATTCCCCTACTCTGGACAAGAGACTGTGCATCTACCTGATCTATTCCTCTCATGAGATTGTACACCTCTATAAGATCACCCCTCATCCTCCTGTGCTCCATGCAATAGAGATCCAGCCTACTCAACCTCTCCCTATTACTCACACCCTCTAGTCCTAGTAACATCCTTGTAAATCTTTTCTGAACCCTTTCAAGCTTAACAATATCTTTCCTATAACATGGTGCCCAGAACTGAAAACAATATTCTAAATGAGGTCTCACCAAAGTTTTACACAACTGCAACATGCATCCCAACTTCTATACTCAATACTCTGACTGATGAAGGCCAAGGTGTCAAAAACCTTTTTGACCACATTATCTACCTGCGATTCGATCTTCAAGGAACCAAGCACGTGTTCTCCTCGATCCCTCTGCTCCACAACACTCCTCAGAGGCCTACCATTTACTTTGTTAAATATTTTTATTAGAAGTAAGTACATATCAAATTAAAAATATACATGTCGTATACATTCTTAATGTTATTAATATTAACAGTTATTTCTAATTTGTACTTCTATGAATTTTTCATTTTTTATATAGATAGAAAATATAAGAAAAAAATAAAATAAAGATAGAGATTCAGAAGGATGAATGAAGTATTAAGCAGTTTATACATCATTGGAGATATATCATGGGTTATTATATGTAAATCTTCGTCTATTTCTTCGTTCAGGCATCAGTCAGGTTCTCACACCGAACCACTTTGACCCTTTAAATATTCAATAAATGGAGACCATATCCCTCTGAATTGATCCAACTTGCCCAGATGGACAAGTCTTAATCTTTCAAAATTAAGTGTCTCCGACATTTCAGTGATCCACATTTTAATTGTGGGGGATGTAGGACCCTTCCAAAATTTCAATATAAGTTTTTCCCAATTATTAAACTGTAATCAATAAAAGAGGCCTACCATTTACTGTGTAGGCCCTGCCCTTGTTTGACATTCCAAAATGCAACACCTCACACTTCTCTGCATTAAATTCTATCAACCATTCCTCTGCCCACCTGGCCAATCGATCCAGATCCTGCTGCAATCATTCACAGCCATCTTCACTATCTGCAAAACCACTCACTTTGGTATCATAGTTTGTACATTGCCTTTGTGACCGTGTGGGTTTTTACGCCGGGTGCTCGGGTTACTCCCACACTCCAAAGACGTGCAGGCTTGCTGGTTCGTTAGTTTTTGTAGCAAGTAAGAATTTCATTGTTCTATTTGGGACATACGACAATAAAACACTCTTGACTCTTGACTTGTAAATTGTCCGTAGTGAGTAGGATAGTGCTAGTATATGGGATGATCTCAGGTCGGCCTGGACTCGATGGGCCGAAGAGCCTGTTTCCATGCTGTATCTCTAAAGTCTAAGTCTAATGTCTAAACTCCAATCCATGCTTGAAAATGGACCGGGAGCGTTTTATCTCCATATTATATAACGTTATTTACCACATTCATATGTGGATGGGAACCTCATAGGAATGTTCAGCATTCATTGCTCATTGCTAATTGGTACATGGTGAACCACCTTCATGAGCTCAGCACTTCACTTAATTGGAGTATTGTGTTCAGTTTTGGTCAACGTGTTATAGGAATGATCTTGCTGAGCAGGCATGGGTCCAGAGAAGATTTACGACGAGGGTCGGAGCTATAGGAGAAGGTTGAGCAGGCTATGACTTTATTCCTTGGATCTCAGGAGGATGAGGGGTGATCTTATAGAGGTGCATAAAATCATGAGAGGAATAGATCGGGTAGATGCACAGAGTATTTTACCCAGAGTATGGGGGAAATAGAATTAGAGTGCATAGGTTTAAGGTGAGAGAGGAAAGATTTAATAGGAACGCGACGGGCTTAATTTTTCACACAGCAGGTGCTAGGTATTTGGAACCAGCTAATAGAGGAGGTAATTGAGTGAGACACTATCACAATGTTTAAAAAACATTTGGACAGGTACATGGATAGGATACATTTAGAAGGACTCAGAGTTCCCGTGGATTTTGAAGAAACAGCAGCAAAGAGAAGCCGGAAAAAGCATTGATTGGCTCTAGCCCGAATGGGTGGAGAGTTAGAAGTGAGTCAGAGGGGGAAAACAGTTTAAAAAGAGAGGCATAGCACAGGCAGGCTTAACTTAGAGCTCCTGTGGATTTTGAAGAAAGAGCAGCAAAGAGAAGCAGGAAAAAGTACTGATTGGCTCTAGACTGAGTGGGAGGAGAGTTAAAAGTGAGTCAGAGGGGGAAAACAGTTTAAAACTGAGAGTCTTCGGCGAGGAGAGGAGGTTATGCAGATGAGACAGTGTGGGGCTTACAGAATTTGGGAGCTCAGGGACACAGATGGAGCCTCTGGCTGCTACAACTGTGGCTCCTTAAGCACTCTGGGATGCAGCCTATCTGGCCCAGGGGATTTATCAGCCTTTAATCTATTCAATTTACCTAACACCACTTCCCTACTAACCTGGATTTCACTCAGTTCCTCCATCTCATTTGACCCCCAGTCCCCTGCTATTTCTGGCAGATTATTTATGTCTGTCTTAGTGAAGACAGAACCAAAGTAGTTATTCAATTGGTCTGCCAAGTCCTTGTTCCCCATGATCAATCACCTGTTTCTGACTGCAAGAGACCTACATTTGTTTTAACTAATCTTTTTCTCTTCACATATCTATAAAAGCTTTTGCAGTCAGTTTTTTATGTTCCCTGCCAGTTTTCTTTCATAACCTATTTTCCCTTTCCTAATTAAGCCCTTTGTCCTCCTCTGCTGGACTGAATTTCTCCCAGTCCTCTGGTAGGCTGCCTTTTCTGGCTAATTTGCATGCTTCATCTTTTGTTTTGATACTATCCCTGATATCCTTTGTTATCCATGGATGCACTACCTTCCCTGATTTATTCTTTTGCCAAATTGGGATGAACAATTGTTGTAGCTCATCCATGCAGTCTTTAAATGCCTTTGATTGCATACCCACCGTCAACCCTTTAAGAATCAATTGCCAATCTATCTTGGTCAATTCATGTCTCATACCCTCGAAGTTGCCTTTCTTTAAGTTCAGAACCCTTGTTTCTGAATTAACTATGTCACTCTCCATCCTAATGAAGAACTCAACCATATTATGGTAACTCTTGCCCAAGGGGCCACACACAACAAGACTGCTAACTAACCCTTCCTCATTACTCAATACCCAGTCTAGAATAGCCTGCTCTCTCGTTAGTTCCTCTACATGTTGGTTTAGAAAACTATCCCGCATACATTCCAAGAAATTATCTTCCTCAGCACCCCTGCCAATTTGATTCACCCAATCTATATGTAGATTGAAGTCACCCATTATAACTGTTTTGCCTTTGTTGCACGCATTTCTAATTTTCTGTTTGATGCCATCCCCAACTCCACTACTACTGTTAGGTGGCCTGTACACAACTCCCACTAGTGTTTTCTGCCCCTTAGTGTTTCCGGGTGAGGCAGCAGGATCTGCTGGGTGAGGCAGCAGATGCAGTTACAGTTTAATAACCCCTCCAAAATATGTCACCTCCTACAATAAAGCACAGCCCTATAGCAGCACAGGCGTTTTGTGTTCAAATCTTGGTAGAGAAACTAAATTCATTGGCCTTAACATAGAGTTAAACATGGTATGACTGCCAGAGAAAGTGGCAGAGGCCGGTACAATAGCAACATTTAAACGACACATGGACAGGTAGATAGATAGGTAAATGTTAGAGGGAAATGTGCCCAGCACAGGTAAGTGGGACTAGCACAATCAAGGGCCTGTCCCACTTAGGCGACTTTTTAGGCAAGTGCAGGAGACTCTGGTCGCCACATGTTCGCTGGTGGTCTCTGGTGAGTCTCCTTCATGGTTGTGAGGAGTTCCCGCATTCTGGGAACTAGTCGCGGCCTCAGTATGGTCGCCACAAATCTTTCAATGTTGGAAATTATTCTGCGACCAAAAATTGGTCGCCATGGAGAAAATCTATACTTTTATAGTCATAGGTGCAGATGTAGTGGGGTCATCATGTCGTTGTAGGCAGTCAACGTAGTCGTAGGTAGTTTAGTTAATCTCCTTTACTGACTTGGCATTTTTATTGGCTCATCGGGGGAAAAAAAACATAAGCACGAGTTTTCAGAACCAAGGATAACCGACCGGTAATGTTAAATGCCTGCCAAACTTCACAGCTGTGTATATCTGGCTTATTAAAAGTGTCTCCACTCTTACTCCCCCCTTCTCCCCCCCCTTCTCCCTCTTTCTCCTCCCTTCCCCCCTTCTCCCCTCCCCCCCCCCTCCTCCCATCTTTTAAAGGGCTTACCGTACACTGTGCTAGCCATCTTAACCTTCCTGTGCATCGTGGTGTGTGTCTGTATCACCTTGGCTTTGCACCGTGTGAATTGCAGAGAGAGGTCCCCCGCTTTCACTGGCCCCTGCCTTTGCGATGTTTTTGTGTGTGTGTGTGTTCCATTCTGGCAGTAGCCGTTCCAGTTCCCGGTTTTTCAGGCGAGTGCCGCGAACTTGACAGTCTCCGGCAGTCCGCTGAAAAATCGCCCAAGTGGGACAGGCCCTTTAAGCAACTTTGTTGGCAATTTGGGCTGCATGACTAGTTCTGTACTGTAAAGCTCTCTGACTCTATGGGTATGCAGAGAGGGAAATGAATTATGTTACAGGCATATGCAGGGTGGCACAGTGGTGCAGCAATAGAGTTGCTACCCCATAGCGCCAGAGACCCGGGATCGATCCTGACTACAGGTGCAATCTGAAAGGAGTTTGTCCGTTCTCCCGTGACAGCATTAGTTTTCTCTAGTTGTTCTGGTTTCCTCCCACACTCCAGAGATGTGCAAAGAGGCAAAATAGGAAGGGGAGCACTAGGATAAGGTTCAATGTCTTCACTCAAAAAAATTGGGAACCTTTGGACTTCTCAATCCTGACGGGCTGTGGAAACTTAGTCACTGACTGTCTTCACAATAGAGATTTTAAAAACATAATGGCATGAGCTCACAATATGCTCTGTTCCATTAACATACTCATCACTTCCAATCCATGCACATAAACAGCATTCCTCATCCCTGGAAGAATTTTTCCTCCTTGGACAAACAACTGAGTCGCCATAGCACACTCCATAGGAATATTAGTGCTTACTTCTTTATAAGGTGACAGTGATTTAGAGTTGATAAAAAAATGGATTCCAGAAATGTTATGGATAAGCATTTCTTCAATTCAAAAGCCTCAATGTGATTATATTTATAACAGTCAACTGAAGATCAATATCTTTAACAATCTATATATTTTTGGGTTTAGATTTTCCAAACAATTTCTTATTATTATAACTCATCTGCAATGATGACATATTACATAGTTTACTCATGTGGACAACACAAGAATAGGAGTAAAAACCTTGGAGCCAATCCAACTTTGTGATTTACAGTCAGCGTGGTGAGCCAATTCATGGCAGTCATCGTGGGATGAGACAGAGAGACGGGTAAAGGGTGCCAGTTACCAATCACACGCCACCATTCAAAAGCAAAATTCAAACTTCTTGCACTTCTGGTTCTTTGTTCATATTCTTTGGAATCATAAGGTCATAAGGTCATAAGTGATAGGAGCGGAATAAGCCATTCAGCCCTTCAAGTCTACTGTCATTCAATCATGGTTCATCTATCTCTCCCTTCTAAACCCATTCTTCTGCCCTCTCCCCATACCCCCTAACCCTAACCCTAACCCTAATCAAGAATCTATCTATGCCTTAAAACTAGCCACTTGGCTTCCACAACATTCTGTGGCCACGAATTCCACAGATTCACCACCCTCTGATGAAATAAATTCCTCTTTATCTCCTTCCTAATGTAATGTCCTTTAATTCTGAGACCATGACCTCTAGTCCTAGAGTCTCCAACTCGTGGAAACATCCTCTCTGCATCCACTCTATCCAAGCCTTTCACTGTTCCGAATCAATAGCAAAGTCAACATTTATTGTTCACTCCCTAAGCTCAGATGGGGCATCTTGGTCAGCATGGATTTATAGGACGAATTCCGACCATTTCAAGCAGGGTGCAAGGCCAACGAATTAAAGTTCAGTTTCATACCACTTCAAGCAGGGTGCAAGGCCAACAAATTCAAGTGCAGTTTCAACCCATTTCAAGCTGTGTGCAAGGCCACCAAATTCAAATGTAGTTTCATACCATTACATGCAGGGTGCAAGGCCACCAAATTCAAATGTAGCTTCATACCATTTCATGCTGGGTGCAAGGCCATCATATTCAAATGCAGTTTCATACCATTTCAAGCAGGGTGAAATTGACATAAAACACCACAAAACATCACATAAACACCACACTCAAAGTTCAGTAGACATTCAGTGATGTTCAGTTGATTCACGGCTCAGACAGAGTCGCGACCTCTCCCTGCCCCATCTTGCAAAGACTGAGCCACACCCACACTTCCAGTTTTATAATCCCTCCCCCCTCACACCGGAAGGGGCATGGCCTTCATGGCGCAATTGACAGGAGAGAGATTCTCAAAAAATGTTAAAACCAATTTTATTTCAAACCAACCACCCCCAACCATTTGCTGTGCTTTATTTCAAACCAACCACCACCAACCATTTGCTGTGCTTTATTTCAAACCAACCATCACCAACCATTTAACCATATAACCATATAACAATTACAGCACGGAAACAGGCCACCTCGGCCCTTCAAGTCCGTGCCGAACAACTTTTTTCCCTTAGTCCCACCTGCCTGCACTCATACCATAACCCTCCATACCCTTCTCATCCATATGCCTATCCAATTTATTTTTAAATGATACCAACGAACCTGCCGCCACCACTTCCACTGGAAGCTCATTCCACACCGCTACCACTCTCTGAGTAAAGAAGTTCCCCCTCATGTTACCCCTAAACTTCTGTCCCTTAATTCTAAAGTCATGTCCTCTTGTTTGAATCTTCCCTATTCTCAAAGGGAAAAGCTTGTCCACATCAACTCTGTCTATCCCTCTCATCATTTTAAAGACCTCTATCAAGTCCCCCCTTAACCTTCTGCGCTCCAGAGAATAAAGACCTAACTTATTCAACCTATCTCTGTAACTTAGCTGTTGAAACCCAGGCAACATTCTAGTAAATCTCCTCTGTACCCTCTCTATTTTGTTGACATCCTTCCTATAATTGGGCGACCAAAATTGTACACCATACTCCAGATTTGGTCTCACCAATGCCTTGTACAATTTTAACATTACATCCCAGCTTCTATACTCAATGCTCTGATTTATAAATGCTAGCATACCAAAAGCTTTCTTTACCTCCATATCTATATGAGATTCCACCTTCAAGGAACTATGCACGGTTATTCCCAGATCCCTCTGTTCAACTGTATTCTTCAATTCCCTACCGTTTACCATGTACGTCCTATTTTGATTTGTCCTGCCAAGGTGTAGCACCTCACATTTATCAGCATTAAACTCCATCTGCCATCTTTCAGCCCATTTTTCCAACTGGCCTAAATCACTCTTTAGACTTTGGAAATCCTCTTCATTATCCACAACACCCCCTATCTTGGTATCATCTGCATACTTACTAATCCAATTTACCACCCCTTCATCCAGATCATTGATGTACATGACAAACAACAAAGGACCCAACACAGATCCCTGAGGCACCCCACTAGTCACCTGCCTCCAACCCGACAAACAGCCATCCACCATTACCCTCTGGCTTCTCCCATTCAGCCACTGTTGAATCCATCTTGCTATTCCTGCATTTATACCCAACAGTTGAACCTTCTTAACCAACCTTCCATGAGGAACCTTGTCAAAGGCCTTACTGAAGTCCATATAGACAACATCCACTGCTTTACCCTCGTCAATTTCCCTAGTAACCTTTTCAAAAAATTCAAGAAGATTAGTCAAACATGACGTTCCAGGCATAATTCGATGTTGACTGTTCCTAATTGGACCCTGCTTATCCAGATGCTTATATATATTATCTCTAAGTATCTTTTCCATTAATTTGCCCACCATTGAAGTCAAACTAACCGGTCTATAATTGCTAGGTTTACTCTTATAACCCTTTTTAAACAATGGAACAACATGCGCAGTATGCCAATCCTCGGGGACTATTCCCGTTTCTAATGGCATTTGAAATATTTTTGTCATAGCTCCGGCTATTTCTACACTAACTTCCCTCAATGTCCTAGGGAATATCCTGTCAGGACCTAGAGACTTATCCACTTTTATATTTTTCAAAAGTGTCAGTACTTTTGCTGTACTTTATTTCAAACCAACCACATTTTCATTTTCAAACCATATTAAGGGCATACAAGGTCAGCAAAACCACTCTCACAATATAGTAGACATGTGTTCAGTATTATACACAGCTCAGGCTGAGAGACATGATTCTTTCACTCCCCCATTTTGCAGAGACTGACTGAGGCACTCAACACTTCTGGGTTTTATAGTCCCTCCGGAAGGGGTACGGCCTTCAGGAGAGAAAATCTCAACATTTTTTAAACACTAATAACTCTTTTATTTTTAATCGATGGGAAAAGTCCTCTTGTCATGCACAGCGGAGGGGGACTCTGAGTAAGACGGTCAAAAATCACAGCCGTAAGTGGCAGAGTTTTTTCTAAAATCAATATATACAGAACAACAGGAAGTGGTCAAGATCAGACTTTTAATAATATATATATATAGATATAACAGAAGGGTGGTTGAGTGCCTGAAATGCTTTGCCGAGGTTGGTGGTGGAGACAGATATGATAATGGGATGTCTGGGGCTTTTAGATAGGCACATGGATGTACAGGGAATGGAGTGGTTTGGACCATGTGCAGGCAGAAGAGATTAGTTTATCATGGCACCATATTGGGCACAGGCAATGCAGGATAAAGGACATGGTCCTGCGCTGCACTGTTCTACGTTTTAACTCACCGAGTTCATTATAAAAAACGATTAATAAGTTTCAAGATATTAAGGGAACTGATAATAGACAATAGACAATAGACAGTGGACAATAGGTGCAGGAGTAGGCCATTTAGCCCTTCGAGTCTGCACCACCATTCAATGTGATCATGACGTACAGGTTTGTAGGTTAATTGGCTTGGTATAAATGTAAATTGTCTCTAGTGTGTGCAGGATAGTGTTGATATGCCAGTGTCAAGGCTGATCGTCCCCAATCAGTACCCCGTTCCTGCCTTCTCCCCATATCCCCTGACTCCGCTATCTTTAAGAACCCTATCTAGCTCTCTCTTGAAAGTATGCAGAGAACCGGCCTCCACTGCCCTCTGAGGCAGAGAATTCCACAGACTCACCACTCTCTGTCAGAAAAAGTGTTTCTTTGTCTCCGTTCTAAATGGCTTACCCCTTATTCTTAAACTGTGGCCTCTGGTTCTGGACTCCTCCAACATCGGGAACACGTTTCCTGCCTCTAGCGTGTCCAAATCCTGAACAATCTTATATGTTTCAATAAGATCTCCTCTCATCCTTCTAAACTCCAGAGTGTACAAGCCTAGCCGCTCCATTCTCTCAGCATATGACAGTCCCGCCATCTCGGCATTTAACCTTGTAAACCTACGCTGCACTCCCTCAATAGCAATAATGTCATTCCTCAAATTAGGGGACCAAAGCTGCACACAATACTCCACAAGGGCCCTGTCAAACTCTTTGCTCCTATACTCAACTCTTATTATAAAGACCAACACGCCATTCGCTTTCTTCACTACCTGTACCTGCATGCTTACTTTTATAGACTGATGAACAAGGATCCCCAGATCCTGTTATAAAGGCCAAATATAGAGATAGTGTAGGAAAATGGTGCTGAGGCGAACAATAATCACGATTTAGTTTATTTTTTTCTTAGTTTAGTGATACTGCGCGGAAACAGGCCCTTCGGCCCACCGTGTCCCCGCCGACCAGCGATCCTCGCATACTAACATTATCCTACACCCACTAGGGACAATTTACACTTACACCAAGCCAATTAACCTGCAAACCTGTATGTCTTTGGAGTGTGGGAGGAAACCGGAGATATCAGAGAAAGCCCACACGGTCAAAGGAAGAATGTACAAACTCTGTACAGAGAGCACCCATAGTCGGGATCGAACCCGAGACTCCGGCGCTACTAGCATTGAAATGCAGCAACTCTACCGCTGCGCCACCGTGCCGCTCTGATAGAAACATAGAAACATGGAGAAACATAATGAATGACAAAGTTGGCTCAAAGCGCCAAATCCTTAATGCTTGCTCCAGGTTTGTATGGACTTACATACAGCCACCAAACTGCCACAATATTGAATGCATTGATTGAAAGTTGCAGTAATGGAAACAGGTCCTTCAGCCCACTGAGTCCACGCTGATCATTGGTTCACATTCTGTTGAGTTTATTATCACGGGTGCCGAGGTGCAGCGAAAAGCTTTTGTTGCGTGCTAACCAGTCAGCAGAAAGAAAATACATGATTACAATCGATCCATTTACATCATAGAGATGCATAATAAGGGGATAACGTTTAGTGGAAGGTAAAGCCAGTTAAGTCCAATCAAGGACAGTCCGAGGGTCACCAAAGAGGTAGATAATAGTCCAGCACTGCACTCTGGGTGTGGTAGGATGGTTCACTTGCCTGATAACAAGCTTGAAACAAACTGTCCCTGAATCTGGAGGTGTGCATTTTCACACTACAAGATACAAGATACAAGATACATTTATTCGTCACATGTACCAATTGGTACAGTGATATGTGTGGTCGCCATACAGCCGTACGAGTAATAAAGAACACATAACACAAAGTCTTAACACAAACATTCCCACACTGCGGGATCAAAGTTTCCCACTGTGAGGGAAGGCTCCAATATTCAGTCATCCGCCTCTGCTGTCCTCCCGTGGTCGGGGGGCTCCCGAACCCCCGCTATCACCGCTACGGGAGGTCCGATGATCAGGCCCGCTCGCTGGGGTGATGGAAGTCCGACGTCGGGACTGGAGGACGTCCTCAGCGGCCTGGACATCTGAGCCGGACACCTACTAGCGGAGTCCGCGGCTCCCAAAGTCCACAGGACGTCCTGGGAGGAGATTCAACACTGGCGGCCTCGGCAAAGGGCCCCAGGACTCCGCAATGCCGAAGTCAATGCCGGCCGCGCTGGAAGTTCTGCAAACGACAGCTCCGCGATGTTGGAGCACCGGCCCAGCACTCCGGAGCTCCAAACAGCGATCCAGGTAAGGCATCGCCCACTGTTTACATTAGGAGCAGTTTCCAATGGCCTATTCACCTATAAACTACATGTTTTGGGGATGTGGGAGGAAACCTGAGCACCCGGAAGAAACCACACGGTCAAAGGGAGAACGCCAAAACTCCAAACATAGATCCGGGTCTGTAGCGCGATGAGACAGTAGCGCTACTCATGCCACTGTGAACAGAAGGATATCGTGTGGAGACTGGATGAGAATGTTGGGAAGATGACTTACGCAGTACAAATACTGGCAAGAGGCAATGGGCTGATTTTCTGTGCCTTAAATGTTATTTATGACCATATGATATCTGACATAATTCCGAGTGGTCTTATTACCCTATTTAGAGCATTGATAAAACCAACGCTAATTGCTTTGGCTCAGAAGGTATTAAGATGCAGGAATTCAGGCTACAGGCAATTGCATTGGATTAAAGGGCGACACAGGGGCGCAGTGGTAGAGTTGTTGCCTTACAGCTCCAGAGACCCAGGTTCAATCCTGACCCTGGGTGCTGTCTGTGTGTTTGGACGGTCTCCCTGGGACCATGTGGGTTTTCTCAAGGTGCTCTGGTTTCCTCCCATATTCCAAAGACATACGAAAGATAAACTCAAAATGCTGGAGTAACTCAACGGGACAGGCGGCATTTCAGGAGAGAGAGACTGGGTGATGATTCGAGTTGTTACTTTTCTTCAGACTCGTACAGGTGTGTAGTAAAATTGACTTCTGTAAATTGTCCCTAATCTGTATGGGATAGAACTGCTGTATGGGGGTCACACGTTCGAGGAGCAGAATTAGACCATTCGGCCCATCAAGTCTACTGCAGCATACAATCATGCCTGATCTTTCTTTCCCTCTCAACCCCATTCTCCTGCATTTACCCCATTACTCCTGACACCCGTACCAATCAAGAATCTGTTAATCTCCACCTTAAAAATATCCACTGACTTGGCCGCCACAGCCATCAGTGGCATTGAATTCTACAGGTTCACCACCCTCTGACTAAAGGAATTTATTCTCATTGCTGGTCGGCAGGGACTTGTGGGCCAGTTTCTCCACTGTATCTCCAAGATTAAACCATAACTAAAATTAAATCTGTAAGCGCCTACATAATTGCACAGATCGGAACAATATAAAAGTGTCCAATATTATAGTGAGCAAGCACAGCAGTGCCTATAATTCCCACATCACGTAATTATGTTGAACAAGATAGGTCAAAGAAGAAGTCACAAGCTGCTGTACAATTCTCCTGGTTTGTTCAGAGATTCTCAAACATTAAATCCAACAGGGAGTTTTTGCACGGACAGCTAAAATCAGGGATAGACACAAAATGCTGGAGTAACTCAGCGGACCAGGCAGCATCTCTGGAGAGAAGGAATGGGGGAAGTTTCAGGTCGAGACCTTTCTTCAGACTTCAGCCTACTCCATCACTTTGTGCCATCTTTTAAATGCTGTGATAGTAGTTGCCTCAACCACCTCCTCTGGCAGCTAATTCCATACGCCCACCACACTGCTAAGTGAAACAAATTCCCCCTCCGGTTCCTATTAAATCGTTGCTGCCCCCCCCTCATCTCTCACCTTAAAGTACACACACACACATTCCCCAACAGGAATCTGAAGAGGGGTCCCAACCCGAAACGTCACCCATTCCTTCTCTCCAGAGATGCCGCCTGTCCCGCTGAGTTCCTCTAGCTTTTTGTGTCTAGACACAGGTGTGTCAGTATCTTAGCAGCCTTGTAATTAGTGAAGTATCGGAGAGGGTGAGCATGATGTGGGTAGGGGAGTGGTTGCATTTCAAGCAAAGCTAATCCAAAGCTGAAACAATACGTGTTCATTATCTTGCCAGTCCACACTCGGCCAAAGAAAATTGCAATTTCAGGAGGTTGTGAGTCTCAGCTTATATCACTCAAACACAGTCTAAAGGAGAAGCTTTGAACCTGATCCGCTTTCATGTTGATAAAAAATAACATATTCAATCAAGGTTTGTTTTTTGGTTTAAAAAAATTGTATTACGTTAGTGTCACATCAACAATTTAGTTTTAGTAACAATTGTAATCGCAATCTTACTTGGTGCACTCAATTACATTCCCATTCAGCAGCATAATGTATTCCTTGTGCTTTAAATGGCGAACATTTACAAAGAAGTGTTATTTTTAACTAACTGTGACTCCCTGTTGCGACGGAGAACTGGTTTGTCTGTTTTTACTTGTCAAAAGAGATTTCTGCATCTCTCGATTTGGTTGTTGTCGCTTTCCTTCTTTTAAACCACACGCATCCCAATGGGTTAAACCTTTGAACAATTTCAATATGAGACAGCAATTTGTAAATGTATTCTATGAAAGAGTGGTTTAAAAAAAAAAAAATTACCTGTCAAGCTATCTTTTCAAGGATCTCAGCAGTAGCTAATTATACAATCGTGCATCTAAACACTTGATCTGTTGCAGTGCAGATAAACACAGCAACCTTTCATGGCCAGATAGCATTGACTGTCATTTCCTGAAAATTCTTCTTTTGTGACAGTGTATGTGAGCGGGGAGTCAAGTAACTGGCAGTATTGTGTGGCTATGAAAGGCACGTATACAAACAAAGACCTGTTTTTTCAGGATTAAAAGAAATAAACAAATAACAGCCGCAATCATCTTACACTGCGGCTATGAGCTGTAGCAAAAAAATATACAAAAATAATGTTGCAAAATGCGTTTTGTCACCATTGCACAATCTGTCACATGCTAACAAATTGCCTATTGATCTTCATTTTCACAACTGTTTGAATTTGTTGGCATCACGCTTTAGAGAAAATATCGCCAAATATAGGCTAGAAATTGAGGCAAAATATAGAAGTGGACTGGCAAAGATTAAGGGAACAATCCCTGCACATTAGAGGGTGGTAAATGAGTTATCTGTCAGTTCTGTGTTTACAGACCTGTGATTCTGATGCAAGTTGAGAATTTCATTGTTCTGTTTTTGGCACATCTGACAATTAAATATTCTTGATTTTCTTGGATGAAACCCAGCTTCAAAGTCGTCCTGTTGAGTCTTGTTGTCTGTTTCTCGTTTTCACCTAGCCCTCAGCTACCAATGGCCTGTTTCCTTTATCTTTGTTACTTTTTAAATTATCTTTCATCCATTTGTTCTATATCTCTCGACATCACCGTCTTTATCTCTCGTATCCCTTTCCCCTGACCCTCAGTCTGAAGATGGATCTCGACCCGAAACATCACCTATTCCTTTTCTCCAGAGATGCTGCCTGACCCTCTAAGTTACTCCAGCTTTCTGTGTATACCCACTGATTGAAGCATACAACTTGACAACAGGCTCTTCAGCTCACCGAGTCCATGCCAAACATCGATCACCCATTCACATTAATTCTATGGATTCCACTTTTGTGACCACTCCATGCACACTAGTAACAATTACAGAGATCAAATAGTCTACAAACCCATACATTTTGGGGGGATGTGGGGGCAACCGGATCACCTGGGGGAAGCCCACGTAGTCACAGGGCGAACATGCAAACTCCACACAGACAGCACCTAAGGTCAGGATCAACCCAGGTCACTGGCGCTGTGAAGCAGCAGCTCTGGGAAAGAAGTCTGTGGCTATTTATCTTATCTATGCCCATCAGGATTTCATATAGTGTTAAAGAAGGAACTGCAGATGCTGGAGAATCGAGGGTTACACAAAAAGCTGGAGAAACTCAGCGGGTGCAGCAGCATCTAAGGAGCGATGGAGATAGGCGACGTTTCGGGTTGAGACCCTTCTTCAGATACCTCCATAATTTCACCCCTCAGCCTGCTGAAGGAATCAGCCTTCTTTCTATCAAGGAGAAATTGTCCTAGCCTATCGAGCCTCGCTTTATAGGGGGTTTCAGGGACAGCGGTAGATTTGCTGCCTTACAGACTATGGGTGCTGTCTGTACGGAGTTTATATGTTCTTCCCGTGACTGCGTGGGTTTTCCCCTGGTGCTCTGGTTTCCTCCAGCACTCCACAGATGTACAGGTTTGAAGGTTAATAAGCTTTATTGAAAATTGTAAATTGTCCCTAATGTCCCAAATTGTCTCAATGGGGTTAGGTTAGGTAAGGGGGAGGTACAGCGAGACCTGGGTGGCCTTGTGCACCGGTCACTGAAAGTTGGCGTGCAGGTACAGCAGGCAGTGAAGAAAGCTAATGGAAGGTTGGCCTTCATAACAAGAGGATTTCAGTATAGGAGTAAAGAGGTTCTTCTGCAGTTGAAAAGAGGTTCTGGTGAGACCACATCTGGGGTACTGTGTACAGTTTTGGTCTCCTAATTTGAGGAAGGGCATCCTTGTGATTGAGGCAGTGCAGCATAGGTTCACGAGATTGATCCCTGGGATGGCGGGACTGTCATATGAGGAAAAATTGAAAAGACCAGACTTGTATTCACTGGAGTTTAGAAGGATGAGGGGATATCTTGTAGAAACATATAAAATTATAAAAGGACTGGACAAGTTAGATGCAGGGAAAATGTTCCCGATGTTGGGTGAGTCCAGAACCAGGGACCACAGTCTTAGAATAAAGGGGAGGTCATTTAAGAATGAGATGAGAAAAAAACGTTTTTACCCAGAGAGTGGTGAATTAATGGAATTCCCTGCCACAGAGGGAAGTGGAGGCCAAATCACTGGATGGATTTAAGAGAGAGTTGGATAAAGCTCTAGGGGCTAGTGGAACCAAGGGACATGGGGAGAAGGCAGGCATGGGTTATTGATTGGGGATGATCAGCCATGATCACAATGAATGACGGTGCTGGCTCAAAGGGCCAAATGGCCTCCTCCTACACCTATTTTCTATGTTTCTATGTTTCTACATGCAAAGGTTAGTGTTAGTGTACGGGGATCGCTGGTTGGCACGATCTCGGTGAGCCAAAAAGCCTTTTACCACACTGTATCTCGAAACAAAAAACGAAACTGTAACTCAAACCTTCCAATTTCATAGAGCAACATAGTTGAATTCCTAGGCTCACTGTTCTACAGGGCATCTGATGGACTACATGTAATCGATCAGTTTAAGTGACTAGAGTCATCCAACTATCATCCATTTTACAACTCATTCATGATGTTTCTTGTTTCAGTCAGTAAATCAGTTCATCCGTTCTACACATCCACTTAATGTTCTTTCCTACGATTCCAAACGTTCTTTCCTAAGATTCCTACGATTTAGTCAGAGGGCGGTGAATCTGTGAAATTCTTTGTCACACACAAGGGGGTGAAGGCCAAATCATTCAATGTTTTTAAGGTGCAGATTGACAGATTCTTGATTCGTAAGGATGTCAGGGATTATGGGGAAAAAGAAGGATAGGTATATGGACGGGAAGGGAATGGAGGGGTATGGTCTGAGTGCAGGTAGATGGGACTAGGGTAAAATAAATGGTCGGCACGGACTGGAAGGGCCGAGAAGGCCTGTTTCCGTGCTGTAATTGTTATATGGTTATATGGTTATAAGGAGAAGAGGGTTAAGAGAGAAAAATAGATCAGCCATGATTGAATGGAGGTGTACACTTGATGGGCCGGATGGTCTAATTCTGCTCCTCCACCTTATGAACTGTTAAGCGAAGCATGACCCACTACTGGCTGGTCTTCCCTAACAATTGAAAGGTAATTGTGTGAACAGAAATCTAATCAGTGCTGCTCTTTGCTAACTCAACACCATGCACTGAATTCACATAACATGCTTTAGTGGGGCACAGCTGAATTTAAAAGCAGAGTTTAAACGAATGATTAAAAGATCCAGCACGGAAGCAGGGCCCTCTGTGCACTGAGACCACGCCGACCATCGATCCATCGATCAGTCCTTCACACTAGTTATCCTACTTTCACATCCACTCCTGACACACCAAGGACAATCAGCCCACAAGCCCACACGTGTTTGGGATGCGGGAAGAAACCGGAGCACCCGGAGGAAACACATGCGGTCATGGGGTAAACGTGGAATCCCCACACAGATGGCAGCCGAGGTCAGGATCAAACCGTGGCCTCATGCACCATGCTCTTCCAGCAGCTTGTTGAAGTAACATTATAACGATGGGACGGATACCTCAAGAAGTTTTGAAAGCATAAATAGGGAATATATATAGTTTGGAGAGACTAGTCAGTTGATTAAAATAAATGTATCTATTTGAAACGGCAAACAAAGTGTAAAACTCAACCGCGTTCTGGGTCAGCCAAATATCTCGAAGCTCCTGCTACACAGGTGGAACTTGACTAACTAACGATCCAAAAACCCGCCAAAATACACCCGCAATCACGTGACGGCGACAGCCAATAGCGAGGGCTCGTATTGCCTCAAGCCACCACTAGCTGCGGCTACAGTAGCACCCTATCATGAGAGAGTCACATCGTTTTACTGGGAGCTTTACAAAACACACAGTGCTTTGCACTTTCCCTTCCAGAGGTCATCTTTTCCTTTAAGTACTTCCAGATCTAAACAGCGCTGAAGTAGATCTGGACCGGCACATATCATTTGAGAGATAAATCGGTTTTCAAGGCAATTGAATGCAGCAAAAGGAGACCTTTGTGCCTGAGTCACATAGATTTACAGAGAAGTGTCAGAATGAGGTAGTGATCCTAACCTCAGAGAAATGAGAGAGGGGTATAGGTCTGACATTATGCTGCTTAGATTGGAAAAGAATTTATACTGATGACAAATTTGAGGTCATATAAAAGGAATGGGTTTGCTGGCTTTCTGCACTGATATTAAATTGAGCAGGAAATGTCTGTGTCTCTTTTGTGTGAACCTATTCCAAACCTATTTTCTATTTTGTTGTGTGTGTTGTGGACCAGTTTGTGATACGTAGTATGCTGTGTGCCACTTGTAGAGGAGGGAGGAGGAAGTAGGGCAGTATGGTGGTGCAGCGGTAGAGTTGCTGCCTTACAGTGCCAGAGACCCGGGTTCGATCCTGACAACAGGTGCTGTGAGTGCGGAGTTTGTGTGTTCTCCACATGACTACTTGCGTTTTCACCCAGTGCTCCGGTTTCCTCCCACACTCCCAAGGCGTGCAGGTTTGCAGGTTAATTTGCTTCAGTACAAATTATAAATTGTCCCTAGTCTGTAGGATAGAGTTAGTGCATGGGGATTGCTGGACTGCATGGACTCGGTGTGCTGAAGGACCTGTTTCCGCGCTGTATCTCTAAGTTAAATTAAACTCAATTAATGGCCATTTCCTGAGCTGATGTTCTATGTTCTATTAGAGGTTTTTTTTTTAACAGGTTATTTAATAGTCGTTTTTTTGATTTATCCAAATAGCTTTTAACCTTTGAGTTTTAGAAATCCCTATTGAAAAGCAATTAATACGCTCAGTTAAAACTAATCTCTTCAGTTATACGAGTTTATGGCTACCTGTTCCATATGTGTTTTAATGTTTTTAATGTTACATTTGTTTGATCACACTTTGAGTCATAGTCATAGTGATACAGTGTGGAAAAAGGCCCTTCAACCCAACTTGCCCACACCAGCCAACATGTTCCAGCTACACTATTCCCACCAGCCAGCATCTGGTTCATATCATATCCCTCCAAACCTGCCCTATGCATGTACCTGTCTAACTGTTTCTTAAATGTTGGGATGATCCCTGCCACAACTACCTCCTCTGGCAGCTTGTTCCATACACCCACACACCCAAAGATTCCTATTAAATCTTTTCCCCTCGCCCCTGGAACCTATGTCCACGATTCACCTACTCTGGGCAAGAGACTCTGTGCAACTACCCGATCAATTCCTCTCATGACTTTATACACCTCTATAAGATCACCCCTCATCCTCCTGCGCTCCATGGAATAGAGTCCCAGCCTTGTTTATTTTATCATCCAAATTAGTGTATTTTTCTGTGTTACAGTGGCCATTTCATCATAAACTGGTAAAAATGAAACAAATGTCAACAATCCATTTGATTTCACTTTTCTTGAAACCTAAATCCACAACTTAATCTTTCCAATTTTAATCTTTACGTAAGCAAGTGGGAGATTGTGGTTTAATTTTGCTCTCAATTATAGCACTGTTAACAAAGCCACACATAATCTATACTGATTGAAAACAATTAGATGTTCTTAATATAGATTGTGGATGGCTGATCCGAGAAGATCCAAGAAAGAAACGTGTTTTCATTTTGCTAATTATATTTATTATAAAAAAGCAAGATGAGAAAATGAGATATGAAGAGAATGCAAGAGGTTTGCAATGGAATGTATATATGTTGTGAGTGGACAGAGAAGATCAAATATATTGTGGGCAAATGTGAGATATTATGCTTTTTTACCATTTAAAGATACTGCATGGAAGCCAACTTTGTCCTATCGAGACCATGCCAACCATCATACGATCATAAGATCAAAAGTGATAAGTGCAGAATTAGACATTTGGCCCATCAAGTCTACTCCACCATTGAATCATGGCTGATCTTTCTCTCCCTCCTAACCCTATTCTCCTGCCTTCTCCCCATAACTCCTGACACCATTAATCAACCGTTCATACAAGTTCTAAGTTCTTGCATTTCCTTCAAATTAAGGGCAATTTAGACGACCCATTAACCTACGAACCTGCATCTTTGGGATGTGCGAGGAAAGCAGAGCACTCAGGAAACCCATGTGTTGACAGGGAGAACTTTCAAACTCCACACAGCAGCACCCGAGGCCAGGATCGAACCTGGGCGTCTGTTACTGTGAGGCAGCAGCTCTACCAACTGCGTTAGTTACTATGCCACCCTATGCAATTCTAATAGGAAGGAAAGGCAATATTTTTCCTGCGGTAAGAAACTAGGAAATGTGTTGCATTTGTGGCAAGGATTTGAAACAAGAAACTGCAGATGCTGGTTTACCTGGGAAAGACACAAAGTGCTAGATTAACTCAGCGGTTCAGGCAGCAACCCTGGAGAACATGGATAGGTGATGTTTTAGGTTGAGACCCTTCTTCAAATTCTTCTTAAGTCTGAAGAAGGGTCCCAATCTGAAACATCACCTATCCATAAAAGAATGCTGATGTATTGAAATAATTAACAGGCAGGTACAACATGCATTTCATAAAGCAAATGCAATAAAATTGGATTAAATGTTAGCAGAATTTCCTCCAATTCTATAGTATAGTTTAGTTTAGTTTAGTTTAGTTTAGTTTAGAGATTCAGTGGGGAATCAGGTCTTTCAGCTCACCGAGACCGCGCCGACCAGAGATCCCCACATACTATCACTATCCTACACATACGAGAGACATTTTGCAATTTTACTGAAGCCAATTAACCTACAAACCTGTACATCTTTGGAGTGTGGGAGGAAACCGGAGAACCCGGGGAAAACTCACGCAGTTTACTTCCATCCATGATGAACCTTGCACTTCAAGGGCCAGGAAGCGAGGGGGCAAGATCATCTCTGACCCTTCTCATCATGGCCACAAACTCTTTGAATTACTTCCCTCTGGAAGGCGACTTCGGATTATCAAAGCTGCCACAGCGAGACATAAAGACAGTTTTTATCCACGAGTAGTTGCTCTACTCAACAGCCAAAAATCTGTAGCCTCCCTTTGATCTGGTATTTTGTTGGTTCACATGCTTGATCAATGGTGTTTTATCATTAATGTCTTATTATTATTATTATTATTAATGTTTAGTGTTTTCTGAGTCATTCGTAACTGTCACTGTATGTCATGTTGGTATATGAGGGCAGAGCACCAAGGCAAATTCCTTGTATGTGAATACTTGGCCAATAAACGTACTTACTTACTTAACGGGGAGAAAGTATAAACTCCATACAGACAGCACCCGTGTTCAAGATCAAATCCAGGTGTCTAGCACTGTATGGCAGCAACTCTGCCGCTGCACCATTGAGTCTTTTTTACAAATATGACATCTGGTTCCCTCATTCAAATCATTGACATATACTGTGATCAGTCAGAGCTCTCAACCTGTGGTGCCTCACCAGTCACTGCTTAACATATCGAGCAATCCCATTCATTCCTATGTTTGTTTCCTATTTGTCAATCAGTTATAATTCCACACCAGTATACTACACTGCAGTGTGAGTAAGACACAATATATGGGTCAGGCATCATCTCAGGAGAAAGGAAAAAGTGATGTTTTCGGTCGAGACTCTTCAAGGTCAAGGTGAAGTTTCAAAGCGAGACTGATGAAAGGTGTCGACCCGAAATGTCACCTATTTCTTTTCCCCAGAGATGCTGCCTGACCCACATATTGTGTCTTACTCCCACTTCAGTGATGAGTTTCGACAAGGTCCCACATAAGCGATTAGTATATAAACTTAAAGCATATGGCATTGGGGGTTCAGTATTGATGTGGATAGAGAACTGGCTGGCAAACAGGAAGCAAAGAGTAGGAGTAAACGGGTCGTTTTCACAATGGCAGGCAGTGACTAGTGGGGTACCGCAAGGCTCAGTGCTGGGACCCCAGCTATTTACAATATACATAAATGATCTGAATGAGGGAATTGAAGGCAATATCTCCACGTTTGCGGATGACACTAAGCTGGGGGGCAGTGTTAGCTGTGAGGAGGATGCTAGGAGAATGCAAGGTGACTTGGATAGGCTGGGTGAGTGGGCAAATGTTTGGCAGATGCAGTATAATGTGGATAAATGTGAGGTTATCCACTTTGGTGGCAAAAATAGGAAAACCGACTACTATCTAAATGGTGGCCGATTAGGAAAAGGGGAGATGCAGCGTGACCTGGGTGTCATGGTACACCAGTCATTGAAAGTAGGCATGCAGGTACAGCAGGCAGTGAAGAAAGCCAATGGTATGTTAGCTTTCATAGCAAAAGGATTTGAGTATAGGAGCAGGGAGGTTCTACTTCAGTTGTATAGGGTCTTGGTGAGGCCACACCTGGAGTATTGCGTACAGTTCTGGTCTCCAAATCTGAGGAAGGACATTATTGCCATAGAGGGAGTGCAGCGAAGGTTCACCAGACTGATTCCTGGGATGTCAGGACTGTCTTATGAACAAAGATTGCATAGACTCGGTTTATACTCTCTAGAATTTAGGAGATTGAGAGGGGATCTTATAGAAACTTACAAGATTCTTAAGGGGTTGGACAGGCTAGATGCAGGAAGATTGTTCCCGATGTTGGGGAGGTCCAGGACAAGGGGTCACAGCTTAAGGATAAGGGGGAAATCCTTTAGGACCGAGATGAGAAGGAATTTTTTCACACAGAGAGTGGTGGGTCTCTGGAACTCTCTGCCACAGAGGGTAGTTGAGGCCAGTTCATTGGCTATATTTAAGACAGAGTTAGATGTGGCCCTTGTGGCTAAGGGGATCAGAGGGTATGGAGAGAAGGCAGGTACGGGATACTGAGTTGGATGATCAGCCATGATCATATTGAATGGTGGTGCAGGCTCGAAGGGCCGAATGGCCTACTCCTGCACCTAATTTCTATGTTTCTATGTTTCAATGAGTGTAATATGCTGGTGTGAAGTTATAATTGTCTGACACATACAGTAAATCTGTGTGAACAATTTTATATGTTTCTATAAGATCTCCTCTCACCCTTCTAAATTCCAGTGAATATAAGCCTAGTCGATCCATTCTTTTATCATATGTTAGTTCCGCCATCCCAGGAATTAACCTGGTGAACTTACACTGCACTCCCTCAATAGCAAGAATGTCCTTCCTCAAATTAGGAGAACAAAACTGCACACAGTACTCCACGTGCAGTCTCACCAGGGCCCTGTACAACTGCAGTAAGACATCCTTGCTCCTATACTCAAATCCTCTCGCTATGAAGGCAAACATGCCATCGGCTTTCTTCACTGCCTGCTGTACCTGCACGCTTACTTTCAGTGACTGATGTACAAGCACACCATAGTCTCATTGCATCTCCCCTTTTCCAAATCTGATGCCATTCAAATAATAATCTGCCTTCGTGCACTTTGCACCATTTATTCACATTATACGGCATCTGCCATGCATCTGCCCACACACCCAACCTATGCAAGTTACCTTGCAGCCTCATAGCATCCTCCTCGCAGCTCACACTGCCACCCAGCTTTGTGTCATCTCCAAACTTAGAGACGTTACATTTAATTCCTTTGTCTAAATCGTTAATATATATTGTAAATAACTGGGGTCCCAGCACTGAGCCTTGCAGCACCCCACTAGTTACTGCCAGCCATTCTGAGAAGGAACCATTATTTCTTACTCTTTGCTTCCTGTCTGCCAACCAGTTCCCTATCGATGTCAATACCCTACCCCCAATGCCATGTGCTCCAATTTTGCCCACTAATCTCTTATGTGGGACCTTGTCAAGACTTTTTGAAAATCCAGATCTGCCACATCCACTGGCTCTCCCTTATCCATTCTACTTGTTACATCCTCAAAAAATTCCAGGATTAGTTAAGTACGATTTCCCCTTCATAAATCCATGCTGACTTTGAACGATCCTGTCACTGCTTTCCAAATGCACTGCTATTACATCTTTAATAATCAACTCCAGCATCTTCAGTCCCAACAGTTAACCTAACACAATTTCCTGACTTAGAAACATTGAAACATAGAAATTAGGTGCAGGGGTAGGCCATTCGGCCCATCGAGCCTGCACCGCCATTTAGTATGATCATGGCTGATCATCCAACTCAGTATCCCCTACCTGCCTTCTCTCCATACCCTCTGATCCCCTTAGCCACAAGGGCCACATCCCTCTTAAATATAGCCAATTAACTGGCCTCAACTACCCTCTGTGGCAGAGAGTTCCAGAGACTCACCACTCTCTGTGTGAAAAATGTCTTTCTCATCTCGGTCTTAAAGGATTTCCCCCTTATCCTTAAGCTGTGGCCCCTTGTTCTGGACCTCCCCAACGTCGGGAACAATCTTCCTGCATCAAGCCTGTCCAATCCCTTAAGAATTTTGTAAGTTTCTATAAGATCCCCTCTCAATCTTCTAAATTATAGAGAGTATAAACCGAGTCTATCCAGTCTTTCTTCATAAGACAGTCCTGACATCCCAGGAATCAGTCTGGTGAACCTTTTCTGCACTCCCTCTATGGCAATAATGTCCTTCCTCAGATTTGGAGACCAAAACTGTACGCAATACTCCAGGTGTGGTCTCACCAAGACCCTGTACAACTGAAGTAGAACCTCCCTGCTCCTACACTCAAATCCTTTTTCTATGAAAGCTAACATACCATTCGCTTTCTTCAGTGCCTGCTGCACCTGCTTGCCAACTTTCAATGACTGGTGTACCATGACACCCAGGTCTCGCTGCATCTCCCCTTTTCCTAATCGGCCACCATTTAGATAATAGTCTGCTTTCCTGTATTTGCCACCTCACATTTATCCACATTATACTGCATCTGCCAAATATTTGCCCACTCACCGAGCCTATCCAAGTCACCTTGCAGTCTCCTACTATCCTCCTCACATCTAACACTGCCCCCCAGCTTAGTGTCATTCGCAAACTTGGAGATAATGCCTTCATTCCCTCATCCAGATCATTAATATATATTGTAAATAGCTGGGGTCCCAGCACTGAGCCTTACGGTATCCTACTAGTCACTGCCTGCTGTAAATAAGCAATTTACAAACTCTAAAAGTGTTCAACACATTTTAATGATAGCACAAGGTATTACATACATCCTCAAATACTGGCTACATTCTTCTAGTGAACCGTATCCAGGAAGGGGAAGGCGTTATGATTGATGTTAACTAGGCGGGGTTAATGGTACTGAGGTAACTATGTTATTGGTTGCATGCAAAACCATCTACATCCTTCCCCTTAGAAAATTTAAAAGAAACAGACCGTTGTCACTACAACAGAATTAAACAGAATTAAACAGAATCGCCATAACGAACAGGTGGCTTGCTGATCCGGCCCGAGCGCGTACGGATGCCTCCCCCTTCCCCCGGAGGAGCAGAAAAAACAGGGGGACCCGAGACAGCAGGGGAACCAGGGAAGGGCGGTGGGGTTGGAGGAACAGGAGAGGGAGAACCGCGACCGCCAACAGGTGACCCGCGCAGAGGGGAACCGGGCGCTCGATATGGGGACCGAGGCATGCAGGGAACGCTGGCTGGGACAGGAGCCGGCTGCTGGTATGTGAGCGGCGGGGCATAGGGGCCCGGGGCCTGCGGCTTCGGCTCATTAACCGCAAGCAGGTGTTGTCGGCTTCTACGGTAGATGGTTCCCTCATAGTCGACCAGATACGAACGAGGTGAGTCGGCCACCCCAACCACAGTAGCCAGACGAGAGTGACCACTGGCGGTTTGCAATCGAACAACCTGTCCAGGCAACAGAGGATCGAGCGGTCTGCACGACCGATCGTGGGAACACCGCTGGCTGTCATGTTTCTCTTGAATGCGCCTCTGCACAGAGGCAGGCTCCAGCACCCAAGGTTTCAGCTGGCGCTGGGCAATCGGGATGGTAGATCTGGTTGTTCTGGACATCAGACGCTGAGCAGGGGACCCCATGGCCGGATCTCTGGAAACATTCCTGAGGTTCAGGAGATCCAAATACAAATCAGAGTTAGACAGTCTCGCTTGTTCCATCAGAAGCTTGGCGCTGCGGACGGCCCGTTCAGCAAGGCCGTTGCTCTGTGGGTACTCCGGGCTGCTGGTGAAATGCACAAAATTCCATTTGTCAGCAAAACTTTTGAACTCACGGCTGGTAAACTGCCTGCCATTGTCAGTCTGCAGCCTGACAGGGGACCCAAACGTGGAGAAGTGTTTCCGCAGCTTCCGGATCACCATCTCCGACGTGAGGGATGTCAGCAAATCCACCTCGAACCAGTTTGAGTACGAGTCGACCAGGACAAGGTAGTGGTTACCACGCCACTCGAAGATGTCGGCAGCCAGCGAGGACCAGGCCAAGGCAGGAGCGGGCTGTTGCAGCAGGGGCTGTCGCTGCTGATGTGGAGCAAGACTGTTGCACGTGGAGCAGGCAGAAACACGGTCTCGAATATATTTGGCCATTCCAGGCCAGTAGAATTGGCACTGAGCGTGGGCGAGTGTTGCATCGACCCCGGGGTGTCCGCTGTGGGCTGCGCAGTAGTAAGAATCGAACAGGGAGGACGGGACCACCACTTTATGTCCCTTAACGATAACGCCATTCTGGAGCACCAGTTCGTCACGGACCAGGAAGAAGGGCTGTGTTTCAGGCGGTGCAGCGGAGCGCTTTGTTGGCCACCCTGATTTAATCACAGACGCAAGCCGTTGCAAAACTGGATCGGCAGCGCTGTGCTCGGCCAAAAGCTGCAGCTGCTTGGTGGGAATAAAATTGACGCCCAGTACGAGCAAGTCCTCTGTTTCGTAGGGGTGGCGAGCACAGGAGGCCCGCGGGGCGCGCGATAACGTGTCCGCGATGTGCATCTCGGTGCCTTTCTTGTAGACGATGTCGAAATCAAAGCGCTGGAGCTGCAGCATCATACGCTGCAGCCTGGCAGGGGCAGCATGAATCGGCTTGTTCAGGATTGTCACCAGTGGCTGGTGGTCGGTTTCGACTGTAAATCTGCTGCCAAACAGGAAGTCTCTGAACTTGGAGCAGGCAAACACCACCGCAAGCAGCTCCTTCTCGATCTGAGCGTACCGCTGCTCGGTGTCCGTCATGGTGCGGGAGGCATAGGAGACAGGATGTAACGATCCATCGACAGATTGGAGGCATGCCGCGCCCAGGCCGAACTTAGAAGCGTCACATGTGACGGTGATGGGGCGACTCGCATCAAAAAATCGCAACGTCGGAGTGTTAATCAGTTTCGACTTGAGACAGTCAAACGCCTGCTGGTGCTGTGGGAGCCAGACCCAGGCGATATCCTTTTTTGTCAGCTGCCGCAGGGGAGCACTCAGCTCACTGAGATGTGGTACAAACTTCCCAAGGTAGTTCACCATGCCCAAGAAACGTTGTAGACCTGGCACGTCGGTGGGGGCTGCCATCTCAGAGATGGCCGCTGCCTTCAAAGGGTCGGGTTTTAGTCCGTTAGAGGTGAAAACGTGTCCAACATACGTGACTTCTGAGACACGAAACCGGCACTCTTTGGGTTCAGCTTCAGGTTGGCCTTTCGCGCCCGATCCAGGACGCGGCGGAGGTTCCGGTCATGTTCGGCAATGTCCTTTCCATAGACTAAGATGTCATCCACGATGATGGCACATGGCAGACCCGAGAATATCTGCTCCATCGTTCGCTGGAACACCTCAGTAGCGGAATTGATGCCGAATGGCATTCGCAGGAATTTGAATCTGCCGAATGGTGTGGCGAAGGTTGTCAGGTCGGAAGATGCTTTGTCCAACGGGATCTGCCAGAACGAGTTCTTAGCGTCTAGGACCGAAAAGACGGTGGCTTGCCCGACCTGAGCCGCCACGTCCTCAACAGACCGCATAGGGTAGTGTGGTCGCCTGATGGCAAGGTTTAAGTCCTTGGGGTTGATACACACACGTATTTCATTCTTGTCTTTCTTTATCGTGGCAACCATGGTGGAGACCCAATCGGTGGGCTCGCTGACCGCTTCTAGCACCCCCTTGTCGACCATGTTGTTAAGCATCGCCTCGACCCTGTCTTTCATGGCGTGGGACACCCTGTGAGGTGCGCGGACCACGGGTTGTACATTTGGGTCAATGGAAATATGGTATGTCAGTGGTAACTTTCCCAGGTCATCGTTGAACAGGTCCTGGTATTCTGCAATCGGGTTAAATGACAGTTGCACTTTGTGGACCGTGTGGTCGAAGGACACCAGGCCAAGATCTTGGCACGCACGGTTTCCCAGCAGGGTAACACAGTCAGAGTTCAAAACATAAAAAATCAAGTTTCTCGTGGCCTTCTGTAGCCTGCAAGTTAAAGTGGCCCTCCCCACAGGCCTGAGAATTTCTCCACCATAGGCGTGTAGAGTAGCATTGTCAGCGACCAAGGCCTCATTAGTCCTTATCTTGTTGAAAAGATTTATTGACAAAACATTGACCTTTGCCCCAGTATCTAACTTCGCTAGGAAGGTTACATTGTTGACAGTCACAGACACGGAGGGATCAAGACGTTGGCCAGGTGCCTGGAGGAGGGTAAACACATTCGAATCCTCGGGAGAATTAATTGGATCTGCATCATAGGATTCAGCAACATCGGGCTGTGGGTTGGAACAGCTATCAGATTGTTTAAGCATGTTTAGACTGGGTCTGGAAATCTGTACCTGTCTCCCACGAGAACGGAATAAGCGGCAGGCAGAAACGAAATGATTCAGTTTGTTACAAAAATTACAAGCCTTGCCATAGGCAGGGCACGTCGACCGTCTGTGGTGCATGTAGTTACAGTTAGGGCACCTTTTTGGGGGCACATCAGCAGGACCAGGGTTGTCACGTGGCAGAAAAGCATTGTTTCCCCTCTGAGGCAGGGCTCTACTAAATCCAGCCTGGTGAACAGACTTATCTCCCAAGTCCCGGTGATCATCTGGCAATACAACGACCTCAGACAATCTGCAGGCATGCATGGCTTTTTCTAACGTTAGATCCGGATCCCTAAGAAGCTCACATCGCAGCTTCTGGTCACGCATGCCAGTTACTAAAATGTCTCTAGTGAGCTGGTCTGTCATGTCACCGAAACGGCACCGCTGGGCGAGATAACGCAAATCGGCAATAAAACATTCAACAGGTTCCTCCGGCAGCTGTCTCCTTGTAAAGAACCGTGCCCTCTCTAGAATGCGGTTCGAGGGCAGGTCACAAATCTCCCTGAACTTACGTAGCAGGCAAGCAGGGTCACTGGCAGATTCTGCAGGGGTAACCACCACGTTGTTGTCGTCCAGGACCGCTGGAGCATAGACGAAAGTTCTGGCTCTCTTCATGGCATCAGGTCCGACAAGGTTAAGTAGGAGGGAGGCTTTGAAGGAGTCAGGATCATTGCGGTGAGCGACGTTGACAAAGTGGGTGAAATCAATTTCAAACGTAGCCCAGCGCTCAGAAATATCAGCATCAAAGACAAGCTGCGCGGGCTTTCTGCACGAGGATGCCATGGTCAGAGAGATAAAGCACAAAAGGCACAAATCAAATAAAAGAAATAAAACCCGATGGACAGGTAGGCGCAAGTATCTTCCAGCTCCGACACCATGTAAATAAGCAATTTACAAACTCTAAAAGTGTTCAACACATTTTAATGATAGCACAAGGTATTACATACATCCTCAAATACTGGCTACATTCTTCTAGTGAACCGTATCCAGGAAGGGGAAGGCGTTATGATTGATGTTAACTAGGCGGGGTTAATGGTACTGAGGTAACTATGTTATTGGTTGCATGCAAAACCATCTACACCTGCCATTCTGAAAAGGACCCGTTTACTCCTACTCTTTGCTTCCTGTTTGCCAGCCAGTTCTCTATCCACATCAATGCTGAACCCCCAATGCCGTATGCTTTAAGTTTGTATACTAATCTCTTATGTGGGACCTTGTCGAAAGATACACCACATCCACTGGTTCTCCCTTATCCATGCTACTAGTTACATCCTCGAAAAATTCCACAAGATTCGTCAGACATGATTTACCTTTTGTAAATCCATACTGACTTTGTCCAATGATTTCACCACTTTCCAAATGTGCTGCTATCCCATCTTTAATAACTGACTAGCAGTTTCCCCACTACTGATGTTAGACTAACTGGTCTGTAATTCCCCGTTTTCTCTCTCCCTCCTTTCTTAAAAAGAGGGGTTACGTTTGCTACCCGCCAATCCTCAGGAACTACTCCAGAATCTAAAGAGTTTTGAAAGATTATCACTAATGCATCCACTATTTCCGGAAATACTTCCTTAAGTGCTCTGGGATGCAGCCTATCTGGCCCTGGGGATTCATTGGCCTTTAATCCATTCAATTTACCCAACACCACTTCCCGACTAACCTGGATTTCACTCAATTCCTCCTTTGACCCGCGGTCCCCTGCTATTTCCAACAGATTATTTGTGTCTTCCTTAGTGAAGACGGAACCAAAGTAGTTATTCAATTGGTCCATCATATCCTTGTTCCCCATGATCAACTCACCTGTTTCTGACTGCAAGGGACCGACATTTGTTTTAACTAATCTCTTTCTCTTCACATATCTATAAAAACTTTTGCAGTCAGTTTTTATGTTCCCTGCCAGTTATCTTTCATAATCTATTTTTCCTTTCCTAATTAAGCCCTTTGTCTTCCTCTGCTGGTCTCTGAATTTCTACCAGTCCTCTGGTATGCTGCTTTTTCTGGCTACTTTGTACACATCATCCTTTGCTTTGATACTATCCCTGATTTCCCTTGTTATCCACGGATGCACTACCTTCCCTGATTTATTCTTTTGCCAAACTGGGATGAACAATTTTTGTAGTTCATCCATGCAGTCTTTAAATGTCTTCCATTGCATATCTACAGTCAATCCTTTTAGAATTAATTGCCTGTCAATCTTGGCCAATTCACGTCATACCCTCAAAGTTACCTTTCTTTAAGTTCAGAACCATTGTTTCTGAATAACAATGTCACTCTCCATCCTAATGAAGAACAACCATATTATGGTCACTCTTGCCCAAGGGGGCACGTACAACAAGACTGCTAACTACCCCTTCCTCATTACTCAAAACCCAGTCTATGTGGATTCCCTTCAGTTTCTCCCAATTCTGCTCTTATGTCTTATGATTTTATGATCATGATTATGTTGGACATGGACAATGTGAGCTGCAGCTGTACTGCACTATGTTCTGTGTTCTAAGTTTACTTCCTCCTTCCTATTGGAATTTTGCCTGGAAATTCTTCACAGAATGAAGACAGAACCAAAGGTTTTGTTTATATGTTCTGCCATTTCCCTCTTACAAATTCTCCGTTTTTCTATTGTAAGAGACATATTTTGTCTTCAATGATCTTTCTGTTTTGATGTACTGGTAGTAGATATAGCAGTCTATACTTGTCTTCCTCACAATTTACACTTGTGTTCTATTTTTGCTCTCGGAATCAAATTTGTGGCCAATTTTTTTTTGTATTCTAAACTTTCCCAGTTGTCAGGCTTGTTTCAAACCATAGAGTGTAGAGAGCAACAACATGTAAACAGGCCCTTTGGCCCATTGGAGTCCTTCCTGCCCATCAAGCACATTTTAACACCAGTTTTTATTCTAACCCATTTTATTCTTGTCATGCTTCTTCTCACTCTCAGTTTTATTTACCCCCCCCCCCCCATCCCCTCTACAATCAGTCTGAAAAAGGATCCCAAAACGTCACCTATCCATGTTCTCCAAAGATGCTGCCTGACCTGCTGAGTTACTCCAGCACTTTATTTTTATTTTTAAAAAACAGCTTCTGCAGTTCCATGTTTGTAGCTTATTCCCGTCATCTCTGCCTCTCCTTCAGAAGAGATTACCACCCATCTGCACAGTAGCCATTTAACCTAGCTGTATCATTTTTTGGGTTATTGGAAGAGACTGGAACATCTGGAGGAATCTCCCATGGGCACAGTGAGAATGGGCAGAGGGAGAAGGCACGATTTCCATCTAGACATTCCCAGAAGTCAGGATTGAATCCAAATTGCTGTGAGACGACAGCCCTTTAAGCTACTCAAAATTCTTCTGGCAAATTTACAAGTCTTCTCTTTGAACGTAACATTACTTTCAACTCCTTTTGTTAGCCATTGTTGGATCATTTTCCCTTGTTTGCCTTTGCATCAGACTGGAATGTTTCATTTCCTGCATTTGAACATAGACAGTACAGCACAGCAACAGACCCTTCAGGCCACCACATTTATGACGAATATAAGGCCAAGAGAAACTAATCTCATCTCCCTGCATTCAGATTATTTTATATACTACAGGTCATCGAAACTCTAAAGGATGGGAGCATAAGAGGAACAGGTATGGGAACCAGTCTTGTGCCCAGAGTAGGCATCGAGTCACATAACGTGGAAACAGGCCCTTCAGCCCAACTTGCCCACACAGGCCAACATTACTCCCACCTACCCACATTTGGTCCATATCCCTCCAAATCTGTCCTATCCATGTACCTGTCCAACTGCTTCTTAAATGTTGGTATAGACCCTGCCTCAACGACCTCCTCTTGCAGCTTGTTCCATACACCCACCACCCTTTGTGTGAAAATGTTACCCCTCAGATTCCTATTAAATCTTTTCCCCTTCACCTTAAATCTATGTTCTCTGGTTCTCAATTCCTCTATTCCAGGCAAGAGACTGTGCATCTACCCGATCTATTCCTCTCATGATTTTATACACCTCATTAAGATCACCCCTCATCCTCCTGCACTCCAAGGAATAGAGTCCCAGCCTACTCAACCTCTCCCTATAGCTCAGACCCAGTGGGGTCTTCAAGAACCTGAGGATATCGGTTTAAGGTGAGGGGGGAATGATTTAATAGGAACCAGAGGGTCATTTACAGAAAGGGTGATGGAACACGCAGTCGGAGGAGGTAGCTGAGGCAATTACTATCACAACGTTAAAGAAACATTTACATAGAATCATAGAAACATAGAAAATAGGTGCTGGGGGAGGCCATTCGGCCCTTCGAGCCAGCAACGCCATTCATTGTGATCATGGGTGATCATCCACAATCAGTAACCCGTGCATGCCTTCTCAACATACCCCTTGAATCTGCTACCCCCAAGAGCTCTATCTAACTCTATTTTAAAATACTGGTTTACAAGGCCACCCAGGTGTGCATGTATATCAGTCTGTTTGTATACATATGCCTGTGTGCGCGTGTGTGTCTGTTTGTGTGCATGAACATTTACTAAAACACCCTTCCAAAGCCAGGTCTCTGGTCTCCAGATCGTCAGGCAGCTCTCCTCGACTTTCACATTTAATAGACAATAGACAATAGGTGCAGGAGTAGGCCATTCGGCCCTTCGAGCCAGCACCGCCATTCAATGTGATCATCGCTGATCATCCCCAATCAGTACCCCGTTCCTGCCTTCTCCCCGTATCCCCTGACTCCACTATTTCTAAGAGCCCTACCTAGCTCTCTCTTGAAAGCAGCCATTGAACATAGGTCTCCACCGCCCTCTGAGGCAGAGAATTCCACAGACTCACCACTCTCTGTGAGAAAAAGAATTTCCTCGTCTCCGTTCTAAATGGCTTACTCCTTATTCTTAAACTGTGGCCCCTGCTTCTGGACTCCCCCAACACTTTGATAAAGTTTCATCAAGCAGCAACATAACCTCACATTTCCCTTGCCGCGCAGTCCACGGGATGTGCCGGATGTTCACAGAAGTTTCCAATTTACTTTCAATCCTGATGTGCTATATTCCAGAGACTAAGGTGGTGGACTCATTATTTTATTCAACATTTGATTATTTCTGAACTTATTCCAATAAGCTTTATAACTGGTTAATACTCCAACCCTATTTTTTAAAGCTATCTACTTTGCAAGACTTTTCTTTTCTGTGAGGCTGAAATATGTGAAGAAAATCCTATTTTCCAGTTACGCTTGAATTCTTCTAGCTTTGTACACGTGGTTTCATGCTGAATGAAGATCCACTTTTATATCATGGCTGATCATCCAAAATCAGTACTCCGTTCCTGCATTTTCCCTATATCCCTTTATCCTGTTAGCCCTAAGAGCTAAATCTAACTCTCTCTTGAAAACATCCAGTGAATTGCCTCCACTGCCTTCTGTGGCAGAGAATTCCACAGATTCACAACTCTCTGGGATGAATACGTTTTTCCTCATCTCAGTCCTAAATGGCCTACCCCTTATTCCTAAACTGTGACCCCTGGTTCTGGACTCCCCCAACATCGGGAGCATTTTTCCTGAATCTAGCCTGTCCAATCTCTTAAGAATTTTATATGTTTCTATAAGATACCCTCTCATCCTTCTAAATTCCAGTGAATATAAGCTCAGACGACCCATTCTTTCATCATATGCCAGTTCCGCTATCCCGGGAATTAACCTGATGAACCTACGCTGCACTCCCTCAATAGCATTGGAGGGTAGCTAATGTAACCCCACTTTTTAAAAAAGGAGGGAGAGAGAAAGTGGGGAATTACAGACCAGTTAGTCTAACATCGGTAGTGGGCAAACTGCTAGAGTCAGTTATTAAAGATGGGATAACAGCGCATTTGGAAAGTGGTGAAATCATTGGACAAAGTCAGCATGGATTTACGAAAGGTAAATCATGTCTGACAAATCTGATAGAATTTTTCGAGGATGTAACTAGTAGAGTGGATAAGGGAGAACCAGTGGATGTGTTATATCTAGACTTTCAGAAGGCTTTCGACAAGGTCCCGCATAAGAGATTAGCATACAAACTTAAAGCACACGGTATTGGGGGTTCAGTATTGATGTGGATAGGGAACTGGCTAGCAGACAGGAGGCAAAGGGTAGGAGTAAACGGGTCCTTTTCAGAATGGCAGGCAGTGACTAGTGGGGTGCCGCAAGGCTCAGTGCTGGGACCCCAGCTATTTACAATATATATTAATGATTTGGACGAGGGAATTCAATGCAACATCTCCAAATTTGCAGATGATACCAAGCTGGGGGGGTATAGTTAGGTGTGAGGAGGATGCTTGGAGGCTGCAGGGTGATTTGGATAGGCTGAGTGAATGGGCAGATGCATGGCAGATGCAGTATAATGTGGATAAATGTGAGGTTATCCACTTTGGTGGCAAAAACATGAGGGTAGACTATTATCTGAATGGTGGCAGATTAGGAAAGGGGGAGATGCAACGAGACCTGGGTGTCATGGTACACCAGTCATTGAAAGTAGGCATGCAGGTGCAGCAGGCAGTGAAGAAAGCAAATGGTATGTTAGCATTCATAGCGAAAGGATTTGAGTATAGGAGCAGGGAGGTTCTACTGCAGTTGTACAGGGTTTTGGTGAGGCCACACCTGGAGTATTGCGTACAGTTTTGGTCTCCAAATCTGAGGAAAGACATCCTTGCCATAGAGGGGGTACAGAGAAGATTCACCAGACTGATTCCTGGGATGTCAGGACTTTCATATGAGGAAAGATTGGATAGACTCGGCTTGTACTCGCTGGAATTTAGAAGATTGAGGGGGGATCTTATAGAAACTTACAAAATTCTTAAGGGGTTGGACAAGCTCGATGCTGGAAGATTGTTCCCGATGTTGGGGGAGTCCAGAACAAGGGGTCACAGTCTAAGGATAAGGGGGAATTCCTTTAGGACCGAAATGAGGAAAACATTCTTTACACAGAGAGTGGTGAGTCTCTGGAATTCTCTGCCACAGAAGGTAGTTGAGGCCAGTTCATTGGCTATATTTAAGAGGGCGTTAGATGTGACACTTGTGGCTAAAGGGATCAGGGGGTATGGAGAGAAGGCAGGTACGGGATACTGAGTTGGATGATCAGCCATGATCACATTGAATGGCGGTGCAGGCTCGAAGGGCCGAATGGCCTACTCCTGCACCTATTTTCTATGTTTCTATGAATGTCCTTCCTCAAATTAGGAGACCAAACCTGCACACATTACCCCAGGAGCGGTCTCACCAGGGCCCTGTATAACTGCAGTAGGACCTCCTTGCTCCTAAACTGAAATCCTCTCACAATAAAGGCCAACATGCCATTGCCACCCAGCTTCGTGTCATCCGCAAACTTGGAGATGTTAGTTTTAATTCCCTCATCTAAATCATTAATATAGAAACATAGAAACATAGAAATTAGGTGCAGGAGTAGGCCATTCGGCCCCTCGAGCCTGCACCGCCATTCAATATGATCTTGGCTGATCATCCAACTCGGTATCCGGAACCTGCCTTCTCTCCATACCCTCTGATCCCCTTAGCCACAAGGGCCACATCTAACTCCCTCTTAAATATAGCCAATGAACTGGCCTCAACTACCCTCTGTGGCAGAGAGTTCCAGAGACCCACCACTCTCTGTGTGAAAAATGTCCTTCTCATCTTGGTCCTAAAGGATTTCCCCCTTATCCTTAAGCTGTGACCCCTTGTCCTGGACCTCCAGGATATATATAGTAAATAACTGGAGTCCCAGCACTGAGCCTTGTGGCGCCCCACTAGTCACTGTGTGGAGGCTTTGGAAAGGTACAGAGGAAATTCAACAGAATAATAGGGGTTATTTGCTAGAGGGAGATGTTGGACAGACTTGGATTGTTTTCTTTAGAACGCTGGAGGTTGCGGGGAGACCTGATAGAAGTATATAAAATTATGAGGGGCATTGATAGACAATCAGAAGCTTCTTTCCCTAGAATGGAATAATCGAAAACTGGAGGGCATAGATTTAATAGGGAATAGAGGGAGATGGGTTATGTGCGAGTAAATAAGTCTTGGCATCATGTTGGGCTCAGACATTTTGGGCTGAAAGGCCTGTTCTTGTGCTGTACCCTTCTATGTTCTATGTTCTAATGTTGATCAATGTTAAGCTGTGAGCCATGGCTAATGTTCTGATTTGAAAGCATTTATTCCAGCAGGTACTGAGAAGATCAGACAATGGAGACTGAATGGTAGGATGTAGACAAAAATTGCAGGAGAGACTCAGTGGGCGGGGCAGCGTCTATGCAGAAAAGGAGTAGGCGACGTTTCAGGTCGAGACCCTTCTTCAGAATGGTAGTATGGTTCAGTTAACAGGCAACGGAACCATCCAGCCAGCAACTAGAGAGCAGTGCGGGACTACTATCTACCTCGTTGGAGACCCTTTGACTATCTTTAATCAAACGTTACTGGACTTCATTTTTTCAGGATGCCTCACAGCATGGTTTGGGAACAGCTCCATCTAAGACCACAGGAAATTGGAGAGAATTGTAGATGCAGCCTTGACCATCACGGACACTGACCTCCCAATCCATTGACTCCATTTACACTTCACGCTGCCTCAGCAAGGCCAGCAGCATAATCAAGGATGAGTCACCCTGGACACTCACTCTTCTCTCCTCTCCCATCGGGCAAGAGGAACAGAAGTGTGAAAAGACACACCACGAGATTTAGGGACAGTTTCTCCTCACTGTTATCAGTCAACAGAACCATCCTACTGTAACTAGAACAGTCCTGAGCTACTATCTACCTCATTGGAGACCCTCGAACTATAGTTAATCGACCTTCACTGGACTTTATTATGTTCTGAACGTTATTCACATTATTCCCTTTAACATGTATCTATACACTGTGGATTGCTTGATCGTAATCATGTATTGTCTTTCTGCTGACTGGCTCGCATGCAACAAAAGCTTCTCACTGTATCTCTGTACACATGACAATAATCTAATCTAAACTAAACTAGACTCAACTAAACTGTGTTGGCATTCAGAAGTAGGGAAAATTAGAAACGGGGCATGTTTTGATATGCAAAATAAAAGTAGTTGAGAGAACAAAGGAAATGTGTGTTGTAGGACGGAGAACAAAGGGGGAGTGTTGTGTCATAAGACCAAGAGACTAATGTGGGCTCCACCTTTCCTTGATCATCATTTCTGGCTGTAATCGGTCTTTTTGCATATCATCCATTCATTTGTTCCATGTACCTTTTCATACCTCTCGTTTCCTTCTCCTTGACTCCTCCCAGTCTGAAGAAGGGTCTCGACCTGAAACGTCACCTATTCCTTTTCTCCAGAGATTTTGCCTGACACGCTGAGCTACTCCTAGTGTCTATCTTCAGGGATAGTGTGTTGCAGGTAATGGTGGCGACAGCTGAGGGAGGGTGATTAATTACTGCTGATTTGTTTTGCGGGAAATGGAAATGGTAGATGACAGATTTCCAGTGTCTGTTTCTGCAATTTTTTGCATTTTATAGCATTGGCATCAAGCCATGAATGTTGTGTTTCATGGCACTTAACTTGAAATTGATTGTGCCTTGAGATTCAATTGCATCGCCCTTTTTGTATTCTCGCTTGACGAATGTGAGAAAATAAGGCCTAGGCAGAGTGGATGTGGAGAGGCTGTTTCCACTTGTGTCAGAGTCGAGGACCAGATGTCATAGCCGCAAAATAAGAGGACATTCCTTTAGGAAGGAGATGAGGAGGAATTTCTATTGTCAGAGGGTGATGAATCTGTGGAATTCAGGGTTTATGGGGAGAAGGCAGGAGAATGGGGTGGAGGGGAGATTTAGATCAAGCATGGTTGAATGGTGGAGTAGACTTGATGGGCCGAATGGCCTAATTCTCCTCCTATTACTTATGAAGTAGCAGGAATAGGCTATTCACTTGTGGTACCAGGCAGTAAACATAGACATAGAAACATAGAAATTAGGTGCAGGAGTAGGCCATTCGGCCCTTCGAGCCTGCACCACCATTCAATATGATCATGGCTGATCATCCAACTCAGTATGCCGTACCTGCCTTCTCTCCATACCACATCTAACTCCCTCTTAAATATAGCCAATGAACTGGCCTCAACTACCGTGGCAGAGAGTTCCAGAGACCCACAACTCTCTGTGTGAAAAAAGTCCTTCTCATCTCATTCCTAAAGGATTTCCCCCTTATGCTTAAGCTGTGACCCCTTGTCCTGGACCTCCCCAACATGGAGAACAATCTTCCTGCATCTAGCCTGTCCAACCCCTTAAGAATTTTGTAAGTTTCTATAAGAAACAGTAGATAAGATGTTTTCAATGAAACATGGTGACACTTGTGCTGCCTAGGTGAGGTCTGTTGTATGATTTAACTGGGTTGTAGGCAAAACAAATCATTTCACTGTACTCGGGTGTACCTGACAACAAAGTATCACTGAATCATTGCATTCATCCTCTGTTGCCTCTCCATCATTTAAGGAGATTTTGTATACAATTCAATTCCTTCTTTCTTCAGTCTACTGACCCCAGATTCCTTGAATCCCCTTTATATCTAACATTATTTCACTCTATTCAATATACTCTGTGGATGAACCTCCACATTCCTTTTTTGGTAGAAGATTCCTAAGATTCGCTGCATCTTAGGATGGTTTACATACTTGAATTGTCTTCGCTGGAATGCCAAAGGGTGATGGGAGACATAAGGTCATAAGGTCATAAGGAATAGGAATAGAATTAGGCCATTCAGCCCATCAAGTCCACGGTGCCATTCAATCATGGCTGATCTATCTCCCCCTCCTAATGCCATTCTCCTGCCTTCTCCCCATAACCTCTGACCCATACTAATCAAGAATCTATAGATTCTTGATTAGTATGGCTAATTTGCCTTAAAAATATCCATTGACTTGGCCTCCACAGCTTATGTGGCAAATAATTCCAAAGATTCTCCACCCTATGACTAAAGACATTTCTACTCAGTTCCTTCCTAAAAAAACATCCTTTAATTCTGAGGCTGTGACCTCTAGTCCTAGACTCTCCCACTAGTGGAAACATTCTCTCCCCATCCATTCTATCCAAGCCTTTGACCATTCTGTTAGTTTCAATGAGCTCCCCGCTCATTCTTCGAATCTTAATCGGTATATAAAATAAGGAGAGGCATTGACAGGATAGACAGTGAAGTATTTTCTCAGGGTGGAAATGTCAAAGACTAGAAGGCACAGCATTAAGGTAAGATGGCCAAATTTATAGGAGATGTGTGGGCCACTCTTGGGTGCCTGGAATATGCTGCCAGGGATGTAGAGGCAGATACAACAGTGTAATTTAGGAGAGTTTCAGACAGACACATGGATATGTTGCAAATGGAGGGATTTGAATCACCTGCAGGCAGAAGAGATTAGTTTGGCATGGACATTGTGGACTGAACGGCCTGGGCAGTTCTGCTCTATCTACTATATATACTAGGCATATCCATTTCTGGAGGGTTAACAGATTAGAATCTTTTTGATATTTTTAGAAACGTTCTATACCTGCTGATAATGGTTTGAAGATATTCTCCACGGGGGCCACGGGTCTCCTGTTGAGAAACAACTGCTGAACCTCCTCAGCTATCAGCTATCATCTTCAGCAATAAACAAAATGTTGGCATTTGTGTGTATGAGCAAACCATGGTGGCTTTTACTTATTTATTTTTTATATAATTTGGGCTTTGATTAAAAAGTCCAGCATTTATTGCCGATCCCTCATTGCCTTTCCATTGTGTGCCGTGCTGGACCATATCAAAGGCCATGTTGTTTAATTAGGCTGGTGGATAGGATTGACACAAGATTCAGTCCAGCTGTGGATGGTAAGCTACTTAACTTGATGATATGTTGAACAGCGCAGCATGGTGGCACAGCGGTAGAGTTGCTGCCTTACAATGCTTGCAGCGCCAGAGACCCGGGTTCGATCCTGACTGCGAGTGCTGTTTGTACAGAGTTTGTACGTTCTCCCCCTGACCTGCGTGGGTTTTCTCCGTGATCTTCTGTTTCCTCCCACACTCCAAAGACGTACAAGTCTGTAGGTTAATTGGCTTGGGCTTGTCTACTTGGTATGTGTAAATTGTCCCTAGTTTATGTAGGCTTGTATTTATGTGCAGGGATCGCTGGTCGGTGCAGAAGGGCCTGTTGCCATCCTGTATCTCTGAACTAAAAAAACATAGAACATAGAACTGTGCTTCATAAGAATAGTACGCACGGTAAAAGTACTCGGTGGAGTTTAGAAGGTTGAGGGGAGACCTCATTGAAACGTACAGAATAATGAAAGGCATAGATAGAGTGGATGTGGAAAGGATGTTTCCACTGGTGGGAGAGTCTAGGACCAGAGGTCATAGCCTCAGAATTAAAGGACACTCTTTTAGAAAGGAGGTGAGGAGGGAAGTTTGGTTAGAGGGTAGTTAATCTGTGGAACTCATTGCCACAGAGGGCTGTGGAGCCCAAGTCAGTGGATATTTTTAAGGCAGAGATTGATAAATTCTTGAAAAATACGGGTGTCAGGGGTTATGGGGTGAAGGCAGGAGAATAGTGTTAAGAGGGAGAGATAGATCAGCCATGAATGAATGGCAGAGTAGATCTGATAGGCCGAATGGCCTAATTCTGCTCTTACAACTTATGAATTTATGAACCTGAAATATCACCCAATCCTTCTCTTCAGAGATGCTGTCTGTCCAGCTGTGTTACTCCAGCACTTTGTGTCGCAATGTTACAACATTTTGAGATTTAAAAAATCAAGTCTGCAATTTATCCCATCAGATAAAGCATAAAAAGAAGTTTAATTTGACACCTAATTCACTTTCATAAAAAAGTTATGGCCATTTTCATACTCGTATAAGCATCTTGTTCCCTATTGTTTTTCCATTGACTTAACACAAAAGCTGTGATCAAGGACAGTCAAAAGCCCATAACTTCCTTAAAAATTAAGAGAACTGACTGAATTTTTCAGTTATTATAGATTGAAGCATTCTGAAACAAATATAAAACATCTTACTAGGATAACCTGAACTTAAAGCATATAATTAGTTAATTACCTATTCATAACAAGAGGATTTCAGTATAGGAGTAAAGAGGTTCTTCTGCAGTTGTATAGGGCTCTGGTGAGACCACATCTGGAGTATTGTGTACAGTTTTGGTCTCCTAATTTGAGGAAGGACATCCTTGTGATTGAGGCAGTGCAGCGTAGGTTCATGAGATTGATCCCTGGGATGGCGGGATTGTCATATGGCGAAAGATTGAAAAGACCAGACTTGTATTCACTGGAGTTTAGAAGGTTGAGGGGCTTTCTTACAGAAACACGTAAAATTATAAAAAGGACTGGATGAGCTAGATGCAGGAAAAATGTTCCCAAGGTTGGGCGAGTCCAGAATCAGGGGCAACAGTCCTAGAATAAAGGGGAGGTAATTTAAGACTGAGATGAGAAAAAACTTTTGAATTCTTTTGAATTTATGGAATTCCCTGCCACAGAGAGCAGTTGAGGCCAAATCACTGGATGGATTTAAGAGAGAGTTAGATAGAGCTCTAGGGGCTAGTGGAATCAAGGGATATGGGAAGAAGGCAGGCACGGGTTATTAATAGGGGACGATGAGCCATGAGCACAATGAATGGCTGGCTCGAAGGGCCGAATGGCCTCCTCCTGCACCTATTTTCTATGTTTCTATGTAGCTAATTACAAAATTTACCGTTGTGACGGAAATAGTAATAATCACCCAGACTGCCTTGAAAATTCAAAAATGTGATATTCTCAAGATCAGAACTTTAATATTATTGTATAATATGCTGTAAGTCTGTAACAGATAGGTAAATAAATTACAATTTCTAGCAATAGACCAAGTCTTTATGAAGGTCAGTTGCTAGCTGGTACATTGGCATATCATAATCAGTAACATCATCATACTCCTCAGATTGTAACCAATAAGCAACTCTGTACACCTTGTTTTTCCTCAACTTTTCAATTTTGGCATTGTAAACTACAGGTTTTTGCTCTTCAAACCACACATGACATGCCTTTCTGCGCACTACTTTCCCATTAAGAATGTCCTGTAGATTCCATTTCTGAAGAAAACGATAATTAAAAAAAATAGCCTAATTATCCAAATAAGAAACTAATCCCATTCACACAAGAATTCACAATATAACTTACCCTTTGTTTTGTCCCGTTCTTGCGATCCGTCACGTTGTAAGCGTTGAGGGCGTTAGAAGTCGCATTTTATTTTAATCAAATTATTAAATTGTCTAGCGATTTAAAAAAAAAACAACCGGGAACAGAAGTCTGATCGATTTTTCTTCAGCAGCTAGCAGCCCGAGGAAATCCACCTCCGTCAAGCAGTACAAAACCTGGATTTAATCCCGCCCCCCCCCCCACCCCCCTCCCAAATGCGCCAGAATCGCACACACGTCCAGTGGCAGAACTGCAGCGCCGCTGAAGGAAGGTTTGGTAACATCGCTACTTTGTGTCTATCTGTGGTGTAAGCCGGCATCTGCAGTTCCTTCCTACACATCCTGGTAAACTATTTCTTCACCTTCCTCAAAGCCTCCACATCCTTCCTTTACTGGGCCAACAAGGACTGTACACAATACTCCAAATGCAGCTTAATCAAAGTCTCAAAAACTAGCAACATGACTTCCTGAATCTTACTCAAAGCCCCAACCAATGAAGGTGAGCATACTCTCAGCCTTCTTTACCACACTATCTACTTGTGTCACCAATTTGTCTGTCCACAGGCGGCACAGTGGTGCAGTGGTAGAGTTGCTGCCTTACAGTGTGAGAGACCCGGGTTTGATCCCGACTACGGGTGCTGACTGTACGGAGTTTGTACATTCTCCCCTAGGCCTGCGTTGGTTTTCTCCGAGATCTTCTGATTTCTCCCACACTCTCACAACGTACAGATTTGCAGGTTACTTGGCTTGGTATAAATGTAAAATTGTCCCTAGTGTGTACAGGCTAGTGTTATTGCTTAGCGGGCAGAAGTGCCTGTTTCCGCACTATCACTAAACTAAGCTAACCCAAACTGAACATCAATGTGGGATGACTTACGACCAAAATAGTCGGATTTGACACAGAAGTGAGTTACTTAAAGTGAGTTACTTGGAGAATTTGATTTTACAGGTCAGTCAAGAAAGCTGCTAAATGCCCAGACTAAAGATTCAGTGATACTCCCCTAGCTTGCACTGGGTCTTGTTGGATTAGTGCACAAACAACAGGTAGAGAAGCTGGTGAGGAAGCAGACTAAAGAATTGTCGTGGCCTCATTATTGTCGTGGCCTCATTATTGTCAGAGTGGAACACACACACATACACGTCGCTCCCTTCACCAGCCCATTATGCAAGGCGGGGGACAGGGCAAGCAGGGGGAGCGCTGTCTGAGTGAAATTCATACAGTGCAAAGCCAATGTGTTACAGACACACACTGCGATGAACAGGAAGGTTGGCGCTGTAATTTATACGGTGAAATCACAGTGTACGGGAAGGGTCATGTAAGTCCTTTGGGGGGGGGGGGAGAGAGGGGGGAGGGGGGGAGGAGTAGGAGTGGAGACAACTTTTAAGAAGCCAGAGATACACGGCTGGGAAGCTCGGCGGACATTTAACATTACCAGTCCGTAATCCTTGGTTCTGAAAACTACTGCTTACGTTTTTTTTCCGCAATGAAATTCACTGGTCAGCACCAGCTACAACCTACGAGAACCTACGGCAACCTACGACCTCCTGGCAACCCACTAACCACTGCACCTACGGCTCGTGAATTCTCGCTACTTTCCATGGCGGCTTCATTCTGGTCGCCACAAATTTTTCAACATGTTGCAAAATTCGCAGCGACAATAATGAGGCCGCGACTAGTTCCCAGAATGTGAGAACTCCTCAAGACCATGAAGGTGACTACCCGGCAACCACCCGCGAACATGTGGCAACCGCATTGTCTCCAGCAGTCACCTAAAAATTCGCCTAAGTGGGACAGGTCCATAAGTGTTGTCACCGAAGACAGAACACACTTTCCTCCACAGATGCTGCCTGAACTGCTGATTTCCTCCACTTTTCTAATTTTTTACTCTGAAGAGGCCAGGGGGTCTCGGTGGTGCAGCGGTAGAGTTGCTGCCTTCCATCAAAATGCAGCGCTGGAGACCCAGATTCGATCCCGACTATGGGCGCTGTCTGTACGGAGTTTGTACGTTCTCCCCGTGACCTGCATAGGTTTTCTCCAAGATAGACAATAGACAATCAGTGCAGGAGTAGGCCATTAGGCCCTTCGAGCCAGCACCACCATTCAATTTGATCATGGCTGATCATCCCCAATCAGTACCCCGTTCCTGCCTTCACCCCATATCCCCTGACTCTGCTATTTTTAAGAGCAGAGAATTCCACAGACTCGCCACTCTCTGTGAGAAAAAGTGTTTCCTCGTCTCTGTTCTAAATGGCTTACTCCTTAAGGGCCTGTCCAACCAGCATGCAATTGCATGCGTCTAGCATGACCATACGTGGTCGCATGAGGCGTACGGCCTCGCGGGGCCGGTTCCACTTCGAACCGCGGAGGCGTATGGAGTTGTACGGAGCTGATCCCGACATCATACTCACCAATCAGCTGGGCAGGAGGCGGCCGACTGAATTTGGACGTCGCACGGCTTCGGGCGGTGACGTCATCACGCAACGGCACGCCAGGCGGTGACGTCATCGCGCAACGCCACGCGCTAGGCATACGCCGTCAAGACGCTGCACACGACGTCGAGACGCTGCATTCGACGTCGAAATGCTGTGTGCGCCTGTCAAGACGCTGCGTACATCCTCAATGCAGCTGCGGATCGACAGGTCGTTGGCGCGCGGGATTTTTGGACAGTGTCAGTTTTTTGAAGCCCCGTGCGATGTCGGGACCACCTCTGCATAACTTCATACGCCTCCGGTGATCGAAGTGGGACCGGCCCCGCGAGTCCGTATGGTTCAAGCGACCACGTTAGGTCGTGCTTGCTGCATGCAGTCACAGGAAGGTGGGACAGGCCCTTTATTCTTAAACTGTGGCCCCTGGTTCTGGACTCCCCAAACATCGGGAACATGTTTCCTGCCTCTAGCGTGTCCAAACCCTTAACAATCTTATATGTTTCAATGAGATCACCTCTCATTCTTCTAAACTCCTGAGTGTACAAGCCCAGTTGCTCCATTCTCTCAGCATATGGCAGTCCCGCCATCCCGGGAATTAACCTTGTAAACCTACGCTGCACTCCCTCAATAGCAAAAATGTCCTTCCTCAAATTAGGGGACCAAAACTGCACACAATACTTCAGGTGTGGTCTCACTAGGGCTCTATGCAACTATATTCTATATTTTTCCTCTTGTTATAAAGGCTAACATGCTATTCGCTTTCTTCACTGCCTGCTGTACCTACATGCTTACTTTCATAGACTGATGTACAAGGACCCCCAGATCCCGTTGTACTTCCCCTTTTCCCAACTTGATGCCATTTAGATAGTAATCTGCCTTCCTGTTTTTGTTACCAAAGTGGATAACCTCACATTTATTTGCATTAAACTTCATCTGCCATGCATCTGCCCACTCCCCCAACCGGTGCAAGACACCCTGCATTCTCATAGCATTCGCCTCAGAGTTCACACTGCCACCCAGCTTTGTGTCATCTGCAAATTTCTTAATGTTAATTTGAATCCGTTCATCCAAATAGCTGCAGTGCCAGCACCGAGCCTTGTGGTACCCCTCTAGTCACTGCCTGCCATTCTGACAGGGACCGTTAATCCCTACTCTTTGTTTCCTCTCCGCCAACCACTTCTCTATCCATGTCAGCACTCTACCCCCAATTCCATGTGCCTTAATTTTGCCCACTAATCTTCTATGGAGGACCTTATCAAATGCTTTCTGAAAGTCCAGGTACACTACATCCACTGGCTCTCCCTTGTCCATTTTCTTAGTTACATCTTCAAAAAATTCCAGAAGATTAGTCAAGCATGATTTTCCCCTTCGTAAATCCACGCTGACCGATCCTGTTACTGCTATCCAAATGTTCGGCTATCTCATCTTTTATAATTGACTCCAGCATTTTCCCCACCACCGGTGTCAGGCTAACAGGGTTATAATTCCCTGTTTTCTCTCTCCCGCCTTTCTTATAAAGTGGGATAACATTAGCTACCCTCCAATCCACAGGAACTGATCCTGAGTCTATAGAACATTGGAAAATTATCACTAATGCATCCACGATTTCTAGAGCCACTTCCTTAAGTACCCTGGGATGCAGACTAGCAGGCCCTGGGGATTTATCAGTCTTCAGTCCCATCAGTCTATCCAACACCATTTCCTGCCTAATGTGGATTTTCTTCTGTTCCTCCGTTACCCCAGATCCTGTGGCCACTACTATATCAGGATGATTGTTTATGTCCTTCTTAGTGCAGACAGATCCAAAGTACCTGTTCAACTCATCTGCCATTTCCATGTTCCCCATAATAAATTCACCTTTTTCGGTCTTCAAGGGTCCAATTTTGGTCTTAACTAATTTTTTCCTCTTCACATATCTAAAGAAGCTTTTACTATCCTGCTTTATATTCTTGGCTAGCTTATCTTCGTAACTCATCTTTTCTCCCCGTATTGTATTTTTGGTTATCTTCTGTTGTTCTTTAAACATTGCCCAATCCTCTTGCTTCCCGCTCATCTTTGCTACGTTGTACTTCACTTTAATTTTTATACTGTCCCTGACGTCCCTTGTCAGCCATGGTCATCCCTTTCTCCCCTTGGAATCTTTCTTCCTCCGAGGAATGAACTGATCCTGCACCTTCTGTATTATTCCTGGAAACACCTGCCATTTTTGTTCCACTGTCATCCCTGCAAGTGTATCTTTCCAGTCAACTTTGGCCCCTCATGGCCCCATAGTCCCCTTTATTCAACTGCAACACTGACACCTCTGATCTACTCTTCACCCTCTCCAATTGTAGATTAAACCTGACCACTGCCTCCTAATGGCTCATTAACCTCGAGGTCCTTCATCAAATCCGATTCATTACATAACACTAAATCCAGAATTGCCTTCTTCCTGGTAGGCTCCAATACCAGCTACTCTAAGAATCCATCATAAAGGCACTCTACAAAGTCCCTTTCTTGGGGTCCAGCACCAACCTGATTTTCCCAGTCAACCTGCATGTTGAAATCTCCCATAACAACCACAGCATTACTTTTACTACATGCCAATTTTAACTCCTGAACTCCTATGTCCAGGCTACTGTTTGGGGGCCTGTAGATTAGTCCCATTCGGGTCTTTTTACCCTTACAATTCCTTAGTTCTAACCATACTGACTCCACATCTCCTTTTTCAATGTCACTCATTGTAAGGGACTGAATTTCATTCCTCACCAGCAGGGCAACCCCACCCCCTCTGCCCACCTGTCTGTCTTTTTGATAGGAGGTATACCCTTGAACATTCAGTTCCCAGCCCTGGCCCTCTTGCAGCCATGTCTCAGTAATTCCCACAACATCATACTTGCCAGTTTCTAACTGAGCCTCAAGCTCATCCACTTTATTCCTTCTACTTTGTGCATTCATATACAGCACTTTGACCTCCGCATTCACTTCTCCCCTTGCACCGCTCGCAATTGGCTCTGACCTTACTCTGTTGTCTATTCTCAAGCTTTCCTTCCCATTAATTCGAGAATCTTTTGTAATTTTTCCTGTAGTCACTTCCCCTTCAACTCCATCTTTATACTCCCAATTTGTCAATCCCTCCCCCACCACTATTTAGTTTAAACCCACATGTGTAGCCCTAGCAAACCTGCCTGCCTGCCAGAACGTCGGTCCCCCGCCAGTTTTTTATTTTTTTTATTTTTATTTTTGTTAGAAGTAAGTACAATAGTGTGGTACTTGAGTACCTAATACATACATACATATTTCCATTCTTGTACAACTTCATACTTTTGATTTAATAATAAAAGAACAGTGGAAGAAAAAACAAAATAAAGAGTGTCGGAATAGATAGACAAGCGAGTGGTGTATCTGGACTTCCACAAGGCTTTCGACAAGGTCCCACATAAGAGATTAGTATATAAACTTAAAGCATACGACATTGGGGGTTCAGCATTGATGTGGATAGAGAACTGGCTGGCAAACAGGAAGCAAAGAGTAGGAGTAAACGGGTCATTTTCACAATGGCAGGCAGTGAGTAGTGGGGTACCGCAAGGCTCAGTGCTGGGACCCCAGCTATTTACAATATACATTAATGATCTGGATGAGGGAATTGAAGGCAATATCTCCAAGTTTGCGGATGACACTAAGCTGGGGGGCAGTGTTAGCTGTGAGGAGGATGCTAGGAGATTGCAAGGTGACTTGGATACGCTGGGTGAGTGGGCAAATGTTTGGCAGATGCAGTATAATGTGGATAAATGTGAGGTTATCCACTTTGGTGGCAAAAATAGGAAAGCAGACTATTATCTAAATGGTGGCCGATTAGGAAAATGCAGCGCGACCTGGGTGTCATGGTACACCAGTCATTGAAAGTAGGCATGCAGGTGCAGCAGGCAGTGAAGAAAGCGAATGGTATGTCAGCTTTCATAGCAAAAGGATTTGAGTATAGGAGCAGGGAGGTTCTACTTCAGTTGTATAGGGTCTTGGTGAGACCACACCTGGAGTATTGCGTACAGTTCTGGTCTCCAAATCTGAGGAAGGACATTATTGACATAGAGGGAGTGCAGAGAAGGTTCACCAGACTGATTCCTGGGATGTCAGGACTGTCTTATGAACAAAGATTGCATAGACTCGATTTATACTCTCTAGAATTTAGGAGATTGAGAGGGGATCTTATAGAAACTTACAAAATTCTTAAGGGGTTGGACAGGCTAGATGCAGCAAGATTGTTCCCGATGTTGGGGAGGTCCAGGACAAGGGGTCACAGCTTAAGGATAAGGGGGAAATCCTTTAGGAACGAGATGAGAAGGACTTTTTTCACACAGAGAGTGGTGGGTCTCTGGAACTCTCTGCCACAGAGGGTAGTTGAGGCCAGTTCATTGGCTATATTTAAGAGGGAGTTAGATGTGGCCCTTGTGGCTAAGGGGATCAGAGGGTATGGAGAGAAGGCAGGTACGGGATACTGAGTTGGATGATCAGCCATGATCATATTGAATGGTGATGCAGGCTCGAAGGGCCGAATGGCCTACTCCTGCACCTAATTTCTATGTTTCTATGTTTCTATGAGTAGAAACAGATAGCAAAAGAAATAAATGGCATAGAAGAGAAGCTGAAAAGATTGAAAGAGAAGGAGAAAGTAAAGAAAAGAGAGATTAGGAGAGATCTACCTATTTCGTATTTTTGCCCATCCGTCACCCGGTTCTAAACCATTTAATTTCTGAGGTTATGTTATGTTGCACCATATGCTTGCAAAAAGTTGATAAAAGGAGACCAAGTCTTTGAGAATTGGTCTACTTTGCCTAGTAGGAGAAATCTCATTTCTTCAAGATGAAGCGTTTCAGACATATTTGAAATCCACATTTTGAATGTTGGCGTGATTGCGTTTTTTCAAAATTTGAGTATGTTTTTTTGCTGTTATTAGACCGTAATTAAGAAAATCTTCTTGGAATATAGTTAGTTTACTTCCCTCTTCCATTGATCCAAAGATAATCAGTTCTGTATTGGGGTTCAATTTTGTGTTAAATAGTTTTGTAAAAATTCCAAATATTTAATTCCAAAATTTAAACAGTTTTATACACGAGACAAAGGAATGTGCTATAGTGGCATTTTGAGTAAGACATTTGTCACAGATGGGGGAAACATTTGGGAATATTTTATTCAGTCTAGTTTTAGAATAATATAATCTATGTAAAATTTTAAATTGAATTAGGTTATGTCTTACATTAATTGAACATTTATTTACATATAATAATTTTTTTCCCATCTATCGTTAGGAATTTTTATCAATAACTCTTGTTCCCAGTCCCTTCTAATTGTCTCTGTCGTTGGCATTTCTATATTTAAAATTAAGATATTAAATTGCTTGATTCTGCCTTTCTATTCATTCCTTCCCCCAATAAATCTGGGGTTAGGGTTGGTCCCCCTCCAGTTAAGGTGTAACCCATCCCTTTTGTACAGGCCCCCCCTACCCGAGAAGCGATCCCAGTGGTCTATAAATCTAAATCCTTGCTCCCTGCTCCAGCCCCTCAGCCACACATTCAGATCCCCTATCTACCTGTTCCTGTCCTCACTAGCACGAGGTACCAGACGCAATCCAGATATAACCACCCTAGAAGTCCGGCTTCTTCCCAACTCTCTGAAGTCATGTTGGAGAACCTCCTTCCTCTTCTTCCCGATGTTGTTTGTGCCTACGTGCACAACTTCTGCCGGCTGTTCACGTTCTCTCTCGAGGATGTTCTGAATTTGGCTCGTGACATCCCGAACCCTGGCACCGGGGAGGCAACAGATAATCCTCGCATCTCGTCTGCCGCCACAGAATCTCCAGTCCGCTCCTCGGACAATGGAGTCACCCACCACTAGGGCTCTGCCCGCGGTCGGTCTCGTCGGTCGAGTCCCATCTCTAGGATTGGAGCCACCGATGTGTCCGCTGCTCGGACTGGAAACATCGCCTCCCCGGACAGTTCCCAAGAGGGCGTACCTGTTTTCATTAGGCACAGCCACCTGGGTCTCCTGCACTCCACGGTTACTACCCTTTCTCTCCGTCACACACCTTGGTTCTTCCCGTATCTGCTGCGTGACTACCTCACTGTAGGTCCTGTCCAGGAGATCTTTGTTTTCCTCCCACATTCCAAAGACGTACAGGTTTGTATGTTAATTGACTTGATTAATTGGCTTGATGAATGTAAAAATTGTCCAGTGTACAATTCTCCAACTTCCAGTATTGTCCCTGGTGGACTCTTCGGAAGGTACAAGGTACAACGGAGAACATCGGATGGATGGAGAATTTTAGGGATGGTAGAAGGGCACTGCATACCAAGACTGCTCTCCAAAGAAAAGGGGGCAGAGGTTGAAGTGGGGGAAGAAGAGTTCAACTCATGTCAGGCTTGGAACAGAGCTGGAAGAAAAATAAAGCTGGAGCTAAGGACTAATTTGGAGAGAAGCATGGGAAGAGGAGAGGTTTAGAATTCAACACCTGGTTTAGTTTAGTTTAGTGCAGGAAGAAACTGCAGATACTGGTTTAAAGCAAAGATAGACACAAACAGCTAGAGTAACTCAAGTTGAGTTTAGTTTAGAGATGCAGTGTGGAAACAGGCCCTTTGGCCCACCGAGTCCACGCTGACCAGCGATCCCCGTGCATTAACACTACCCTACTTACACTAGGGACAATGTTACCATTATACCAAGCCAATATACCAATACCAAGCCATACCTGCACATCTGGGAAATGTGGGAGGAAACTGGCAGGGGTGGAAATTGCTATCAAAACATGGAGGGGACAAAATTTCTTGGTGCCGCACACACACACACACACAAGCGCGCGCGAGGCTTCAGCCCTGGGCCCTGTAGATGGTAACATCGGGAGCTGACCTGGTTGGTGACTGACTCTGAACTCCAGCAACAGCAGCTTTGTATGTCCCGAATCGTGGGACTTCAATTGGCCCGTTCGCGGGGCCTTTCATTGCCCGGTGCGGCTTAAAACCGGCCATGGGGTCTTCCATCCCCCGACGGGGGCTTCAACATCAGGAGCCTCGATCGCCTCGACGCAGCAATTTGAATGGGCCGATTCAAGCATCGCTCCATGATCTTTGCTCCACCAGGATGTCTCCCTCCTCCAATCACCGCACTCTATCCTCAGTCCCACCCCCCTACATCCGCCTCTGACCGACACCTCCATCCTCCAATCATCGTGCTGAATCATCATGCCCCCCCCACTGCCTACTGGCCGACATCTCTCTTGTCCAATCGGCGCCCTCGATCATCAGTCCCACCCCCACTGCCTTTTAATAGATTTTTTTCACCAAATGTCAAAATCTGGATTTCAAAACATGAGGGGGGGGGGTGGGAGGAGGGGATTATCCCCCACCTCTCAAAACATGGCGGGGGAACGTGTCGCCCCGTCCCCCTTTGGATTTCCGCCCATGGAAACTGGAGATCCCGGAGAAAACCCACGTGAGTCACAGCGAGAAAGTCCAAACTCCGTAAAGACATCACCCGTAATCAGGAACTCTGGCGCTAAAGGGCAGCAACTCTCCCGCCGCGCCACAATGCTATCAAACTTTGGAAACTTTGGAAACTTTGTTGTTTGGGAAGAAGGAATGATGAATAAGGGTAAGTGGAGATTGGAGTGAAGGAGCAGCACTCAACATTGATGGCCTGGGCTGAATTATTGCAGTAAATGCCTAGCATAGTCCAATCTGCAATGCAAAATCACAGTTTTATTAGGCTCTCCATCTTCTGCTTCTCAACTCAGTCCCAATTTCTCAAGTTTGTTTTGTCTCTTTACAAGTCCGTTGTTTCTTCAGTCTTTTACTTCTTCAACTCTTCCATTTATTTTCTTGACTTTGATGTTATTTAGCACCTCGCCACTAATGTCTTTTGGGTTTGCTCCTTTGTTGTGTGGACAGGTGCACCTGAAACATCGACCAGCTCTAACTCATCTAACCTCCTGTCTGTTTCAAGGTTCAATCCCTTCGCATGCTTTTACAAAGCGCGTGTTGATGGATGTAATGGCTCGTGCTTAGGTATAACGCAGGAAAAGCCGAAAAGAGACAAAAAGCCTGAGTAACTCAGCGGGACAGGCAGCATCTCTGGAATGGGTGACATTTCGAGAGTCGAGACCCCTTCAGACTACGAGTTGGGGGAGAGGGAAACTAGAGTAATGGAAAGGTAAGGTATATCACTAGTTTTCTCCTCCCTTGACTCCTAGTCTGACGAAGTCTCGACCCAAAACGTCACCCATTCCTTCTCTGAGATGCTGCCTGTCGTGCTGAATTACTCCAGCATTTTGTGTCCATCTTCGGAGTAAACCAGCATCTGCAGTTCCTTCCTACACAAAAGCTGAAAAGAGTTTGCCTTCGACTGTTTGCCTTCCACTATGAAGTCTCCTTAAAGTATATCTACTCTGAAGAAGTTATCCTAATTGTTTCTTAAATGTTGCGATAGTCCCTGCCTTAACTACCTTCTCTTACACTCTTTTATACCTTGCCTGTTCAAGTGCCTGGCTAAATGCCTCTTTTTAGATTGCCTCGATTTTCCAGCTCCCCAGGAAGCAATAGGTTACAGGCCAATATTAGGACTCAACCTGGAGATGATTAGTAGAATAAGAATGAGGAGAAAGTTGCACTTTGTGAAAAACCTTCTCGTTAGATCCTCTAACTTCCACCTCTCATCTTAAACCTGTGCCATCTTCTTTTTGATATGCTTGCAATGCAAAAGAAGTTCTGGCACTTTACACTGTCCATGCCTCTTATTATTTTTATATGCCACCACGCTTTTGTTTAGTTTATTTAGTTCAGTTTATTGTCGCGTGTACTGAGGTACAGTGAACAGCTTTTGTGAAATTATGAAAGCTTTCAGTGAAAATGCAGTGTTTCTTCAGGCTCATTCAGTTCAAGACAACAAACACAGCCGTTTTCAAATCTCTCCCTATAACTACAGCATTATAGTCTTGGCAACCTCCTGGTGAACCTCCTCTACACTATCTTCAGAGCAAGAATAAATACATCATCCAGTGTTGTATTTAACCAAATAAAAAAGATCAGTGCACTATATGTTCAGTAAACCAACGAATTGGGCCACGTGACAGTATAAACATTGCAATAGCCTTCCCTAGATTATAATGGTGTAAACAAAACAAATGCTCGAGATTGGGTGGCACAGTGGCGCAGTGGATAGGGCTACTGCCTTGGAACTCCAGAGACCCAGGTTCGATCCTGACCACAGGTGCTGTCGGTGTGGAGTTTGCTTATAGTCAGATGGTGGTGAATCCGTGGAATTCTTTGCCGCAGAAGGCTGCAGAGGCCAAGTCAGTGGATATATTTAAGGCAGAGAAAGATAGATTCTCGATTAGTACGGGTGTCAGAAGGTATGGGGAGAAAGCAGGGGGATGGGGTTAGGAGGGAGAGATAGATCAGCCATGATTGAATGGCGGAGTAGACTTGATGGGCCGAATGGCCTAATTTGTTCCTATCACTTATGATCTTATGACTTATGATATACTTATTCTGCGGTGACAAGAACTTCACACAAAACTCCTTATGTTTTATTATCACGTTTTATGGAGTTACATAATAATGTCCCCATTTTAAAATTCTTTTAGTTTAGTTTAATTTAGTTTATTGTCACGTGTACTGAGATATAGTGATAAGCTTTTTGTTGCGTGCTCTCTGGTCAGCAGAAGTTGGAGCTGCTCACGTCCTATGAATAAATACAAATATTCAATTGCCCTTCCATATTTCCTTGCATGTTGTGGGTTCTAATTATCCTGATTTGGCTTCAAGGAACGAGGTTGAAACAAGAAGCACTGGCCTAAGGGGGTGATGGACAAGATTCATTAGGAAACTTCAAAAATTAATTTGATCTATATTGGAAAAGGAAGATTATAAGATTGCAAGGTGATAAGGAAAAGGAGGTGGGGGTGGGGTTCCTCTGGAGGTATCACCGGTTTGGAATGGGACAAACAAATTCACCAAAGGACCCACAGTGGAAGATATGTTCATAAGTGATAGGAGCAGAATTAGGCCATTCGTCCCATCAAGTCTACTCCACTATTCAATCATGTCTGATCTCTCTCCCTCCTAACCCCTAATAAGTTCTAAATAAATCCTAAATGTCATAAAACAGTGCACAGATATGGGATAAAGGGAATAACGTTTAGTGCAAGATAAAATCAGTAAAATCTGATTAAAGATAGCCCAATGAGGTTGCTGGTAGGTCATGACTACTCTCTAATTGGTGATAGGATGATTCAGTTCCCTGATAACAGCTGGGAAGAAACGGTCCCTGAATCTGGAGGTGTGCGTTTTCAAACTTCTATACCGCTTGCCTGATGGGAGAGGGGAGAGGAGGGAATGGGTGGGGTGAGATTGCCTGTGGCATTGCCTTGGCAACGTGAGGTGGAGATGTAGTCAATGGGAGGTTTGTTTGCATGCTGGTCTGGGCTGCGTCCACAATTTCATTTCGGAGTCACGTGAGTGACTTCGTGAAGAGCCCGCCGGCGCGCATGCTCGACATATCGTCGTAACGCGTTGCAGCGACGGCTGGCGGTGGAGCGCGCTCCTCGCCAGCCCTTCATAAGGGGCCACGGAGGTAAGTATTCTACCTTTAGTTGGTGGTCCTTGTTGTCTGATTATGTCTTGCAGCAAGGACATGGATGGGAGTTCGAAGGGCCGGAGGACGTCAGGACGAGTTCGCCGGTCAACAGTTCCGGGGCCTTTACCATCGGCAGTACCTGCAGCGCAGGCCGGGACTCAGGCGGAGATGTGGGTAAGCCCTGTGATTACAGGTCCAGATCCGCCAGCACACCACAGCTCGGAGGAGTTCGACGAGGAGGAGTGTGGTGTGCCGCCAGAGCAGGGGGACCCTGCCATGGCAGTCAGGTCGTCAGCGGGCTCGCTGGCAACCTCGAGCAGGGCACGTGCCGTTGCACGGCCTGTTCCACTCAGCCCTCCGAGAAGGGGGAGGGCAGGAGCCCAGAAGCCTAACCCTGTTAGGGCTAAGGCATTGCCTATCGCGGAGGAGCGGTCAGGTTCCAGGGCGAGACCCGGGGCGGCTGTGAGATCCAGCCGGCACACCCCGACTCTCGACGCCGGGACGGGTCGGTCGAGTCGGGTCTCGTCACGGTCGCCGAGCCCCCCATGGATGGGTGGGCGAGACCATGCGTCGGCAACGTCCACGATGTGGGCAGCCGGCAAGACTGCGCGGGCCCCAGGCAGCCATGCTTCGGCTGGTGCCGACACCTCGCCGCAAGTGCCCTTAGTGGCAGCGGCTTCAGCTCCCGCTAAACGGAGGCGGTTGAACACGCCCGCGCAGGAATCGCGCAGTTTCGCCTCGGCGGCTGTTAGCGACAACTACCGGCACCGGCAGGGCCTCGACGAGGTGCGGGCCGATGACAGGAGCCCGGTTTTCTTTTCAGAGCCGGAGGACTCCGACCACCTGAGTGTTCAGGGTGAAGGGCGTATTGACCCTATGGAGCGGCTGCTGGAGCTCCTGCTTCAACGTCAACAACAGCAGGGCAGCAACAGGCACAGGGCGTCTTCACCAACATCTACTATCAGCCTGGAGCAGCAGGAGGAGGAGGTTCTGGTGGATCCCGTACCACCTCCGTTGGAGGTGCCAGCGGAGGAACTCTTGGATGTGGCGACCAAATTCGCGGCCCCACATACGGCTGGTCTTCCTCTAAATACAAAGCTGGCAGCCACAGTGGACTTTCTCAATAATCAGGTGCTGCAGGAAGAAGTCCTCATCCAGGCTATGAGCCGTCACAAGGCTCCATCAAACTGCAACTCCCTCAACGTGCCTGTGGTCAATACGCCAATATGGGGCAACATCAGTGCGGCTATCCGTCAACAGGAGCTAAAATTGCAGCGGATTCTGAAACTCCTCACGGCCGGTATTACCGCCTTTGCGCGGTCGGTGGACGGGGACGAACTGAATTTGGACCAGGAAGATGCTCTGGCCTTATTGTGCGCGACCCAGCACGAAATCAACGGGTTTCGCAAAAACAGCATCCGCCCAGCACTCAACCCGAAGTTTGCAGGATTGTGCAAACCACCGCCGCCGCCGTCGCCCCGTCAGCTCTTTGGTGAGGACCTCTCGAAGAGAGTCAAAGAGCTTGACGAACAAGCCAAAACGGTGGGGATCATGCGCTCTCAGAGTGCCCCCACACCGTCAGGCTCAAAAGCTCCATACATTCGCTCACGAGGGTCGGCCAGTGCCTCGACGAGGACTCGCCCTCTAGCTCCACAACGACAACAGCACCAGAACCAGCACCAAGGGTCTTTTTTAGGACAGGGTCGGCAGAGACCTTTGTGGAAATCGAAGACGCCGCGCCCTCAAGCCAACCCAGCACCTCCACGGCCACCCACACATGTCAAGGACCGCCGGTAACCACGGAGGTGAGGGGGTCTGGTTCTCTTTTTTCTCTCTGTTTAACTTCCCATGTTGGTGGTCGTTTACGGCTGTTTTTGGATGCATGGGGTAATTTTACTGGTGATGAGTATGTGTTGCGGAATATTCAGGGGCATAAAATTGAGTTTATTAATGGCGACATTCCTCCATCCCAGCACATGCCTGGTCGTACGTTCAAATTGTCTGCTGCAGAACAGGCAGCAGGTTATAAGGAAATTTTAAGTCTGGAACAGAAGGGTGTGATTGAGAAAACGGTGCATGAGCCAATTGAATTTGTTTCGAACATATTTACTAGACCTAAGAAGGATGGAGGCTGTCGTGTCATTATTGATCTAACCCGTTTGAATACGTTTGTAACATATACTCATTTTAAAATGGATACGTTTGAAACAGCCAAATCATTGATTTCTCATGGCTGCTTTATGGCATGCATTGATTTGAGGGATGCATATTATTCAGTATCCATCCAGAAATATGATAGAAGGTTTTTGAAATTTATCTGGATGGGGCAACTTTGGCAGTATAAGGCTTTGCCTAATGGGCTCACTACAGCCCCTAGATTGTTCACTAAATTGGTGAAGCCAATCATGGCTTATTTGAGACAACGACATCATATAGTTATGGCCTATTTAGATGATGTCTTTATTGTGGGCCACACCCTGCAATTGGCTGAACAGGGTGTTGCAGCTGCTGTCAATATATTTCAACAATTAGGATTCATTGACCATCCAGAGAAATCGAAGTTCTGCCCTGCCCAGGTAATTAATTACCTGGGGTTCACGGTGAACTCAATGAGCATGAGGATAACTATACCAATTAACAAAATTGAGGAAGTCACTAAGGTGTGCAGAGATTTAATTGGCACCAATATACCATCGATTCGGCATACAGCCACAGTAATTGGCAAGCTAGTGGCTTTGTTTCCAGCAGCACGATATGGACCTTTGCATTATCAGAATTTGCAAAGAGCTAAAATTACTGCGTTAAAACGGAACGCTGGTCATTACGATCGATCAATGCAGCTGCCGTCCGAAGCGATAACTGAGTTGCAATGGTGGGTGTGTCACATTAGCAACTCATTTAAGCCTGTCAGGGAGGCTAATCCGGTGGTATATTTACAGACTGATGCAAGCTCCAATGGCTGGGGAGCTACTGATAATTGCTCTAGTTGTGGGGGCAGATGGTACACCCTTGAGGCATCGATGTTGTTGACTCAAGGGATTAACTATTTGGAGTTGCTGGCAGCATTCCACGGACTTCGTGCATATTGTTCCAAGCTTGTTGGAGCACACGTCCGTCTCCAAATAGACAACACCACAGCTGTGGCATATTTAAACCATATGGGTGGTACCAGGTCAGCTTCGTGTGACAAATTGGCTAACTCAATTTGGCTCTGGTGTGTTCAAAGAGACATTTGGATTTCAGCTACCTATTTGCCAGGTGAGCTTAATACTGTGGCGGACACCAGGTCACGCAAATTTAATGACAACATTGAATGGATGTTGCATCCTGAGATTTTTTCTAAAGTCACAGCCAAATTTGGTAAACCGGACATTGACCTTTTTGCGTCACGGTTGAACCATCAGGTACCAGCCTACGTTTCATGGGAACCAGATCCTGGGGCAATAGCGCTAGATGCATTCTCGCTGGACTGGGGGAATTGGTTTTTCTATGCCTTCCCTCCGTTTTGCCTCATCAGTCGGGTATTGCGAAAGATTCAGGCAGATGCTGCCAAGGGCATCCTTATTATACCCGACTGGCCCACACAGCCTTGGTATCCGGTGGTCTTTGACATGCTCAACGAACCTTGGGTCCTTTTGAAGGGTTGCCCACAATTGGTTACTCACCCTGTCTCAGGGGAGCCACATCCCTGCCATGGCTATTTAAATTTGTTGGCTTGTAGGTTCTGAACAGGCCGTTAGTCCAATACGGCCTCTCGGCTCGGACCATGGATACCATCGGGGCGTCGTGTCGAGAGTCCACAAGGCGAAGATACCGCTCGCATATTAAGAAGTGGGAAGCCTACTGCAGCCGCTCTCGCATCACGTACGATGACGTGACAATAACCGACGTCCTGGAATTCCTCGCGGGGTTGCACCATGATGAACACTTAAGTTACAGTGCCATCAACAGCGCCAGAAGTGCGCTATCATTCTACCTCAAGATTGGGGTAGGGTCCAACAGGCTAGTGTCCAGACTCATGCGGGGTATATTCAATATGAATCCGCCTACACCACGCTATAATATCACCTGGGATGTCAGGGACGTATTAACCCTGCTCAGGACGTGGTCTCCCATGGAAGGGCTCCAACTGGACCAACTCACCATGAAGCTGGTGATGTTACTAGCGCTGACTTCAGCTCAGAGGGTACAGACACTACACAAACTTCGTGTCGACAGAATGACATCTACCCCTACAGAAGTAGTCTTTTTCATTGACGAGCTACTAAAGCAGCATAGACCTGGGTGCACAGGGCTGCAGCTGAAGTTCCCGGCATACCCCGCAGATGCTAGGCTATGTTTAGCCTCACATATCCGCCACTATGTCAAGGTGACGGCACGCATCAGAGGAATGGAGAGATACCTGCTTGTCACTCATAAGAGACCTCATCATCGAGTGACAGTCCAGACGATATCCAGGTGGCTTCGAGTCGTCTTGGGTAAGTCAGGTATCGACATTAATGTGTTCAAGTCTCATTCCACCAGGGCTGCATCGACGTCAGCAGCGAGGGTCATGGAGGTGCCCATGGACCAAATTCTCGCCACAGCAGGATGGGCGAATGAAGCTGTGTTCCAGCGTTTTTATAACAAGCCTGTTGCTGCTTCTCTACAGTTCGCAGAAGCCGTGCTGAATGCAGGTCAAGAACGTGGAGATGTCCCCGCATGAGGGGTTTTTGATTTGTTATTAATAAATATGCTCTTGTTTTGCAGTATGAACTATTGAGCAAGTTTGTTCCTCCCATCCATCCCTGGTAGTGGTGTGTCAGCATGGACGTGGTCCAGGGCGTGTAATCACAGAAGCTTTGAAGTCTTCACGAAGTCACTCGCGTGACTCCGAAATGAAATAGTAAGATTGAACGAGAACTTACCAGTTCGAAGGTTGATCTTTATTTTATGAGGAGTCGAAGTGAGGGATTTCGTGCCCTCCTCGCCCAACCCTCAATCACCTTCATCTGGTAATCTTAGTCAATTCAATCATACTATGCGAAGTCATTTCTATTGTTGGTTCTGTGATTCCACGCCGCTACTTTGAAGTATGTCGAGCATGCGCGCCGGCGGGCTCTTCACGAAATCCCTCACTTCGACTCCTCATAAAATAAAGATCAACCTTCGAACTGGTAAGTTCTCGTTCAATCTTACTATTCTCTGCAATTTCTTGTGGTCTAGGATGGAGCTGTTCCCTAAACCATGCTGTCATCCAATCCAATAAAATGCGTTCTACGGCGCATCTGTAGAAGTTGGTGAGGGTTGTTGAGGACTGCCTTTAGCAGAGACCCATGAAGGCAAACTTCTTTACCGCCTTATCTACCTGTGAAGCCCCTTTCAGGAAATGATGTCAAGAGTGAAGATTGCTCTATTGTCCAGAAATGGAACAATGAAATTCTTAATTGAACTAGCAAGGTCTCTTTGTTAATGAGCATATCCTAGTGCCCTTCCATTTACTGTAATGTTAAAATCTTGTTTGGTCTCCAAAAAATATATCACCTCAACATTTTTGGAGTGCCTTCGCCAGAAGGATTGCAGTGGATCAAAAAGGTAGCTTACCGTTTTCTCAAAGAAACCAAAGTTGGAGCTGCTCACGTCCTATGAATAAATACAAATAATCAATTGCCCTTCCATATTTCCTTGCATGTTGTGGGTTCTAATTATCCTGATTTGGCTTCAAGGAGCGAGGTTGAAACGAGAAGCACTGGCCTAAGTGGGTGATGGACAAGATTCATTAGGAAACTTCAAAAATTAATTTGATCGATATTGGAAAAGGAAGATTATAAGATTACAAGGCGATAAGGAAAGGGCAGTGGGGGTGGGGTTCCTCTGGAGGTATCACAAGTTTGGAATGGGACAAACTAATTCACCAAAGGACCATAACAGGCAGATAGAGGCTGTTAATTATTACGGGTTCAGGGGTTATGGGGAGAAGGCAGGAGAATGGGGTTGAGGGAGAAAGTTAGGTCAGCCATGATGGAATAGACTTGATGGGCCGAATGGCCTAATTCTGTTCCTAGAACTAATGAACTTCTGAGCCTTCAGTGCTACATTTGGAGTTTCACTCGAGTTTAGAAGGATGAGGGGGGATCTTATAGAAACATATACAATTATAAAAGGACTGGACAAGCTAGATGCAGGAAAAATGGTCCAAGGTTGGGCGAGTCCAGAACCAGGGGCCACAGTCTTATAATAAAGGAGAGGTCATTTAAGACTGAGGTGAGAAAAAGACCTGAGGTGAGAGTTGTGAATTTATGGAATTCCCTGCCACAGAGAGCAGTGGAGGCCAAATCATTGAATGGATTTAAGAGAGAATTAGATAGAGCTCTAGGGGCTAGTGGAGTCAAGGGATATGGGGAGAAGGCAGGCACGGGTTATTGATAGGGGACGATCAGCCATGATCACAATGAATGGCAGTGCTGGCTTGAAGGGCTAAATGGCCTCCTCCTGCACCTATTTTTGATGTTTCTATCTTTCTGTGGGTCTATTGGGATGGCTCTTTTGTAAAGTGTTTAATAATAATAATAATAATAATATATTTTAGTGTCATTGCACATAGGTGCAACGAGATTTGGTTTGCAGCTTCCATCCGATGTCATGACTTAAACAAATATAATTTAGATACCCAGAGAAACATGATTTATAAAAAAGAACAATAAAACAGTCTAAAGTGCAAATAGGTCTGTGCCGGGTCAATGTGCGACGTGACCATCCGAGGGAGACAGTCCATGGGGGTGGGGGACACTCAGCAGGGCCGGTTCAGTGCAGCTATAGCTCTGGGAATGAAGCTGTTCCTGAGTCTGGAGGTGCGGGCGTAGAAGGCCTTGTAATGTCTGCCGGAAGATAGAAGTTCAAACGGACTATTACAAGGGTGTGAGGAGTCTTTGTGAATGTTGACGGCCTTCCTGAGGCACCGTGTATAGTAGATGCCCTCCAAGGCTGGTAGCCGTGTCCCAATTATCTTCTGCGCTCTGTGGACAACGCGCTGAAGAGCTCTCCTCTCCGCCTCCGTGCAGCTGAGATACCACACAGAGATGCCATACGTTAGTATGCTCTCTGTGGTGCAGCGGTAGAAGGTTGTCAGCAGCTGTTGGGGCAGACCAGTCTTTTTCTGTGTTCTCAGGAAGAACAGTCATTTCTTTGCCTTCTTGACCAGCACAGCGGTGTTGGTGGACCATGTGAGATCCTCTGAAATGTGTGTGCCCAGAAACCTAAAGCTGGACACTCTCTCCACACTGTCCCCGTAGATGGAGATTGGGGCGTATTCCCCATTCTTTGTCCTCCTGAGGTTGATAATCAGCTCCTTGGTCTTAGAGGTGTTTAGAGACAAGTTGTTATGTGAGCACCAGTCCGCCAGGTTCTGCACCTCCGCTCTGCAGTTTGTTTCATCACCGTTGGTGATCAGCTCGATCACCATTGTGTCATCTGCAAACTTGAAAAATGGTGTTGGTGTCGAATGCAGGAATACAGTCGTGTGTGAAGAGGGAGTAGAGCATGGTGCTCAGTACACAGCCCTGTGGTGTGCCGGTGCTCAGGGTGACAGTGGAGGACAGGTGCGGCCCCAGTCTCACTGCCTGTGGTCACTCCGTCAGAAAATTCAGGATCGAGTCGCATATCGGTGAGCTGGTGGAGTTTGGTGGTGAGCTTGGTGGGGATGACCGTGTTGAAGACAGAGCTATAGTCTATGAAGAGCATCCTCACGTACGTGCCCTGTCTTTCCAGGTGAGTCAGGACAGTGTGAAGAGCCAGAGAAATGGCATCCTCTGTCCATCTATTTGCCCTGTATGCAAATTGATGGGCGTCCAGTGAGGCAGGGCCCGCACCTGTCCTCCACTGGATTTGATGTGTGAGAGGACCAGCCTTTCAAAGCACTTCATGGGTATTGGAGATAAGGCAACCGGGCGGTAGTCATTCAGGTTGGTGATTTTTGACTTTTCCGGCACTGGCACTATGGTAGCTGTCTTCAGGTCCTTGGAGACCGTTGCCAGAGATAGAGACAGGTTAAAGATCCTCGTGAATACCTCAGCCAGCTGTGCAGCACAGTCCTTTAGTACCCTTCCTTGGACTCCGTCCGGGCCAGCAGCCTTGTGTGGATTGATCCTTCACGGAGCTCACTGAACATCCTGTGTGCTCAATGTTAAGACCTGTCCCTCCACCATGGCCGGGGTTATTCCACTCCTGGTGGTGTTGCCAGTTTCGAAGCGGGCAAAGAAGGTGTTTAGCCCGTTAGCTCATTGGCTCGTAAACCTTTCGCCCACTGTGTAGCAATGTTACAAAATTTTGAGATTTTAAAAATCAAGTCTGCAATTTATCCCATCAGATAAAGCATACAAAGAAGTTTAATTTGACACCTAATTCACTTTCATGTCTTCAGTATTAAAAACGTTATGGCCATTTTCATACTCGGAAATTCCCTATTGCCTTTCCATTGACTTAACACAAAAGTTGTGATCGAGGACAGTCAAAAGCCCATAACTTTCTTAAAAATTAAGAGAACTGAAAGAAATGTTCCGTTATTATAGATTGATGCATTCTGAAACTAATATGAAACAATCTTACTTGGATGACCTGAAATTAAAGCATATAATTAGTTGGTTACCCAATTGTAGCTAATTACTAAATTCAATTACTAGATCTAAACATCCATCCATTTCTTAAGAAAATATTAACATTTTTTTAAAAGCCTAAGTGTCCAAATAACATTCACAAACGAATTCACAATATAACATGATTTTTAAATCTCATTGTTATGAATTTATAGGCCAAATTGAAGGAATTTAGTGTTTAATGCCCATAAATTAATGGGCATTTAATCAGCTTGCGAGTGGGATTTTCTGAAACGCGATGTATTGGAACGTTGCGGTTGCGGTGAATTTAAACCCAATATCGGAAGGAAAAACACTGCCGGTTCATATGGGGAATAAAACACCGTTTCGCAACATGAAAAATTGATTAAAGTCACCTAAACAAGCAGGTTTATATGAAAAAATAAACAGCTTTCACTTACCTGTCCCCTACGTAAAATCCGTCCCCGTTGTCGGCGTTCACGGCATTTAAGAGCTATTTTATATTTTACTCCAGTGCTGAAATAGTCTGGCGATTTAAAAAAAAAAAAAAACTTACTGGCAGTCGAAACAAATCTCCAGAAATAGCTCGCACTCCGAGAAAATATAATTCCGCTGGCAAGGGAAAAAAACGCATTTTAACCCCCCCCCCCCTTAAAGTCGCCAAAGTCGCGCACACGGCCAGTGGCAGAACTGCAGCACGGCTAAAGGTAAGTTTTGTAACATACCTAAACTGTGTCTACGCTGACCAGCGATCACCCAGAGCACTACGGACAATTTACAATTTTACCAAATCCAATTAACCTACAAACCTGTATGTCTTTGGAGTGCGAGAGGAAGCTGAAGCACCTAGCGATAGCCCACTCAGTCGCAGGGAGAATTTTCAAACTCTGTACAGACAGCACCCGTAGTCAGTATCGAATCCGGGTCTCTGGTGCTGTACGGCAGCAACTCTACCGCTGCACCACAATGCCATCCCTTATTTAATCATAAATTGTGGTTTACTGAAAGCAATATGTTACAGGCCAATAACAGGAATATTCTGTACTTAATTATCCCACATGTAACAACCAGATTGCTAAAACCAAATTGATCGATAATTTAAAAAAAAATTACATGTACCTGCTGGGTTTCAGAAGAATGAGGGGGAACCTCATTGAAACATTGCATCGCATAGGTTGAACAAGTTAGGTCTTTATTCTTTGGAGCGCAGAAGGTTAACGGGGGACTTGATTGAGGTCTTTAAAAAGATGAAAGGGATAGATAGAGTTGACGTGGATAAACTTTTCCCATTGAGGGTAGGAAAGATTCAAACAAGAGGGCATGACATGAGAATTAAGGGACAGAAGTTTAGGGGTAACATGAGGCAGAACTTCTTTACTCAGAGAGTGGTGGCTGTGTGGAATGAGCTTCCAGCAGAAGTGGTGGAGGCAGGATCACTTTTAACATTTAAAAGTAAAGTGGATAGGTATATGGACGGGAAGGGAATGGAGGGGTATGGTCTGAGTGCAGGGACCAGGGGAAAATAATTGGTCAGCACGGACTGGAAGGGCCGAGAGGGCCTGTTTCCGTGCTGTAATTGTTATATGGTTAGAAACATAGAAACATAGAAACATAGAAAATAGGTGCAGGAGTAGGCCATTCGGCCCTTCGAGCCTGCACCGCCATTCAATGTGATCATGGCTGATCATCCAACTCAGTATCCCGTACCTGCCTTCTCTCCATACCCCCTGATCCCTTTAGCCACAAGTGCCACATCTAACGCCCTCTTAAATATAGCCAATGAACTGGCCTCAACTACCTTCTGTGGCAGAGAATTCCAGAGACTCACCACTCTCTGTGTAAAGAATGTGGTTATATGGTTATAGAGAAAGGCCTGGATAGAATGGATGTGGAGAAGATGTTTCCACTCATGGAAGAGTCTAGGACCAGAGGACATTGCCACAGAAGGCTGTGGAGGCCGTCAAAGGATATCTTAAGGCCGATAGGTGGTAGATTCTTGATTAGTAGAGGTATCAAGGATTATGGAGAGAAGGTGGGAGAATGGGGTAGTGAGGGAAAGGTGAATCAACCATGATTGAAAGGGAGGGTAGCCTTGATGGGCCGAATGGCCAAATTCTGCTCCTATTACTTATGAACTTATGAAAATTAGAACTGTACAATTGTGTACAAGTAGGTGAAGCCATGGTAATATTTCAACACATTTACACTTCCAATCAAGGTTGAGTTTCTCTCCATCAATGGGTGTCTAATCGATCAGTGCAATTTATTTCAATCTGGATGGCTTAATGTGCTAAAATAGCTTAATTTGCTGCTTAGCATCTGTAGACCTGGAAGAATTTAATTCATTACAGTCAGATTGATAAAACTCGATATCAATTTTTCTTGCTTCATTAATACTTAAGAGTCTTGCCGAATTTAGGCCACCAGAAATAAAAAATGTGTATAATAATATGAGGCTGCATTTGGATTACTGTGTTTAGTTTTAATTACTCTGTTATAGGAAGGATGTCATTAAGCTGGAAAAAGTGCAGAGAGGATTTGCCGGCACATGACTGAACTATAGGGAGAGATTTAAGGTGAAGGGGAAAAGATTTTATAGTAATCTGAGGGGTAACTTTTCCACGCAAACGGTGGTGGGTGTATGGAATAAGGTGCTGGAGGAGGTAGTTGAGGCTGGGACTATCCCAATGTTTAAGAAGCAATTACACAGGTACAGGGATAGGACAGGTTTAGAGGGATTTGGGCCAAACGCAGGCAAGTGGGACTAGTGTAGATGAAACATGTTGGGCCGAAGGGCCTGATTCCACGCTGTATGACTCTGACTCTATAAGAGATTGTGCAAGCTAGGATTTTATCTCTTGGCATGCTAACCTGTAGAAGTATATAAAATAATGTGGATAATGGTTAGGGTGAAAGCATTATCTTCTGCCCAGGGGAATCAGACATAGATTTAAAGTGGGAGGGGAAGAACTTAATGTCCTACCTAAGGAGCAACCTTCTCATTCAGAGTGTGTTGGGTATATAGAATGAGCTGCCAGAGTAGGTAGTTGAGGCAGGTACTATAACAAAATTGAAAAGAAACTTGCACAGCTACACAAATAGGAAAGGTTCAGAGAGACAGGGAGCAAACGCAAGCATATGGGACTAGCTCAGATGGGGCATCTTGGTTACTTGGGCGAGTTTGGCCAAGTGGCCCGTTTCGGTTCTGTAATGACTCTAATATGAAGAACATGCAGAAACACAAGATAGATACAAAAGCTGGAGTAACTCAGTGGGACAGGCAGCATCTCCGGAGAGAAGAAATGGGTGACGTTTCGGGTCGAGACCCTTCTTCAGACTGGTTAGGGATAAGGGAAACCTGAGATATAGACGATGAGGTAAAGACCAATGAATGAAAGATATGCAAGAAAGTAACGATGATTAAGGAATGTTTGTTGTGTGAAAACGAGAAGCTGGTGCGACTTGGGTAGGAGAAGGATAGAGAGAGAGAGAGAGGGAATGCCAGGGTTACTTGTAGTTAAATAAATCAATATTCATACCACTTGGCTCTAAGCTGCCCAAGTGAAATATGAGATGTTGTTCCTCCAATTTGCGGTTAGCCTCACTCTGACAATGGAGAAATCCTAGGACAGAAAGGTCTGTGTGGGAATGGGAAGGAGAATTAAAGTGTTTAGCAACCAGGAGATCGGGTAAGTTCAGGCAGAGTGAGCGAAGGTGTGTAGCGAAACGATCGCCCAGTCTGCGTTTGGTCTCGCCGATGTATTAGAGTCCACATCTTGAACAACGGACACAGTAGATGAGGTAAGAGGAGGTGCAAGTGAACCTCTGCCTAACCCAAAAGGACTGTCACAAGTCAGCCTTGGTGACCGTCGGACTACCGGTGATTGGACTTTGTTGGCTTTACCTTGCACTAAATGTTCTTCCCTTATCATGACATTGACAGTGACATTGTTAATTCAGAAACAATGGTTCTGAACTTAAAGAAAGGTAACTTTGAGGGTATGAGACATGAATTGGCCAAGGTTGACTGGCAATCAATTCTAAAAGGGTTGACGGTGGATACGCAATGGAAGACATTTAAAGACTGCATGGATGAACTACAAAATTTGTTCATCCCAGTTTGGCAAAAGAATAAATCAGGGAAGGTAGTGCATCTGTGGATAACAACGGAAATCAGAGATAGTATCAAAGCAAAGGATGATGCGTACAAAGTAGCCAGAAAAAGCAGCATACCAGAGGACTGGGAGAAATTCAGAGACCAGCAGAGGAGGACAAAGGGCTTGATTAGGAAAGGAAAAATAGATTATGAAAGAAAACTGGCAGGGAACATAAAAACTGACTGCAAAAGTTTTTATAGATATGTGAAGAGAAAGAGATTAGTTAAAACAAATGTCGGTCCCTTGCAGTCAGAAACAGGTGAGTTGATCATGGGGAACAAGGATATGGCGGACCAATTGAATAACTACTTTGGTTCCGTCTTCACTAAGGAAGACATAAATAATCTGCCGGAAATAGCAGGGGACCGCGGGTCAAATGAGGACTTGAGTGAAATCCAGGTTAGTCGGGAAGTGGTGTTGGGTAAATTGAATGGTAAAGCGGATAAATCCCCAGGGCCAGATAGGCTGCATCCCAGAGTACTTAAGGAAGTAGCTCCGGAAATAGTGGATGCATTAGTGATAATCTTTCAAAACTCTTTAGATTCTGGAGTAGTTCCTGAGGATTGGCGAGTAGCAAATGTAACCCCTCTTTTTAAGAAGAGAGGGAGAGAGAAAACAGGGAATTATAGACCAGTTAGTCTAACATCGGTAGTAGGGAAACTGCTAGAGTCAGTTATTAAAGATGGGATAGCAGCACATTTGGAAAGTGGTGAAATCATTGGACAAAGTCAGCATGGATTTACAAAAGGTAAATCATGTCTGACAAATCTTGTGGAATTTTTCGAGGATGTAACTAGTAGCGTGGATAAGGGAGAACTAGTGGATGTGGTGTATCTGGACTTCCAGAAGGCTTTCGACAAGGTCCCACATAAGAGATTAGTATACAAACTTAAAGCATACGGCATTGGGGGTTCAGTATTGATGTGGATAGAGAGCTGGCTGGCAAACAGGAAGCAAAGAGTAGGAGTAAACGGATCCTTTTCACAATGGCAGGCAGTGACTAGTGGGGTACCGCAAGGCTCAGTGCTGGGACCCCAGCTATTTACAATATACATTAATGATCTGGATGAGGGAATTGAAGGCAATATATCCAAATTTGCGGATGACACAAAGCAGTGTTAGCTGTGAGGAGGATGCTAGGAGACTGCAAGGTGACTTGGATAGGCTGGGTGAGTGGGCAAATGCATGGCAGATGCAGTATAATATGGATAAATTTGAGGTTATCCACTTTGATGGAAAAAACAGGAAAGCAGACTATTATCTAAATGGTGGCCGATTAGGAAAAGGGGAGATGCAGCGCGACCTGGGTGTCATGGTGCACCAGTCATTGAAAGTAGGCATGCAGGTGCAGCAGGCAGTGAAGAAAGCGAATGGTATGTTAGCTTTCATAGCAAAAGGATTTGAGTATAGGAGCAGGGAGGTTCTACCTCAGTTGTATAGGGTCTTGGTGAGACCACACCTGGGGTATTGCGTACAGTTCTGGTCTCCAAATCTGTGGAAGGACATTATTGCCATAGAGGGAGTGCAGAGAAGGTTTACCAGATTGATTCCTGGGATGTCAGGACTGTCTTATCAAGAAAGACTGGATAGACTCGGTTTATACTCTCTAGAATTTAGGAGATTGAGAGGGGATCTTATAGAAACTTACAAAATTCTTAAGGGGTTGGACAGGCTAGATGCAGGAAGATTGTTCCGGATGTTGGGGAGGTCCAGGACAAGGGGTCACAGCTTAAGGATGAGGGGGAAATCCTTTAGGACCGAGATGAGAAGGACTTTTTTCACACAGAGAGTGGTGGGTCTCTGGAACTCTCTGCCACAGAGGGTAGTTGAGGCCAGTTCATTGGCTATATTTAAGAGGGAGTTAGATGTGGCCCTTGTGGCTAAGGGGATCAGAGGGTATGGAGAGAAGACAGGTATAGGATACTGCGTTGGATGATCAGCCATGATCATATTAAATGGCGGTGCAGGCTCGAAGGGACGAATGGCCTACCCCTGCACCTAATTTCTATGTTTCTATGTTTCTATGAGTCTGAACACTGTAAATGGCTTGATTGTAATCATGTATTGCCATGACGCTGACTGATTGGCTCGCAAACTAAGAGCTTTACACTGTACCTCGTTATATGTGACAATAAACTAAACTAAACTGCTGTCACTGCACACATATTCACGCATTATGCAATACACTCAATGCTTACTGTATCACCAAACACGAATATGTATGTATCTACACTCATAGAATTGCTGCAAATCTCAACAGCACATATATTTGTATAATTATGCACAGCTATGTAATGACACGCACAAGTATTCTAATCACACATGCAGAGATGGTGTGCAAACATGCAAAAGCATACACACAGGTGTGCAAATTCATAAGGCACGCATACTCCAATATAGACTCACATTGGAATTAATGGCAAAAAAACACACTTATGAAAAGTGTTAAGAAGCTGAAAATATCTATTAAAAAATTCCACCAAATTCTAGCAACATTGTGTTTCATTAAATTGTAATTGTTTTGTGAACCCCTTCGTATTTTTGTATCAAGAGCAAAACAACAAAAGCAGATTGACAAAAATACTAATTAAAAGTAAAACACGAACGGTAAGATTCTAAAACTGAAAGTGTGTCTATGGAAAAGTCCCCGAGAGATACGGACGGATTCTAATGAGGTGTCTCCACAACAACTATTTATTTTGTTACATGTTGGTGGTTGTGCTTACAGAATTCCCTCTTATTTTGCGTGGAGATACGATGGCGCAGCGGTAGAGCTACTGCCTGACAGCGCCAGAGATCCTGACTACGGGTGCTGTTGGTACAGAGTTTGAACTTTCTTCCCGTGACCTGCGTGAGTTTTCTCCGAGTTCCTTGGTTTCCTCCCAAACTCCAAAGACGTGCAGGTTTGAAGGTTAATTGGCTTGGTTATAAATGTAAAATTGTCCCTAATGTGTGTAGGGTAGTGTTGATGTGTGGGCTAGTTGGGCCAAAGGGCCCGTTTCTACGCTGTACCTCTACCCCGCTTTCCCTCTCACTCCATCCCTCCCCCTTCCCAGTTCACCGACCTTTCTCACTCTCACTGCCCCTGATTACATTTTATCTCTGTTTGCTTAGTTGTTACCTTCTCCCCGCTAATAATGATCCATTCTACATTTTCTTTGATCTCTATCTCCTTTGACATCAAGTGTTAAAGAAGGAACTGCAGATGCTGGAGAATCGAGGGTTACACAAAAAGCTGGAGAAACTCAGCGGGTGCAGCAGCATCTAAGGAGCGAAGGAGATAGGCGACGTTTCGGGTCGAGACCCTTCTTCAGACCTTTGACATCAAGTTCGCACACCTTACTCTTCCTTATCTTTGCATCTTTCCCTCCCCTGACTCCCAGTTTGAAGAAGGGTCTCGACCCGAAACGTCACCCATTCCTTTTCTCCAGAGATGCCTGTCCCGCTGAGTTACTCCAGCATTTTGTGTCCATCTAAACTAGAGCCATTCGTGAATGAAAGAGAAAACAGATTTTAAACAGATATCCCTTTGAAACCCATCTCACCACTTACTGCTGGAGGGGATTCCATTCCCTGTGGTGGAAGCAAAAACACCAAAACAATGCCGAAAATATGTTATTTTCCCCTTATCATTTCTCTTTTGCTCCAGTACTTAATAGGGCTGCAGTATGAATGACAAGGGTTATTTATGTCTTAAGTGAGATTTCAGAATACACAATGCGTTAACAGTCACTAGTTATCACCTGGAATCACTTCGGGCTTATTGAAGTGTCACTCAGAGCTGCTTCCTACGCTTGATACCAGCGCAATTGGCTCTGGATGAGATTTCACCATCGCAATGTTCCCGTGACAGAACTCCAGAAATAGTTAACCTCTTCTGCGCACAGAGGCCCTTGCCACGTGAATGTTAATCCCAGTGACACAACAACAGCTCTGCAGGAGTGGAAGGCAACCTCATCTCCATTGCACAGCTCCATCTCATCACCAGATAAAAGCTGTCCAGGGTCCGACCTCCCCAGAGGAGCATGGGTGAAGCTCACCAGGCTTGGTACTGGAGTTGGGCGTTTCAATGCCAGCGTGTGGAGATGGGGACTCCACCAGAGCCCAGCCTGTGAATGCGGAGCAGAACAACAGGCAGCCAACCATGTCATTTCTGAGTTCCCGCTCTACCACCCACCAACTGCAGCTCAGGGCCTGGCAGACATTCACGCAGAGACAACAACCTGGCTGCTCAACACCAAGTTTGAGCTCTAACTATTCCTTTGGTTTATTTACGTTTCATTCGCAAGAGGAAGAAGCTCTGCAGTCTCACAACTCGGCATTGTCCTGGACCTCCCTGTTGTCTCTGTGGAGCTTTCAGCACGGTGGCGCAGCGGTAGAGTTGCTGCCTTACAGCACCAGCCACCCAGGTTCGATCCTGGCTACGAGCCGAGTTTGAACGTTCTACCCATGACCTGCGTGGGTTTTCTGCAGAAGGCCAGACCATGGTTCTCTCTTCACTTACCGCTTGCTCCTCACCGGTCGCATCCATCATGAACACTGAGTCCAGTCGCTGCTCAGGTCGCGGAGGGCCGGCTCGTTGGCTTCCCCCCTGTAGATCGCGGCCCTCTGGCAGCTTCAGTGACTCGCAAACCCTGAACTCTCAGATTGGGTTCTGTCAAAAATATATTGCAAAGCTTCAAGGGCGGCACGGTGGCGCAGCGGTAGAGTTCCTGCCTTACACTGCTTGCGCCACCAGAGACCCAGGTTCGATCCCAACTACGGATGCTGTCTGTACGGTGTTTGTACATTCTCCCCATGACCGCGTGAGTTTCCTCCTGGATCTTCGGTTTCCTCCCACACTCCAAAGACCTACAGGTTTGTAGGTTAATTAGCTTGGTATAAATGTAAATTGTCCCTAGTGTGGGTAGGGTAGCGTTAATATGCGAGGATAAAAAATAAGACAGCAAAGGAATGGGAGCAAGGGAATGGGACAAGTAGAGCGTTTAAAATGCTTAAGGTCCTCTTCATGTGTTATAATAATAATTCTGTGGTTTAAACAAGGTTGAAACTGAGCATGTGTGACTGACACTCACTGAAGTCTACTTTAGTCTGATTCTGTTCTCTGTCGTTAAAGGACAAATGGCAATCGTAAAACAATAGAATAAGTTCGAAAGATAACAGGACATTTGCTCATGTGTAATGTGGTGGAATTGGGCTGTGTTCACTCCATGAGTGAACTACCAGCCCTGTGTCTTTCGGAGGTACCGATGTATATTTGTTATAAGATCATTCAGAAGATGGAAAGTGTTAAAGTGCCTTCTTCAGTAAACAACACCAAAGGAAAACTCTAAATATCTATATAATTAAAAGTGTCTTCTTAACCACTTCCTGTCTGCGCTGTATATTGATTTTAGAAAAAACATTACCATATATCGCTATGATTTTTCGCCATCTTACTCACAGTCCTCCTCCGCTGAGCAGGCCCTGAGGATTTTTCCCATCAATGAAACATAAAAAAGTTATGAGTGTTTAAGAACACCTTGAGATCAGCTGATTGGTCCTCTCGCATATCAATCACCATGATGAAGGTAACGCCCCTTCCGGGAGGGGGGCAGAACTATAAAACCCCGGATGCCTGGACGTGTCAGTCACTCTGAAAGAATGCGAGGGAGAGGCCACAACTGTAATTCTAAGCTGTGAATCAACTGAACTGTGAGTCTGCAATGTACTTGCAATAAATGATTTGTTAGCCCTTAATGACAATGCAATGAGTTGTTTGGCAATTTTGTGGCCTACACCCTGCCTGAATGTGGTGACCTGCACCCTGCCTGAGGTGTCATGCAATTGAATGTGGTGGCCTGTACCCTGCCAGGAATGGAATTTCAAAGAATTTCCATGAGTGAACTACCAGCCCTGAGTGACTGAGCTGCGACCCCACCAGCCCTGAGCTGCCAGCCCACCAGCCCTGAGCTGCCAGCCCACCAGCCCTGAGTGACAGAGCTGCCAGCCCACCAGACCTGAGTGACTGAGTTGCCAGGTCTGAGTGACTGAGCTGCCAGACCAAGAATCCATTAGGCCACACTGTCCATACTAGCCCTCCAGAAACCAGTCCCTTTGGCCCACTACGCCCATACTAGCGCTCCAGAACTCCCCCCCCTCCACTGGCCACCTACATTAGAATTGCTGGAGACGTGGAATATTGCATTGGGGGACCAGCCCTCCCATGTGAACATGGGACCCAACGGATCCCACTCAGTCTAGTAAGTAGATGAATCTCTGTTCATTGAGCAAACCCCTAGAATGCTCCCAGTGATCACTGCATTTGGTGCTCCTGAATAAAGTCTTGATTGTCTTGTCCGATCTTTGTGTGGTGTTTTAAAGTTTTCTTTAACAGTTCCAAAATAAAGAAATCAACTTTTTTCGAACCTCTATTTTAGTGAAGGAATCCAGAAAGTGACAACAGTGGCAAATGAAACATTTTAAATTCACTGCTGTTTCTCCAGCACTTCCATTCCTCACCTTTCTTTCTTTCATGCTTGCCTCTCTTTCATATTTCAATCACTTTGATGTCATACATGCTTTATTTCTTTTCCAGTTCTTCGTTTCTTCTCTGAACTTTACCACAACATAGCGTGCTGAGAATGGTACATCAAACCCAATGTTGCTGTACAACACTTGGCCGGTTTCTTTATTAGAATTTCTACGACATCAGGGCTGATTTTAATACCCACAACTAATAGGGATGAGGGGCAAATGTTCATATGTCTGAGACCCACTGCCAGACAGGACAGAGAAAAGGAAATAGATGGCAGGAAAAGTCTCAGAATAGTCTTTGAGGTTCCCTTGGGACCACCCCTTGCTTAGTTCCTGCCACCTCCAATGCCACCAGCACCTTGAGATACTTATCTGTGAACTCAATTCACAGAGAGGAACTACTCTGTATCTTCTGTATGCAGGAACAGCACCACATATTTCGCTTGAGCAGCTTATAACCCAATGGTATGAGTATCGATTTCTCCAACTTCATGTAACCCTTGCATCCCCCCTCTCTCCGTCCCTCCGCCACCCAAGTTGTGCCAGCTTCAAAGTTGTCTTGTTGAGTCTCATTGTCTGCAAAGGGCCTGTCCCTCTTACGTGTTCTTGGCACGCAAATTGCATGACTTGTGGTCGCATTGAGGCGCACGGGCATCGTATGGCCGCGCGGGGCCGCTCCCACTGAGAAGCGCGGAGGGGCATGTAGTTGTGAGCGACATCGCGCGGCGCTCCGAAATTTTTGTTGCGAACAAAAACTTCTTGCGCCGCCGGCCTGTCGCATAACTGACGGCCAAAGTGAGACAGGCCCAAGACCCTGGCACGCCGCAATGTCCCACCTCCAACAGCAGCAGAAGCAGGCAAACGATCGCCGAACTCGACCTGGGGCTCACGGCTGTTGCGGTCTGGATCCGCCCCCACTTCTACTCCCAGAGCGTGGCCAGGAAATGGATGACGTTTCAGGTCAAGACTCTTCTTTCAGGCTGAAGAAGAGTCTCGACCCGAAACATCACCCATTGCTTCTCTCCAGAGATGCTGCCGGTCTCGCTGAGTTACTCCGGCATTTTGTGTCCGTCTTCAAATGACGTCACGCGCTCCAGAAGGCTGTGCGGTCAAATGAAGTCACGCATGACCTTCGCGGCTCAACGCGACCACGAGGTCACGTAATTTGCGTGCCAAGGACGTGTAAGTGGGACAGGCCCTTAACTCGTTTTCACCTAACACACAGCTAACAATGGCCTGTTTCTTTTATCGTCGTTACTTTTTGCATGTCTTTCGTTCATTCATTTTATATCTCTCTACATCGTCTATATTTCTCGTCTCCCCTTCCCCTGGCTCTCAGTCTGAAGAAGAGTCTCAATCCGAAGCATCACATATTCTTTCTCCAGAGATGCTGTGATTCCAGCTTTTTGTGTCTATCTTCGGTTTAAACCAACATCTGCAATTCCTTCCTACATATTCTGTTTGTTTGTGAGCTTACTGTCTGAAAAGCAACAGGGTAATTGTAATATTTCAGCCCTACCAAGAGAACAGTTGGAGCTTAGGTAATGAGGAAGCACTGCCTTGGAGATGTTAATCCCAGGCTTAAAGTGGCTTGTACCCAGATCATTGAAGTTGTCACCAAGACGATAAATAAGCACAAACGCAGATAAACTTGCTTAAATTACAATATTTCTCAGCAAGCACAAAGTCATTGGAAAATAAAATTCAGTGGTGTAGTGCTGTGGTACTGCACACTGCGAATAGTGCCTCAAATACCTTCAAATAGCAACGGAGTCACACAGGTTCTGCCATTTCACTCCATTTCACAGTGGTATAGTGGTAAAGTTGCTGCCTTACAGCACCAGGGACCTGGGTTCGGTCCTGACCACGGGTGCTGTCTGTACAGAGTTTGTATGTTCTCCCCGGGACCGTGTGGGTTTTGGCCGGGTGCTCTGGTTTCCTCCCACAATCCAAAGACGTACAGAATTATGCGTTAATTGGCCTCGGTAAAATTGTAATTTGTCCCTAGTGAGTGCAGGACAGTGTTAAGGGCCTGTCCCACTGTACGAGGTAATTCAAGAGTTCTCCCGAGTTTTCCCCTGATTCGAACTCGGAGAATGTGCGTAGCGGGTCCGTGGGAGTTCGTGGACGTCTCGTAGCGGCTCGTACGAGTAAAAAGTAACCATTTTTTTCATCACGAGTATTTCTTTACTCATGGACATTTTTCACAGTGTTGAAAAAACATTTTTCACAGTGTTGAAAAACACATTTTTCTCAGTGATGAAAAATCCTCACGAGTTTACCGGATTTCCCGAGTACCTACCGTTACTTGTACGAGCCGCTACGAGACATCCACGACAAACTCAGGAGAACTCTTGAATTACCTCGTACAGTGGGACAGGCCCTTTAGTGTACGTGGTGCTCACCGGGTGGGCCGAAGGGCTAGATTGCACGCTGTATCTCTAAACTAAACTAAACTAAACTAAACTAAACTAAAAGAGTTACTGGACGAACTCGAACACGGAGCCGAGAGTGTGGGCACGAGAATATTCGCAAACAAGGCAATTGCCAAGTAAATTAAACCTTCCCACACATCGAAGATCAGTTAAAACTGAAGGCACCTGTCAACGCTCCATATCACTGGGTGCGCTTTTCAAAGCCTCATTGCGCTCCGGCATAACAAAGCATCTATTTAACCTGACACTCTGCTGCCTGTCAGCTCTTTGCAACGTCGGAGTCCTCAGGTAGGGTTTAGTTCTTATGCCAGGAGTAACTTCGCTCATCATATTCACAGCCTCGATCGTTCTGAAGTCTGTCAGGTGAAGGGTAGACACAAAAAGCTGGGGTAACAGCGAGACAGGCAGCATCTCTGGAGAGAAGGAATGGGTGACGTTTTGGGTTGAGACCCTTCTTCAATGCTTTCGGGCACACAGAATTATTAAAGTCATTGAGAGGTTCAGCTCTGGATAGCACGCAACACAAAAGCTTTTCACTATACCTCGATACACGTGACAATAAACAAAACTAAACTCATCTAACACAGAATCATGCCCTTCGGCCGATTGAGCCTGCAATGACCATCAAGCACCTATTTCATAAGTTCATGTTCATGAGAGATCGGAGCAGAATTAGACCACTCTGCCCCTCAAGCCTACTCCGCCATTCAGTCATGGCGGATCTATCTTTCCCTCAACACACAGCACTGGAGGTCATGATTGAATGCAGCAACCCCATTGTATCATCACCTAAACCCTTGGTCGGTAGTGTGGAGGTTAACAGGCATCCTGGAATGCTACTCGATCAGCCTATTGATTTTGGGAATGTGAGCTGTTCCCAATGTACGTTCACTGATCCCGGGATTCTAACATTTTTCCAATTGTGCAAAGTTCCTGTGATTCCTGCACACTCCCAATATCTGGAGTAACTCAACAGGTCAAGCAACATCTCTGGAGAAAAGAAATAGGTGACATTTCGGGTCGAATACCGGCATACCTGGGTTTAGGAGGATTAGAATTGAAAACTCCCTTTATAAATCGAGAAACTAACGGATGTGTCCCTACTGAATGCAACTCTGAACTCATGGGTAAATAAGAAGACAGAGCACTTCTGGCTGTATTAATCGCACTATAGCTTAACTTTTGATCAAAATAAAGAGTGGACAAAAACTCCAGTATGTCTGGGATGCCTGCAGTTTGACACGAGATATTCTGCTGTAGACAGAATACCTCCCACTTCCTTATCGAGGTGATGTACTGCTTCTGGGTACTATCCCTGCAGGCCGACGTGAGATCATCCACGGTACGGTCAGAAGTCCTGTCCCCAGGTATGGCCTCCTTAAAATCTGCAAATTAACAGATCAATACGATCATGTAAAGGATGTTGATCGCCAGTTACTGGATTTACCAGTAGATTTTTATGTTTGGGAATAATCATGTGAGGCTGACTAGCCATTTGCAATACAAGAGGGTACCATGGTTGTGTAGGGACATATGGCACTACCAATACTCCTGAAGCGGAGTCCTGCTTGATTTTTTGCAAGCATAGACAGATGAGACAGAATGGAGGAAATGCATATACAAACATTCCACCCCAATGCAGCGAGAATGCATCCAATGCTGCTGCACCAGGATCTGGTTCCCATGAAACATATCTGGGCAATTGATGGTTTAGTCTGGATGCAAACAAGTCATTATCTGGCATTCCATACTGAGCAACCACTTGATTAAATATGTCCTGATTTAACATCCATTCTATGTTATCGTTGAATTGGCGTGACCTAATGCCAGCTACTGTGTTGAATCTATCTGGTAAATATATTGCTGAAAGCCAGATGTTTTGGTCAATGCACCAGCCCCAGATCTGATTAGCCAGTCTATCACAATACTGTGACTTGACTCCACCCATGTGGTTTACATATGCCACTGTTGTAGTGTTGTCAATCTGAACCTGCACATCTGGCAGAGCAATAAGCTTTAAGCCCATACCAGGTTCCCAAAAGGTTTAAATAATTGATCCCTCTTAATTGAAGAAGGGATGTCTCATCAGTATTCCATCTGCCTCCACAACAGGAAGATATATCTGTAGCACCCCAACCCAGCGCACTGACATCCGTCTGTAATATTATGGAAGGTGATCCAACCAAAACCTCTCTGGAGTTTTTTAAGACATTTATGATCCACCATTGAATGTCTGAAATTGCCCCCGCTGACAATTACATAGGCCCATCAAAATTACCCACATGTGTCCTCAGTGCCTGTTCTTTTGCTCATTGTAATTGTTGATAATGCAGAGGTAAAACTGCACAGCTGGAAAAGCAGCCACCAATTTACAAATTAAACTGGCTACTTGTCTAATTGAAGGCCGTTGTTCACTAAGGACACAATCTTCAATTAACTGCCACCATTTGTCCCTAGGCAAAGTCACTAACATGTAATTCGAATTAATGGTAAAGCCCAAATAATCAATGATTTGAACTGGTGATAATTTGGATTTATCTGGATGAAACGACAAACCCTAAAAGTGAGTTTAACAATTGAGATGATTCAGCTACAGCTCGAGTCTTCCCAACAATAAAAATATCGTCTAAGTAGGCCATTACAACATGCCCCTGAGCTCGGAGTAATCCTACAACAGGTTTTAACAATTTGGTAAATAATCGAGGAGCTGAAGTTAACCCATTAGGCAATGCTTTGAATTGCCCCAACTGACTCATCCAGATACATTTTAAATACCTACTATCATCGGCAGCGGCAGCAATAGCAGCGGTGGCTCGGCTCCCGGTGGGGTTCCGGCGGCGGCGGCAGCAGCAGCAGCGGTGGCCCGGTGGATGTTTATTGTGTGTTCTGTCATTATTTATTTATTTATTTTTAATTATATGTATGACTGCAGGGAACAGAGTTTCGTTCAGACCGAAAGGTCTGAATGACAAATAAAGAATCCAATCCAATCACAATGAATAGACACTGAGTAATATGCATCCTTTAAAGTTTCCATTTTGAAATGCCTATAAGCAAACAAAGGAGTTCAAGCTCGTCAGGTCCAGAATGATTCTACATCCCCCAGTCTTTTTAGACCTAGGAAAAATACTTGACACAAACTGACGGTTTTGACTATCTGACTTCTCAATAACCCCTTTTTTGTGTAATGTGTTAAGTTCTGCTTGTATGAGCACATTCTCTTCTTCTGAAAATATAAGTTTCCGACGGAACATGCTGATTAGGTGGACACACAGTAGAGTAAAATTCAATTTTAACCCCCTCTATATTGCTAAGTATAAATGAATCTGATGTTATCTCTTGCCATTGTTTGAGAAACAAGTGTAATCTGCCCCAAATTTGAACATCTATTTCACTTGATTCATTTTCTTTAAGAGGGAAATGTCTCACCTACATATGTCCTGGCTGCCCTTGTTGCCCCCAGCCTTTTGTAGGGAACGTCATCCTTCCCCTCAAGCCTGTGGCAGGCTGCCAGCTATGAGATTTGGAAGCTGAGTGGCTGGTCCCTTCCCCGGTGTCTGTAATGGTACCCCACTGGTAAGGAAAAACCCTCTTTCCTAGTTTGCCACCCGGCTTGATGAGGCCCATAGTTTTAGCGTCCTCATGGAGTTCTTTAACTTGCTTGCCGAGATCTTTGCCAAAGAAAAGATTAGGCGGTTGTACGCTGGGCGGCTTACACAATGATGCCAGATTAGGATTAATAACTGGCCGAATAGCACTTCGTCTTATATTGTTAATTTCAAAATAGGCACTACACAGAAGTCCCAGTGCATCTTGGTGAGCTTCCGACATATGCCCCTTGTTTACCGTAATAGCAAATGCCGTAAGCCCTGCTGAAAGTAATTTCAATACCTTTTGAAATTTTTGTTCTTGGGATTTTGCTGACACCCCCAACTGTGTCCATATGAGATGGTTTACCATTGGCACTTTTAGTAAACCGCAATTGATATGGGCTTCATACTTTTTAGCCTCCTCATCCATGGCCAATTCTTGCAGCTGATGAGAGTGCATATATTGGATGCCTGTTGCCAATTCTTCCCCTACCGGCTCTCCTGCCTTTCTCGGGACTGCAAATTTCTCCGCTATATTCAGAATCACTTCAAGTTCCTCTCCCTTGTGGCTCTCCCCAGCCACTGATTCGGCATCAATAAACTGCTGCACCGGTATACCCTCCTCCTCAAAAGTTGGGTATTCTTGCAGCCCTATTGCAGGCGCTGCGATCACAGGTCCTCCCCTAGCCTGGTGTGGGCACCACTCCTCCTTGAGGAGTTTGTTCCTGTCGAGCATCTTTTGTAATGGTTTTAAACTGAATAAGGGGGGTGGGGTGTCAAATGGGATCATCGAGAATGGAGTTAAAGGGAAAGAGAGTAAAGGGATGGTTAATGACCCCAGAATTAACGGGAAAGAAAGCTCACAAAGGGATAGGAGAGTGTGGCCAAGTGTAATAGGGATCGATGTGAAAGGGGCCACTTGTCAACATAATTGTATAAGGAGTAAGAGTGTTGTAAAATCTAGCCTGAAGGCTTTGTGTCTCAATGCGAGGAGCATTCGTAATAAGGTGGATGAGTTGAAGGTGCAGATAGCGATTAATGACTATGCTATAGTTGGGATCATGGAGACATGGCTCCAGGATGACCAAGGCTGGGAGCTGAACATCCAGGGATATTCAATATTCAGGAGGGATAGACGAAAAGGAAAAGGAGGTGGGGTAGCGTTGCTGGTGATAGAGGAGATTAATGCAATAGAAAGGAAGGACATTAGCGTGGAGGATGTGGAATCGATATGGGTAGAGCAGCGAAACTCTAAGGGGCAGAAAACGCTAGTGGGAGCTGTGTACAGGCCACCTAACAGTAGTATTGGAGTTGGGGATGGCATCAAACAGGAAATTAGAAATGCGTGCAACAAGGGTAACACGGTTATAATGGGTGACTTCAATCTGCATGTAGATTGGGTGAATCAAATTGGCAGGGGTGCTGAGGAAGAGGATTTCCTGGAATGTATGCGGGATAGTTTTCTCAACCAACATGTGGAGGAACCAACGAGAGAGCAGGCTATTCTAGACTGGGTATTGAGTAATGAGGAAGGGTTAGTTAGCAGTCTTGTTGTGCGTGGCCCCTTGGACAAGAGTGACGATAATATGGTTGAGTTCTTCATTAGGATGGAGAGTGAAAAAATTAAGTCAGAAACAAGGGTTCTGAACTTGAACAAAGGTAACTTTGAAGGTATGAGATGTGAATTGGCCAAGATAGACTGGCAGGTGATTCTTAAAGGGTTGACAGTGGATGTGCAATGGAAGGTATTTAAAGACTGCATGGATGAAGTACAAAAGTTGTTCATACCAGTTTGGCAAAAGAATAAATCGGGGAAGGTGGTGCATCCATGGATAACAAGGGAAATCAGGGATAGTATAAAAACAAAAGATGAGGCATACAAATTTGCCAGAAAAAGCAGCCTACCGGAGGACTGGGAGAAATTCAGAATCCAGCAGAGGAGGACAAAGGGCTTAATTAGGAAAGGGAAAATAGATTATGAAAGGAAACTGGCAGGGATCATAAAAACTGACTGCAAAAGTTTTTATAGATATGTGAAGAGAAAGAGACTAGTTAAAACAAATGTTGGTTCCTTGCAGTCAGAAACAGGTGAATTGATCATGGGGAACAAGGACATGGCAGACCAATTGAATAACTACTTTGGTTCTGTCTTCACTAAGGAAGACATAAATAATCTGCCGGAAATAGCAGTGGAACGGGGGTCAAATAAGATGGAGGAACTGAGTGAAATCCAGGTTAGCCGGGAGGTGGTGTTGGGTAAATTGAACGGATTGAAGGCCGATAAATCCCCAGGGCCAGATAGTCTGCATCCCAGAGTACTCAAGGAGGTAGCCACAGAAATAGTGGATGCATTAATGATAATTTTTCAAAATTCCTTAGATTCTGGAGTAGTTCCTGAGGAGTGGAGGGTAACTAATGTAACCCCACTTTTTAAAAAAAGAGGGAGAGAGAAAGCGGGGAATTACAGACCAGTTAGTCTAAAATCGGTAGTGGGGAAACTGCTAGAATCAGTTATTAAAGATGGGATAGCAGCGCATTTGGAAAGTGGTGAAATCATTGGACAAAGTCAGCATGGATTTACGAAAGGTAAATCATGTCTGACAAATCTGATAGAATTTTTCGAGGATGTAACTAGTAGAGTGGATAAGGGAGAACCAGTGGATGTGTTATATCTAGACTTTCAGAAGGCTTTCGACAAGGTCCCGCATAAGAGATTAGCATACAAACTTAAAGCACACGGTATTGGGGGTTCAGTATTGATGTGGATAGAGAACCGGCTAGCAGACAGGAGGCAAAGGGTAGGAGTAAACGGGTCCTTTTCAGAATGGCAGGCAGTGACTAGTGGGGTGCCGCAAGGCTCAGTGCTGGGACCCCAGCTATTTACAATATATATTAATGATTTGGACGAGGGAATTCAATGCAACATCTCCAAATTTGCAGATGATACCAAGCTGGGGGGTATAGTTAGGTGTGAGGAGGATGCTTGGAGACTGCAGGGTGATTTGGATAGGCTGAGTGAATGGGCAGATGCATGGCAGATGCAGTATAATGTGGATAAATGTGAGGTTATCCACTTTGGTGGCAAAAACATGAGGGTAGACTATTATCTGAATTGTGGCAGATTAGGAAATGGGGAGATGCAACGAGACCTGGGTGTCATGGTACACCAGTCATTGAAAGTAGGCATGCAGGTGCAGCAGGCAGTGAAGAAAGCAAATGGTATGTTAGCATTCATAGCAAAAGGATATGAGTACAGGAGCAGGGAGGTTCTACTGCAGTTGTACAGGGTTTTGGTGAGGCCACACCTGGAGTATTGTGTACAGTTTTGGTCTCCAAATCTGAGGAAAGACATCCTTGCCATAGAGGGGGTACAGAGAAGATTCACCAGACTGATTCCTGGGATGTCAGGACTTTCATATGAGGAAAGATTGGATAGACTCGGCTTATACTCGCTGGAATTTAGAAGATTGAGGGGGGATCTTATAGAAACTTACAAAATTCTTAAGGGGTTGGACAAGCTAGATGTTGGAAGATTGTTCCCGATGTTGGGGGAGTCCAGAACAAGGGGTCACAGTCTAAGGATAAGGGGGAATTCCTTTAGGACCGAAATGAGGAAAACATTCTTTACACAGAGAGTGGTGAGTCTCTGGAATTCTCTGCCACAGAAGGTAGTTGAGGCCAGTTCATTGGCTATATTTAAGAGGGCGTTAGATGTGGCACTTGTGGCTAAAGGGATCAGGGGATATGGAGAGAAGGCAGGTACGGGATACTGAGTTAGATGATCAGCCATGATCACATTGAATGGCGGTGCAGGCTCGAAGGGCCGAATGGCCTACTCCTGCACCTATTTTCTATGTTTCTATGTAATAAGACCTCGACGTGGGAGAGCCGTGAGCAAGCGGTCTTCCTTGTGAGGGTAAAACCTCCAGTCCCGACTCTGGGTCAACGGGCCTATTTGATTTTGCAGTAGCCTTACGCCCTACCGGCATGGCTACACTGCTCACAGGCAGCGGGTCTGGTTTCGCTAGCTCCATTGCGGGCATCGGACTTGGTGTCCTAGGCGGGCATCCGCTAACAATACTATAGCGGCCCTCGACCCTTTTCCCTGCGGATTACCTCGCCGACACCTCCTTCACTTTCTGTAACATTTTAACGGTCTATACTCTACTGCTGAAACGGAAAATGAACGCAAGAAAAGTTTGAAACTTACCTTGTGTTTTAAACTTACCGCTTGGAGGAGCTCTGATGCTCCAACTGGCCGACTGCACCAATGCGTCTGACGTAATGACGCACCAACGGCTGTACGGGTTTCTTCACGTAGAAACTCATGTGACTCCGAAGTAAAATCAAAGACTTGTACCACTTTGCTCATTACTTCTTCTCCCTTCTCCCGTCCGGCAGAAGGTACAGAGGCTTGAAAGCATGCACCGACCTCCAGACTCCTCGCGTCCGACGTCTCCAGATCCCTCCCGGTACTGCTGTCCGCCAAGCCTTCGGACAGGTTCCTCATGAAGTCAATGGAAGGGGGGTTGATTTGCGCGATGGTCTGGACTGCATCCACCATTCACTGCAAGGTTGAAGCTGCTCCAAAACCATGCTGTGTTGTATTCTGATAAAATGCATTCTGCTTTAGTTGCAGTAAGAAATTCCTACTACTGTATTCAAATCCTCTCCGAGTCAAGACTAACATATAATTTCCTTTCCTGAGCACTTGTTTTACCTGCACGTTTGGCTTTCAGTGATATTTGACACACGACTAATTTGCTTTAACATCAAGATATCCAAGACACCAAATCCATTCTCCTGTTTCTATCAGATTTCACTGAAGAAAAATGCGAGCAAGAACTAATCTCCTGATGAAATGTGTTTCTCTCTGTGGGGGTGATGTCTGACTGTTGAGTAATTTCAGTATTTAATATTGTCCTTTCAGATTTCTGGCAGCTACATTACCCAGAGAGTTGTGAATTTGTGGAATTCTATGCTGCAGAAGGCAGTGGAGGCCAATTCACTGGATGAGTTTAAAAGAGAGTTAGATAGAGCTCTCGGGGCTAGCAGGATCAAGGGACACGGGGAGAGGGCAGGCACTGATTGTGGATGATCAGCTATGATCACAATGAATGGCAGTGCATGCTGGAAGGGTCGAATGGCCTCCTCCTGCACCTATTTTCTATGTTTCTATTACTTGTATAAAAACATGGTCTTCCTTTGCTATTTTAACACTCTATGAAAAACTCACTCAGTTAACTCTAGATGCCCAAAACCTGATGTCCATTACTGATAGAATGCAAGGATAGCATGGGCCAGAGACTGATCATTCATTCCTTTGCAATGGGTAGAGTTGGGAGGGAGAGGGGAGGGGCTTGCGGTGGAGATTGATGGAAGTTCTTTAAGCAATCCATTTAGCTCCAATTGCTAGTTTACGAACATAGTTCTGTAAAACCTACCCCAGCCATTTTTCCAGTTACTTTAAATGGGTTACTGTTGAATCTGATTTTATCACATGTTTCTTGATTCATGCGGGTGCCAGGGGTTATGGGGAGAAGGCAGGAGAATGGGCTTAGGAGGGAGAGATAGATCACCCATGATTGAATGGCGGAGTAGACTTGATGGGAGGAATGGCCAAATTCTACTCCTATACCTTATGAGCTTATGTTTAATTTCTTCCAGATCATAGCCACTTGTTTAGAAGCAAATAATGTCCTCTTGCCTCCTTTTACCTGACACATTCAATTTGTTTTCCTGCCGGGCAAAATAATTTCTCACTGTTTCCTTAATAGAAACCCCTGATGAATTGGATCACCGCGATCTTCTATTTCAATATGGATGCTGTGAATATGGCTTTTTTAGACTTTTAGAGACGCAGCGTGGAAACAGGCCCTTCAGTCCACCGAGTCCACGTTGACCAGCAATCACTCCATATACAGTATAAGCACTGTCCTACATGTTAAGGACAATTTTAATATTTTACCAAAGCCAATTAACCTATAAACCTGTACGTCTTTGGAGTGTGGGAGGAAACCAGAGCACCTGAAGAAAACCCATGAGGTCACAGGGAGAACGTGCAAACCCCATACAGACAGCACCCATAGTCAGGATCGAACCCGATTCTCTAGTGCGGTAAGGCAGAAAACTCTACCGCTGAGCCACTGTACCTTCTCACATGTTTCTTAATCTGGTGGCAGATTAGGAAAAGCGGAGATGCAACGAGACCTGGGTGTCATGGTACACCAGTCATTGAAAGTAGGCATGCAAGTGCAGCAGGCAGTGAAGAAGGCAAATGGTATGTTAGCATTCATAGCGAAAGGATTTGAGTATAGGAGCAGGGAGGTTCTACTGCAGTTGTACAGGGTTTTGGTGAGGCCACACCTGGAGTATTGCGTATAGTTTTTGTCTCCAAATCTGAGGAAAGACATCCCTGCCATAGAGGGGGTACAGAGAAGATTCGCCAGACTGATTCCTGGGATGTCAGGACTTTCATATGAGGAAAGACTGGATAGACTCGGGTTGTACTCGCTGGAATTTAGAAGATTGAGAGGGGATCTTATAGAAACTTACAAAATTCTTAAGGGGTTGGTCAAGCGTTAGATGTGGCACTCGTGGCTTAAGGGATCAGGGGGCATGGAGAGAAGGCAGGTACAGGATACTGAGTTGGATAATCAGCCATGATCACATTGAATGGCGGAGCAGGCTCGTAGGGCCAAATGGCCTACTCCTGCTCCTATTTTTCTATATGTTTCTTGATTCGTGCGGGTGTCAGGGGTTATGGGGAGAAGGCAGGAGAATGGGCTTTGGAGGGAGAGATAGATCTTGATCCAAAGACGTACAGAAACCCCACGTGGACATGGGGAGTACATACAAACTCCAGGATTGAACCCTGATCCACAGTCAAGATTGAACCCAGGTCTCTAGCTCTGCAAGGCAGCAACTCCACCTCTGCGCAACCGTGCTGCCCAACGAGTTATGGACTAAGCAATACAGAAAGCCATAAAGTGTGGGGATAGGAAGATGTGATTGGTGGTGGAATCACACCCTTTATGTCCTGGGCTTCCTCCGTTGCCAGAGTGATGCCACACGTAAACTGTTGCAATGTTACAAAGTTTTGAGATTTTAAAAATCAAGTCTGCAATTTAGACAAAGCATAAAAAGAAGTTTAATTTGACACCTAATTCAATTTCATATCTTCAGTATTAAAAAAGTTATGGCCATTTTCATACTCGGAAATTAGCATCTTGTTCCCTATTGCTTTTGCATTGATTTAACACAAAAGCTGTGATCAAGGACAGTCAAAAGCCCATAACTTTCTTAAAAATTAAAACTGAATGAAATTTTCAGTTATTATAGATTGAAGCATTCTGAAACAAATATAAAACATCTTACTTGGATGACCTGAAATAAAAGCATCAAATTAGTTAATTACCTAATTGTAGCTAATTACAAAATTGATCGGTGTGACGGAAATAGTAATAAACACCCAGACTGTCTTGAAAATTCAAAATTGTGATATTCTCAAGATCAGAACTTTAATATTAAGTATTATAGGCTGTAAGTCCGTAATAGATAGGTAAATAAATTACAATTTTTAGCAATAGACCAAGTCTTTATGGAGAAGATCAGTTGCTAGTTGGTACATTGGCATTCCATAATCAGTAGCATCATCATACTCCTCAGATTGTAACCAATAAGCAACTCTGTACACCTTGTTTTTCCTCAACTTTTCAATTTTGCATTGTAAACTACAAGTTTTTGCTCTTCAAACCATGCATGACATGCCTTTCTGCCCACTACTTTCCCATTAAGAATGTCCTGTAGATGCCATTCCTTAAGAAAATGATATATTTTTTAAATAGCCTAAGTATCCAAATAACAAACTAATCCCATTCACACAAGAATTCACAATATAACATGATTTTTAAATCTCACTGAATTTATATGCCAGATGGAAGGAATTTGATATTTAATTCCCATAAATTAATCCAGAAACATCCACTCAACATAATCAAAATTTTCATTTTTTTGCACAATACATGGGACAAAAACTGACATCTATATTGCTAAAAGTCTGATCTTGAACGCTTTTGGCCCACTGTGCTGTGATTTCTGAGAGAACGCCGCCACCTATGTCCGTCATTTTTGGCCACCTCACTCAGAGCCCCCCTCCTCCTTCCAGGACCAGAGGATTTTTCCCATCGATGAAAAATGAGAAAGATATTAATGTTTATTTAAAAATCCCCATTCTCTCTGTTCTCTCTGCTGCCCCCGCTGTGCGGCAGGGGGGAGGGGGGAGGGACTATAAAACCCGAAGTGTCGTGCCTCACTGAGTCTCTGCCAGACCCAGGAAGTGAGAGGGACACAGCTCTCCGAGCTGTGAATAACACTGAAGGTACGTCTACTCCATGGTAAGTCCCCTTAGTGTGGCAAAATGAATTGTGGTTGCACAGTGGCTGCAGCCAAATTCTTTGCCTGCCTTTTTAAAGAGTTTGTGTTCACGAAATGAATTTTGGTTGTGGGGTGGCTGCAGCCCAATTGTTTGCCTCGCCTTTTTAAAGAGTTTGTGTTCACCAAACGGATTTTGGTTGTCGTGTGGCTGCAGCCAAATTGTTTGTCTTGGCTTGGCTTTTAAAATCATTGGAACAGTTGACTGCTAGCTCAAGAATCCGTTCAGCCCACAATGTCTATACTAGCCCTCTGGAAACCATTACCTTCGGCACGCAACACCCAGACTAGCACAACACAAAGCCCACCCCCCCCCCCCCCCCCCCCCCCCCCCCCCCACTGGCGAGCAATATTGGAATTGGTGGAGAGGAGGAATATTGCGTTGGTGACCAGCCCTCCTGTGTGATTCTGGGACCCAGCGGGTCCCACTTAGTCTAGTTTAGTATAAAAATATTGACTATGGGTAGACAATAACACAATTTTGATGCTCTTATGACATGATTGTCCAAAAAAAAGAGCATTTTAATCATGTTGCGAGTGGGTTTTTCTGGAACGCGATTGATTGGAACATTGCATTTGCGGTGAATTTGAACCCCATATCGGCAGGAAAAACACTACCAGTTCGTATGGGGCCCAAATCAGATTTTCGCAACGTAAAATTTGATTAAAGCCATCCCAAGAAGCAAGTTTATATGTAAAATAGACAACTTACATTTTGTTTTGTCCCATTCATGCGATCCGTCACGCTGTAGGTGGCCTGAGTATTAGACCCAGTGAAGGACCATCCATGGAAACCACCTCGTTGAATGCTATTGTGCAAGGTTCATGCAGTAGGCCTGGCTTTTACAGGACACTCAGAGTCAGGGCAAAATACGGATCTTGCCTGTGATGTTCATCATCTGAGAATTTTGTTTCCAGGAACTTAGAAGTTGTGGGGAGACTGTTAAATTATAACAGGCGTAGTTTGAGTGAAATTTTCCAAATAATGAAAGGCCTGGATCGAGTAGATGTGGAGAGGATGTTTGGCCCTAGTGGGAGAGTCCAGGACTAAAAGTCATAGCCTCAGAATTAAAGGATGTTCCTTTAGGAAGGTGATGAGGAGGGATTTCAGTAGTCAGAATGTGGTGAATTTGCGGAATTCTTTGCCACAGACGGCTGTGGTGGCCACGTCAATTGATATTTTTAAGGCAGAGATACATAGATTCTTGATTAGTACAGTGTGAGGGGTTATGGGGAGCAGGCAGGAAAATGGGGTTAAGAGGGAAATATAGATCAGCCATGATTGAATGGTGGAATAGACGATGAGTTGACTGGCCTCATTCTGCTCCGATCACATGAACTTATGGCCAGTTAAAACCTTTTTCGCAAGATGGAAATGTCAAAGACTGGAAAGCATAGTTTTATGCTGAGGGGATAGTTCAAAGGGTATATGCAGGGCACAATTTTTACATAGAGAATGCTGAGTGTCTCGAGGGTGTAGCTAGGGGTGGTCATAGAGTCATAGAGTGATACAGTGTGTAAACAGGCCCTTCAGACCAACTTGCCCACACTGGCCAACAATGTCCCATCTACACTAGTCCCACTTGCCTGCGCTTGGTCCATATCCCTCCAAACCTGTCCTATCCATGTGCCTGTCTACCTGTTTCTTAAATGATGGGATAGCCCCAGCCTCAACTACCTCCTCTGGCAGCTTGTTCCATACACCCACCTCCCTTTGTGTGAAAAAGTTACCCCTCAGATTCCTACTCAATCTTTTCCCCTTCACGTTGAACCTATGTCCTCTGCTCCTCGATTTCATTTCGGAGTCACGTGAGTGACTTCGTGAAGAGCCCGCCGGCGCGCATGCTCGACATATCGTCGTACCGCGTTGCTGCGACGGCTGGCGGTGGAGCGCGCTCCTCGCCAGCCCTTCATAAGGGGCCACGGAGGTGAGTATTCTACCTTTAGTTGGTGGTCCTTGTTGTTGGTTATGTCTTGCAGCAAGGACATGGATGGGAGTTCCAAGGGCCGGAGGACGTCAGGACGAGTTCGCCGGTCAATAGTTCCGGGGCCTTTACCATCGGCAGTACCTGCAACGCAGGCCGGGACTCAAGCGGAGATGTGGGTAAGCCCTGTGGTTACAGGTCCAGATCCGCCAGCACACCACAGCTCGGAGGAGTTCGACGAGGAGGAGTGTGGTGTGCCGCCAGAGCAGGAGGACCCTGCCATGGCAGTCAGGTCGTCAGCGGGCTCGCTGGCGACCTCGAGCAGGGTGCGTGCGGCTGCACGGCCTGTTCCACTCAGCCCTCCGAGTAGGGGAAGGGCAGGAGCCCAGAAGCCTAACCCTACCAGGGCTAAGGCATTGCCTGACACGAAGGTGCGGTCAGGTTCCAGGGCGAGACCCGGGGCGGCTGTGAGGTCCAGCCGGCACACCCCGACTCTCGACGCCGGGACGGGTCGGTTGAGTCGGGTCTCGTCACGGTCGCCGAGCCCCCCATGGATGGGTGGGCGAGACCATGCGTCGGCAAAGTCCACGATGTGGGCAGCCGGCAAGCCTGCGCGGGCTTCAGGCTGCCATGCTTCGGCTGGTGCCGACACCACGCCGCAAGTGCCCTTAGTGGCAGCGGCTTCAGCTCCCGCTAAACGGAGGCGGTTGAACACGCCCGCGCGGGAATCGCGCAGTTTCGCCTCGGCAGCTGTTAGCGACAACTACCGGCACCGGCAGGGCCTCGATGAGGTGCGGGTCGATGATAGGAGCCCGGTTTTCTTTTCAGAGCCGGAGGACTCCGACCACCTGAGTGTTCAGGGTGAAGGGCGTATTGACCGTATGGAGCGGCTGCTGGAGCTCCTGCTTCAAAGTCAACAACAGCAGGGCAGCAACAGGCACAGGGCGTCGTCACCAGCCTCTACCATCAGCCTGGAGCAGCAGGAGGAGGAGGTTTTGGTGGATCCCATACCATCTCCGTTGGAGGTGCCAGCGGAGGATCTTCTGGATGTGGCGACCAAATTTGCGGCCCCACATTCATCTGGACTTCCTTTAAACGAAAAGCTGGCAGCCACTGTGGACTTTCTTAACAACCAGCAACTACAGGAAGAAGTCCTCATTCAGGCAATGAGCCGTCACAAGGCTCCATCCAATTGCAACTCCCTCAACGTGCCTGTGGTCAATACGCCGATATGGGGCAACATCAGTGCGGCTATCCGTCAACAAGAGGTAAAATTGCAGCGGATCCTGAAGCTCCTCACGGCCGGTATTACCGCCTTTGCGCGGTCGGTGGACGGGGACGAACTGAATTTGGACCAGGAAGATGCTCTGGCCCTCCTGTGCGCGACCCAGCACGAAATCAACGGGTTTCGCAAAACCAGCATCCACCCAGCGCTCAATCCGAAGTTTGCAGGATTGTGCAAGCCACCGCCGCCGCCCCCGCCCCATCAGCTCTTTGGGGAGGACCTCTCGAAGAGAGTCAAAGAGCTTGACGAACAAGCCAAAACGGTGGGGATCATGCGCTCTCAGAGTGCCCCCGCACCGTCAGGCTCAAAGTCTCCATACATTCGGTCACGAGGGTCTGCTAGTACCTCGACGAGGACCCACCCTCAAGCTCCACAACGACAGCAACATCAGACCCAGCACCAGGGGTCTTTTTTAGGACAGGGTCGGCAGAGACCCTGGTGGAAAACGAAGACGCCGCGCCCTCAAGCCAACCCAGCACCTCCACGTCCACCCACGCGTGTCAAGGACCGCCGGTAACCACGGAGGTGAGGGGGTCTGGTTCTCTCTTTTCTCTTTGTTTAACTTCACATGTTGGTGGTCGCCTTTGGTGGTTTTTGGGTGCATGGGGTAATTTTACTGGTGACGAGTATGTGTTGCAGAATATTCAGGGGCATAGAATTGAGTTTATTTATGGCGACATTCCTCCATCCCAGCACATGCCCGCTCGAACGTTTAAATTATCTGCTGCAGAACAGGCAGCAGGCTACAAGGAACTTTTAAGTCTTGAGCAGAAGGGAGTGATTGAGAGAGCGGTGCATGAGCCAGTTGAATTTGTTTCGAATATATTCACCAGACCTAAGAAGGATGGAGGTTGTCATGTCATTATTGATCTAACGCGTTTGAATACTTTTGTAACATATACTCATTTTAAAATGGATACGTTTGAAACAGCCAAATCATTGATTTCTCATGGTTGCTTTATGGCATGCATCGATTTGAAAGACGCATATTATTCAGTATCCATCCAGAAATGCGACAGAAGGTTTTTGAAATTCATCTGGATGGGGCAACTCTGGCAGTACAAGGCTTTGCCTAATGGGCTCACCACAGCCCCTAGATTGTTCACTAAATTAGTGAAACCAATTATGGCTTATTTGAGACAACGACACCATATAGTTATGGCCTACTTAGATGATATCTTAATTGTGGGCCACACCCTGGAATTGGCTGAACAGGGTGTTGCAGCTGCTGTCAATATATTTCAACAATTAGGGTTTATTGTCCATCCAGAGAAATCAAAGTTCTGCCCTGCCCAGGTGATTAATTACCTAGGGTTCACGGTGAACTCTATGAGCATGAGGGTTACCATTCCAATTAACAAGATTGAGGAGGTTACCCAGGTGTGTCAAGATTTAATCCGCACCAATATACCATCGATTCGGCATTCAGCTACAATAATTGGGAAGCTTGTAGCTTTGTTTCCGGCAGCGCGATATGGACCTTTGCATTATCAGAATTTGCAAAGAGCTAAAATTGCTGCGTTAAAACAGAACGCTGGTCATTATGATCGGTCCATGCAGCTGCCGCCCGAAGCGATAAATGAGTTGCAATGGTGGGTGTGTCACATTAGCAGCTCATTCAAGCCTATCAGGGAGGCTAATCCGGTGGTATATTTGCAGACTGATGCAAGCTCCAATGGCTGGGGAGCCACGGATAATTGCTCTAGTTGTGGGGGCAGATGGGACACCCTTGAATCGACGATGTTGTTGACTCAAGGGATTAACTATTTGGAGTTGCTGGCAGCATTCCATGGACTTCGTGCGTATTGTTCCAAGCTTGTTGGAGCACATGTCCGTCTCCAAATAGACAACACCACAGCAGTGGCATATTTAAACCATATGGGTGGTACCAGGTCAGTTTCGTGTGACAAATTGGCAAACTCAATTTGGCTCTGGTGTGTTCAAAGAGACATTAGGATTTCAGCTACCTATTTGCCAGGTGAGCTTAATACTGTGGCGGACACCAGGTCACGCAAATTTAATGACAATATTGAATGGATGTTGCATCCTGAGATTTTTTCTAAAGTCACAGCCAAATTTGGTAAACCGGACATTGACCTTTTTGCGTCACGGTTGAACCATCAGGTACCAACCTACGTTTCATGGGAACCAGATCCTGGGGCAATAGCACTAGATGCATTCTCGCTGGACTGGGGGAATTGGTTTTTCTATGCTTTCCCTCCGTTTTGCCTCATCAGTCGGGTATTACGAAAGATTCAGACAGATGCTGCCAAGGGCATCCTTATTATACCCGACTGGCCCACACAGCCTTGGTATCCGGTGGTCTTTGACATGCTCAATGAACCTTGGGTCCTTTTGAAGGGTTGCCCACAATTGGTTACTCACCCTTTCTCAGGGGAGCCACATCCCTGCCACGGCTATTTAAATCTGTTGGCTTGCAGGTTCTGAACAGGCCGTTAGTCCAATACGGCCTCTCGGCTCGGACCATGGGTACCATCGGGACGTCGTGTCGAGAGTCCACAAGGCGAAGATACCGCTCGCATATTAAGAAGTGGGAAGCCTACTGCAGCCGCTCTCGCATCACGTACGATGACGTGACTATAACCGACGTCCTGGAATTCCTCGCGGGGTTGCACCATGATGAACACTTAAGTTACAGTGCCATCAACAGCGCCAGAAGTGCGCTATCATTCTACCTCAATATTGAGGTAGGATCCAACAGGCTAGTGTCCAGACTCATGCGGGGTATATTCAATATGAATCCGCCTACACCACGCTATAATATCACCTGGGATGTCAGGGACGTATTAACCCTGCTCAGGACGTGGTCTCCAATGGAAGGGCTCCAACTGGACCAACTCACCATGAAGCTGGTGATGTTACTAGCGCTGACTTCAGCTCAGAGGGTACAGACACTACACAAACTTCGTGTCGACAGAATGACTTCTACCCCTACAGAAGTAGTCTTTTTCATTGACGAGCTACTAAAGCAGCATAGACCTGGGTGCACAGGGCTGCAGCTGAAGTTCCCGGCATACCCCGCAGATGCTAGGCTATGTTTAGCCTCACATATCCGCCACTATGTCAAGGTGACGGCACGCATCAGAGGAATGGAGAGATACCTGCTTGTCACTCATAAGAGACCTCATCATCGAGTGACAGTCCAGACGATATCCAGGTGGCTTCGAGTCGTCTTGGGTAAGTCAGGTATCGACACTAATGTGTTCAAATCTCATTCCACCAGGGCTGCATCGACGTCAGCGGCGAGGGTCATGGAGGTGCCCATGGACCAAATTCTCGCCACAGCAGGATGGGCTAATGAAGCTGTGTTCCAGCGTTTTTATAACAAGCCTGTTGCTGCTCCTCTACAGTTCGCAGAAGCCGTGCTGAATGCAGGTTCAGAACGTGGAGATGTCCCCGCATGAGGGGTTTTGATTTGTTATTAATAAATATGCTCTTGTTTTGCAGTATGAACTATTGAGCAAGTTTGTTCCTCCCATCCATCCCTGGTAGTGGTGTGTCCGCATGGACGTGGTCCAGGGCGTGTAATCACAGAAGCTTTGAAGTCTTCACGAAGTCACTCACGTGACTCCGAAATGAAATAGTAAGATTGAACGAGAACTTACCAGTTCGAAGGTTGATCTTTATTTTATGAGGAGTCGAAGTGAGGGATTTCGTGCCCTCCTCGCCCAACCCTCAGTCACCTTCATCTGGTAATCTTAGTCACTTCAATCTTACTATGCGAAGTCATTTCTATTGTTGGTTTCTGTGATTCCACGCCGCTACTTTGAAGTATGTCGAGCATGCGCGCCGGCGGGCTCTTCACGAAATCCCTCACTTCGACTCCTCATAAAATAAAGATCAACCTTCTAACTGGTAAGTTATCGTTCAATCTTACTATTCCCCTACTCTGGGCAAGAGTCTGTGCATCTACCCGATCTATTCCTCCCATGAGCTTGTACACCTCTATAAGATCGCCCCTCATCCTCCTGTGCTCCATGGAATAGAGACCCAGCCTACTCAACCTCTCCCTATAGCTCACACCCTCTGGTCCTGGCAACATCCTCGTAAATCTTTTCTGAACCCTTTCAAGCTTGACAATATCTTTCCTATAACATGGTGCCCATAACTGAAAACAATATTCTAAATGCGGTCTCACCAACGTCTTATACAACTGCAACATGACCTCCCAACTTCTATACTCAATACTCTGACTGATGAAAAAGCCTTTTTGACCACCTTATCTACCAGCGATTTACCAGCGATTTGACCTTCAAGGAACCATCCACCTGTGCTCCTAGATCCCTCTGCTCTACAACACTACTCAAAGGCCTACCATTTACTGTGTAGGTCCTGCCCTTGTTCGACATCCCAAAATGCAACACCTCACACTTCTCTTTATTAAATTCTATCAACCATTCCTTCGCCCACCTGGCCAATCGATCCAGATCCTGCTGCAATCATTCACAACCGTCTTCACTATCTGCAAAACCACTCACTTTTGTATCATCAGCAATCATGCTAATCTTGTCCTGTATGTTCTCATCCAAATCATTGATGTAGATGACAAGCAGTAACGGGCCCTGCAACAAACCCTGAGGCACACCACTAGTCACAGGCATCCAGTCGGAGAAGCAACCTTCCACCATCCCCCCCTGCTTCCTTCCATGGAGCCAATTTGCTATCCATTCGGCGTGGTGGTGGAAACAGAAGTGATTGCTGTGTTTCAGGCGCTTTTGGACAGGCACATGGATATGCAGGAAATAGAAGAATAAGAATCATGTGTTGGCAGTGGACATTAGTTTAACTTGGCATCATTTGATAACCCAGGTCTGACAGTGAACATCAAGGACCCTGGCTATCGCGCACAGAACATAATGTCAAGAGGGGTGTTATGGTGGAGCAGCTATAGAACTATGTGGATAGGACAGGATTGGAAGGATATGGACCAAGCGCAGGCAGGTGGGACTAGTGTAGCTGGGACATGTTGGTTGGTGTGGGTACGTTGACTGAAGGGCCTGTTTCCACACTGTGTCACTCTATGACCCTACGACGTTACTGCTTTACAGTGCTGGAGACCCTGGTTCAATCCTGTCTATGGGTGCTTGTCTGTACGAAGTTTGTATGTTCTCCCCGTGACTGTGTGGGTTTTCTCCAAGAACTTTGATTTCCTCCCACACTCCAAAGTCATACAGGTTTGTAGATTAATTCGCCTGGTATAAATGTATGAATGTAAAATTGTCCCTAGTGTGTGCAGGATAGTGTTAATGCATGGGGATCGTTGGTCGGCACAGACCCGATGGGCCGAAGGGCCCGTTTCCGCCCTCTATCCCTAAACTAAACTCAACTAAAAAATAGAAAATGGTACGAAACCTGGAAGCATTATGACTGATAAGAAGATTAATACCAGGCTTCAGGAGAGGTAATGCAGACTGGTAAAATAGCTGGACATAAGGAAGATGAAATTTAGCACAGGGAAGTGATGGATCTTAACAATACAAACACAACTGTTCAATTTTAAAGCAGAAAGAGAGACGTGAGGGTGTATGCTTACAAATCATTGATGAATCAGAACTCTGTTAAAAAATATAGGTGGGATCCTTACCTTTATTTTTAGAGGAATGGAAAACAGAAACAAGGAGGCTATGTGAATCTTCCACAAAGTTCTGGCAAGCCCCAAGGTCTTGTGTTGTGTTTGAATCTGTGTTTCACACTTCAGCCAAGGCCCAGGAGAGATTCCAGGGGACATTTAGAACGTGGCAGAGAGGAGAGAGTATAGTCATCGGTGCCGAGGCTGAGTAAATGAATGAGGGAATGAATGAATGAATGATCATAAGTGGTAGGAGCAGAATTAGGCCATTCGGCCCAGCAAGTCTACTCCGCCATTCAATGATGGCTGATCTATCCCTCCCTCATAACCCGATTCTCCCGCCTTCCCTCCATAACCCCTGATACCTATACTAATCAAGAATCTATCTATCTCTGCCTTAAAAAAAATATCTACTGACTTGGCCTCCACAGCATTCTGTGGCAAAAAATCCACTGATTCACCACCATCTGACAAAATAAATTCTTTCTCATCTCCTTCCTAAATGAACGTCCTTTAATTCTTAGGCTATGATTGATACTTCATTGTCACATGTACCTGGAGTACCTAGGTACAGTGAAATGGTTTGTTTGGCATACAACATAGACAGTGCACAATTATCGCCATGTGTCTGGCACTGACAAAGCTACAATGTACGGAACTGTTCCATCTCCTATTAGATGCCCCTTCATTCTCCCCCCCCCCCCCCCCCCCCATGCCAGGCCCCCATTTTGTGAACAAAATGGGTCAATTGTAATGCAGGAAGAGAGAGATGTGTGGGTGTATGCTTACAAAGAATAAGAACTCTGTTAAAAATATAGGTTGGATCCTTAACTTTATCTTTAGAGGAATGTTAAACAGAAATATACACAGAGACATAAACAGAAACACAAAGTGCTGGAGCAACAATAGTGGGTCAGGCAGTATCTGTGGAGGGAAGCTTCAGATTGGCACCCATCTTCAGACTCCATGTGTACGAAGGAACTGCAGATGCTGGTTTAAATGGAAGATAGACACAAAATGCTGGAGTAACTCAGACCATATTTTCCTTTGTATTGCCTGCAAGCAAGCTAAGTAGAACAATCTCAGTCCAGTTCAGAGTCAGCAGAGAAGTTCACAGTGGTCACTGAGCCAGAGTCCACTGACCATCAGTCCATACACCATCGGAAAACCATGAAATTGAAATTCATTGACATATCTAATTGCTGAACTAGAATGTTAGTGTCGGGAATGCCAATCGTGTAGTTAATGAACACATGGTACTTATGCAGCCTGGCCTTTCAATGACTCCTGACCACTGCAGAGAAGGAATGTGTGACGTTTCGGTTTGAGACCCTTCTTCAGTGTGAACAAGGATCTCATTGACAGGGATGGACACTAAGTGCTGGAGGGACCCACAACTTGTGATTAAATAAATGAAAAAAAAAGAACATTCAAGCATTTACAAAAATTGAACTATGTTGAATGTTTTTGTAAGTAGATGCCTTGGTCGTGCTTTGTATCGACCTTTTGCAGGACCTGTGGTCAAATTATGCTTGATGCTGTCTGTATAGCAAGGAACTGCAGATGCTGGCTTAAATGGAAGATAGACACAAAATGCTGCAGCAACTCAGCGGATCAGGCAGCATCACTGGAGAGAAGGAATGGGTGACGTTTCAGGTCGAGACCCTTCTTTGGACTCTGTCTGATGCTGTCTGTAGTGGAGTCAAGGGATATGGGGAGAAGGCAGGCACAGGATATTGATTGCGGATGATCAGCCATGATCACAATGAATGGCGGTGCTGGCTCGAACGGCTGAATGGCCTCCTCCTGCACCTAGTTTCTATGTATACAGTACAGCACAGGAATGGACCCTTTGGCCCACAATGTTTGTACCAGACATGATGCTGTTAAACTGATCTCATCATGCCTGTGCATGATCCATATCTTAGTGTAGTTTACAGCACTGAATATGTATGTCATTGTCTTTATTTTCCTTTCGTAGCCTTGTACACTGCCAACATAACACACAATCGGCTAAAAATCATTCTATGTTCACAAATCTTCACTGTTTACATTTTTGTTTAGAGATACAGTACAGAAACAGGCCATTCGGCCCATCGAGTGCAGCAATCTCTGCACACTGGCACTATCCTATACACACTGGCGACAATTTACATTCATATCAAGCCAATTACAATTTACATTTATACCAAGCCACAGACCAGTACATCTTGTGGGAGGAAACCTGAGCTTCCCAGATAAACCCCGCGCAGGCCATGGGTAGAATGTACAAACTGCCTCAGAGGGTGGTGGAGGCAGGTTCTCTGGATGCTTTCAAGAGAGAGCTAGATAGGGCTCTTAAAAATAGCGGAGTCAGGGGATATGGGGAGAAGGCAGGAACGGGGTACTGATTGGGGATGACCAGCCATGATCACATTGAATGATGGTGCTGGCTCGAAGGGCCGAATGGCCTACTCATGCACCTATTGTCTATTGTCTATTAACTCCGGCGTTGCGAGGTAGTAACTCTACCGCTGTGCCATCATGCTGCACTGTTTTGCACAGCAATAATGCTTTGCCAGTAGGTTGAAGAAAAATACGTTTTAAACCTACAAATTCCAACAAAATTGCTTTTGGCCCCAATTCTAAATCAAACACGGAGCTTCCATGACATTAAACCAATTAGGAGTTAGATTTTTTTAAACATTAATATTTACTCAGCAGACAATGTTGCTGACTTAAATGTCTGGTGCCATGCTACTAACAGAAATTGCAATTTAGCCCCATGTGGTATCGCTGTATTATGTCTTTATTCTTTGGAGCGCAGAAGGTTAAGGGGGGACTTGATTGAGGTCTTTAAAATGATGAAAGGGATAGACAGAGTTGACATGGATAAGCTTTTCCCATTGAGGGTAGGAAAGATTCAAACAAGAGGGCATGACATGAGAATTAAGGGACAGAAGTTTAGGGGTAACATGAGGGGGAACTTCTTTACTCAGAGAGTGGTGGCTGTGTGGAATGATCTTCCAGCAGAAGTGGTGGAGGCAGGATTGATTTTAACATTTAAAAGTAAAGTGGATAGGTATATGGACGGGAAGGGATTGGAGGGGTACGGTCTGAGTGCAGGTAGATGGGACTGGTGAAAATAAATGGTCGGCACGGTCTGGAAGGGCCGAGAAGGCCTGTTTCCGTGCTGTAATTGTTATATGGTTTATATGGTTAAATGTATCACTGTATCACCATGGGACGGGAGATTGCAATCTGCACTTGGTCCACCCTGTTTTGACGAATGCAATCAAACTGGCGTGCACAAACAGAAGTTCAAACAGAACATATTGTCTTACAACTTTAGGCTGTGCATGCCATACGCAATAAGAAGACCGTCACCATGAGAAACGGTGGGAGAACAAAGGGGGCCCTGGTGTGGGGAAGGGGGGGGTGGGGTTACTCTATTTTGGAATCCTCTGTCCAGGCGATAAGTCTGCATTTGTTCATTTGTTTGTTCATTTGTCCCAGTGAAGCCGCTGTGCCCACGGCAGCCGGACAACAGTCGCTTGTCTTTTTCTTTTAGTTTTCACTTTTAAATTTCCAGTTTTTGTGTACTTTGTGTGTTGTGACTGTCTGTCGGCAGACCAATTTCCCTCCGGGGATGAATCAAGCTTTATCATATCGTATCGTTTAGATCTCCTAATATCCAAACTATCACAGAGGCCTTAATGGATCAGCAGAAAAATTGAAAAGAAAGTTTTTGAAATAGCCCTTGCAGAAAATGCATATCACATGAAGTATTGTAAGAAACTGTTCAGCGAAAGAGCGGATTTAAGCTGTAGGAGAATACTAGTCTCTCGATAAACATCAGGAGCGAGTTATCCTGTTTGAACCTTCCTCCAGTCTTTTGAAATTCCAATGCAGTCATCTGAATATTATCTTTTTGCATCAGTGTGTCAATTTTATTCTCATTCAGACATCGTTCAGATTTTCACATATCCTTGTGGATATTTCTGCCCATATCTTTACTCGGTTTTGAACAATAATAATGTGCATTGTAATCCGCAATCTCTCAATCATCCTGTTGTCCATTAATTAATCATTGGAAACTTCCTCTAGGATTTCAATGTCTTTTGCTTGGCTTTAGAGGATCTGCAGTGATGTGAAGATTAGCTGCAACTGCCTTAACTGGTTTCCTTCCGCTGCCATTGTTGCTTGACAGAGGAATGCATTTGTTGAGCTCACTCTGCCACCAAGATCCTCCAAATCCATAGGGAGGAGAAGCAAACTAACATTAGCATTCACACTGAAAGGCCTGTCCCACTTAGGCAACTCTTTAGTCGACTGCCAGGAACTAGTGTTAATGGAATTCACCTATGACACCTGGCGACAACATATAACAACACCTACGACAACCTACAACAGCAAAATTGTCGCCACTGTCGCCAACATTTTGTCGTCTGTAGTCGCCCAAAAAAATCGCCTAAGTAGGACAGGCCCATAAGGCCAAAATCGGCTAAGTAGGACAGGCCCATAGGACAGGCTAATCTGCCCATACATGAGGCTTTAGTTACATTCAGCCTGCATACAGTTTTGGTCTCCAAATCTGAGGAAGGACATTATTGCCATAGAGGGAGTGCAGAGAAGGTTCACCAGACTGATTCCTGGGATGTCAGGACTGTCTCATGAAGAAAGACTGGATAGACTCGGTTTATACTCTCTAGAATTTAGGAGATTGAGAGGGGATCTTATAGAAACTTACAAATTTCTTAAGGGGTTGGACAGGCTAGATGCAAGAAGATTGTTCCCGATGTTGGAGAAGTCCAGGACAAGGGGTCACAGCTTAAGGATAAGGGGGAAATCCTTTAGGACCGAGAGGAGAAAGACTTTTTTCACACAGAGAGTGGTGAGTCTCTGGAACTCTCTGCCACAGAGGGTAGTTGAGGCCAGTTCATTGGCTATATTTAAGAGGGAGTTAGATGTGGCCCTTGTGGCTAAGGGGATCAGAGGGTATGGAGAGAAGGCAGGTACGGAACGCTGAGTTCGATGACCAGCCATAATCATATTGAATGTGGTGCAGGCTCGAAGGGCCGAATGGCCTACTCCTGCACCTAATTTCTATGTTTCTATGTTTCTATGTTAGGGTCGCAATGATTCCATGCCTGATTCATGGAACAAACTGTCTACTCTGAGATCTTTCATTTCAAGAGATTTCCAGCAGGACACACAGAATCTATTGCTCAGAGTAGGGGAATGGAGAACCAGTGCACATAGGTTTAAGGTGAGGGGGCAAAAGATTTAATAAGAATCGGAGGAGTAACTGTTTCATGTAAAGGCTGGTTGGTGTATGAAACCAGCTGCCAGAGGAGGTAGTTGAGGCAGGAACTATCGCAACGTTTAAGAAACAGTTAGACAAGAACATGGATGGGACGGATTTAGAGGGATATGGGCCAAACGGAAGGTAGGTGGGACTAGTGCAGTTGGGACATGTTGGCCGGTTTGAGCAAATTGGGCCAAAGGGCCTGTTTCCTCACTGTAAGTCTCTATGACTCAATGATTCTCTGACACTATGATAGAGAAAAGGTTTTTGTAAATATTCGCATAGCCTCGTCGCTAATGCAGCTTCACTGGCTCATAGGCATAGATCTACGATTATTATTATCATGCACACAAAGATACAATGAAAAGCATAGTTTTGCATGTTTTGCAAACAGATTAGATATCCGATACATAAATACATATGTCAAACTCAAGTACAATAGATAGAACAAAGCGAAAGATATAAAGTGTAGAATAGAGTTCTCAGCATTGTATTGCAGCAGTTCCATAGACAAAGTCCAATGTCTGCAATGGGCTGGAGGTGAATCGGACAATATCCAAGCTTATAGAAGGACTGTGCAGAAGGCTGATAACAGTGGGAAGAATCTATTCCTGAACCTGGCTGTGTGCTCTTTCAAGTGGAATATGGAGAAGTGGGAATGACCGGAATGAGACAAGTTGGCTGATTTTAACAGACAATAGACAATAGGTGCAGGAATAGACCATTCGGCCCCTTGAGCCAGAACCACCATTCAATGTGATCATGGCTGATCATCCAAAATCAATAGCCCGTTCCTGCCTTTTTCCCATATCCCCTGATTCCGCTATCTTTTAGAGCCCTATCTAGCTCTCTCTTGAAAGTATCGAGAGAACCGGCCTCCACCGCTTTCTGAGGCAGAGAATTCCACAGACTCACAACTCTGTGTGAGAAAGTGTTTCCTCATCTCTGTTCTAAATGGCTTACCCCTTATTCTTAAACAGTGGCCCCTGGTTCTGGACTCCCCCAACATCGGGATCATGTTTCCTGCCTCTAGCGTGTCCAAACCCTTAATAATCTTACATGTTTCATTAAGATTCCCTCTCATCCTTCTAAACTCCAGAGTGTACAAGCCCAGCCGTTCCGTTCTCTCAGCATATGACAGTCCCGCCATCCCGGCATTTAACCTTGTAAACCTACGGTGCACTCTCTCAATAGCACGAATGTCCTTCCTCAAATTTGGAGACCAAATCTGCACACAGTACTCCAGGTGTGGTATCACTAGGGACCTGTACAACTGCAGAAGGACCTCTTTGCTCCTATACTCAACTCCCCTTGTTATGAAGGCCAACATGCCATTCGCAATAGCTACTTCCCCACAGCCATCAGGCTATTAAACTTAGCTCGGAACTCTGAACATTAATATCCCTCCATCTGTTATTTGCACTTTATTAATTTATTAATTCATGGGTGTATTTACCTATAGAATTGTAGTCAATGCCTTCTATGTTCTGTTGTGCTATGCAAAGAAAGATTTTCATTGTCCTGTCAGGGACACATGACAATAAACTCTTTTGACTTTGACTTTTGACTTTGGCTTTCTTCACTGCCTGCTGTGCCTGCATGCTTACTTTCATTAACTGATGAACAAGGACCCCCAGATCACGTTGTATTTCCCCTTTTCCCAACTTGACACCATTTAGGTAATAATCTACCTTCCTGTTTTTGCTACCAAAGTGGATGACCTCAAATTTTTTATTTTTTTTTGTATTCAATTTATTGTCATTATCTCATTTTAGAGACAACAAAATGGATTTTCCTTACAGTCAGTAACATAAAAGTAAATAATAAATAAAGAAACATTTTTTTTTTTAAAGCACAAACACAAAAGTCCACACACAACATAACCCCCACAGTGGCTCCAGAGTTAAGGAAGGGACCATAGTCCAGCCAGCCTCCCTGCCGATCTTCCCAGATGTTCACCCGTGGTCGGGGCCTCCCTCTTGCTGGGAACAATGCTCAGGCCCTCGCACTGGGAACGATGGAACCCCGACGGAGAAAATCCTCAGCGGCCCGGCCCTCCAGATCAGCCACCTCCCACCGGAGTCCGCGGCTCCCAAAGTCCACAGGCCAAGCCGGGCGGAGTCACAGGACTCCGCGATGTTGGTCAGCGCCGCCCGCGTTGGGAGCTCCACAAACCACAGTTCCGCGATGTCGGTGCAGCAGGCCCAGCACTCCGGAGCTCCAAACGGTGATCCCCGGTGAGGCATCGCCTGCCCCGTGATGTTTCCAACGCTACGCCGCTGCTGCTGGAGCTCTGGTCGGTCCCGGCAGGAACGGCCGCGCCAATCCAGTGGGTAGGCCACGAGGAGGGAGGGACGGCGAGGACGCGGCTCGAATAATAGTTGCATCCGCTCCAGGAAGTGACTGGAGGACGGTATCCCCCTTACCGTACCCTCTTCCCCTCACATAAAGACATTAAAAAAAACCCACAAAAAACGTCTTCAAACATAACAAAAAAACGAAAAGATACCGACTGAAGGTGGAGGCAGCTAGCAACAGCGCCACCGGATGTCCATCCACCGCTTTGTTATCCACATTAAACTGCATCTGCCATGCATCTGCCCACTCACCTAACCTGTCCAAGTCACCCTGCATTCTCATAGCACCCTCCTCACAGTTCACACTGCTACCCAGCTTTGTGTCATCTGCAAATGTGCTAATGTTACTTTGAATCCCTTCACCTAAATCATTGATGTATATTGTAAATAGCTGTGGTCCCAGCACCGAGCCTTGCAGTATCCCACTAGTCACTGCCTGCCATTCTGATAGGGACCTGTTAATCCCTACTCTTTGTTTCCTGTCTGCCAACCAATTTTCTATCCATGTCAGCACTCTACCCCCAATATCATGTGCCCTAATTTTGCCCACTAATCTCCTATGTGGGACCTTATCATATGCTTTCTGAAAGTCCAGGTGCACGACATCCACTGGCTCTCCCTTGTCCATTTTCCTAGTTACATCCTCTAAAAATTACAAAAGATTCAATGATTTTCAGAGGTGATCTGGTGTAGATGGAGTCAAAAGGAGGAAGTCTGGTCTGTGGCTACATCTGCAACTCTTTGCAATTTTTTTTCATGAGAATCCTTGGCTTATGATGGACAAAATTGAGAAGGTGCCTCCAGGAAGACACTGAGATTCTACTGTGAATTGCTTCTACTATGAGCTTGCACAGAGCATGGTTCTTGGGTGGTTACTTGGTCCTCCAAAATATTCCAACTGGAATTTAAACTGGAGGTGGTGAAGGGAGGGGTTTAGCCAGAGAGGGTTATTGGGAAGAAAGTGCCACTTTAAATTTAGTTGCATCTGGCTGGGCAACCGTGGCTTGGTGGAGATTATTCCATGCTTTAATAGTGCGTGGAAAGAACGAATTGCTGTACACATCTGTCTTTGAGGCTGGGACCACAAATTGGATCGAATGCCCTTGTCTGCTCCTAATTGGTTTGGGGTTGGTGTAGGTCTTGTGAACACTTCACAAGATGTTGTAGCATGCAAACACATCAGAGCACAGGACCTCTCGATATGACTGGTACAGGACAAGTTGCTGGTGATTTTTACTCCTAGGAACCCTCTACTCATCCCAATGAGGACTTCCTGCCTAACATGGCAGAGCTTGTGGATCAGACATGGGACAATTCAGATACTGCTGAATTGAAAGATTGAGAACAGAAGTTAGTTAGTTAGTTTAGTTAATTGTCATGTGTACCAAGGTATAATGTATTTATTTCATGGTAACCAGTCAGTGGAAAGACTATGCATGATTACAATGGAGCCGTCCACAGTGTAAAGATACGGGATAAAGGGAATAATGTTTATTACAAGATAAAGTCCAGTAAAGTTTGATTAAAGATAGTCCAAGCATCTTAAATTAGATGAATGGTAGCTCAGGACTGCTGTAATTGGTAGGATGGTTCGGTTGCCTGATAACAGCTGGGTAGAAACTGTCCCTGAGTCTGGAGGTATGCATTTATCACACTTCTGTACCTCTTGCCTGATGGGAGAGGGGAGAATAGGGACTGACTGGGGTGAGACCGGTCTTTAATTACGTTGCTGGCCTTGGTTTGTTGGTTTGTGTGATGGTCCACGATTCGCTGCAATTTCTTGCGGTGCTGGATGGAGTAAACTATGCTGTGATGCATCCCGATAAAATTCTTTCTATGGTGCATCTGTGGAAGTTGGTGAGAGTTGTTGGGGACATCCCAAACTTCCTAAGCTTCCAAGGATGTAGAGGCGTTGGTGTGTTCTCTCTTCGATATGGCTGATCCAGGACAAGTTGCTGGTAGAGAACTAGTAATCCTCAACTCTGAAGGAGTGTGTGAGAAGAGGAGAATTGGCTGAACGTGACGAAACAAAAAATAAACATATCATCAAATCATAGATTTTCTTCATGCTTGAGTTGGCTGCTTGAAAGACATTGAGCACAATCTCTGATCTTGCTCCATCACACTATTATTAATTATTCCCTGTTCACATATTATTCCATTCTGTTTTTCGACTTTAAGGCCATGAATGTCAATTCATAACAATCAAAAACAATGTTTGATGTCTCCCTTGCTTAATACGGAAAAAATACATTTGGCCAGCTATATGGATAGAAAGTTCAAATTTATTTGTCACATGCACCATAAGGTGCAGTGAAATGTAATTTACCATGCAGCGTTACAATTAAAAAAGGACATAAAACACAACATAATTCAACACAGACACCCACCACAGCATTCTTCATTGTGGTGGAAGGCAATACAGTTCAGACAGTCCTCCTCCTCCTTGTTCACCCATGGTCGGGGCCCTGAGCCTCTGTAGTCGCCGCTATGGACGGCCCGATGTTCAAGCGCTCTGGTCGGGAGGGTCGGAACATCAACGTTGGGACAGGTCAAGCAAACCCCGTGACCCGGAGCTCCTGAATCAGCCACCTCCTTACCAGAGACCACGGCTTCAAGATGTTGTAGGCCGCAGGCTGGCGTTCTCCCTTAAGAATCTTAAGTAAGAAATTAGAAAAGCTAAAAGAAGATATGAGGTTGCTTTGGCCATTAAGGTGAAAGTAAATCCAAAGGGTTTCTACAGCTATATTAATAGCAAAAGGATAACAAGGGATAAAATTGGTCCATTGGAGAGAGCGAGTGGACAGCTATCTGCAGAGCCAAAAGAGATGGGGGAGATATTGAACAATTTATTTTCTTCGGTATTCACCAAGGAGAAGGATATTGAATTATGTGAGGTAAGGGAAACTAGTAGAGTAGCTATGGATACTATGAGTTTCAAAGTAAAAGAAGTACTGGCACTTTTGAAAAATATAAAAGTGGATAAGTCTCCAGGTCCTGACAGGATATTCCCTAGGACATTGAGGGAAGTTAGTGTAGAAATAGCCGGGGCTATGACAGAAATATTTCAAATGTCATTAGAAACGGGAATAGTCCCCGAGGATTGGCGTACTGCGCATGTTGTTCCATTGTTTAAAAAGGGTTCTAAAAGTAAACCTAGCAATTATAGACCGGTTAGTTTGACTTCAGTGGTGGGAAAATTAATGGAAAAGATACTTAGAGATAATATATATAATATATTAGATAATATATATAAGGATAGGCGATTCTGTGGACGCAGTCGGGAGACCAGGATGGTGGTCTGCCTCCCTGGTGCCAAGGTCTTGGACGTGTCTAAACGTGTCCAAGATATCCTCAAATCAGAGGGAGAGGAGCCTGAGGTCGTGGTACATATAGGTACCAATGACATAGGTAAAAAAAGAGAAGAGGTCCTGAAGGGAGGATTTAAGGACTTGGGAGGAGAGTTGAGGAAAAGGACCAAAAAGGTAACAATCTCAGGATTACTGCCTGTGCCACGTGACAGTGAGAGTAGAAATGAAGCAAGGTGGAGGATAAATGCTTGGCTGAAAGACTGGTGCAGAGGGCAGGGATTCAAGTTTCTGGATCATTGGGACTTCTTTTGGGGTAGGTGGGACCTGTACAGAAAGGATGGGTTGCACTTGAACCCGAGGGGGACCAATATCCTAGCGGGGAAATTTGCAAAGGCCACTGGGGAGACTTTAAACTAGAATGGTTGGGGCGAGGGATGCAAATAGCAAAAGCTAGTAGACAGAATGGGAGGCAGGAAGCAGAAAAGGGAAGCACTCGGACACAAGAGGAGAAAGAAAAAAAAGGAAATAAACAGAGAATAAGAGATGGGGGGTTTCTTAAATGTGCATATTTTAATGCTAGGAGCATTGTAAGAAAGGTGGATGAGCTTAGAGTCTGGATAGACACCTGGAAGTATGATGTTGTGGCGATCAGTGAAACATGGTTGCAGGAGGGCTGTGATTGGAAACTAAATATTCCAGGATTTCGTTGCTTCAGGTGTGATAGAATTGGAGGGGCAAGAGGTGGAGGTGTTGCATTGCTAGTCAGGGAAGATATTACAGCAGTGCTTTGGCAGGATAGATTGGAGGGCTCATCTAGGGAGGCTATTTGGGTGGAACTTAGAAGTGGGAAAGGTGTAGCAACACTTATAGGGGTATATTATAGACCGCCAAATGGGGAACGAGAATTGGAAGAGCAAATATGTAAAGAGATAGCAGATATTAGTAGTAAGCACAAGGTAGTGATTGTGGGAGATTTCAACTTTCCACACATAGACTGGGAAACACATTCTGTAAATGGGCTGGATGGTTTGGAGTTTGTAAAATGTGTGCAGGATAGTTTTTTGCAGCAATACATAGAGGTGCCTACTAGAGGAGGGGCAGTGCTGGACCTCCTGTTAGGAAATGAGACGGGACAGGTGGTGGAGGTATGCGTAGGGGAGCACTTCGGGTCCAGTGATCACAATACCATTAGTTTCAATATAATTATGGAGAAGGACAGAACTGGGCCTAGGGTTGAGATTTTTGATTGGAGAAAGGCTAACTTTAACGAGATGCGAGATGATTTAAAAGGAGTGAACTGGGACATTTTGTTTTATGGGAAAGATGTAGAGGAGAAATGGAGGACATTTAAAGGGGAAATTTTAAGAGTACAAAATCTTTATGTTCCTGTTCGGTTGAAAGGAACCAGTAAAAATTGGAAAGAGCCCTGGTTTTCAAGGGAAATTGGACATCTTGTTCGGAAAAAGAGGGAGATCTACAATAATTATAGGCAGCATGAAGTAAATGATGTGCTTGAGGAGTATAAGGAATGTAAAAAGAATCTAAAGAAAGAAAGTAGAAAAGCTAAAAGAAGATATGAGGTTGCTTTGGCAAGTAAGGTGAAAGTAAATCCAAAGGGTTTCTACAGCTATGTTAATAGCAAAAGGATAACAAGGGATAAAATTGGTCCATTGGAGAGACCGAGTGGACAGCTATCTGCAGAGCCAAAAGAGATGGGGGAGATATTGCACAATTTCTTTTCTTCGGTATTCACCAAGGAGAAGGATATTGAATTATGTGAGGTAAGGGAAACTAGTAGAGTAGCTATGGATACTATGAGTTTCAAAGTAAAAGAAGTACTGGCACTTTTGAAAAATATAAAAGTGGATAAGTCTCCAGGTCCTGACAGGATATTCCCTAGGACATTGAGGGAAGTTAGTGTAGAAATAGCCGGGGCTATGACAGAAATATTTCAAATGTCATTAGAAACGGGAATAGTCCCCGAGGATTGGCGTACTGCGTATGTTGTTCCATTGTTTAAAAAGGGTTCTAAAAGTAATCCTAGCAATTATAGACCGGTTAGTTTGACTTCAGTGGTGGGCAAATTAATGGAAAAGATACTTAGAGATAATATATATAAGTATCTGGATAAAGAGGGTCTAATTAGGAACAGTCAACATGGATTTATGCCTGGAAGGTCATGTTTGACTAATCTTCTTGAATTTTTTGAAGAGGTTACTAGGGAAATTGACGAGGGTAAAGCAGTGGATGTTGTCTATATGGACTTCAGTAAGGCCTTTGACAAGGTTCCTCATGGAAGGTTGGTTAAGAAGGTTCAACTGTTGGGTATAAATGCAGGAATAGCAAGATGGATTCAACAGTGGCTGAATGGGAGAAGCCAGAGGGTAATGGTGGATGGCTGTTTGTCAGGTTGGAGGCAGGTGACTAGTGGGGTGCCTCAGGGATCTGTGTTGGGTCCTTTGTTGTTTGTCATGTACATCAATGATCTGGATGAAGGGGTGGTAAATTGGATTAGTAAGTATGCAGATGATACCAAGATAGGGGGTGTTGTGGATAATGAAGAGGATTTCCAAAGTCTACAGAGTGATTTAGGCCAGTTGGAAAAATGGGCTGAAAGATGGCAGATGGAGTTTAATGCTGATAAATGTGAGGTGCTACACCTTGGCAGGACAAATCAAAATAGGACGTACATGGTAAACGGTAGGGAATTGAAGAATACAGTTGAACAGAGGGATCTGGGAATAACCGTGCATAGTTCCTTGAAGGTAGAATCTCATATAGATAGGGTGGTAAAGAAAGCTTTTGGTATGCTAGCCTTTATAAATCAGAGCATTGAGTATAGAAGCTGGGATGTAATGTTAAAATTGTACAAGACGTTGGTGAGACCAAATCTGGAGTATGGTGTACAATTTTGGTCGCCCAATTATAGGAAGGATTTCAACAAAATAGAGAGGGTACAGAGGAGATTTACTAGAATGTTGCCTGGGTTTCAACAGCTAAGTTACAGAGATAGGTTGAATAAGTTAGGTCTTTATTCTCTGGAGCGCAGAAGGTTAAGGGGTGACTTGATAGAGGTCTTTAAAATGATGAGAGGGATAGACAGAGTTAATGTGGACAAGCTTTTCCCTTTGAGAATAGGGAAGATTCAAACAAGAGGACATGACTTTAGAATTAAGGGACAGAGGTTTAGGGGTAACATGAGGGGGAACTTCTTTACTCAGAGAGTGGTAGCGGTGTGGAATGAGCTTCCAGTGGAAGTGGTGGCGGCAGGTTCGTTGGTATCATTTCAAAATAAATTGGATAGGCATATGGATGAGAAGGGTATGGAGGGTTATGGTATGAGTGCAGGCAGGTGGGACTAAGGGAAAAAAGTTGTTCGGCACGGACTTGAAGGGCCGAGATGGCCTGTTTCCGTGCTGTAATTGTTATATGGTTATATGGTTATCTGGATAAAGAGGGTCTAATTAGGAACAGTCAACATGGATTTTTTGCCTGGAAGGTCATGTTTGACTAATCTTCTTGAATTTTTTGAAGAGGTTACTAGGGAAATTGACGAGGGTAAAGCAGTGGATGTTGTCTATATGGACTTCAGTAAGGCCTTTGACAAGATTCCTCATGGAAGGTTGGTTAAGAAGGTTCAACTGTTGGGTATAAATGCAGGAATAGCAAGATGGATTCAACAGTGGCTGAATGGGAGAAGCCGGAGGGTAATGGTGGATGGCTGTTTGTCAGGTTGGAGGCAGGTGACTAGTGGGGTGCCTCAGGGATCTGTGTTGGGTCCTTTGTTGTTTGTCATGTACATCAATGATCTGGATGAAGGGGTGGTAAATTGGATTAGTAAGTATGCAGATGATACCAAGATAGGGGGTGTTGTGGATAATGAAGAGGATTTCCAAAGTCTACAGAGTGATTTAGGCCAGTTGGAAAAATGGGCTGAAAGATGGCAGATGGAGTTTAATGCTGATAAATGTGAGGTGCTACACCTTGGCAGGACAAATCAAAATAGGACGTACATGGTAAACGGTAGGGAATTGAAGAATACAGTTGAACAGAGGGATCTGGGAATAACCGTGCATAGTTCCTTGAAGGTAGAATCTCATATAGATAGGGTGGTAAAGAAAGCTTTTGGTATGCTAGCCTTTATAAATCAGAGCATTGAGTATAGAAGCTGGGATGTAATGTTAAAATTGTACAAGACGTTGGTGAGACCAAATCTGGAGTATGGTGTACAATTTTGGTCGCCCAATTATAGGAAGGATTTCAACAAAATAGAGAGGGTACAGAGGAGATTTACTAGAATGTTGCCTGGGTTTCAACAGCTAAGTTACAGAGATAGGTTGAATAAGTTAGGTCTTTATTCTCTGGAGCGCAGAAGGTTAAGGGGTGACTTGATAGAGGTCTTTAAAATGATGAGAGGGATAGACAGAGTTAATGTGGACAAGCTTTTCCCTTTGAGAATAGGGAAGATTCAAACAAGAGGACATGACTTTAGAATTAAGGGACAGAGGTTTAGGGGTAACATGAGGGGGAACTTCTTTACTCAGAGAGTGGTAGCGGTGTGGAATGAGCTTCCAGTGGAAGTGGTGGCGGCAGGTTCGTTGGTATCATTTCAAAATAAATTGGATAGGCATATGGATGAGAAGGGTATGGAGGGTTATGGTATGAGTGCAGGCAGGTGGGACTAAGGGAAAAAAGTTGTTCGGCACGGACTTGAAGGGCCGAGATGGCCTGTTTCCGTGCTGTAATTGTTATATGGTTATATGGTTATCTGGATAAAGAGGGTCTAATTAGGAACAGTCAACATGGATTTTTTGCCTGGAAGGTCATGTTTGACTAATCTTCTTGAATTTTTTGAAGAGGTTACTAGGGAAATTGACGAGGGTAAAGCAGTGGATGTTGTCTATATGGACTTCAGTAAGGCCTTTGACAAGATTCCTCATGGAAGGTTGGTTAAGAAGGTTCAACTGTTGGGTATAAATGCAGGAATAGCAAGATGGATTCAACAGTGGCTGAATGGGAGAAGCCAGAGGGTAATGGTGGATGGCTGTTTGTCAGGTTGGAGGCAGGTGACTAGTGGGGTGCCTCAGGGATCTGTGTTGGGTCCTTTGTTGTTTGTCATGTACATCAATGATCTGGATGAAGGGGTGGTAAATTGGATTAGTAAGTATGCAGATGATACCAAGATAGGGGGTGTTGTGGATAATGAAGAGGATTTCCAAAGTCTACAGAGTGATTTAGGCCAGTTGGAAAAATGGGCTGAAAGATGGCAGATGGAGTTTAATGCTGATAAATGTGAGGTGCTACACCTTGGCAGGACAAATCAAAATAGGACGTACATGGTAAACGGTAGGGAATTGAAGAATACAGTTGAACAGAGGGATCTGGGAATAACCGTGCATAGTTCCTTGAAGGTAGAATCTCATATAGATAGGGTGGTAAAGAAAGCTTTTGGTATGCTAGCCTTTATAAATCAGAGCATTGAGTATAGAGCTGGGATGTAATGTTAAAATTGTACAAGGCATTGGTGGGACCAAATCTGGAGTATGGTGTACAATTTTGGTCGCCCAATTATAGGAAGGATATCAACAAAATAGAGAGGGTACAGAGGAGATTTACTAGAATGTTGCCTGGGTTTCAACAGCTAAGTTACAGAGATAGGTTGAATAAGTTAGGTCTTTATTCTCTGGAGCGCAGAAGGTTAAGGGGGGACTTGATAAAGGTCTTTAAAATGATGAGAGGGATAGACAGAGTTGATGTGGACAAGCTTTTCCCTTTGAGAATAGGGAAGATTCAAACAAGAGGACATGACTTTAGAATTAAGGGACAGAGGTTTAGGGGTAACATGAGGGGGAACTTCTTTACTCAGAGAGTGGTAGCGGTGTGGAATGATCTTCCAGTGGAAGTGGCGGCGGCAGGTTCGTTGGTATCATTTAAAAATAAATTGGATAGGCATATGGATGAGAGGGGTATGGAGGGTTATGGTATGAGTACAGGCAGGTGGGACTAAGGGAAAAAAGTTGTTCGGCACGGACTTGAAGGGCCGAGATGGCCTGTTTCCGTGCTGTAATTGTTATATGGTTATATGGTTATATGGTTCTGAGCTCTTCTCCGGAGGTCCCCGGCAAGGGATCACCCACTCCACGATGGAAGGACCACTCCATGTCTGCTGCCAGAAGCTCCATAGACCGAGGCTCCAAGATGTTGTAGGCCGCAGGCGAGCGGTCGGAGCGCTTCTCCGGTGACCCCCGGCAAGGGGATCTGCGATGTTAAAAGTCCCCACTGGGCCGCCGCTGAAGCTCCGGTAAGGCCGCACCAATTCCCCCACCACCACCTCCACACAGGACCTACAGAGGAACACTAAAACATACTTTGGGACATACTAAAAAAAAAAAAAAATTCTAAACAATGAACCCGCTGCAGGTGAGGCAGCCGGCTCGCAGCACCACCAAAACCGGAACTGGAAACATAGAAACATAGAAAATGGATGCAGGAGGAGGCCATTTCGAGCCAGCACCACCATTCATGGTGATCATGTCTGATCATCCATGATTAGTAACCCGTGCCTGCCTTCTCTCCATATCCCTTGATTCCGTTAGCCATAAGAGCGCTCTCTAACTCTTGAATACATCATAATTGGAAAGCTTCAGAAGAATATGGGCCAAATGCCGGCGGGTGGGGCTAGTGGAGATGGGGCATCTTGGTCGGCATGGGTAACTTGGGCCAAAGGGCCAGTTTCCAAGCTTGATACTATGACTAACGCTATGATACATGCTATAGGAAAATTTCAAACACAGATATGGGGTGAGTGCTATTAAATCATTGGTGATCATTCGAAATGAGTATGACTGTCCTCACCTCTCCATAGGGTTGTCTACTTGTGGGTTAGGATGGATTCCCTATGTGGAGGACGCCTGTGCGTGGCTTTGTTTGACGTGGGGAGAATGGTACACAGAGAGAGCCACCCCACTGTCCTTGGCAGATCTGGGTCAGGATCCAGTGGCATGGAGTCCAAGACGACCGGAGACCCTTTTCTGCTGCAGCCTTCATCCGCCTTCCCAGCCGTTGTGATGCTCCACTAAAGTGTGCCATCATCCTCCCTCCGTCTGTTCCACCGTTGAGGTCTTGGTTGGACTGCTCCTTGTCAGAGATCTCCCCCTCGACCTTACCACATAGCTCCAGACGGCATCGCTCTCAGGATCTGAGGACCACGCAACCTTCTCGACCACGACAAGGTGACAATCCACAGAGAAGAAAAAACCACTGCATCAGTCAATAAGTTAAAAACAGCTCGGGACATGCAGCTGGATGGACAGCAAACAGTCTATTTACTCACAAACAAATCCTATTTGAAGAGCTCACCACTTCAAACAGAGCGGAGGTCAGGAACAGATCTGCTATACTATAGTAAACAGTGTTGGTCTCCCAGCAGATAAGGAAATGTTGCTGACTGGCCCGTTCCAGACTGCAGGAGTACGTGATGAAGGATGGATTGAAGCTTGGTCACATCTACATTTCTCATCCCACTTAGATCTGAGGTCACTTCTCATTCTTTTATCTGCATCATGAGATGTTGCCTGCTCTTTCTTCTACCAAATGGTGATCTGTTTTCAATAATCACAGTCTGCATTTCAGAGAAGAACCAATTCTTACCTGTTGAACTTATTCTCCGACACATGGAGATTGGCCATCAGTTGCCATTCAGATGCCTTCATATGTTTACGTTCAGAAGTCATAGGAGCAGAGTTAGGCCATTCGGCCCATTCAATCATGGCTGATCCCATATTTCCATCTCAACCCCATTCCCCTGCCTTCTCCCCATAAGCCCTGACACCCGTACAAAACAAGAATCTATCATTTTCCATCTTGATCTCCAACCCAATGATGGGTCGTCTTGTCCGGAATGACACCTCAAGGATGGAAGTTTACAATAATAAACAAACGGCAAAACATAGAAACATAGAAACATAGAAAAATAGGTGCAGGAGTAGGCCATTCGGCCCTTCGAGCCTGCACCGCCATTCAATATGATCATGGCTGATCATCCAACTCAGTATCCCATACCTGCCTTCTCGTCATACCCCCTGATCCCTTTAGCCACAAGAGCCACATTCAACTCCCTCTTGAATATAGCCAATGAACTGGCCTCAACGACCTTCTGTGGCAGAGAATTCCAGAGACTCGCCACTCTCTGTGTAAAGAATGTTTTCCTCATCTCGGTCGTAAAGGAATTCTCCCTTATCCTTAGACTCTGACCCCTTGTTCTGGACTCCCCAACATCAGGAACAATCTTCCTGCATCTAGCTTGTCCAACCCCTTAAGAATTTTGTAAGTTTCTATAAGATCCACCCTCAATCTTCTAAATTCCAGTGAGTACAAGCCGAGTCTATCCAGTCTTTCTTCATATGAAAGTCCCGACATCCCAGGAATCAGTCTGGTGAATCTTCTCTGAACCCCCTCTATGGCAAGAATGTCTTTCCTCAGATTTGGAGACCAAAACTGTATGCAATACTCCAGGTGTGGTCTCACCAAAACCCAGTACAACTGCAGTAGAACCTCCCTGCTCCTATACTCAAATCCTTTTGCTATGAATGCTAACATACCATTTGCTAACATATGCTAACATAACATAATGCTAATGCTAACATAACATAAAGTAAAGTAGGAGAAAAGGATCAAATAGCAAAGTGCCAAAAGCTTGTCACTCTACCTCGGAACACGTGACAATAAACAAAACTAAACTAAACTAGCTTCTTAAGCTTTCTCCGCCATCCACTTAAAATCACCTCTGGTCTGACCTTGATGTCAGCCTCACTTTTCTGCCTGCTCTGCTCATCCTTATAATTCCACTCAATGCCAAAAAACCACCACAGCCTTGAATCCATTCAAATAACTCAAATGCTCAAGCTATGTCCAAAATGAACTTGCATGATTTGGTCTGGCTCATCGCGCTCTCAAGGACGGCTGCGCGAGGCGCCCCTGAAGGACAAAGGTGCACTTTCGAGAAGAGAGACGTCGGTTCGCAGGTCAACCCGCATGCCCAAGGGAAGGTGACGGCTGGAGGCCCTGCAGCAGCCTGAGGCTCGACTGGAGTGAGCATCGCTCATAATATCTAGAGCGTGGACTGGATTCTGAATATGGTGCCAAAACATGGCACTTCTTACACTTAATGGGTCTGTCCCTCTTAGGTGACTCTTTAGGCGACTGCCAGAGACTAATTTTAATGGAATTCACTTACGACACCTGGCGACAACCTACGACAGCACCTACAACAGCCTAAGACAACACCTATTTCAACCTATGTCAACCTACGACAGCAAACATTTGAGCCACTGTCGCCAAAAAATTTTCAACTTTGAAAATTTTCCAGCCTGTAGTCGCCCCAAAAATCGCCTAAGTGGGACAGGCTCATTAGGATCAGTCGGCTATTTCTGTAAGATTTACTTTGTGGAATTCTTTGCCACAGAAGGCTGTGGAGGCCAAGGCAGTAGATATATTTAAGGCAGAGATAGGTAGATTCTTGATTAGCACGGGTGTCGAGGGTTATGGGGAGAAGGCAGGAAAATGGGGTTAGGAAGGAGAGATAGATCAGTCATGATTGAATGGCGGAGTGCACTTGGTGGGCCGAATGACCTTTTTCTGCTCCTATCAGTTATGACCTAATCAGGGATGTGATTGGGTATGACTGGACTGTTTGTAAGAAAATAATTTTACTGTGCGTTTACACTTAGCACACGTGACAATAAAAACACCATTGAACCGTTGAACAAAGGGATGTTACAGGTCCGAGATTGGCCTTGTGACATTCTGTTATTCATCTTTTGTAAGTACAGTAGAGGCTCTTGCCCACTTGATGAAAGAGGAACTTTGGATCGATTGGAGTCTTAGCAATGAGAGTAAACATGGAAATCGCAAACAGGGCTGAGGCAATCGTCTGCTGAAGACTCAGTTCCCTGCCTGCATGTTGAGCTTTCTTACACTTTGTTAATGCTTTTCACTGCTTAGCCATTTCCTGTATCACCGCTATATTATGCTTTCTTTGAGTTATAGAGTTATAGAATCACACAGTAAAAATACAGGCCCTTCGGCCCAACCTGCTCGCGACGATCAGGATGCCCCACCTATACTATAGTTCCACCTGCCCATGTTTTGATTTTGAGTTTGGTTGATTGTCACACGTACCAAGTTACAGTGAAAAGCTTTTGTTGCATGCTAACCAGCCAGCAGAGAGACTGTCTGGTGAAGCATGATTACAATTGAGCTGTCCATAGTGCACAGATATAATGTTGAGTTAAGTTAATAAAGTTAAGTGCAAGATAAAGTCAGTAATGTCCGATTAAAGGTAGTCCAATCAGGTAGATAGCAGTTCAGAACTGCTCTCTAGTTGTTGGTAGGATGGTTCAGTCGCCTGATAACAGCTGGGAAGAAACTGTCCCTAAATCTGGAGGTGTTTGGCCAATATCACTCTCAATATTTCCTATCCATGTACCCTGAGTCCTTAAGTCCTGCATGGATTTGTGTACTCCTTCAATGTCCCTGTGGTTTTAACTTTCATTTGAATCAAAGTTCTCATGTCCAGATAAACACAAACACGCCGGAGTAACTCAAAGGGACGAGTACAGAGAGAGAGAGAGTACAGCGGAGATTTACTAGAATGTTGCCTGGGTTCCAGCAACTAAATTACAGAGAAAGGTTGAACAAGTTAGGTCTTTATTCTTTGGAGCGCAGAAGGTTAAGGGGGGACTTGACTGAAGTCTTTAAAATGATGAAAGGGATAGACAGAGTTGACATGGATAAGCTTTTCCCATTGAGGGTAGGGAAGATTCAAACAAGAGGGCATGGCATGAGAATTAAGGGACAGAAGTTTAGGGGTAACATGAGGGGGAACTTCTTTACACAGTGGTGGCTGTGTGGAATGCAGAAGTGGTGGAGGCAGGATCGATTTTAACATTTAAAAGTAAAGCGGATAGGTATATGGACGGGAAGGGAATGGAGGGGTATGGTCTGAGTGCAGGTAGATGGGACTAGGGGAAAATAAATGGTCGGCACGGATTGGAAGGGCCGAGAAGGCCTGTTACCGTGCTGTAATTGTTATATGGTTATATGGTTATATGGGCAGACAGCATCTCTGGAGAGAAGGAATGGGTGACGTTTCGGGAGAAGACCCTTCTTCAGACACCAGCATCTGCAGTTCCTTCTGAAGACCAGTTCCTTCCTATTTCCATTCCTTCTCTCCAGAGATGTTGCCTGTCCCGCTGAGTTACTCCAGAGTTTTGTGTCTATCTTCGGTCAAACCAGCATCTGCATTTCCATCCTGCACTTCTCATGTCCTTCAATGGAAAATGAAAATGAAATGGAAGTCTTGATTTTTAATGGCGTCCTTCCACAACAGCTGGTCATTGAGTGATGAAATTCTTTTGATCTCTGTTCATGTTGCAATCTAATTGAAAACCAGAGCAACGGTTCTCTGCTGAGTTGCCCACAGAACTTTCAGGTAGTTTGTTGTCGTAAAGTTGTTTGAAGAATAAACCTTGGTCTAAGTACCCGAGCCAACTCTTTATTTCTTGAGAAAGAATGCAATGGGACATTTTCCAACCAAGTCACGGGGAAAAACAGAAAAATGAATAGAACTGTAGATTCATAGAGTCGTACAGCATGAGAACGATGTCCATTCCAGCCCTCATGTACCCATTCTTGTCAATCCCATTTAGACAATAGTCAAGACAATAGGTGCAGGAGTAGGCCATTTGCCCCTTCGAGCCAGCACCGCCATTCAATGTGATCATGGCTGGTCATTCCCAATCAGTACCCCGTTCCTGCCTTCTCCCCAATTCCCTTGACTCCGCTATCTTTAAGAGCCCTATCTAACTCTCTTGAAAGTATCCAGAGAACCGACCTCTACCGCCCTCTGAGGCAGAGAATTCCACAGACTCACAACTCTCTGTGTGAAAAAGTGTTTCCTTATTCCCGTTCTAAATGGCTTACCCCTTATTCTTAAACTGTGTCCCCTGGTTCTGGATCCAGATTCCATCCATGTTCTAGATTGTGGGTTGAAGAACCAGTTCCTGTGTTGCACTCTTTTACGTTTTATCTTCTACATTTCTTCTTCAATACCATATCTATCTGTGCCGCTGACTCCAAGGATTGCAAGATATGTGCACAAATCCTCCACCGTTCTATAGTAGTCCCTCAGGTCCTGCCATTCACTGCTGATGTTCTAGTGGATCACGTCGCAAATTCTAGGGATTAAATTCCATCTGCCATTATTACTGCTTATTTTATCGTTCTTTTGCCCAGTCTATCTTCCCCACTCTCAACAAGACCGTTGACCCAACCAACCAACCAATCTATCACACAGACCAGACTTCTCACCAATGATTCTATCTACACCTCACGCTGCCTCGGCAAGGCAGCAAATAATCAAAGTCTTGTTCCACCCCGGACTTTCCTTCTCCTCCATGCTCCTGTGTAACAGAAGGCACACGAGGCACAGGGTGCAGAATATAGTTCTCAGCATTGAAAGCGCACACCACTAGACTCAAGAACAGCTTCATCCCCTCTTTCATCGGGCTTCTGAATGTTCCTTCCATAAGCTAGTGTGCTGTTACTTCACCTTTACCCCATTGTGAACATTGGGCTTGGTCCATGCAAGTGATGCGTTACAGCGCTCTACAATGCTGACAACTATATTCTGCATTTTGTTATCTTCCCCTTTATATAATGTACTTGAGTTTGACAAATGTATTTAAGTACGGGATATCTGATTAGTCACAAGAGCATGCAAAACAAAGCATTTCACTGCACCTCGGTACATGTGACAACAATAAAGCTAAATTTAAGACCTAAACCTTTGTTTAACTCAAAAGTCAAAGTCAAAAGAGTTTATTGTCATGTGTCCCTGACAGGACAATGAAAATCTTTCTTTGCATAGCACAACAGAACATAGAAGGCATTGACTACAATTCTATACATAAATACACCCATGACTTAATAAATTATCCTGACAGATCAGATATAAAAAAGATGGCACGGTGGCGCAGCAGTAGAGTTGCCTCCTTTCAGCACCAGAGGCCCAGGTCCGATCCTGGCAACTAGTGCTGTCTGTATGGAGGTTTGTATGTTCTCCCCGTGACCTGCGTGGGTTTTCTCCGGGAACTCCCACGCTTCAAAGACGTACAGGTTTACAGATTAATTGGCTTCGGTATAATTGTAAATTATCCCTAGTGTTTATAGGATAGAGTTTGTGTGTGGATATCGCTGGTCGGCGCAGACTCGATTGGCTGAAGGGCCTGTTTTGGCACTGTATCACTTCAGTAAATATATTTTGAACTGAAGTCTCTGGAGAGGGACTAGTTTCCACAATTCTATCTCAGAAATGAGACTACTAATGTTGAGCCGTGGATGACACCACAGACATTTAGCTGTGCAAAGGAAAACCTTTCTGTCATCAAATCTTGCTTGAGTTGTATTTATTATTTATGCTTAAATCCTCCCAAGTGCCTGCACAGTTCAAGCTATAACAATTCTATCTATTTTATCTAGATCGCTTACCATTTCTAAAGGTCTAAAATTTGTCCCACCTCTGCTGAATAATATATATTGTGCCATTAAATTTAAGTCCAGGAATATATTCCTCTCATGCCTTCAGGGTGCAGAATACATTTCACAGACTTGTCTTGCCATTCGGTTTTTACTATGGCTTTTCGCTTTCTATGGGACACTTAAATATGTCATATTAGTGCTACAATGACACAGATTAATGTTGTTCATGAACTGGATTGAGGTCACTAAGTTGGTTTTTCAAACTGGCTTCTGGAAAGTTGCGAAGAAAATCCCTGATTTCGGTGAGATGGCGATGCGTTCCACAACAAAGGAAGTCACTAGAAAAACTCTCTCGAGTTTGCAAAAACAGTTGTAGCTTTTGGTAGTCAATCATTTTGAGCACTGTAGGAGAGGTACTGTATGGTGTTCCAACCTAATCGTGTTTAGCTATGTTGGTGAGGCCGCATTTTGACTATTGCGGAGAGATGTGAATCCATGCAACTCTTTGCCGCAGACGGCAATGGAGGCCAATTCACTGGATGTTTTCAAGAGAGAGTTAGATTTAGCTCTTAGGGCTAAAGGAATCAAGGGACCGGAGCCAGCTGCCTACCCCTTTTCGGGGTTACGTCCGCGCCCATGTGGTACTAGAAAGGGACTACGCACTGTCCATGGGCACCCTGGGTGTTTTCCAGGACTGCTGGGCACTGCGGGGGGTTGAATGCATCCTGGACAAGGACTGTAATACAGTTGTTTACTTGGTATGTTTGTTTGTCTTGTACTATGGTGATGGGTTCTGTTTTGTTTTATTGTGTTGTAATTAAAATACTACTTTAATATTTGAATAAATATTTTTGATTAAAAAAAAAGGAATCAAGAGATATGGGGAAAAAGCAGGAATGGGGTACTGATTTTGGATGATCAGCCATGATCATATTGAATGGCGGTGCTGGATCGAAGGGCTGAATGTGTTTTGTGTCTATCTTTGGTGCAAACCAGCATCTGAAGTTCCTTCCTACACATGATCACAAATAGCTTGTACAATTCCGTTCCTGAAAAGTTGCTCAAAAGACTTAGTTCAGGTTAGTTTGTGGTCATGTGTACCGAGGTACAGTGAAAAGCTTTGTTGCATGCTAACCAGTCGGCGGAAAGACAATACATGATTACAATTGAGCCGTTTACACATACATGATAAGGGAATAATGTTTAGTGCAAGTTAGAGCCAGTAAAGTCCGATCAAAGATGGACCGAGGGTCACCAATGAGGTCGATCAAAGTTCAGCACTGCTCTCTGGCTGTGGTTGGATGATCAGTTGCCTGTTAACAGCTGGGAAGAAACTGTCCCTGAATCTGGTGATGACCGTTTCCACACTTCTACAGCTGCTCCTCGACCTACGACGGGGTTACCTTCCAATAAACCCATCGTAAATCGAAAATTTTGTAAGTTGAAAATGCATTTTGATCACTTGACCAGAAGTGACGTGTGGCTCGCTGCCGTTGTCGAGATATCGTAAATCGAAGCATCGTAAATCAGGGAGCATCTGTGTACCTTTTGCCTGATGGGAGGGATGAGTTGAGGGAGTGCCAGGGTGTGACTCATCCTTGATTATGCTGCTGGCCTTGTCGAGGCAGCCGGAGGTGTAAATTGAGTCAAGGGAAGGAAGATTGGTTTGTGTGATGGTCTGGGCTGCGTTCATAATTTGTTGCAATTTCTTACCTCATCAGTAGCGATGCATAGAAACATAGAAAATAGGTGCAGGAGTAGGCCATTCGGCCCTTCGAACCTCCACCGCCATTCAATATGATCATGGCTGATCATCCAACTCAGTATCGCGTACCTTCTCTCCATACACCCTGATCCCTCTGGCCATAAGGGCCACATCTAACTCCCTCTTAAATATAGCCAATGAAATGGCCAATGAACTGGCCTCAACTACCTTCTGTGGCAGCGTGAACATAGCTTCTTGCTCATATAAATCATAGATGACGAGGGAAATCTGTACAAACTGCACTCTGAGAGCTGCTGATAAAACTATTAGCAGGCACACCAATTCTTATGGCTTAGCTGGCTCAAGTTGTCTTTCTACATCTCTTAAATATTTGAAGCAATTATAAATTGAATAAATTATTAATTAAGAACATCTATTTATTTTAGAAAAAATCTTATGGAAAATATTCAGATTAACGATTTAAAATATTTAAAGATACTCTTTAAAATTTTACTGAAACACTGCCATGCTGAGAATGGGTGGCAGGGTGGTGCAGCGGTTAAGCTACTGCCTCTCATCACTAGAGACCCGGGTTCGATCCTGACCACAGGTGCCGTCTGTACGGAGTTTGAACGTTCCCCCAGTGACCTGCCGGGGTTTTCTCCAACATCTTCGGTTTCCTCCCACACTCCAAAGACGTACAGGTTTATAGGTTAATTGGCTTGGTATAAATGTAAAATTGTCCTGAGTGTGTATAGGGTAGCGTTAATGTGTGGGGATCACTGGTCAGTGGGCCAAAGTGTCTGTTTCTCCACTGTATCTTCAAACTAAACTAAACTAAACTAAACTAAACTAAACTAAACTAAACTAAGTAAGTAAGTTTATTGGCCAAGTATTCAGATACAAGTAATTTGCCTTGGTGCTCCGCCCACAAGTAACAACATGACATACAGTAACAGTCACGAATGACTCAGAAAACACTAAACATTAATAATAATAAGACATTAATGATAAAACACCATTGATCGAGCATGTGAACCAACAAAATACCAGATCAAAGGGAGGCTACAGAATTTTGGCTGTTGAGTAGAGCAACTACTCGTGGATAAAAATTGTTTTTATGTCTGGCTATGGAAGCTTCAATCCGGAGTTGCCTTCCAGAGGGAACTGATTCAAAGAGTTTGTGGCCAGGGTGAGAGGCGTCAGAGATGATCTTTCCCGCTCGCTTCCTGGCCCTTGCAGTGTACAGTTCTATACTACAACTATATTCTGCACTCTGTATCTTCCCCTTTGCACTACCAAGTGTACTTGATTATTATTTGATTGTATCTAAGTATGGTACATCTGATCTGTTTGAACAACATTCAAAACTTGGGCGGCACAGTGGCTTGCAGCGCCAAAGAACTGGGTTCGATCCCGACTACGGGTGCTGTCTGTACAGTTAGTCCTTCCTCCCTGTGACCACATGGGTTTTCTCCAAGATATTCGGTTTCGTCCCACACTCCAAATATGTCCAGGTTTATTGAGAAATCGGCTTGGGTTTGTACACTTGGTATAAGTGTAAATTGTTCCTTGTGTGTGTAGGCTTGCGTTAACGTGCAGGGATCGCTGGATGGTGCGGACTTGGTGGGCCAAAGGGCCTGTTTCCAAGCTGTATCTCTAAACTAAGCTAATCTGAACAAAATAAATCTTGTCACTTTACCTCGGTACATGAGACAGTAATAAACCTAAGCCTGCACCAAAACCTTAATATCAATGAAGAAATTCATTCCAGTTCCATCCTGGAGCAGGTTGGCTGCAGGTGGTCTGAATGGATTCCTTCTCATCAATAGAATCAGAGAGTCAAAGGGTACTACAGCACAGAATATGTTTCTATTGGAGTCAGGGGATATGGGAGAAGGCAGGCATGGATTATGATCACAATGAATGGCGGTGCTGGCTCGAAGGGCAGTATGGCCTCCTCCTGCACCTATTTTCTATGTTTCTATGTTTCTGGAAAGAGGCCATTCGGCCTAATATCCATGCTGATCAAAATGCTGATCGAAACTAGGCCCACTTTCTGCGTTTGAAATATATAATCTTTCCTGTCCATGTACCTTTTAAAATGTATTTTAAATGCTGTTATAGAAGGTAGACAAAAATGCTGGAGAAACTCAGCGGGTGAGGCAGCATCTATGGAGCGAAGGAAATAAGCAACGTTTCGGGTCGAGACCTTTCTTCAGATTACCTACCTTTCATTTTCCAGCATCTGCATGTTCCTTTTAAATATTAAATGTTGTTATTGTACCTGTCTCAACCATTTGCCAGCTTATTCCATATGCAGGCCACCATCGGTTTGAAGATGGAGACACAAGGAACTGAAGGCGCTGGAATATTGTACAGGACGCAAATTGCTGGAGTAACCCCGTGTGTCAGATGTTGTCCCACCTACTGCGTTACTCCAGCAGTCTGTATGTTGATGTTGCCCCTCAGAAATCATTTGTAAGTCTTTCCCCTTTTCCCACTAGTTAAATCCTAGGAATAGGCATATAAATTTGGCCAGAGGAAGCAGCAAACGGGAGGCCTGGGAAATATTTAGAACTCAGCAGAGGTGGACAAAGGGATTATTGAAGGGGAATAAAGGGCATGAAATAAAGCTTGCAGAGAATATAAAACTAACTCTAAAAGCTTCTCTAGATATGTAAAAAGGAAAAGATTAGTGAAGACAAATGTAGGTCCCTTACAATCAGAATCAGGTGAATTTATAATGGGAAACAAGGAAATGGCAGAACAGTTAAACGAGTATTTTGTTTCTGTCTTAAATAAGGAAGACACAAACAATCTCCAAGAAATACTAGGGGACCGAGGATTTAGTGGGAGGGAGGAACTGAAGGGAATCCACATTAGTCAGGAAATGGTGTTAGGTAAACTGTAGGGACTGAAGGAAGATAAATCCTCAGGGCCTGATGGTCTGCATCCCCGAGTACTCAAGGAGGTGGCCCTGGAGATTGTGGGTGTATTGGTGATCATTTTCCAATGTTCTCTAGATTCTGGATCAGTTCCTGTGGACTGGAGGGTTGCAAATATAATTCCACTTTTTAAGAAAAGAGGGAGAGAGAAAACGGGGAATTATAGATCATTTTGCCTGTCATCTGCAGTGGGGAAGATGCTTGAGTCAATTGATAAAGATGTTATAGCAGTGCATTTGGAAAGCTGTGACAGGATCGATCAAAGACAGCATGGATTTTATGAAGGGGAAATCATGCTTGACTAATCATCTGAATTTTTTTGGAAGATGTAACAATGGATAAGGGGAGAGCCAGTGGATGTAGTGTTTCTGGCCTTTCAAACAGCTTTTGACAAGGTCCCACACAAGAGAATCATGAGCACAATTAGAGCCCATGGTATTGGGGGTAGGGTATTGACATGACAGAGAACTGGTTGCAGGCAGGAACCAAAAAATAGGAATTAACGGGTCCTTTTCAGAACGGCAGGCAGTGACTAGTGGGGTGCCGCAAGGTTCGGTGCTGGGAACAAAGTTATTTACAATATGTGTTAACGATTTAAATGAGGGAATTATATGTGACATCTCCAAGTTTGTGGATGAAACAAAGCTGGATGGCAGTGTGAGCTGCGATGAGGATGTTATGAGGCTGAAGGGTGACTCTGATAGGTTGGGTGAGTGGGCAGATGCATGGCAGATGCAGTATAATATGGATAAATGTGAGGTTATCCACTTTGGTGGCAAGAACAGAAAGGCAAATATTATCTGAATGCTGTCAGATTTGGAAAAGGGGATGTTCAACGAGACCTGGGTGCCTTGTACTTTCAGTCACTGAAAGTAAGCATGCAGGTGAAGAAAGCTAATGGCCTGTTGGCCTTCATTGCGAGGAGGTCCTACTGCAGTTGTACGGGGCCTTGGTGAGACCACACCTGGAGTATTGTGTGCAGTTTTGGTCTCCTAATTTGTGGAAGGATATCATTGCTATTGAGGGAGTGCAGCATAGGTTCACCAGGTTAATTCCTGGGATGGCGGGACTGACATACAGTATGATGAAAAAATGTGTCGATTCTGCTTGTATTCACTGGAATTTAGAAGGATAAGAGGGGATAAAGTTTCAATGTTTCTAGGGTTCAAGGACAGTTTATTGTCACATGTACCAATTCGAATTACCGCACAGGCATTCTAAAATTAAAGCACAAGACACACAACTACATAAAAGTTAACATAAACATCTACCACAGCTGATTCCCCACATTCCTCACTTTGATGGAAGGGAATAAAGTCTAATCTTCTTCCTCTTTTATTCTCCCGCGGTCGGGGCAGTCAAACCATCAGCAGTCGAGATGATCGGAGCTCCTGCAGCCGGCGTTTGAAGCTCCCGTTTCGGGGTAATCAAAGCTCCTGCGTCGGGGCGATGGAAGCTGCTGTGGCTTGGAATTCCCGAAGTTGTTCTCTGACCAGAGACGGAAAGCTATGCACTGTTAAAGTCCGCAGGCTCCCCCAGTGGAGCTCAGTGGTCGATCCCTGACAAAGGGATCACGGGCTCCATGATGGTGAGGCCGCAGGCCATTTTATAGACACATTTAAACTTATTAAATGATTGGGCAGGCTAGATGCAGGAACGATGTTACCGATGTTGGGGGAGTCCAGATCCAGGTGTCACAGTTTAAGAATAAGGGGTAATAGAAACATAGAAACGTAAAAAATAGGTGCAGGAGGAGGCCATTGGAGCCAGCACCAACATTCATTGCGATTATGGCTGATTGTCCCCAATCAATAACCCGTGCCTGCCTTTGCCCCATATCCCTTGATTCCACTGTCCTATTCCACTAGCACCTAGAGCTCTATCTAACTTTCTCTTAAATCCACCCAGTGATTTGGCCTCCACTGCCCTCTGTGGCAGGGAATTCCACAAATTCACAACTCTCTGGGTTAAAAAGTTTTTTCTCACCTCAGTCTTAAATTGCCGCCCCTATATTCTAAGACTGTGGCCCCTGGTTCTGGACTCGCCCAACATTGGGAACAGTTTTCCTGCATCTAGCTTGTCCAGTCCTTTTATAATTTTATATGTTTCTATAAGATCCCCCCTCATCCTTCTAAACGCTGTGAATACTAGCCCAGTCTTTTCAATCATTCCTCATATGACAGTCCCGCCATCCTAGGGATCAATCATGTGAACCTATGCTGCACTGCCTCAATCACAAGGATGTCCTTCCTCAAATGAGGAAACCAAAACTGTACCCAATACTCCAGATGTGGTCTTACCAGAGCCTTATACAACTGCAGAAGAACCTCTCTACTCCTATACTGAAATCCTCTTGTAATAAAGGTCAACATCCCATTAGCTTTCGTCACTGCCTGCTGTAACTGCATGCCAACTTTCAGTGACTGGTGTACAAGGACGCCCAGGTCTCGCTGTACCTCCCCCTGCCACAGAAGGCAGTGGAGGCCAATTCACTGAATGTTTTCAAGAGAGAGTTAGATTTAGGTCTCAGGGCTAAAGGAATCAAGGGATATGGGGAAAAAGCAGGAACGGGGTACTGATTTTTGATGATCAGCCATGATCATATTGAATGGCTCGAAGGGCCGAATGGAGTACTCCTGCACCTATTTTCTAGTTTTCTATGTTTCTATGAAGGGCCTGTTTCCACACCGTATCTCTGAACTAGATGAAAAGCGTTCCTCAGCCCTCTTAACTCGGCTGATCAAGATCCGACTGTAAATTTTGATAACCTTCTTCCATGTCTGTGAAACCGCTTATTTTAACACAATTATTGGCCGTGCCTTGTACATTCTCTGCCAAATCATTTATATGAATGACAAGCAACAATCGGGCCAGTACTGATCCCTGCAGCACACTACTAATCACAGACCTTCCGTCGGAATAACAACCTTCAATCATCACCCTTCTTCAGACTGTCCATTAATCGAAACATCATCTGTCATCAGTCTGAAGAAGAGTTCCATTTGCCTGCAATGCTTGTCAGCATTATATTATTTTTTAATAATCATTATGCCAATAACCATATGTACTGTCAGAGAGTTATGCAGCAAAGAAACAGGCCCGTCCGCCTACTACCTCCATGGCTAACATAACACAAACTGGAATACAAAATACAAATCCATTAACATCCAAAATATGTAGAGGGAGAAAAGTAAGAGCATTGTGGGTGGCAGCAGTAGAGTTGCTTACTTACAGCACTAGAGACCCGGGTTTGATCCTGATTACCGGTGCTTGTCCATATAGAGTTTGTACATTCTCCCCGTGACCTGTTTGGGTTTTTTCCGGGATTTCTGGTCTCCTCCCACACTCCAAATCTGTACAGGTTTATAGGTCAATTGGCTTTGGTAAAAATTGCACGTTGTCCCTAGTGTGTATAGGATAGTACTAGTGTACGGGGGTGGCTAGTCGGCGCGGACTCGGTGGACCGAAGGTCCTGTTTCTGTGCTGTATCTCTAAACTAATAATAAATCTGTTGACATCCAAAATAATGGAAAATATCTGAAATTCAGATTTAAAAGTAGCGAATGCTGAAAATGCACATCAAGGCCGAGCAGCAATCGTAAAGTGAAAAAAAAGTAAGAACACTTTAGGTTGATAACTTTTCTCAGAGGTAATTCACTGTCTGATCTCCGGCGACATTTTTATATTGCTAGATTTCTCTGACATTCAAGTTGCTAATGAGTCAAAACTTCTTACAGTTGAACTTTAGGAAGAATAAGGCAGTTTGACATTTTTTGCAAACTTTAACCCATCTATCACACCAATTCTGTCTTTTTTTTCACAAACACCCTAATGGGCGTGAGAGCAGTTGGAGGTGGACCTGATTCCTGTCAATCCCGTATCCATCTAATTCAACTGCTTGGAGAAACTAGCAACTGCAGATGCCAGTATACATTAAAAAAACACAAGATGATGGCATAACTCAGTGGGTCACACAACATCCCTGGAGAACATGGAGAGTTTGAAGCCGGGTCTGACCCGAAATGTCACCTAGATGTGTTCTCCAGGGATGCTGCCTGAGTTACTCCAGCACTTTGTATCTTAATTTAACTCCTTGCCGGGGGCACCACCTTTTGCCATCTCCCCTTATCTTTCCATTCTTAAAAATTAATTCAGATGTTATTGGGCTCCTGGCAGATAATGCTTGATTCATTTGACCTAGATATAAACTCTGCCGTAAAGTCTCTCCTGCTCAGGCACAGTTAATCATAAGAGCGAGATAGTTAACACCTTGAGGTCACCGTACTCGGTCAGAGAACGCACCAGCTTAAGCTAGATATGGAAAGAACTTGACTTAACTCCGCAAGGAAGAGACATTTTGGGACTTGGGATGAAAAATGCACGAGCTTGACCTCGTTCATTGGATAGCACTCCCCAGCCACCATAGCTGATTGATTCAATGCCAGAAGTTTGAGTGCTTATCATAAATTACTAACAATCCTCAACGTCCAAAGATCATTATTTTAGAAATTCTGCTCCCAGAAATATTTTCCTATTTGGCTGTAACTATTGCTGTTGGGCTTTTCATATCGCATCAAAGTTGTTCACGTTTATTTTGTGCACCTGGGCTTTTATATATTCCTATGTTGTGCCTGTTAGACTTTTTCTTTAATCTCTCTCACTTTGACCTTTCTTGCTGCCCTTGGCTAAGTTCTGCAACAATCAATCCCCGTCTCCTCTCTCTTTGACTTCAAACCAGCGCCTAGAGTTTCATCTCGTGTGACTTAAATGATCATGGAATGTTTGGACAGAAATGAATCACTCAGACAACTGCAAAGTGCCCCTGGGCCTCCTCCATCTTCTGACTCTCGTCCATCAAATTCTCTGCCTGATCAAATTCCTGCCCTTTACATCTGGTCGTGCCCCCAAGTATTGTGCTTTCTCCAATTATGCTTCTTTGAAAGTCTCATGAAATTATGAACAATCTTTCAGACAAAGGCAGCGAATCAAAGACACCCCACTAATTATTTGACTAATTGGCTAACTTTGTATCCATTGGAACTGCTTTGAATCAATTTTTATTGCATTTTATGTGAAAGTTTTGTTGCAACTGGGACAGCATTAGCTGCTGCCGATTCAATACAAGATACAAGATACATTTATTTGTCACATGTGCCAGTTGGTACAGTGAAATGTGATCACCATACAGCCATACAATAAAAATAAAGAACACAACACACGATAGAGTTCAACATAAAACATCCCCACACAGCAGAATCAAAAGTTTCCCACTGTGAGGGAAGGCACCAAAGTCAGTCATCTTCCTCTAATGTTCCTTATGTTCACCCGTGGTCAGGGCCTCCCCAAGTCCTCCGCTGTTGCCGCAACGGGTGGCCCGATGTTCAGGCCCGCTTGCCGGGGTGATGTAAGTCCGACGTTGGGACTGGAGGACCTCCTCATCGGCCTGGACATCTGAGTTGGGCACCTCCGACCGGAGTCCGTGGCTCCCAAAGTCCGCAGGCCTCACTGGGCGGAGATGCAACACTGGCAGCCCTCGGCAAATGGCCCCAGGACTCTGCAATGTTGTTCAACGCCGGCCGTGCTGGAAGCTCCGTGAACCACAGCTCATCGGTGTTGGAACAGTGGTCCAATGCTCCGGAACTCCAAACAGCGATCCAGGTAGGCATCGCCCGCTCCGCAGTGAATCCACCCCTGCACCGCCGCTGTTGTAGCTCTGGTCCGGCCCCGGTCCCTGGCAGGAAAGGCCGCGCCAATCCAGTTGGTAGGCCGCGAGGAGGGGGGCGAGGACGCGACTCGTTCCAATAGTGGAAACCCAATCAGACGGGTCGCTAACCTCAGCAATGACTCCAGTGGAGACCATGTGTTTGAGTTCACTGTGTATTCTTTCCCACATGGCATGGAGAACGCAATGTGGTGCACAGACCACGGGTTTCCCTGTAGGATTCACGGCAATCCTATACGTGGTGGACAACTTATCAAGTCTATCATCAAACAGGTCTTTGTACTGGGATAGCAGCTGCTGTGTTGGCCCTTCTGTTAAACATAGTTTGTGGACTATGGTCAGGGCCTCCCCGAGCCCTCCACTGTCGCCGCTACGGGTGGCCAGATGTTCAGGCCCGCTTGCCGGGGTGATGGAAGTCCGACGTCGGGTCTGGAGGACCTCCTCAGCGGCCTACACATCCGAGTCGGGTACCTCCTACTGGAGTCCACGGCTCCCAAAGTCCGCAGGCCCAGGGCTTGACATGCACTGATACCAAGCAACATCTCGGAATTCGGCTGCACGATGTAAAACATCAGGTTTCTTGTTTGGTCGTCTACCGTGCACTTTAAATCAGCCTTTCCACGTGGGTGCAGAACCTCACCCCCGTAAGCATGAAGCGTGAAGGTCCTGTTGCATTCGTTCGGACATCGGTCATGTTTTCACCAGCAACGGCCTGAAGCCAGATCCGTTGAAGACTGCGGCCATTAACAAACTACCTGTCCCTACCGATCTCACCAGTTTGCAGCGATTCCTCGGTATGGTGAATTCCCTAAGCAAATTTATTCCCAACCTCAGTGACCTGTCAGCCCCCCTGTGCCAACTGACACATAAAGACGCAGCATGGTCCTGGTACCCACAGCATCAACGGGTTTTTGACACACTCAAACTTCAATTGGCCAGCGCGCCAACACTGTCATATTTTGACCTCAAGTTACCGATCACCATTACATGCGATGCGTCCCTGTACGGGCTAGGCGCTGCATGCCTACAGACCACCACCGATGGCGACTCCAGTCTCATATGCATCGCGTATACTGACCGACACCGAACAACGCTATGCCCAGATTGAAAAAGAGCTGCTTGCTGTATTTTTTGCCTGTTCGAAATTCAAATACTTTACAATTGCTGTCTACCGTCATAGGGAACAGTTGGCCCCACAGACAGTCAAACACATCGATCGAAATATGACCCTACTTCCTGGTTCATGACGAATTAGTGCTACAGGACGGAATAATTGTCAAAGGCCACAAAGCCGTGGTCCCTTTCGCACTACGGGGCGAGTTCCTGATATTATAAATCATGCACTAGGCGGGGCTTACTACTAATGAACACTCTAATTGGCTAGCATGCAATAGCCAATCTACAGTTAGTTTAGAGATATAGTGTGGAAAAAAGGCCCTTCGGCCCACCGAGTTCGCACCGGCCAGTGATTGCTGCACACTAACACTATCCTACACACACGAGGGACAATTTAGAATTATACCAAAATTAATTAAATTGCAAAATTGAACGTCTTTGGAGTGTGGGAGGACTCTTTACAAATTGTGTACAGACAACATCCGTAGTCAGGATCGACCCCTGGACTCTACTGCTGCACCACCATGCGTCCGTACAGTGTCATAGACCCCAGTTCGATCTTAACTACAGGTGCTGACTGTATGGAGTTTGTGTGTATACCACTATGCCACTGCTCCCTCTAAAAGTCTGTACATATGATCATAAGACACTCTTGACATCTGATAATTCAGGTAATATTTAAGGGGCGATCTGATAAGACACAAAATGCTGGACTAACTCAGTGGTTCAGGCAGCATCTCTGGAGCGAAGGAATAGATAACATTTCAGGTCAAGACCCTTCTTCAGACTGATCTGATAAGAAGTTTGTCTCCTTGTAACTTCCCAATTCCTGGATCTTAAGTGCAAGACACAAAGATCCCTAAATATTACGGGGGAAATTCATTTTATGAAATCATGAAAAGAAGGTACTCAAGTGCATATGGTTTTCATGAGATTTTGAGTACCTTCGAGCACCTTTTACCGGTCGGTTATCCTTGGTTATGAAAGCTACTGTTTATGTTTTTTTTCCCAATGGGCCAATGAAATTCACCGGTCAGCACCGGCTGCAATCTACGTGAACCTACGACTACCTACGACCTCCTGGTGACCCACTACCACTGCACCTACTGCACGGGAATTCTTGCTACTCTCCTTGGCGGCTTCATTCTGGTCGCCGCTAATTTTTCAGCATGTTGAAAGCCGGGACTAGTTCCCAGAATGCGGGAACTCCTCACGACCATGAAGGCGACCACCCGCGAACATGTGGCGATCATGTGGCAACTGCATAGTCTGCTGTAGTCACCGAAAAACTCAAGGGTTACATGGCGACGGCAGGAGAATGGGGTTGAGAGGTTAAGGTAGATCAGTCATGATTGAATGGCGAACTGGATCGCCGAGTGGTCTAGTTCTGCTCCTATTGTTTATGAACTTATAATAAGTTGGATTCATTTATTGCAATTTGTGGAGATTGCACTATAAGATAATTTAAGTGTGAAATTTATTTTCCAATAGTACACATGAAAAATACTATAACTGTACTGTACTACAATGCACTATATTGTAACCCATTTTCACCCATTACATACTGTAGCTAACAATGGCCTGATTCCTTTGTCACCTTTATTTTTTTGTATATCTTTCATTAATTTGTTCTATATCTCTTTATATCACCATCTCTATCTCTCTTTTCCCTTTCCCCTGACTCTCAGTCTGAACAAGGGTCTCGGCACAGTGGCGCAGCGGTAGAGTTGTTGCCTTACAGCGCTTGCAGCACCCAAGACCTGGGTTCGATCCCGACTACGGCTGCTGCTTGTACGTTCTCCTCGTGAGCGCGTGGGTTTTCTCCGAGATCTTTGGTTTCCCCCCACACTCCAAAGATGTACAGATGCAGGTTAATTGGCTGGTATAAGTGTAAATTGTAAATTGTCCCTAGTGTGTGGGTTGGGTAGTGTTAATGTGCGGGGATCGCTGGTTGGTTCAGGCTCGGTGGGCTGAAGGGCCTGTTTCAACCAGGGTCTCTAAACTAAACTGAACTAAGTCGTGAAACATTATCTGTAGGTCTGAAGAAGGGTTTCGGCCTTAAACGTCGCCTATTTCCTTCGCTCCATAGATGCTGCCTCACCCGCTGAGTTTCTCCAGCACTTTTGTCTGCCTTCGATTTTCCAGGATCTGTAGTTCCTTCTTAAAAACCCTGAAACATCATCTATTTTGTTTCTCCAGAGATGCTGTCTGACCCGCTGAGTTACTCCAGTTTTTTGTCACTTATAATTACAAGGCTGGTTGTCCATTGCATATTGGCTCCCATCTGTGCCAACAGCATGTGCTGGCTCTCAGTGTTTGGTCAGGATTCCTGTCAGAAGCTCACAGTGTGCAATGAAGGGAAAGTTCCAGCACAGGCAAAGCTACATTGTTGGATGAGACATTTAACCATGGGACATCGAGATGGGCACAAAATGTTCCGAACAGCTATTGAACGTGTGAGGATGTTTACTTGAATAGTATTTCTCCTTCATCCCCACTGAACGAAATGATCTGGTCCTTTACAATGCATCAATTCATAAAAGAAGCAGAATGGTGTTAACCCTGTTACCTCCATTGCCTGACATGCAAGCAAATGGAATCTCAAACTTAGTGTTAGCACAACTTAAGGGCCTGTCCCACTTAGGTTATTTTTTAGGTGACTACAGGCAACTAGGCTGTCGCCACATGGTTGCCGGGGTGTCACCTATATGGTCATGAGTAGTCTCCTCAGTCGCCCAAAGTCATAGAGAGATTGAGCAGTCATATTTTAACAAAAAAAATCAAAGAGAATTTACCTCAAAAGTCATCATGCAGTGCAGGCCTGCAAATCCAATCTCAGAGCACTGAAGTGGAGTGCAGGCCGCAAACCCAATCTCACATCACTCAAAGCAGAGTCCAGGCCGCAAGTCCAACCTCACACACACACACCATACATATGCCAGTAAACTGCAGAAGGACTGAGCCGCGTGCACACTTCCGAGTTTATAGCTCCTCCCCCCACCCCCAAAAGAGGCGTGGCCTTCATGGCGGTGATTGACGGGAGAGAGAGTCTCAACATTTTTAAAACATTAATAACTCTTTAATTTTCATCATTGGGAAAAATTCTGATGAGCGGCGGGGGACTCTGAGTAAGATGGCCAAAAATCACAGCCATAAGTGGTAGCGTATTTTCTAAAATCAATATACAGCGCAAACAGGAAGTGGTCAAGATGAGGTTGTTAATTATATAGATTAGTGTTCAAGTAACAACAATATTCTGCACTCTGTATCTTCCCCTACGCTTTATCTATTGTACTTGTTTGACTTGATTGTATTTATGTAAAGTGTTATCTGACAGTCATAGAGTTATAGAGTGATACAGCGTGGAAACAGGCCCTTCAGCCCAACTCGCTCATACCGGCCAACAATGTCCCAGCTACACTAGTCCCACTTTCTGGCGCTTGATCATAAGGTTCATAAAGTATATAGGTTAAGTTAGCAGAATTAGGCCATTCTGCCCATCGAGTCTTCTCCGCCATTCAATCGTGGCTGATCTATCTAACTGATAGCAGAATAAGGGCCATTTGGCCCATCAATTCTACTCCACCATTCAACCATGGCTGATCTATCATTTCCTCTTAACCCCATTGTCCTGCCTTCTCCCCGTAACCCCTGACCCTTGTTCTAATCAAGAATCAAGTTCTAAGATAGATAATCTCAGCCTTTAAAATGTCCATTGATGGCCTCCACAGCCTTCTGTGGCAAAGAATTCCACAGATTCACCAGCCTTCTATGTGATCTGTTTGGATAGCATGGAGAACAAAGTTTTTCACTGAACCTCGGTACACATGAAAATAATAAATCTAAACCCAGTTTTGCTGGCATGCAATTAATTTCCCAAAACTCCACATTTGGAACTCCATTATAAATTATCACTCATTATATGAAATTATAAGGCTCACAGCTTGGCTTTAAATACTACCCAAGCAAGTGGAATTGGACAAGCTCTCTGAGTGTCAAAATCAGAGTTCAGTTTTAGGTTTAGTTTAGAGATACAGCATGGAAACAGGCCCTCGGCCCACCGAGCCCTCGTCGACCAACAACCCCCCTACACTAACACTGACCTACACACTCGGGACAATTTAAAATCTTTACCAAAGCCATTAAACCGACAAACCACAGGGGAACTGGGGCACAGTGAAATGCAGAAATACTATACATGATTCAAATCAAGCCATCCTCAGTGTAAAGTTTATCCCGTTTCATGCAAGATAAAGCCCAATAAAGTCCGATTAAAGATAGTCTGAAGACCTCCAATGAGGTCGGTCAGGACCGCTCTCTAGTTGGTAATACGATGGTTCAGTTGACTGATAGCAGCTGGGAAGAAACTGTCCCTGAATCTGGCGGTGTGCGTTTTCGGATAGTCATGTATAAATTATGTGATTGAATTCAATCTCTGTGGTTTGTACGTTTAGAGGTTTTTTTAACTTAATTATCCACATCCTTCCTTCGAAAGCATTGTCAATGCATACAGTCAACCATCCATCTCATTGCTCTTTGTATTTAAACTGATTGGTGCATTTGTTTATTTTACAACAATAACTGCACTTCGAAAGCACTTTGCTGGCTGTGAATTGTTTACGGCCATCCTGAAGTTGTGAAAGGCAGTAATAAATAGTTGCTTTGCATCACTTTGGTTATAATTATTCTCCAAGATCATTTGACACAGACATACTGGGTCATAAATCTTTGCACTAATTGAAAATAGGCTTGCCAAAAACGAGACAGCTGAGGAGGAGATTGGGACAGCTGTATTATTGACAAGAAAATTACCCATTATATATGTTTATCAAAATGCAAATTGTGCTTCAGATCCCCACAGAACTCTGCAGATCAAAGAATTGGGGAGGCTTGCACAAGCAGTTGCCGAAATAAGTGAGCTATTTACTAACCGAATTAAACAAGAAACCTGCACTCACTTTCTACAACTTAACAAGTGAACGCATCAGTTACAATTCTTTTGTGGACAAAAAATGCTGGAGTAACCCAGCAGGACAGACGGCATCTCCAGATGGGAGGAATGGGCGTCGTTTTGGATCGAGAGCCTTCTTCAGGGTCTCGACCCGAAACGTCCCCATTTCTTCTCTCCAGAATTGCCGAGTTACTCCAGCATTTTGTGTCTATCTTCGCTGTAAACCAGCATCTGCAGTTCCTTCCTACACAATTGTGTGTAGTCTGGTGGACAGCAGGTTATTCCACTGCGAGAGGGAAATGCTATCCAACAAAACATTTGACCTTAGAAGACAGAACTGGACGTTAACGTTAGTGCACGGGGATTGCTGGTCAGCATGGACGCGATGGGCCGGAGGGCCTATTTCCACACTGTATCTCTAAAGTCAAGCAAAGTGTCAAAAATGGAATAGATTGCATGAAGAGCGGGGATTTTGAATGACTGATGATAGAAGATAATTATTACCATTAACCAACATCTGAATTATAGTCACAAAAGGCTGGTTTGAAGGCACTTGGACTGTAAGCACTAGTGTTTCGAAAGATAAAGGTGGATCTCATTGAAACAAACTGAATAATGAAAGGGTTACACAAAAAGCTGGAGAAACTCAGCGGGTGCAGCAGCATCTAAGGAGCGAAGGAGATAGGCGACGTTTCGGGTCGAGACCCTCAATAATGAAAGGCCTGGATAGAGTGAATGTGGAGAGGATGTTTCTACCAGTTGGAGGGTCTAGGACTAGAGGACATAACCTCCAAATAAAAGGACGTATCGTTAGATATCAGATGAGGAGGAATTTTTTTAGTCATAGGGCATTGAATTTGTGAATTCATTACTACAGATGGCTATGGAGGCCAAGTCAACCGATAATTTGAAGGAGGAGATTGACAGATTCTTGATAAGTGTGGGTGACAGGGATTATGGGGAGAAGGCAGGAGAATGGGGTTAGGAGGAAAAGATAGATCAGCCATTATGGAATGGCTGAGTAGATTTGATGGGCCAAATGGTCTAATTCTGCTCCTTATGAAACTTATAATACAGGAGCAGGCTCTTCAGCCCACAGTGTATGTGCAGAACATGATGCCAAGGTAACCTAATCTCAGAGAAAGCAACATTTAAAATAGGGGTGAGAGTGAGCATAAGATTCCAGTTGCCGTCTGATTGTGAAAAAACAAATTCTGAAAAGGCCACCTCCCAAGAGTTGCATGTGTGTTTCATTGTCATCTGTACCAACATCAGAACAGTGAAATGAAAGAAGTATAGGGCATAGTAACAAAGAAGTGTCAATGCCAGTTAATACACAAAAGGACACAAAGTGCTGGAGTAACTCAGCAGCTCAGGTAGCATCTCTGGAGAACATGGATAGGTGACGTTTTGGGTCGAGACGCTTCTTAAGACCTTCAGAGCCTTAGACAACCTTTTTCCCTGGGTAAAAATGCCAAGAACCAGAGAACATCGCTTTAAGGTGAGAGGGGGAAAGTTTAAAGGAGATGTGCGGGGCAAGTTGTTTACACAGCGGGAGGTGAAAGGCTGTAACGCACTGCCTTAGAACATATGGAGTGGTGAGAGAATCAGGTACAATAGTAGCATTTCAGAAGTTTTAGATAGGCAAGTGGATGTGCAGGGAATGGAGGGATTTGGATGTGCGGGTGGAGGTGATTGGTTTAACTGGGCATTGACATTGTGGGCTGAAGGGCTTGTTCCTGTGCTGATCTATGTTCTATGTACTATGTCTCCAGATAGTCATAGAGTGATATAGTTTGGAAACAGGCCCATCGGCCCAACTTGCCCACACCAACTAATATGTCCCATATACACTAGCCCAACATGTCTGTGTTGGGCCCATATGCCTCTAAACCTAGCCTTTTCAAATACCTGTTTAATTGCTTCTTAAATGTTAAGATAGTCCCTGCCTCAACTGCCTCCTCCGGCAGCTCATTCCATATGCCCACCGCCATTTCTGTGAAAAAGTTATCCTATAAAATCTTTCCCCCTTCACCTTAAACCTATGCCCTCCGGTTCCCGATTCCCCTACTCCGGGAAAGAGACTCTGTGTGTCTACCTGATCTATTCCTCTGATGATTTAATACACCTCTATAAGATCACCCCTCATCTTCCAGTGCTCCAGGGAATAGAGTCTCAGCCTGCTCAACCTCCCCAGAACCAGAGGCCACAGTTTAAGAATAAGGAGTAAGCCATTTAGAAAGGAGATGAGGAAACACTTTTTCTCACAGAGAGTTGTGTGTGTGTGGAACTCTCTGCCTCAGAGGGCGGTGGAGGCAGGTTCTCTGGATGCTTTAAAGAGAGAGCTGGATAGGGCTCTTGAGGATAGTGGAGTCAGGGGATGTGGGGAAAAGGCAGGAATGGGGTACTGATAGGGAATGATCAGCCATGATCACATTGAATGGCGGGGCTGGCTCGAAGGGCCAAATGGCCTAAACCTGCACCTGTTGTCTATTGTCTATTTCCCTATAGCTCGAACTCAAGGATGTGGATTTAATTTAAGGTGTAAAAGGTTTACAAGGGATATAAACAGATATATTTCCACTCAGAGTGTGGTTGTAGTTTGGAGCGTACCTCTTGGGAGCATAGTCCAAGGACTTCATCAGTTTTTCACATTTCCAGCTTGCATTGTGATTCAGGATTGCGTTACACTTGCCAGAGTGAAATATGTGACAATCTGAGAGTCCCTCTTTAAGAGAGATTAACAGTTTGTATTGCAGCAGTCCATTCATTGCAGAGCTCTCCCTTGTAAATCCTGGTGAGTACAGAAAGGAGATTGTCTACTGTTTGCTCCTGAATTAATGACAATGACCTGAAATTGACAAGCAGGTTCCTGGATAAGTTATAAATGACAGCACTTTATTGGCATTAAGGTTGCATTTCAGAATGAAGCAGAATGACAAGCTAACAATAGCTGGAACCAAATTGTCACGGTGGCGCAGCGGTAGAGTTGCTGCCTTACAGCGAGTGCAGCGCCAGAGACCGCGGTTCGATCCCGACTACAGGTGCTGTCTGTACGGAGTTTGCACGTTCTCCCCGTGACCTGCGTGGGTTTTCTCCGAGATCTCCGGTTTTCTCCCACACTCCAAAGACGTGCAGGTTTGAGGGTTAGTTGGCTTGGTAAATGTAAAAATTGTCCCTAGTGTGTGTAGGATGGCGTTAATGTGGAGGGATTGCTGGTCGGAACATACTCGGTGGGCTGAAGGGCCAGTTTCCACGTTATATCTCTAAACTAAACTTAAACTAAAAATACCGCTGCACCATGGACAGAAGCACCGTAGTACTGAAAAGTTAACTTCTCGCGTGATTATGAGCAAGGGAACATTGCAATGCTGGAGGCACCGTCTTTCAGATAAGACTATAAAACAAGAGTGTACCTGCTCTTGCAGGCAGGTGAGACATTTGCTATGATATTATTTCGAAGGGAAAGGAATTCTTCCAGGTGCTTGGCCTAAGATGCATCCCATAGCTGAGAAAAAGTAGGCATTTCTGCCTGGTCATTGTGTTGTGTGAGAGTGCTTACTGCATACAAATTGCCTGCCCAATCTCCCCGACTAAGGCGGCATGGAGGCGCAGCGGTAGAATTGCTGCCTTACAGCGCCAGACACCTGGGTTTGATCCTGACTACGGGTGCTGTCTGTACAGACATTGTACGTTCTCCCCACGACCTGCGTGGGCTTTCTCCGGGAACTCCACAGGTTTGACGGCTAATTGGCTTTGTAATTCCTTTAGGACCGAAATGAGGAAAACATTCTTTACACAGAGAGTGGTGGGTCTCTGGAATTCTCGGCCACAGAAGGTAGTTGAGGCCAGTTCATTGGCTATATTTAAGAGGGCGTTAGATGTGGCCCTTGTGGCAAAAGGGATCAGGGAGTATGGAGAGAAGGCAGGTACGGGATACTGAGTTGGATGATCAGCCATGATCGCATTGAATGGCGGTGCAGGCTCGAAGGGCCGAATGGCCTACTCCTGCACCTATTTTCTATGTTTCTATGTTTCTATGTAACATTGTAAATTGTGCCTAGTGTGTGTAGGATAGTGTCAGTGTGCGGGGATCACTGGTCGGCACGGACTCGCTGGTCCGAAGTGCCTGTCTCCAAGCTGTATCTCTAAACTAGACTAAACTATACTAAATGCAACAATGACCATCTTCAAAAGTTCCTCATTAACTATTTCAGGAGTACCCATGGTTCTGAAAGGTGACATAAAAATGGAAATGTAATTCCTCCTCCCTTCTCCCTCCCTTCCCCCCTCCCTCCCTCCCTCCCTCCATCCCTCCTTGGCTCCCTGTCCCCCTCCCTCCCTTCTCCCCTCCCTACCCCCTCTCCCTCCTCCCTCCCTCACATTCCTTCTCTCCTCCTTCCCTCCCTCCCTTCATCCCTCCTTCCTCTCCTCCATCCCTCCCCTCCTCTCGCTCTCCCTCCCTCTTTCCCTTTTTTTTCCTCTTTCCCTCGTTCCCTCCCTCCTTCATCCCTCCCTCCTTGCATCTCTTCTGCCCTCTCAACCTCCCCCCCCCCCAACTCTCTACCTCTCTCAATCTCTCCCTCCCTCCCTCCCTCCCTCCCTCCCTCCCTTTCTCCCTTCATCCCTCCCTCCTTCTCTTCCTCCCTCCACTGCCTCTCCCCCCCTCCTTCCATCCCTTCCCCCCGCCATTCTTTCCTCCTTCCCTCCCTTTCCTCGTGTTCTTATTATTATTTTTCTTTCACTTTGATTCTTTATTTCATTTTCTTTGATTCTTTTCCTTCCCTGCTTCTGGCAGAGATTGAACTGAATTAATATCAATTCACAGTTGATGGGTAACGATTTTCCTGTTAAAGTATAGCTTTTTCTACATGAATCAGACAGTTTCTCCATCCGGCTCTGAGGGAAATAGAAACTTTTATAAAAATTAAATACAATTTTGCAATCAATTTCAATTTGTCATCCATAAAGTAAGAGTGATAGAAGTGGAAGTTTGTACCAGTTTGCAACCAATGACATTATTGTAGAAACGTTCCTCTCAGAACCATTGCCAAATGAATCAGTCCCGTTCTCAAATCATAGCTTCTGTAACTTGATGGAGTTGGTATCATGGTAGCACATATCTGTAACATCTGGCAATGATGGAAATGTAGACAATTTTAGAGCTAGACTGTGGAGCTGATTCTCCACATTTCCTTGGTCATGTCTTTAGCAACCAAACATTGCAGCGATCTGAACTGAAAAAAAAACCCTTCTGTCCTCTTGGTAGTTACCTGACTCTATAACACGGATGTGTAGAAAGTAACTGTAAATGCAGTCCGAAGGGTTCCAACCCAAAACGTCACCCAAGATGTTTTTCTCCTGAGATGCTGCCTGACCCACTGAGTTTCTGATCAGTTCGCAAGTGCCAGGAGCAGAATTAAGCCATTCGGCCCATCAAGTCTACTCCACCATTCAATCATGGGTGATCTGTTATTCCTTCTCATCCCCATTCTCCTGCCGTCTTCCCATAGCCCCTGACACACCGACTGCTCAAGAATCTGTCAAACTTTGCATTAAAAATATCCACCTCACACGCTCCTCATCTCCTCCATGACTCCGGTTTTCGAGGCCCCACTCCCGCATCTTCACCATGGATGTCCAGTCACTCAACACCTCCAGCCCCCATCAGGAGGATCTTAGAAACGTAGAAACAGAGAAAATAGGTGCAGGAGGAGGCCATTCGGACCTTCGAGCCAGCATCGCCATTCATTGTGAACATGGCTGATCAGCCGCTATCAATAACCCGTGCCTGCCTTCTCCCCATATCCCTTGGTTCCACTTGCCCCTAGAGCTCTATCTAACTCTCTCCTGAATCCATCCAGTGATTTGGCCTCCACTACCCTCTGTGGCACGGAATACCACAAATTCAGAACTCTCTGGATGAAAACATTTTTTTTTGGCACCTCAGTCTTAAATGGCCTCCCCTTTATTCCCCTCATTAACTATTTCAGGAGTACCCATGGTTCTGAACGGTGACATAAAAATTGAATTGCAATTCCTCCTCCCTTCTCCTTCCCTTCCCCCCTCACTCCCTCAATCCCTCCCTCCTTGGCTCCCTGGGTCTGGACTCGCCCAACATTGGGAACATTTTTCCTGCATCTAGCTTGTCCAGTCATTTTATAATTTTATATGTTTCTATAAGATGCCCCCTCATCCTTCTAAACTCTAGTGAATACAAGCCTAGTCTTTTCAATCTTTCCTCATATGACAGTCCCGCCATCCGAGGGATCAATCTCGTGAACCTACGCTGCACTGCCTCAATCACAAGGATGTCCTTCCTCAAATTAGGAGACCAAACTGTACACAATACTCCAGATGTGATCTTACCAGAGCCCTATACAACTGCTGAAGAACCGCTCTACTCCTATACTGAAATCCTCTTGTTATGAAGACCAACATTCCATTCGCTTTCTTCACTGCTTGCTTTACCTGCACGCCAACTTTCAGTGACCGGTGTACATGGACACCCAGGTCTTGCTGTACCTCCCCCTTACCTAACCTACCCCCATTGAGATAATAATCTGTCCCCTTGTTTTTGCCACCAAAGTGGATAACCTCACATTTATCTATATTATACTGCATCTGCCCACACACTCAACCTTGTCCAGATCACCCTGCGACCTCCTGACATCCTCTTCACAGTTCACACTGCCACCCAGCTTTGTGTCATCCGCAAACTTGCTAGTGTTGCTTGTAATTCCCTCTTCCAAATTATTAATATATATGGTAAACAGTTGCGGCCCCAACACCGAGCCTTGCAGCACTCCAGTCGCCACTGCCTGCCATTCTGAAAAGGACCCGTTCACTCCTACTCTTTGCTTCCTGTCTACCAAACAATTTTCTATCCAAAGTACCTGATCCGAAGTACCTGTTCAACTCTTCTGCCATTTCTTTGTTCCCCATAATAATTTCACCCATATTTTATTTCAAGGGACCCACATTTGACTTTGCCATTCTTTTTCCCTTATCATATCTAAAGAAGCTTTTACTGTCCTTCTTTATATTCCTGGCCAGTGTCCTCTCATACTTCATCTTTTCAGCCCATATTGCCCATTTTGTTTCCTTCTGTTATTCTATGAAAGTTTCCCAATCCTCTGGCTTCCGGCTACTCTTTGCTGTGTTACACATCTTTTCTTTTAGTTTTATTCTATCCCGAACTTCTGTCAGCCACGGTTGCCTCCTACTCCCCTTAGAACCTTTCTTCCTTTTTGGAATAAAATGATCCTGCGTCTTCCAGATTATGCCCAGAAATTCCTGCCATTGCTGTTCCACCGTCATTCCTGCTAGGATCCCTTTCCAGTCTACCTTGGCCAGCTCCCCTCTCATGCGTTCATAGTCCCCTTTGTTCAACTGCATCACTGCCACTTCTGATTTAACCTTCTCCTTCTCAAATTGCAGATTAAAACTAATCATATTATGATCACTACCTCCAAGCGGTTCCTTTACCTCGAGTTCCCTTATCAAATCTGGTTCATTGGACAACACTAAATCCAATTGCCTTTTCTCTGGTCAGCTACAAACTGCACTGAGAATCCATCTCGGAGGCATCTACAAACTCTCTTTCTTATGGTCCTGAACCAACCTGATATTCCCAGTCTACCTGCATATTAAAATCCCCAATCACCACAGTGGCATTATCTTTGTTACAGGCCAGTTTTAACTCCTGCTGCAACTTACACCTGGGCTACTATTTGGGGGTCTGTAGATAACACCAATTAGTGTCTTCTTGCCTTTCTAATTCCTCAACCCAATCCACAGTGACTCTACCTCGTCAGTCCCTATGTCTTCCCTCGCAAGGGACTGAATTCCACCCCTCACCAGCAGATCTAACCCCACTCCTCTGCCCACCTGCCTGTCCTTTCTATAGGATGCATAACCCTGAATATTGAGTTCCCAGGCCCGATCCTCCTGCAGCCACGTCTCGGTAATCCCCACAATGTCATATCTACCAACCTCTAACTGAGCCTCAAGCTCATCTACTTTACTTCTTATACTTCGCGCATTCAAATATAATACTTTTAATTCCATACGCATCTCACCTTTCACATCGACCCCTATTACACTTGGCCATACTTTCCTAGCCCTTTGTGAGCTTTCTTTCCCGTTAATTCTGGGGTCATTAACTATCCCTTTACTCCCTTTCCCTTTAACTCTGCCTTTGACTATCCCATTTGACACCCCCCCATATTTAGTTTTAAACCACCTGTTTCGCTGTGGCAAACCTGCCTGCCAGAATGCTGGTCCCCCACCTGTTAAGGTGCAATCCGTCCCTTTTGTACAGTTCCCCCTTACTCCAAAACAGATCCCAGTGGTCTAAGAATCTAAATCCCTGCCCCCTGCACCAGTTCCTCAGCCACACATTCAGGTCCAGTATCTCCCTTTTCCTGCTCTCGCCAGCACGAGGAACTGGAAGCAAACCAGAGATAACCACCCTGGAGGTGCTGCTTTTCAGCACTTTTCCGAGCACTCTCAAGTCATGCTTCAGAATATTCATCTTCCGGCTGTTCACGTTGCCCTTGAGGATTTTCTGCACTCTGCACTATTTCTTAAAGTCTTCCGTTTCTTCCTCGACTGCAGAAACAACCAATCACCGTCTACTGATACTCTCCTCTGCCTAGCGGAGCTGGTCCTTACCCTCAACAACTTTTCCTTCGACTCCTCACATTTCCTTCAAATCCAAGGTGCAGCTATGGGCATGTGCATGGGCCCCAGCTATGCCTGCCTCTTTGTAGGGTACGTCGAACAATCCTTGTTTGAGGCGTACCGTGGCCCCATCTCCGAACTCTACCTCCGCTACATTGACGACTGCATTGGTGTTATCTCCTGCACCCATGCAGAACTCACTGACTTCATCCTTTTCACCATTAACTTCCATCTGGCACTCAAATTCACCTGAACCATTTCCGACATCTCCCTACCGTTTCCTGACCTCCCTATCTCAATTTTAGGTAACAGACTACTGACCGACATCTACTACGAACCCACTGACTCCCATGGCTCTCTGGACTGCACTTCTTCCCACCCTGATTCCTGTAAGGATTCTATCCCCTACTCCGAATTCCTCCGTCTACACCGCATCTGCACCCAGGATGAGGTGTTCCAAACCAGGGCATCCGAGATGTTCCAATTCTTTTGGGAACAGGGGTTCCCCTCTTTGACTATAGATGAGGCTCTCCTTCTCCAGGGTCTCCTCTATGTCCCATAGCGCCGCTCTCAGTCCCCATCCCCCCACTCATAACAAGGACAGATTCTCCCTTGTCCTCACCTTCCACCCTACCAGCCGGCACATACAACAGATTATCCTATTACATTTTCGTCACCTCCAACAGGATCCCACCACTGGCCACATCTTCCCATCTGCTCCCCTTTCGGCTTTCCACAGAGACGGCTACCTCCGGAACTCCTTGGTCAATTCATCCCTTCCCACACAAACCACCCCCTCCCCTGGCACTTTCCCTTGCAACCGCAAGAAATGCTACACTTATCACTTTACCTCCCCCCTTGACTCCATCCAAGGACCCAAGCAGTCGTTCCGGGTGAGACTGAGGTTCATCTGCACCTCCTCCAACCTCATCTATTGCATCTGCTGCTCTAGGTGTCAGCTGCTCTACATCGGTGAGACCAAGCGTAGGCTTGGCGATCGCTTCGCCCAACATCTCCGCTCGGTTCGCACTAACCAACCTGATCTCCCCGTGGCCCAGCACTTCAACTCCCCTCCCGAATCCGCCCTTTCTGTCCTGAGCCTCCTCCATGGCTAGAGTGAGTCCCACCGCAAATTGGAGGAGCAGCACCTCATATTTCGCTTGGGCAGTTTACACCCCAGCGGTATGAACATTGACTTCTCCAATTTCAGGTAGTCCTTGCTTTCTCCTTCCTTCCCCTCCCCTTCCCAGCTCTCCCACAGCCCACTGTCCCCACCTCTTTCTTTCTTCTCCCCCCACCATCAGTCTGAAAAAGGGTCTCAATCCGAAACGTCACCTAATCCTTCTCACCTGCAACCTCACCCGCTGAGCTTCACCAGCATTTTTGGATACCTTTGATATTTCCAGCATCTGTAGTTCTTTCTTAAGATATCCATGGATGGATTCCACAGCTGTTTGTGGGAATGAATTCCATAGATTCACCACCCTCTGACTAAATAAATTCCTTCTCATCTTCATTCTACAGATATGTTGTTATATTATGTGGCTATTGCCTCCAGTCCTAGAATCTCCTATTAGTGGAAACATCCTTTTCATTTTCACACTATCCAGGCCTTTCACTATTTGGTAAGTTTCAATGAGGTGCCCCCTCGTTGTTCTAAACTCTAGCTAGTACCGGCCCAGTGCCTTCAAACTCCAGCATTTTGTGACTATAATTCAGATTTGGTTAATGGCAATAATAATCAACTTCTATTTAGCAGTCATTCAAAATCCCTCCTCAAGCTAATGATATAATTTGTGATATTCACCCTCCCAGAAACATAGAAACATTGAAAATAGGTCCTTCAAGCCAGCACCGCCATTCAATATGATCATAGCTGATCATCCAGAATCAGTACCCTGTTCCTGTTTTCTCCCCATATCCCATATCCCTATCCCAATATCTCCTTATCAGTTCATGTGGACCACACTATCATTCTCCAATGCCTCTCCTCTGTTGTTCATCTAGTGTTTCTAAATTGATTTGGTTCCATCTTATTGCTCCTGCAATAAACACAAATCACCTGCAGTGGTTTTCCTCCAGTATGTGCATTGTTATCACTGCTGAATCTCTCGGTCCCATCCTAATTTTCATCTATACGTTGGCGCTTGGTGAAATCATCTGTAATGCAGTTCCAATTTTACTTGTACACTGTTGACATTGAGACACAAGGAACTGCAGATGCTAGTTTACAAAAAGAACCACAACGTTCTGGAGTAACACAGTGTCCTCTGGTAGCATCCTTGGAGAATAGGGATAGGTGACGTTTTGGGTCGGGAGTCTTCTGTGGACTGAAAGGTGTTGTCAGGTCAGACCCCTCTTCACCCTAAGGAAAATTAAAGTGTTTAGCAACTGGGAGATCAGGTAGGTTCAGGCGGGCAGAGCGAAGGTGTTCAGTGAAATGATCGCCCAGTCTACGTTTGGTCTCGCGAAGTATAAAAGCCCGCTGTAGCCTAAGTGTTGTTTTAAAGCCCAAGATAAGTTTGCATCAAAAGCTTCAGTAAACGTGACAATCTATATTACTAAAAGTAAGATCTTGACTACTTCCTTTTTTTTTGTTTAATTTCTTTTATTAGAAGTAATCAATTTACAATAGTGTAAACAGATTTACAAACATCAACTTAATTCCATATTTTTTCAAATAACCCGTTAAAAGTTATTATCTTCTATTTTTTTGGAGATAAAGATAAGGATAGAGTAGAGCAGTTTTAAATCAATAAGGGAGTGATTAAATAATAATTTGATTATATATAAGAGAAAAAGAAAAAAGAGAAAGGAAAGAAGGTTAAAAAAAGTAAAAAGATATTATATATATATATATAAATGAAAAACCACAAAATATATTGTAACTAAAACTATTACAAATGATAATATCAATAAAGACATGCATATTAATCCTAGTATGAAAATAAGTTATTCTCATCAAATCCCGTAGGGTACCCACCGAGTTGTGATGTCAAGAACAGCTACTTCTCTAAATACTGTATATATGGAGACCATATTTGTTCGAAGGAATTATATTTGTCCAATAGGACAAATCTAATTCTTTCTAAATGTAACGTCTCCAACATTTCTGCTGCCCACATTTTAATTGTGGGGGATAATGTTCCCTTCCAAAATTTCAATATGATTTTTTTCCCTATTATCAAACAGTAATCAAAGAAATTTCTTTGATATACTGTAAGTACCGAGTTTGAATCCAAGATTCCAAGTATTATTAACTTTGGGTCAGGGTCCAATCTAATTTTAAGAACTTCAGAAATAACTTTAAAAATTTCTGTCCAGTAGTAATTCAATTTGGGACATGTAGCAAAACTGTGTATTAAATTTGCTTCTAAATTCTTACATTTATCACAAATTGAAGAGAGATTGGGAAAGATACTATTTAATTTAGTTTTTGAATAATGTAATCTATATAGTACTTTAAATTGTATCAATGTATGTCTGGCATTTAACGAACACCGGTGTATTCGCTGTAAACTTTCTTCCCAATTTTCTTTTGTTATAGATAAACCAATTTCATTTTCCCATGCTTGACAATATGTTTCAGTTGTTGGGTTCTCCTTATCCAAAATTATGTTATATATATAGGCTATTAGTTTTTCTGTATTTGGGTGCAAATTAAACAATTCATCTAATAATCCTGGTTCTTTATTTTTATAATCTTGTGTATTGGATTTAATATAATCTCTAATTTGTAAGTACCTAAACAAGTGTTGCGGAGACAATCCGTAGATATCTTGTAACTCTTGGAATAAAAGAAATTTTCCTTTTCTATAAAGGTGCTCTATCCTTTTAATTCCTAAATCATCCCAATGTCTAAACCCCCCATCCAATATAGAGGGTTTAAATAATGGGTTATTCGTAATTGGTAGTCTAAGTGAAATATTATCTAGATGTAAAGTCTTAACTATTTGTTTCCAAATACGTCTATTATTATAAATTATAGGGCTGTCCCTATAATTTTTTTTTTGTACTTCCTTTGGGGCAAAGAGAATCAAGCCTACATTATAAGGTAAACAGTCTTCCTTTTCCATCTTTAACCACATTGGTTCATGATCCATATTTACCCACCAGAAATTCATATTCTTAATCTGGACTGCCCAAAAATAATATAAAAAATTTGGAAGTGCTAATCCTCCCTTTATCTTAGATTTACATAAATGTTTTTTACTTATTCTATGATTTTTATAATCCCAAATAAAACTATTAATAATATTATCTATTTTTTTTTTAAAAGTCTTGGGGAGAAAAAAAGGAATAGCCTGAAACAAATATAATAATTGTGGTAAAAACACCATCTTTATAGCATTTATTCTACCAATCATAGATATAGGAAGTGTTTTCCAATACAAAATATTTTTTTTAAGTTTATCTAGTAATAGAGGGTAATTAGATTTAATTAGTGAATTATAAGATTTAGTTACATTAATTCCTAAATATTTAAATTTGTCTGTAACTATTTTTAGTGGGTATTGTTGTAATATATTTAAATTTATTCCAGTTATAGGCATAATATCACTTTTGTTCCAATTAATCCTAAATCCTGAAAATGTGCCAAATTTCCGGTTTTGTAATATAAATCAAAACATCATCTGTATATAAAGATATTTTGTTAGTTGTTGTGTCAGTATTATAGCCATATATTTCAGGTTCAGATCTAATTCTTTCCGCCAAAGGCTCTATCATCAAAGCAAATAGTAAAGGCGATAACGGACATCCCTGTCTACATCCCCTAGAGAGCTTAAATTTAGCTGATAATATTTGATTAGTTAAGATTCTTGCCGTAGGATTCAAGTATAAAATTCTTATCCATTTACAGAATCTATCCCCCAATTGAAACTTTTCCATTATATTAAATAAATATAACCATTCCACCTGATCGAATGCCTTTTCTGCATCTAGCGATACAACCGCTAATTCCCTGTCCCGTACTCTTTTTGAATATATAATATTAAACAAGCGTCTGAGATTATGGGATGAATAGCATTTTGGAATAAAACCTGTTTGATCATAATGTATTAATTTAGAAATCACCAGACTTAATCTCCGAGATAAAACTTTAGTTAATATTTCTTGGTCTGTATTAAGAAGGGCAATCGCTCTATATGATCCTGGATCTTCCAAATCCTTATCTGCCTTAGGAATGAGTGTAATTGTGGATTCATTTAAAGATTCTGGTAATTTGCCTTGTTCATATGCATATCTATACACTGTATGTAATCTTGGGGAAATCAGATCTTGAAATTTTTTATAAAATTCTGCACTCAGGCCATCAGGGCCCGCTGCTTTTCCGTTCTTTAACAAACTAATTGATTCTTCAATATCTTTTACTGTTATTTCAGCATTTAACAAATGTCTACCTTCCTGATCTAGACTATTAATTTGACACTCTTGTAGGAATGTTTCCATACCATCTGTTTGTCCTGTTAATTTAGATGAATAAAGATTTTGATAATATTGTAGAAATCTGTCATTAATATCTTTTGGTATCGTCAATATATTTCCATGCGCAGATCTAATTCTATGTATCATTTTTTCATCTTCTAATTTTCTAAGTTGTCGTGCTAGCAATTTTTGTGGTTTGTCTCCAAATTCAAAGTGCACTTGTTTGGTTTGTTGAAATAGTTTAATGACTTGGTTAGAATATATTTTATTTAATCTATATTTTACTATTGCAATTTTATTACTTAACTCTTTAGAAGGGTGTTTTATGTTTTCACTATCTAGTTGTTTTATCTCATTTTCTAACTTTTGTTCCATCTTTCTATTTTCTTTGTTAAAATAAGCTTGTGCTGATATTATTGCACCACGCATAAATGCTTTAAATGTGTCCCAAAGTAACGATGGTGAAATTTCAGGTTTGTCATTAGTTTCAAAAAATAGTTTAATCTGTTCCACTACATGTTTACAACAGTCATTATCCTTTAATATCTGGGGATTAAATCTCCAAGTAGTAGTTTTATTAAGTACATCTTTTAATTTTATCTTGAATGTTAGTGGCGCATGATCTGAAATAATAATATTGTGATATTTTGCATCATACGTAAAAGGTAGTAATTTTGAATCTATTAGAAAATAATCTATCCTAGAGTACGTTCCATATACGGGCGAGAAAAAGGAGTATTCTCGTCCGGATGGATTATCTAGTCTCCAAATATCCTTAACATTAGATGTATTAATAAAAGAATTTATGTTTACTTGAATTAGAGGTAGCTTTCCTTTTTGTAGAAGACCTGTCTAGGTAGCTATCTAAGGTGCAATTAAAATCACCCCCAATAACTAAATTATATTGAGTGGAAATAGGGATATTATTAAATATTTTCTTAAAAAATAATGGATTATCAAAATTAGGGGCATATATATTCACCAAAATTACTTTCTGTGAATATAATTCCCCTGTAATTATTACATATCTCCCCTCTTTGTCCTCTATTATAGTACTTTGTTTAAAAGGTATACCTTTACGGATAATTATTGCAACTCCTCTAGATTTGTGTATAAATGAAGAGTGATATACCTTAGAAATCCATTTTGCTGTTAATCGATGTTGAGCATCTCTTTTAAGATGAGTCTCTTGAAGGAAGATCACGTCTGATTTCAATCTGTTCAACTGTGCTAGCACCTTTCCCCTTTTAATTGGTTCATTAATTCCCTTAACATTCCAACTACAGAAGGTAATTCCATCCCCCCAGTCTTCACATTCATGTCTTGCATTTTACTGTTAGGGTGGTTTTTTTTGGAGTAGCCTTCTCGACCCCTCCAGCCCAGCGGTATACCCAAACGCCAACCTGATGAAAATTACTATCCTCAATAATCCATATACATGTCTTCTTAAAGTAATTATACAATATCGCTCATAACTACATTCATATAATATATAACATAAAATCAAATACTTGATATATAAAAAAAAATAAAAAGTGTAATTAAAAAAAGAGAAAAGGGTGTTAACAGGGTGCCCAGAAAAAAAAGAAACTACACTAATATGTTGTGTAGTGTGCATTAGTGGGAGCCACACTAGCGTGGCTATTAATCTACTGACTTCCGTTTTTTTTTTAAAAGGATGTTAAATGTTCCAGCTCATATCTATAATGCTGTGTATATTGGGGTGGTGTACTAACTTTAAATACTTAGTAATTATTTCTATTATTCATATTACTAATTACTAGTTATTAATTTCTATTATAATTAATATTATAATAAGTAATACTATATTAGGGGAACAATTGAAATTTTACTAATTAATACCAAACTATAACAACATATCCATTATTCCCCCTCTTTCTCAATGAATAATTCATAACCGCAGGTCGGTGATAAAAGTTCATTCATCTTCTCCTTCCTCGCTTGCTTCTTCTTCTGCTTCCTCTTCTGCCTTCTTCTGTATGTCTCGAGCGAATTCCAGTGCGTCGGTATGCTTAACAAAACGATATTCCTTGTTGTCGTAGGTCACTCTCAATGTTGCTGGGTACATCAGACCATATCTGAGATCCTTTACATCCTTTATATTCCGAAGAATACCTCTTGTTTCTGTGAATAAAGATCTTCTCTTAGCCACTTCAGCCGGGTAATCTCTGAAGTTACTGATGTTATCTCCTTCGTATTTCAAATTCTTCTTTCTTATTATTATCTTCATCATTTCTTCAAAGACGTGATCGTGGGCCACCTTTACAATCATTTGTCTTGGCGGTGCACCTCTCCCAGGGGCCCGTCTTAAAGCCCTGTGAGCACGGCCCAACAGGGGCTCTTGATCCAGATTCAGAATGTCCTTTAGGAATTTTGCAGCGAATTTTCGCGGGTCTTGATTTCCTTCCTGACCCTCGGTCAATCCTACGATACGCAAATTCTTACGTCTTTGTCGTCCCTCCAGATCAATACATTTCTCGTTTATTTTACGTAGTAGCTCTGAGAGACTTTTATTCTCGGCGCGTAGCTTCTCACTTTCCTTAGCACTTGATACAGCAAAATCAGTCAGTTCTTTAATTGCATCATTTTGTTGGTCAAGTGAGATTGAAATAGGATCTATCTTCGCATCCAACATTTGTTCCATCCCAGCAATCTTGTCGTTTACCTCAGCCATCCGGTTTTGAAACTCAGCATCCGCCTTTATTTTCCATTCATTCATCATAATCTTTACCGTTTCTGTAGCTTCTTTTTTTAGTTCTTCTTTAATTCTCTCGTGAGACGCCTGGATATCTGTTCTTAACAGTTTTATTTCATCTTTATATTCCTTCTTCATATCTTTCATTTCTTTCATCAGTTTCTTCATCTCACCAAGCAGAGAGTTTTTAAGTTCTTCCATTTCACTTTTTCTCTGTGAAATCTCTTCCTGGGAGGCAGCCAAACTCGAGCCCGAGGCTTTGGCGAGGCCTACCTCCCTTCTTTGTCCTTTTTTTGTCGCGGGGGGGGAGGAGGGATGCATTTTGAATTTCTTACCGAAGTCGCGCGCCTGATGACGTCACGCAGCTTGCAATCGCACCCGGAGCCGTTTAAAATCGCTCTCCTGCAGTAAGTGCCGTTAGTAGCCTCCTTTAACCCCCGATTTTTTTCAGATTTTCGCGGAGCTGATCTGGCGCGGTTCTCTCTTAGAACATGGCGCCACCGGAAGTCGATCTTGACTACTTCCTGTTTTTCTGTTTCATGATTTTAGGAAAAACACTGCCAATTACGGCTGTGATTTTTGGCCAGTTTACTGCGCAGGACAAGATGATTGGCCAGTTTGGCTGCGCAGGACAAGAGGATTTTTCCCATTGATTAAACATAAAAGAGTTATTATTGTTTTAAAAATGTTGACATTCTCTCTTCTGCCCCTGCTGGTGGGAGGGGGAGGGACAATAAAACCCGGAAGTGTTGTGCCTCAGTCAGTCTTTGCAAGATGGGGGGAGTGAGAGGGTCATGTCTCTCAGTCTGAGCTGTGAATAACACTGAACACATGTCTACTAAACTGTGAGTGTAGTTTTACTGACCTTGAGTGCCCTTAATGTGGTTTGAAAATGTAACTGTGGTTGGGTTGAAGTAAAAAAGCACTGCAAATGGCTGGTGGGGTTTTGGGTTGAAGTAAAAAAGCACTGCAAATGGCTGGTGGGGTTTTGGGTTGAAGTAAGAAAAAGCTTTGCAAATGGCTGGTGGGGCTTGGGGTTGAAGATAAAAACCACTGCAAATGGCTGGTGGGGTTTTGGTTTTTAAGTAAAATAGATTTTGGATTGAAGTAAAAAAGCACTGCAAATGGTTGGCGGGGTTTTGGGTTGAAGTAAAAAAGCACTGCAAATGGCTAGCTGGGTTTTGGGTTGAAGTAAAAAAGCACTGCAAATGGCTAGCGGGGTTTTGGGTTGAAGTAAAAATGCACTGCAAATGGTTGGTGGGGTTTTGGGTTGAAGTAAAAAAGCACTGCAAATGGCTAGCGGGGTTTTGGGTTGAAGTAAAAAATCACTGCAAATGGCTGGTGGGCTAAACTTGACAACTTCCTGTTTGCACTGTATATTGATTTTAGATAAAACGCTACCACTTACGGCTGCGATTTTTGGCCATCTTTCTCAGACTTCCGCTCATCAGGTGCAGAGGATTATTTGGCCATCTTTCTCAGACTTCCGCTCATCAGGTGCAGAGGATTATTCCCATCAATGAAAAATAAAAGTGTTATTAGTGTTTAAAAAATATTGAGAATCTCTCTCCTGTCAATCATGTCATGAAGGCCACACCTTTTCTGCTGGGAGGGGAGAAGGGATTATAAAACCTGGAAGTGTGGGTGTGGCTCAGTCTCTGCATGATGGGGGATAGACAGGACATGACTGAGCTGTGAATCAACTGAACACACTGAATGTCTACTAAACTGTGAGTGTGGTGTTTTATGGTGGTTTCACCATGCTTGTAATGCTATGAAACTGCATTTGAATGTGGTGGCCTTGCACCCTGCTTGAAGTGGTATGAAACTGCACTTGAATTTGGTGGCTTTGCACCCTACTTGAAGTGGTTGGAAGCTGCACTTGAATTCAGTGGCCTTGCACCCTGCTTGAAGTGGTATGAAACTGCACTTGAATTTGGTGGCCTTGCACCCTGCTTGAAGTGATAGGAAACTGCACCTGAATTTGGTGGCCTTGCACCCTGCTTGAGATGGAATTTCAAGGAATAGCCACGAGTTAACTGCCAGCCCACCAGCCGTGAGGGAGCTGCCAGCACATCAGGCTTGAGGGACTGAGCTTCCATCCCAAGAATCCATTTGGCCCGCAATGTCCATACTAGCCCTCTGGAGACCAGTCCCATCAGCCCGCAAGGCAAGGCAAATTTATTTATATAGCACCATTCGTACAAGCTGCAATTCATAGTGCTTTACAAAAGAAACAAAAGAATAACATAGTTTAAAAACATTGCAGAACCACAATACAACACAGGACAACAAAATAGCCAATAATCAAAACTTACATAACAAGCAATAAGACAATTTCATGAATAGTAAAACAAAATCCATATCAGCATTGCAGAACCCCCCCCCCCCCCCCCCACACTGGCCACCAATATTGGAATTGGTGTAGAGGTGGAATATTGCAATTGGGGAACCAGCCCTCCCGTGTGAACATGGGGCCCAATGGGTCCCACTAAGTCTAGTAATAAACTAAATGTAAGCACTGCTATTCTCCTGAAGAATACCCATATAAACGCTTTCACCACTAAATATACTATGTCTGATTCAGTCTATTGATTGTCTTCCTCATTCTGTTTGACCTCTTCATTCCTGTACTTGTCTCTGATCATGTACTTTTTGTTGATTCTCGTACAGCACTTGACCTACTACTCTTCTGCGGTTTGGGAGTAAATTCATTCTCATGTCTTACTTTGGTGTCCACATCCATGTTCCCTATTCTGCGAGGTATTAACAGAGTTGTTAAATGTTTGGATCTGCAACCAGACTTTTGAACGACTTGATCCAGAGACTGGAGTGTGTATCCCACCTAAAGCACTGGAGAACACAAAATTTGGCACATTTAAATAAAATTGAATTTTTTTAAAAGCATCTCGTGCATAGTAATGATAATTCTCAATACTGGTGTCCCGCAAGGATGTGTTCTCAGTCCTCTGCTATAGTCTTTATACACTCACAACTATGCAGCCATATACCAATCTAACTCAAAGTACAAGTTTGCAGATGACACCAACATAACGGGCCGCATCTCGAATACCACAAGCAGAGAGCAGCGCTGAACTACTATCTACCTCTTTGATGTCCCTCGGACTATCCTTGACCGGACTTTGCTTGCTTTACCTCACACGAAACGTTATTCCTTTATCATGTATCTGTACACTGTAAATGGATTGATTGTTATCCTGTACCTCGGTACACGTGACAATAAACTGAATTGAACTGATAATGACGGAGATGTAGCACATGAAGGTAATTGAGAATCTTGTAACCTGGTGCCAAGCCAATAACTCTCCCTCAATATTAGCAAGACAAAGGAGATTGTGATTGACTTCGGGAAGCGAAGAAGTACACATGTCAGAGGATTATGTGCTGTATGTGATGGCTGATGTGCTGAGGAATGTTTGCTTCATTCATTTTATTGGACGTGGACTTTGCTGGAAAAGCCATCATTTTCTTGCCAATTTCTCATTCATTTTGAGGACCAGGAGCTGTGTACATGAACTGCTTCAGTCCTTCAGTTGAAAATGTTTCTTCAGTACGACTGGGTGGGGAATTGCAGGAATTAGAACGAGTGGCAATGTGATACATTTGCAGATGATAAGACACAAAATGCTGTGAGCGGGACAAGCAGCATCTCTGGCAAAAAGGAATAGGTGACATTTGGGGTCGAGACCTTTCTTCAGACTGAGTCACAGGAAAGGGAAACTAGAAATATGTAACGGTAGAGAAGAAAAGAATAAAGATATGAAAAGATCAAATCAAGGCCAGCAAGGATTACCAAGCATAGGTGGAACACAAAACATCACCCAACCCTTCTTTCCAGAGATGTTGCCTGACTCGCTGAGCTACTCCAGCAATTTGTGTCTATCTTTGGCGTAAACCAGCATCTGCAGTCCCTTCCTACACAAGGTGGAGCCCACAATGGTGCATTGTTGGCTGCAGAAGAGGTGATAATAAGGGGGGGTACAAAAGTAGGATGTCTAGGGTGAGGAAGGGATGGAGAGAGAATGCAAGACTTACTAGACACAAAATTCCTGCCTACACATGATATATTTCCAGGGCAAGATGGTGTGCAATTATGACAACCTTCTTCACCATCCATAACTCTACCATTTTTTGTACCATCAGGAAAACAAGCAGCCCATCTATATTTTCTTACAATGTTGGAGTATTACAGTGGGTCAGGCCGAATCTTAGTCTTAGTGTCATACAGCATGGAAACAGGCCCTTCGGCCAAACCTGCCCACACCGACCAACATGTCCCATCTGCACCAGTCCCTCCTGCCTGTGTTTGGCCCATATCCCTCCAAACCTGTCCTATCCATGTACCTGCCCAATTAAATGCTGCAATAGTCCCTGCCTCAACTATCTCCTCTGGCAGCTCGTTCGATACACGCAAGACCCTTTGTGTGAAAAAGTTACTCTGATTCCTATTGAATCTTTCCCCCTTCGCCTTAAACCTATGTCCTCTGGTTCTTGACTGGGCAAGAAACTCCATGCGTCTGCCCAATCTATTCCTCTCAAGATTTTACTCACCTCTAAAAGATCACCCCTTAACCTCCTGCACTCCAAGGAATATGGACGGGAAGGGAATGGAGGGGTAAGGTCTGAGTGCAGGTAGATGGGACTAGGGGAAAATAAATGGTCGGCACGGACAGGAAGGGCCAAGAAGGCCTGTTTCCGTGCTTTCATTGTTATATGGTTTAAATGGCTTATATGGAATAGTCAAAAGCCAAAGTCAAACAAGCTTTATTGTCATTTAGAAATACATTGATATATGCAGTTCCAAACGAAATTACGTTGCATTTGGCTCCCTGTGCAACACGATAAATTAACATAAGTATAGGCATGGATAAAAAGGATAAAAGGATAAATAGACAATGGTGGCAGCCCATTACATGGCATTCAGGAGTCTGATGGCTCGTGGGAAGAAGCTGTTGCAGAACCTTGATGTTCTGCTCCTTATGCTGCGATATCTTTTTCCCGTGGGCAGCTGAGTGAACAGACCGTGATGGAGATGTGTAGGGTCTTTTATAATACTGCTGGCCTTAGACATGCAACGTTTGGTCGCAATATCCCCGATTGAGGGGAGAGAGGTCCCGATGAATAAAGTCCTAATCTGCTCAAGCTCTCCTTATAGTTAAGACCCTTGAGTCCTGACAAATCTTTTCTGTACTCTTTCTACTTGACCATATCATCCCTGTAACACAGTGCCCAGAACTGAACACAATACTCCAAATGTAGCCTCACCAACGTTTTATATAACTGCAACATGGCCTCCCAACTTCTATACTCAATACCCTGACTGATGAAGGCCAATGTGCCAAAAGCCTTTTTGACCACCTTATCTACCTGTGATGCCACCTTCAATGAACCATGTACCTGGACTCCTAGATCCCTCTGCTCTACAACACTCCCCAGAGCCCGACCATTCACTGTGTATGGCCTGCCCATGTTAGACATTGCAAAATGCAACACTGCACATTTCTCTGTATTAAATTCCATCAACCATTCTTCAGCCCACCTGACCAACTGATCAAGGTCCTGCAGCAATTTTAATGTCTGTCTGTCTGTCTGTCTGTCTGTCTGTCTGTCTGTCTGTCTGTCTGTCTGTCTGTCTGTCTGTCTGTCTGTCTGTCTGTCTGTCTGTGACAAATTTTGAATCCAATTCACCAAACCACTAGAAGAACACTTTAATTAATTGAGCACGTAGGAAGGAACTGCAGATGTTGGTTTAAAACCAAAGGTAGACATAAAATGCTGACAGCATCTCTGGAGAAAAGGAAAAAGAATACGCAGATGTCGCGTAGACAGAGGGATTGGGAGTAGGGGATAGAGGCTTTGCAGGAAGCAGGGTGGGAAGAAGTGTAGTCGAGATAGTTGTGTGAGTCAGTGGGTTTGTAATAGACATCAGTCAATAGTCAATTTCTTGTGATGGATACTGTGAAATCAAGAAAGGGGAGGGAGATGTAGGAGATGAATGGAGACTACGATTGATACTTTATTATCACAAGTGAAATGTCACGGTGAAATTCTTTGTTACAGGAGATCCTTCTTCCCTGTGGCTATCAAACTGTACACACCTCCCCCTTCGGTCGTAGGATGGACTGACCCTCCAATCTTTGCACATCCCCAATCCTTTCCACTCATCATTTTAATTTCTTGTTTCATGTATTTTTTTGTTTTATGACTGTGGGCAGATCAATTTCCCTCCTGGGATAAATAAAGTTCTATTGTGTCGTATTGTATCATGTCGCTACGCATATCGCCGGGATCTTCATATTCCCCTTGTGTAGCCTACAGCCCAATGGTATGAACATTGAATGATCTAGTTTTGGTTAACTCACACCCTCTCTCTTCCATGACCCCTCCTACAAATCCTCCGGGGTCCCTTTCCCTTTATTCACCTTTCTTTTCTATCACCCCACCCCTCATCCTGTTACATTAAACAATACTTCTGCATGTATACTGGTCAAAACCAATCTAATTTCTGAATGCCAGGAAAAATTACAGTGTCACAAATCCATTGATTAAAAGACAAACAAGTAATTTGACTTGTTCAATAAATTATTATGCCCGATTCAATAATTTTAATGGCGTGATTTTCTACCATGGACAGACAAAGTGATATTTCGAAGATAGACACAAAAAGCTAACACAGTGGGTCAGACTGCCTCTCTAGAGAAACGGAGAAGGGGTCGTTTTGGGTCGAGATCCTTCCTCAGACCGAGTGTCAAGTCAGAGGAAAGGGAAAGGAGAGATACAGACAGTGATGTGGAGATATGAATGAAAGATATGCAAAAAATGAACAATGATAAAGGAAACAGGCCATTGTTAGCGGTGTGCTAGGTGAGAACGAGTTACAGACAATGAGACTGAAAATGACAACTTTGAAATTAGTACGACTTGGCTGGGTGAGGTGGAAATGAACCTTTGCCTCACCTGAAAGGACTGTCAGGGTCCCTGGACAGAGTTGAGGGAGGAGATATGGGGACAGATGTTGCGTCTCATGTGGTTGCAGGGGAAGGTACCTGGGGAGGGGGTGGTTTGGGTAGGAATGTCCTTCCCATACATGAAACAATACTTCAGCGTGTACATTGGCCACAACCAATCTCTTTCTAAATGCTAGGAAAATTTACAAATCCACTGATTAAAAAATAGACAATATATTTGACATTCTATAAATTATTATCCCCGATTCAATAATTTCAGTGCCATAATTTTCTATCATGGCCTGAGAAGGAGAGATTTCATTCAGACTCTCACACATCACTGTGAATTTATTAAGGCATAACTCTCCATTCAGGATCCTCTGCCTTTTTTTTTAATAGTCTTTGCCCTTTACATGACACTGAAACTGAAGGACAAAACATTGTATACAAAACCATGAGAGGAATAGATCGGGTAGATGCACAGCCTCTTGCCCAGAGTAAGGGAATCGAGCACCAGAGGACATACTGTAGGTTCAAGGTGAAGGGGAAAATATATAGTAGGAATCCGAGGGGTAATATTTTCACCAGAGGGTGGTGGGTGTATGGAACAAGCTGCCAGAGGAGGTAGTTGAGGCTGGGACTATCCCAACATTTAAGAAACAGTTAGACAGGTACATGGATAAGACAGGATTGGAGGGATTTGGACCAAGCGCAGGCAGGTGGGACAAGTGTAGCTGGGAAATTGTTGGTCGGTGTGGGCAAATTGGGTCAAAGGGCCTGTTTCCACACTGTATCACTCTCTGACTCTAACAGTCTGGATTCATAAAAGACCACTGCTCCTGACATCCAGCGTAGACCAAGCAACTGTTGCCCACACGCCCCTCACTGAGTTTCAGTGGGAGCTCGGTTTTTTAATTTGGATCCTATTATGTTCTATGAGTGGGTGCAAAAACCATACAGTGGAATGTATTCAAAGTGCTTGATTGACAATAAGCGTAGATAAGACTTTATTGCTAGTGGTTTTTGGTATCCTGGCAGTTCAATTATTGTGCTGGAATCTGGACTCTTAAATCCCATTGCAACAGCTGGGCAAAGTTAAACTCAAATGATTGAATTTATGTGGAGTAAAATGGTAACCGTGAAAATACTAGATTGATATAAACTCCATTTAATCCAAAAATGTTCTTTATTGTCAATGTTTTCATTGTCAAGGAAACTTGTCAATGTTACCTCGATGGGCCTTTGTGAGTTTCCTTGGATAAGAGATGGACAATAAATGGTTGTTGGTGTGGGCAATTTTCTATGAATAAATAGAAGAAAATAATCTATTTTTATGGGACAAAAAGAGGTTATCCTTCCTTGTTCTATCTCTTCAAAGTTGTCATTTATTTTTCTCTTCACTTGAAGTATTGTATTTATTTTTCCAACTAGTTTGCTCTTTTATTTTATAGCTGAATATAAAATCTACTTCCACCGTTTTTATAGCATTCTATGTGGAAGCCGCTCTGCTCTTTAGGCAAGGGGATTAAATGAGTTATCCATTTGTTCATTCATCGATCAGTAGAAATAGCTTTTCCAACCCATTTCAACCTTATAAAAATTGTGAGTTGTTTACCAGCTTTTAAGTCACCTTCTCTGCAAAGGGTTCAAAGAGCTGGCAAGGACTTTACTTTTGGAGGGTACACTAAAGGCTGGAGAAACTCAGCGGGTGCAGCAGTATCTAAGGAGCGAAGGAGATAGGCGACGTTTCGGGTCGAGACCCTTCTTCAGACGTTAACACTTTACTTTTGGATCTTTTTTTAACTTCCAGACTTCAGAGTACACAGATGGTGTTTCTGTCCAAGCCATCATCAGACCCTGATAACATATGAATAGCACTGGGATGGGAACGAAGACAAAAAAAAAATCTGCAAATCACTGGGACTAATGTAAGTGTTATGTACAATTATAATAACTGTGGTAGGTCTGGGGTTAAGTATTCCTGAAGATGCCTTTCTGAATTAAAGAGTCCAATAGTCAATCAATCCCAATTTTAAAAAGTCCAATACTCAATCATTCCCAACATCCATTCTGCTCCATAAAACGCTCACCTCCAGTTTCTTCCCAGCTATTATCAGGCACCTGAACCCGTCCTACCACAACTAGACAGCAGTCCTGAACTACAATCTACCTCAGTAGACAGGTTTGGAGGGATATGGGCCAAACGCGGGCAGGTGGGACTAGTGTAGTTGGGACATGTTGGCCGGTGTGGGCAAGTTGGGCCGAAGGGCCTGTTTCCACACAGTAACACTCTATGACTCTCCTTCAGACATTCTTTGACCAGACTTTACTGACTTAACCTTCCATGAAATGTTATTTCTTTATTATGTATCTATACACTGTAAGTGGCTCCATTGTAATTATGTATTGTCTTTCCACTGACTAGTTAGCATGCAACAAAAGCTTTCCACTGTACCTCAGTACACGTGACAATAAACAAAACTGACTGTCATCTTTCTGTGCAGGTGCAGGTGATGTAATACTTGTTCATAATACTGATAAACATTGCTGTAGATTCTCTGAAGGTTGGGTAGTATCTGTGGCAAGAGAAATTAGATTCAAGATTTTAAATCATAGCGTCATAGTCATACAGTGTGGAAACGGGCCTTTCAGCCCAACTTGCTGACACCAACCAACATGTCACATCTACACTATTTCTACTTGCCGATGCTTGGTCCATATCCCTCTAAACCTTTACTATTCATATACCAGTCTAATTGCTTCTTAAACATTGCGATAGTCCCTGCCTCGGCTAACTCCTCTGACAACTTGTTCCATACACCGACCACCTTTTGCGTGAAAACGTTATCCCTCTGATTCCTATTAAATCTTTCCCCCTTCACCTTAAACCTATGCCCTCTGGGTTAGAAACATAGAAACATAGAAAATAGGTGCAGGAGTAGGCCATTCGGCCCTTTGAGCCTGCACCACCATTCAATGTGATCATGGCTGATCATCCAACTCAGTATCCCGTACCTGCCTTCTCTCCATACCCCCTGATCCCTTTAGCCACAAGTGCCACATCTAACGCCCTCTTAAATATAGCCAATGAACTGGCCTCAACTACCTTCTGTGGCAGAGAATTCCAGAGACTCATGACTCTCTGTGTAAAGAATGTTTTCCTCATTTCGGTCCTAAAGGAATTCCCCCTTATCCTTAGACTGTGACCCCTTGTTCTGGCCCTTGTTACGATTCCCCTAAGCAATTAACCTACAAACTTGCATGTCTTTGGAATGTGGAAGACAATCGGAGCTCCTGGAGTAAACACACGTGGTCCAGGGGGGGACATACAAACACCACAGACACCTGGGGTGAGGATTAAACCTGGATTTCTGCAGCTGTAAGGCAGCAATTCTACCGCTGCACCACTGTGCCTTAGTCATTTAGTCTTTCCGGACTTGTGCCATCCTTATATAACTATAAAACTCTCCCTCTCCATCTCCCCCTCCCCCCCCCTCCCCCTCCCCCCTCCCCCCTCCCCCTCCCCCTCCCCCTCCCCCCTCCCCCTCCCCCTCCCCCTCGACAAGGGGTCACAGCTTAAGGATAAGGGGGAAATCCTTTAGGACCGAGATGAGAAGGACTTTTTTCACACAGAGAGTGGTGGGTCTCTGGAACTCTCTGCCACAGAGGGTACTTGAGGCCAGTTCATTGGCTATATTTAAGAGGGAGTTAGATGTGGCCCTTGTGGCTAAGGGGATCAGAGGGTATGGAGAGAAGGCAGGTACGGGATACTGAGTTGGATGATCAGCCATGATCATATTGAATGGCGGTGCAGGCTCGAAGGGCCAAATGGCCTACTCCTGCAGCTAATTTCTATGTTTCTATGAGACAGAGAAAGAGGGGTGGGGTGTGGAGGGGGGAGGGGGGGGAGTGAGTGGGGAGAGAGATGGGGGAGAGGGGGGACAGAGAAGGGGGAGAGGGGGAAGGGAGAGGGAGGTGGAGAGAGAAGGAGGGAAAGGGTGGGGGGGGAGGGGAGGAAAGGGAGGGGGTGGCGTGCAGGGGGGAGAGAGGGGGAGGGGGTGGGGCATGGAGGGGGTAGTGGGGGGCAGAGTGGAGGAAGGGGAGAGGGGGGAGAGTGAGGAGGGGGAGAGAGAGGGGGAAGAGAGAGGGAGGAGACATAATTGGGGGAGACAGAGGAGGGGGGAGAGAGAGCGGGAGAGAGAAGGGGGGAGAGAGGGCGGGAGAGAGGGGGGAGAGAGGAGGGGGAGAGAGGAGGGGGGAGACAGGAGGGGGGGCAGAGGAGAAGGGAGGAGGGGAGCAGGGTGGGCAGCTCGCGGATGGGCAGTTCGTGATAGAGCGGGGATGGGGTAAAAGGAGCCAATTAATAATATTAATATAATATCAAGGGGGGTTGTTAGTGTGTGTGTGTGTGTGTGTGTGTGTGGGGGGGGGGGGGGGAGAGAGGTTAGTGTGTGTGTGATACTGCAGTGAAACTCGCCAGGACAGTGAAACTGGTACAATGACTAGGTTGGGGCAGGGATGGGGAGAGAGAGGGGATGCAAGGGTTATATGAAGTTAGAGAAATCAATATTCATATAACTGGGCTGTAAGTTTCCCAAGAGATATGAAATTTTATGAGATTATACTGGAGGACAGAGGATCTAAGGGGGTAGAGGAACTGAAAGAAATTTTCATTAGGCGAGAAATAATATTGGGTAGGCTAATGGGACTGAAGGATGATAAATCCCCTGGGACTGATGGTCTGCATCCCAGTGTCCTCTGGGAAGTTGCTCTGGAAATAGTGGAAGCACTGATCCAATGTTCAATAGATTCAGGATCAGTTCCTGTGGATTAGAGAATAGCTAATGTTATCCCACTTTTCAAGAAAGGAGCGAGAGAGAAAACAGAGAATTACAGACCAGTTTGCCTGACTTCGGTGGTGGGAAAGATGCTGGAGTCAATTATTGAAGATTGAAGAGGTAATAATGGGGCATTTGGATAGCAGTAAAAGGATTAGTCCAAGTCAACATGGATTTATGAAAGGGAAATCATGCTTGACTAAACTTCTGAACTTTTTTGAGGATGTGACAAGTAAAATGGATGAAGGGAGCCAGTGGATGTAGTGTATTTAGACTTTCAGAAAGCCTTTGATAAGGTCCCGCACAGGAGACTGGTGACTAAAATTAGAGCACATGGTATTGGGGATAGGGTGTTGACATGGTTAGAAAATTGGTTTGCAGACAGGAAGCAAAGAATAGGAGTGAACGGGTCCTTTTCAGAATGGCAGGCAGTGGCGAGTGGAGTGCCGCAAGGCTCGGTGTTGGGGCCGTAACTGTTAACCATATATGTTAATGATATGGAAGAGGGAATTAGGAGCAATACTAGCATGTTTGCGGATGACACAAAGCTGGGTGGCAGTGTGAAGTGTGAATATGATGTTAGGAGGTTGCAGGGGGACCTGGACAGGTTGAGTGAGTGGGCAGATGCGTCGCAGATGCAGTATAATATAGATAAATGTGAGGTTATCCACAAGGGGGTAGATTATTATCTCAATGGGGTTAGTTTAGGTAAGGGGGAGGTACAGCGAGACCTGGGCGTCCTTGTACACCAGTCACTGAAAGTTGGTGTGCAGGTACAGCAGGCAGTGAAGAAAGCTAATGGAATGTTGGCCTTCATAACAAGAGGATTTCAGTATAGGAGTAAAGAGGCTCTTCTGCAGTTGTATAGGGCTCTGGTAAGACCACATCTGGAGTATTGTGTACAGTTTTGTTCTCCCAATTTGAGGATGGACATCCTTGTGATTGAGGCAATGCAGAGTAGGTTCACGCGATTGTTCCCTGGGATGGCAGAATTGTCATATGAGGAAAGATTGAAAAGACTAGACTTGTATTCACTAGAGAGGGTATCTTATAGAAACATATAAAATTATAAAAGGACTGGACAAGCTAGATGCTGGAAAAATATTCTCAATGTTAGGTGAGTTCAGAACCAGGGGTCACAGTCTTAGAATAAAGGGGAGGCCATTTAAGACTGTGGTGAGAAAAAACATTTTCACCAGAGAGTTGTGAATTTGTGGAATTCCCTGCCACAGAGGGCAGTGGAGGCCAAGTCACTGGATGGATTTAAGAGAGAGTTAGATAGAGCTCTAGGGGCTGGTGGAATGAAGGGACATGGGGAGAAGGCAGGCACGGGTTATTGATTGGGGACGATCAACCATGATCACATTGAATGGTGGTGCTGGCTCGAAGGGCCGAATGGCCTCCTCCTGCACCTATTTTCTATGTTTTTATGTTTCTATGTTTCTATGAGATGCTGTTCCTCCAATTTGCGTTTAGCCTCACTCTTTCAATGGATGAGGCCCACGACAGAAAGGTCAGCGTGGGAATGGGAAGAGGAATTAAAGTATTTGGCAACTGGGAGATCAGGTAGGCCTAGGCGGATCTAGTGAAGGTGTACCAGTATGCCTGGGCCTACCTGATCTCCCATTTGCCTTACTCTGACTCAGTCTGAAGAAGGACCTCAATGCCAAACGTTTCTCCAGAGATGCTGTTTGACCCGCTGAGTGGCTCCGGCTTTTTCTGTCTATCTTCAGTTCAAACCAGCATCTGCAGTTCCTTCCTGCACACCCATTCTCAATGCGGATTCATGTCTGTTTTTGTACAGATGCTGTCCAAAGTGCTGAAATATGTTAAAGAAGGAACTGCAGATGCTGGAGAATTGAGGGTTACACAAAAAGCTGGAGAAACTCAGTGGGTGCAGCAGCATCTAAGGAGCGAAGGAGATAGGCGACGTTTCGGGTCGAGACCCTTCTTCAGACTGGTCAGGGATCAGGGAAACGAGAGATATAAACAGTGATGTGGAGAGATAAGGAACAATGAGTGAAAGATATGCAAAAAGGTATTGGTGATAAAGGAAGCAGGCCATTGTAAGCTGTTTGTGGTGTGAAAATGAGAAGCTAGTGCGACTGGGGGGGGGGGGGGGGGGGGGGGGAGATGGAGAAGGAATGTCAGGGCCAGAGGGCTGAGGGAGAGGTGGGGGGGGAGGCAGTCTGGGTTAACAGAATTGAGAAAATTCAATGTTTAAGCCCAGAGGATGCAGACTCCCCAAGCGGAATATGAGGTGGCCAGAGTGATCAACACCGCAAGTTGGAGGAACAGCACCTCATATTCCGCTTGGGGAGTCTGCATCCTCTGGGCTTAAACATTGAATTTTCTCAATTCTGTTAACCCAGACTGCCTCCCCCCCACCTCTCCCTCAGCCCTCTGGCCCTGACATTCCTTCTCCATCTCCCCCCCCCCCCCACCCAGTCGCACTAGCTTCTCATTTTCACACCACAAACAGCTTACAATGGCCTGCTTCCTTTATCACCAATACTTTTTTGCATATCTTTCACTCATTGTTCCTTATCTCTCCACATCACTGTTTATATCTCTCGTTTCCCTGATCCCTGACCAGTCTGAAGAAGGGTCTCGACCCGAAACGTCGCCTATCTCCTTCGCTCCTTAGATGCTGCTGCACCCGCTGAGTTTCTCCAGCTTTTTGTGTAACCCTGCTGAAATATGTTGTTGTTTTCCAGGGTACACAAAAGGCTGGAGAAACTTAGCGGGTGCAGCAGCATCTAAGGAGCGATGTTTTCCAACCTTGAACTCAAACTTCCTGCCTTTCTGCTACGTTACTCTTTGCTTATCGGCTCTGAAGGGTTTCGAGGCCTGAGTCGGTCGGAGCAGCTTTCTGAATCCGTTTTCTTTCCTTGGAGCTAAGCGAAACAGTTAATTTACTAAATAATTAATCTCCCCTCTCAGCAGCCTTAACCATCATTTCCATAACAAAGACAGTGCTACAAATTGTTTGGATGGCTTTCACTTTTCCTTTGAGCTCTTTCAGCTCAGGGGCTAACGTTCGTTCTCCAAACAACAATATGGTAATGAAAGGGATCGATTTGAGTCGCCTGTGTTCTTCACTGTCATTCTACCCTTTTAGAAGTTAGGGAACGGTCCTCCTCACTCCAGCTTCAAAGTACAAGGCCAATCCATTGCCAGGGGCTGATTAGCATTCTCGTTTAGATGAAGATTAAAAGGTTTCTTTGTTTCAGGGTGTGGTGCCAATGCAGAACTATAGGGCGTTCATTGTACTGAGAGGGAAGAATGAGAGTTTGCAGAATAGTTCAATCATTGTTCATTATTCCACATGCGTGGCAGTCAAAAAACACAACAACAAAAAAATGCCGGAACCATTTGAAAGAATTCAAGAGAGAGTATTCAAGATGTACTCAAGAGGGAGTTGGATTTAGCTCCTGGGGCTAACGGAATCAAGGGATATGGGGAGAAAGCAGGAACGGGGTACTGATTCTGGATCATCAGCCATGATCATATTGAATGGTGGCGCTGGCTCGAAGGGCCGAATGGCCTACTCCTGCACCTATTTTCTATGTTTCCGTGCTTCTCTGAAAGTGTCAGGGGATGAACAAGGAAGTCAACATTTTTGGGCATTGCAATAATTTATGATCAGGATAGTTCTCAATCTCCGCTCAAGTGGAGAACATGCAGGATTATCAAGGTGCTCGCTCCATAGAGCATCTCCAGAACCTGCTGGAAAACTTTGGAGCAAGGATTTCATTGTTCCGTTCTCGGTATATATAATTAGCAATGTTAAAAAATTTTGAGATTTTAAAAATCAAGTCTGCAATTTATCCCATCAGATAAAGCATAAAAAGAAGTTTAATTTGACACCTAATTTACTTTCATATCTTCAGTATTAAGAAGGTTATGGCCATTTTCATACTCGGAAATGAGCACCTTGCTTCCCATTGCCTTTCAATTGACTTAACTCAAAAGCTGTGATCTGGAAAAGTTAAAAGTCCATAACATTCTTAAAAATTAAGAGAACTCAATGAAATTTTCAGTTATTATAGATTGAAGCATTCTGAAACAAATATTAAACAATCTTACTTGGATTACCTGAAATTAAAGCATATAATTAGTTAGTTATCTAATTGTAGCTAATTACAAAATTCAATGAGTAGATCTAAACATCTATCAATTTCTTAAGAAAAGATAAACTTTTTTTAAATTGCCTAAGTGTCCAAATAACATTCACATAATAATGCACAATATAACATAATTTTTAAATCTAATTTTCATGAATTTCTGGGCCAAATGGAAGGAATTTAGTGTTTTATGCCTGTAAATTAATGGCCATTTAATTCAACTAGCGAGTGGGTTTTAGTGGAATGCGGTGGATTGGAACGTTGCGGTTAGCAGTGAAGTCGGGGGGGAAAAATACTGGGGGTTCATACATTTTTTGGGGACCCCATTTCGCAACATACAAATATTATTAATGCCTCTCGAAAAACCAACTTTTAATATAAAAATAAAGTATTTACCTTTTTTTCTCCCCTACGCAAAATGCTTCCGGTTGTCTGCGGTCACGGCTATTGAAGGTGATTTTTAAATTACTCTAGTTAATAAATAATCTAGAGTAATTTAAAAATACCACCATTCATTAAATGTCGGAGCGATTTTTCTTCAGCAACCAAATCGCCCGACATTCATCGATTATCCAGGCCTGTGGAAAAACGGCACTTTAAGCCCGCCCCCCTCTGCAAGGCGCGAAAGTCGCGTACACGGGTAGCGGCAGAAGTGCAGCGCCGGTAAAGGTAAGTTTTGTAACATACCTAATATAATGAAATATCGAGTCTCTCTTCGGTTTAAACCAGCCACTGCAGTTCCTTCCTACAACTGACTCTTAATTCTCTTACGAGGATGTCGCCAGGACTAGAGTGTCTGAGCTATAGGGATTTCATGAATGGCAGATTTGTAGAAACAGGAGGTGGATAGATGAAAACAGGGGGGGGGGGGGGGGGGGCAGAAGGGGGGGTGGATACAGGTAGGTGCATACAGGGGGTGGATACAGATAGACACAAAAAGCTGGAGTAACTCAGTGGGACAGGCAGCATCACTGGAGGGAAGTTCACGTTTCGGGTCGAGACCCTCCTTCAGACAGGTGGGTACAGGGGGCAGATATAGACATGTGGATACACGGGATTTGATTGGCAAATTTGCTTAATGTAAATCGGGTGCTTGATTTCTTGAGCAAGTTGTGAGGGTGGATGAATCAGTTGCTGTGCTTCCATTAAGAGATACAGCATGATAAAAGGGCCTGCGACCCATCAGGTCCACACCGAAAATTGATCACCCATGCTCACGAGTTCTATGTTATCCCACTATCTCATCCGCAATTTACAGAGGCCAATTAATCTACAAACCCGCGTCGCTTTGGGATGTGGGAGGATAGCGTGCAAACTCCACACAGACAACACCCAAGGTCAGGATCGAACCTCGTCTCCAGCACTTTCACATGGTAGAATTAGGCCATTCGGCCCATCGTGTCTACTCCGCCATTCAATCATATCTGATCTCTGCCTACTTATCCCATTTTCCTGCCTTCTCTCCATAACTTCTGACACCTGTACTAATCAAGAATCTATTTATCCCTGCCTTAAAAATATCCACTGCCTCCACAGCCCTTTGTGGCAATGAGTTCCTCAGATTAACTACCCTCTGACGTTTCTCCTCACTTCCTTTATAAAAGAGCGCCTTTGAATTCTGAGGCCATGACCTCTGGTCCTAGACTCTCCCACCAGCGGAAACAGTCTTTCCATATCCACTCTATCTATGCCTTTCATTATTCTGTACGTTTCAATGAGGCCCCCCCTCAGCTTTGTAAACTCCAGCGAGTAGAGGCCCAGTGCTGTCAAGTGCTCATCATATGCTAACCCACTCATTCCTGGGCTCATTCTTGTAAACCTCCTCCAGACTCTCTGCAGAGCCTTCCACATCCTTCCTCAGATATGGGGCCCAAATTTGCTCACAGGAGTCTGGATGCAGCTTGACCAGCGCTTTATAGAGCCTCGGCATTACATCTCTGTGTAAGTCCACGTGGCACTCCTGTGTGGAATATTATTGTATGTATTATTCTAGACAATGTGCTAATGCAGCAAGAAAGATTGAAGAGTGCTGGAATGAAGCTTTACTGCAGTCTTCACTGGAGTTGGACCAGTGGTTGAAACATGGTCTCCGGCACACATACCTGCCAAAAACTCCTCTTTATTCTGTCATTTGAAATAGACCATGGAGAATCTTTTTTCAGATCTGACTGCCCTCAACAATACATCTCAGTTTTATGGCTGCATGATAAAATGGAAAGCATATTTCCAAGCAACCTATCAACTACTGATCTAATCCTCTACGCATGTCAAACAGGTCTATCAATGCTTTAGCCCTCCTCTCAATCTTGCTCGTTGCAATACTGCTAATCTGTACAACACAAGAGCAGCAAAACGCAGGTGTCTGGGGAAACTACTCATTCTTCCTTAACTTTTAGGAAAGGAACTGCAGACGCTGGTTTACACCGAAGATAGGCACAAAATGCTGGAGTAACTCAGCGAGGCAGGCAGCAGCTCTGGAGAGGAGAAGGGTCTCGAGTCAAAGTGTCACCCATCTCCAGAGATGCTGCCTGTCCCGCTGAGTTATTCCAGCATTTTGTGTCTATCTTCATTATTTCTATCTGCAGATCTACCATTAGTGTCTTATTTTCACAATCCTCCAAATCCATTGATAGGATAAACAAGTCAATGTGTCGTTAGGGGCGGCACGGTGGTGGAGCGGCAGAGTTGATGCCTTACAGCTCCAGGGACCCGGGTTCAATCCTGACTGCGGCTGCTGTCTGTACGGAGTTTTTATGTTCTCCCTGTGACCGCAAGTGTTTTCGACAGGTGATCTGGTTTCCTCCCACACTCCAAACACATGCAGTAGGTTAATTGGCTTTTGTAAAATTGTAAATTGTCCCTAGTGTATTGGGTGATCGCTGGTTGGAGTGGACCAAAGGCCCTGTTTCCGCACTGTATCTATATATGCTAAATTTTAAAGTCTAAAGTAAAGTTCACCATCTTCTCGAACATGCCAGCATTAAGACTCTGATTGCACTCAGCCAACTCCAATGGGCCTGCCACATCATGCATATGCATGACACTATACTTCATTGGTCAGGGGATTGGGTACAAGAGTCAGGAAGTCTTGATGCAGCTCTTTAATTTAGTTTAGTTTAGTTTAGACGTACAGCATGGACACAGGCCCTTCAGTCCACCGATTCCGTGTCGACCAGTGATCCCCGCACTTAACACTATCCCACACACACTAGGGACAATTTATATTTATACCAAGCCAATTAACTTACAAACCTGCACCTATGTGGAATGTGAAAGGAAACTAAAGATCTCGGAGAAATCAGCCATGATCACATTGAATGGTGGTGCTGGCTCGAAGGGCTGAATAGCCTACTCCTGCACCTATTGTCCATTGTCTAAAACCCACACGGTCACAGGGCAAATGTACAAACTCCGTACAGACAGCACCCGTAGCCGTGGTCTAACTGAGGTCTCTGGCGCTGAAAATGCTATAAGGCAGCAGCTCTACCGTTACGCAACCGTGCCACCCTTTAAGACTTTGGTTAGGCTGCCTCTGGAGATTTGCATGCAACTTTTGTCGCCACATCACGGGAAGAATATGAAGACTTTGAAGAAGGTGCAGAAAAGACTTACCAGACTGTTGCCTAGCTTATAGGGTATTAACGAAGAGGAGAGGTTGGACAGGCTGGGATTGTTTTCTCAGGAGCACTGCAGGTTGAAGGGATACCTGGTAGAAGCATTTAAAATTATGAGAGGTATAGATAGTGTAATCAGTCAGAATCTTTTTCCCAGGGTAGAAATGTCAAAGTCTAGGACTAGAGGGCACAACCTCAGAATAAACAAACTATACTATTACTAAAACTATGAAGAAGGAGGAGACGGAGAAGGAGACGGAGAAGGAGACGGAGATGGAGAAGAAGTAGAAGGGTTTTGCTGGAATGTTCTGAACCCCCTCTCAAACCATATGTAGGTACTTCAGAAACATATTTGATCTAAGTCTTTATAGCCAATCTCCCAGATTTGTTCCCAAGGATCAATTGATCAGTTTGGACTTTGCAGCGTTTCTCTCCCGTTTTCACGAGGTGATTCTTACATCAACATACTTCCTCTGTTTCATTGAGTCTCTCCTGCTCACCTCTAACCTATTGGAGCATCTTAATAGAGATGAACTCTGTTTTGCAGGTTGACACTTACAGTCCTTACAGCTTGTGCTATGGTGCTTCCCTGACCTGTAATTGGCTCCCCTCTGCTTTCCCTTCGAAACTGGTGTGGGCGAGATTCAACTGTATCCTTTTCATCAACATTTCAGCAGGAGTAACTGCTGTTGGCTGGCCTGGAGCTTAGCAGAAATGTTGCCGGTCAATGCTTCATGGTGAGGTTCAATTGACCTTTCATAACCCATTGCTTCAACGCCTCCTTTTCCATTTGAACTGATCTTACCACCTCTTCACTCAAAACCGTGTCAGGAAATGTGGGAAATGCTTTATTTCGTTGCGTTTCATGAACAGTTCAAACTGAAACAATATAATTCCAGTTCAGTTCGAGTTAGTTTATTGTCACGTGTACCGAGGTACAGTGAAAAGCTTTTGTTGCGTGCTAACCGGTCAGCGCAAAGATAATACATGATTACAATCGAGCCATTTACAGTGGACAGATACATGATAAGGGAATAACGTTTAGTGCCAGATAAAGCCAGTCAAGTCCAATCAAAGATTGTCCGAGGATCACCAATGAGGTAGGTAGTAGTTCAGGACTACTCTTTGGTTGTGGTAAGATGATTCAGTTGCCTGATAATAGTTGGGAAGAAACTGTCCCTGAATCTGGAGGTGTGCGTTTTCACACTTCTATATGTTTTGCCTGATGGGAGAGAGGAGAAGAGGGAGTGGTCAGGCTGCGACTTGTCCTTGATTATGCTGCTGGCCTTGCTGAGGCAGCGTGAGGCATAAATAGAGTCAATGAAAGGGAGATTGTTTTTGTGTGATGGTCTAGGCTGCGTCCACAATTCACTGCAATTTCTTGCGTTCTTGGACGGAGCAGTTCCCAAACCAAGTTGTGATGCACCTGGAGTCATAGATTGATACAGTGTGGAAACAGCCCCTTCGGCCCAACTTGCCCACACCAGCCAACAATGTCCCAGCTACACTAGTCCCACTTGCCTGGGCTTGGTCCATATCCAGGGCCGTCATAACACCTGGGCATGTTGAGCAGTTGCCCGGGTCCCCACGAGCATAGGGGCCCCATGCTAATCTATGTATTGTAGAATGTTATTGTAGAACATGAATACGGAGAAGAACATCGCAAATGCATGACGGCATATTTGATTCGGCATAAAGAAACTGGAAGTTTAGGGACCACAGTGCACTGCTTTGCCCGGGGGCCTATAATGCTGTTGAGACGGCCCTGTCCATATCCCTCCAAACATGTCCTACCCATGTACCTGTCTAACTGTTTCTTAAACGATGGGATAGTCCCAGCCTCAACTACTTCCTCTGGTAGCTTGTTCCATACACCCACCACGATTTGTGTGAAAAAGTTACCCCTCGGATTCCTATAAAATCTTTTCCCTTTCACCTTGAACCTATGTCCTCTGGTCCTCAATTCACCCACTATGGGCATGAGACTCTATGCATCTACCCAATCTATTCCTCTCATGATTTTGTACACCTGATAAAATCAGTAGAAGTTAGTGAGGGTTCTATGTTTCATTTCGGAGTCACGTGAGTGACTTCGTGAAGAGCCCGCCGGCGCGCATGCTCGACATATCGTCGTAACGCGTTGCTGCGACGGCTGGCGGTGGAGCGCGCTCCTCGTCAGCCCTTCATAAGGGGCCACGGAGGTGAGTATTCCACCTTTAGTTGGTGGTCCTTGTTGTCTGATTATGTCTTGCAGCAAGGACATGGATGGGAGTTCGAAGGGCCGGAGGACGTCAGGACGAGTTCGCCGGTCAACAGTTCCGGGGCCTTTACCATCGGCAGTACCTGCAGCGCAGGCCGGGACTCAGGCGGAGATGTGGGTAAGCCCTGTGATTAGAGGTCCAGATCCGCCAGCACACCACAGCTCGGAGGAGTTCGGTGAGGAGGAGTGTGGTGTGCCGCCAGAGCAGGGGGACCCTGCCATGGCAGTCAGGTTGTCAGCGGGCTCGCTGGCGACCTCGAGCAGGGCGCGTGCCGTTGCACGGCCTGTTCCACTCAGCCCTCCGAGAAGGGGGAGGGGAGGAGCCCAGAAGCCTAACCCTGTTAGGGCTAAGGCATTGCCTGTCGCGGAGGAGCGGTCAGGTTCCAGGGCGAGACCCGGGGCGGCTGTGAGGTCCAGCCGGCACACCCCGACTCTCGACGCCGGGACGGGTCGGTTGAGTCGGGTCTCGTCGCGGTCGCCGAGCCCCCCATGGATGGGTGGGCGGCACCATGCGTCGGCAACGTCCACGATGTGGGCAGCCGGCAAGACTGCGCGGGCCCCAGGCAGCCATGCTTCGGCTGGTGCCGACACCTCGCCGCATGTGCCCTTAGTGGCAGCGGCTTCAGCTCTCGCTAAACGGAGGCGATTGAACACGCCCGCGCAGGAATCGCGCAGTTTCGCCTCGGCGGCTGTTAGCGACAACTACCGGCACCGGCAGGGCCTCGACGAGGTGCGGGCCGATGACAGGAGCCCGGTTTTCTTTTCAGAGCCGGAGGACTCCGACCACCTGAGTGTTCAGGGTGAAGGGCGTATTGACCGTATGGAGCGGCTGCTGGAGCTCCTGCTTCAACGTCAACAACAGCAGGGCAGCAACAGGCACAGGGCGTCTTCACCAACATCTACTATCAGCCTGGAGCAGCACGAGGAGGAGGTTCTGGTGGATCCCGTACCACCTCCGTTGGAGGTGCCAGCGGAGGAACTTTTGGATGTGGCGACCAAATTCGCGGCCCCACATACGGCTGGTCTTCCTCTCAATTCAAAGCTGGCAGCCACAGTGGACTTTCTTAATAATCAGGTGCTGCAGGAAGAAGTCCTCATCCAGGCTATGAGCCGTCACAAGGCTCCATCAAACTGCAACTCCCTCAACGTGCCTGTGGTCAATACGCCAATATGGGGCAACATCAGTGCGGCTATCCGTCAACAAGAGCTACAATTGCAGCGGATCCTGAAACTCCTCACGGCCGGTATTACCGCCTTTGCGCGGTCGGTGGACGAGGACGAGCTGAATTTGGACCAGGAAGATGCTCTGGCCTTATTGTGCGCGACCCAGCACGAAATCAACGGGTTTCGCAAAAACAGCATCCGCCCAGCACTCAACCCGAAGTTTGCAGGATTGTGCAAACCACCACCGCCGCCGCCGCCCCGTCAGCTCTTTGGTGAGGACCTCTCGAAGAGAGTCAAAGAGCTTGACGAACAAGCCAAAACGGTGGGGATCATGCGCTCTAAGAGTGCCCCCACACCGTCCGGCTCAAAAGCTCCATACATTCGCTCACGAGGGTCGGCCAGTGCCTCGACGAGGACTCACCCTCTAGCTCCACAACGACAACAACACCAGAACCAGCACCAAGGGTCTTTTTTAGGACAGGGTCGGCAGAGACCTTTTTGGAAATCGAAGACGCCGCGCCCTCAAGCCAACCCAGCACCTCCACGGCCACCCACACGTGTCAAGGACCGCCGGTAACCACGGAGGTGAGGGGGTCTGGTTCTCTCTTTTCTCTCTGTTTAACTTCCCATGTTGGTGGTCGTTTACGGTTGTTTTTGGATGCATGGGGTAATTTTACTGGTGATGAGTATGTGTTGCGGAATATTCAGGGGCATAAAATTGAGTTTATTAATGGCGACATTCCTCCATCCCAGCACATGCCTGGTCGTACGTTCAAATTGTCTGCTACAGAACAGGCAGCAGGTTACAAGGAAATTTTAAGTTTGGAACAGAAGGGTGTGATTGAGAAAACAGTGCATGAGCCAATTGAATTTGTTTCGAACATATTTACTAGACCTAAGAAGGATGGAGGCTGTCGTGTCATTATTGATCTAACCCGTTTGAATACGTTTGTAACATATACTCATTTTAAAATGGATACGTTTGAAACAGCCAAATCATTGATTTCTCATGGCTGCTTTATGGCATGCATTGATTTGAGGGATGCATATTATTCAGTATCCATCCAGAAAGATGATAGAAGGTTTTTGAAATTTATCTGGATGGGGCAACTTTGGCAGTATAAGGCTTTGCCTAATGGGCTTACTACAGCCCCTAGATTGTTCACTAAATTGGTGAAGCCAATCATGGCTTATTTGAGACAACGACATCATATAGTTATGGCCTATTTAGATGATGTCTTTATTGTGGGCCACACCCTGCAATTGGCTGAACAGGGTGTTGCAGCTGCTGTCAATATATTTCAACAATTAGGATTCATTGTCCATCCAGAGAAATCAAAGTTCTGCCCTGCCCAGGTAATTAATTACCTAGGGTTCACGGTGAACTCAATGAGCATGAGGATAACTATACCAATTAACAAAATTGAGGAAGTCACTAAGGTGTGCAGAGATTTAATTGGCACCAATATACCATCGATTCGGCATACAGCCACAGTAATTGGCAAGTTAGTGGCTTTGTTTCCGGCAGCACGATATGGACCTTTGCATTATCAGAATTTGCAAAGAGCTAAAATTACTGCGTTAAAATGGAACGCTGGTCATTACGATCGATCTATGCAGCTGCCGTCCGAAGCGATAACTGAGTTGCAATGGTGGGTGTGTCACATTAGCAACTCATTTAAGCCTGTCAGGGAGGCTAATCCGGTGGTATATTTACAGACTGATGCAAGCTCCAATGGCTGGGGAGCTACTGATAATTGCTCTAGTTGTGGGGGTAGATGGGACACCCTTGAGGCATCGATGTTGTTGACTCAAGGGATTAACTATTTGGAGTTGCTGGCAGCATTCCACGGACTTCGTGCATATTGTTCCAAGCTTGTTGGAGCACACGTCCGTCTCCAAATAGACAACACCACAGCTGTGGCATATTTAAACCATATGGGTGGTACCAGGTCAGTTTCGTGTGACAAATTGGCTAACTCAATTTGGCTCTGGTGTATTCAAAGAGACATTTGGATTTCAGCTACCTATTTGCCAGGTGAGCTTAATACTGTGGCGGACACCAGGTCACGCAAATTTAATGACAACTTTGAATGGATGTTGCATCCTGAGATTTTTGCTAAAGTCACAGCCAAATTTGGTAAACCGGACATTGACCTTTTTGCGTCACGGTTGAACCATCAGGTACCAGCCTACGTTTCATGGGAACCAGATCCTGGGGCAATAGCGCTAGATGCATTCTCGCTGGACTGGGGGAATTGGGTTTTCTATGCCTTCCCTCCGTTTTGCCTCATCAGTCGGGTATTGCGAAAGATTCAGGCAGATGCTGCCAAGGGCATCCTTATTATACCCGACTGGCCCACACAGCCTTGGTATCCGGTGGTCTTTGACATGCTCAACGAACCTTGGGTCCTTTTGAAGGGTTGCCCACAATTGGTTACTCACCCTGTGTCAGGGGAGCCACATCCCTGCCATGGCTATTTAAATTTGTTGGCTTGCAGGTTCTGAACAGGCCGTTAGTCCAATACGGCCTCTCGGCTCGGACCATGGATACCATCGGGGCGTCGTGTCGAGAGTCCACAAGGCGAAGATACCGCTCGCATATTAAGAAGTGGGAAGCCTACTGCAGCCGCTCTCGCATCACGTACGATGACGTGACAATAACCGACGTCCTGGAATTCCACGCGGGGTTGCACCATGATGAACACTTAAGTTACAGTGCCATCAACAGCGCCAGAAGTGCGCTATCATTCTACCTCAAGATTGGGGTAGGATCCAACAGGCTAGTGTCCAGACTCATGCGGGGTATATTCAATATGAATCCGCCTACACCACGCTATAATATCACCTGGGATGTCAGGGACGTATTAACCCTGCTCAGGACGTGGTCTCCCATGGAAGGGCTCCAACTGGACCAACTCACCATGAAGCTGGTGATGTTACTAGCGCTGACTTCAGCTCAGAGGGTACAGACACTACACAAACTGCGTGTCGACAGAATGACATCTACCCCTACAGAAGTAGTCTTTTTCGTTGACGAGCTACTAAAGCAGCATAGACCTGGGTGCACAGGGCTGCAGCTGAAGTTCCCGGCATACCCCGCAGATGCTAGGCTATGTTTAGCCTCACATATCCGCCACTATGTCAAGGTGACGGCACGCATCAGAGGAATGGAGAGATACCTGCTTGTCACTCATAAGAGACCTCATCATCGAGTGACAGTCCAGACGATATCCAGGTGGCTTCGAGTCGTCTTGGGTAAGTCAGGTATCGACACTAATGTGTTCAAGTCTCATTCCACCAGGGCTGCATCGACGTCAGCGGCGAGGGTCATGGAGGTGCCCATGGACCAAATTCTCGCCACAGCAGGATGGGCGAATGAAGCTGTGTTCCAGCGTTTTTATAACAAGCCTGTTGCTGCTCCTCTACAGTTCGCAGAAGCCGTGCTGAATGCAGGTCAAGAACGTGGAGATGTCCCCGCATGAGGGGTTTCTGATTTGTTATTAATAAATATGCTTTTGTTTTGCAGTATGAGCTATTGAGCCAGTTTGTTCCTCCCATCCATCCCTGGTAGTGGTGTGTCAGCATGGACGTGGTCCAGGGCGTGTAATCACAGATGCTTTGAAGTCTTCACGAAGTCACTCACGTGACTCCGAAATGAAATAGTAAGATTGAACGAGAACTTACCAGTTCGAAGGTTGATCTTTATTTCATGAGGAGTCGAAGTGAGGGATTTCGTGCCCTCCTCGCCCAACCCTCAATCACCTTCATCTGGTAATCTTAGTCAATTCAATCATACTATGCGAAGTCATTTCTATTGTTGGTTCTGTGATTCCACGCCGCTACTTTGAAGTATGTCGAGCATGCGCGCCGGCGGGCTCTTCACGAAATCCCTCACTTCGACTCCTCATGAAATAAAGATCAACCTTCGAACTGGTAAGTTCTCGTTCAATCTTACTATTCTTCGCCCCTGTCCCATGTTCTACGTTCTAAAACCATGCTCCCTTGTTCTAACTTCATTTATGAGTGAAAACATGGAAACTATCCTGTCATCTCCATACTCCCCACAGCTCCAAAACTTTCCTGACTCAAATATTCTTCTTCTAAGTTTCAGAGAGTAGAGGTCCAATATTTTGTTTTACTATATTCCTGCCTTGAAAATGAAGAATGTTTTAATCTAATATTTTTAGGAGATTGGGCCATTAAAAGGTTGTGAGCATGCTGAGTAGTGACATTCTTTAAAGCTCAATTTCTGTGCTGGAATAAATCTTCTGCAACTCACAGTTGTAATCGCAGCAATGAGCATTCATGTGAGTTAAAGAGGGCGACGTTTTGGCAGCATTTGTGTAGATTACAGCAAATTGCAGGGAAAGAATTGAGAATCTCATGAAGTTTCCGAATGGCTTAAGACGAGCCAGAAAAGATGAAAAGTTTGGCTGGTGCAATGGAGCAGCAGGTGATGCTGCTGCCTCGTGGCTCCAGCACCCCAGGGTCGAGCGCAACCTGGATGAAGAACGGTCTCGGCTCCAAACGTCACCTATTTGGTTTCTCCATTACTGAAAGTAAGCATGCAGGTACAGCGGGCAGTGAAGAAAGCGAATGGCATGTTGGCCTTCATAACAAGAGGAGTATAGGAGCAAAGAGGTCCTTCTGCAGTTGTACAGGGCCTTGGTGAGACCACACCTAGAGTATTGTCCGAATTCGAGGAAGGACATTCTTGCTATTGAGGGAGTGCAGCATGGGTTCACAAGGTTAATTCCTGGGAAGGCGGGACTGTCATATGTTGATAGAATGGAGCGGCTGGGCTTGTATATTCTGGAATTTCGAAGGATGAGAGGGATTTTATTGAAACATATAAGATTACTAAGGGTTTGGACACGCTAGGCACAAGAAACATGTTTCCAATGTTGAGGGAGTCCAGAACCAGAGGCCACATTTTAAGAATAAGGGGTAAGCCATTTAGAAAGGAGATGAGGAAAAACTTTTTCACAGGGTTCCACAGAATTCCACAGAATCTGTGGAATTCTCTGCCTCAGAAGGCAGTGGAGGCCAATTTCCTATATGCTTTCAAGAGAGTTGGATAGAGCTCCTAAAGATTGCGGAGTCAAGGGATTTGTGGAAAAGGCAGGAATGGGGTACTGAGTGTGGTTGATCAGCCATGATCACAATGAATGGCAGTGCTGACACGATGGGCTGATTGGCCTACTCCTGCACCTACTGTCTATTGTTCAGAGACGCTGCCTGACCAGCTGAGTTACTCCAGCATTTTGTGTCTATCTTCAATCTCTTGTGCCTCGTGCGAACCCATCTATTTGAGTACTCCCTTCACTACTCCGATTTCCTCCCTCACCCCAAAGATGTACCTATCAATCCTATACTAAAATTCTCATCTTGTCCTCTTCCGGTTTGCGTTATTTTTAAATTTGTGCAAAAATGGTACTCAATAGCACTACATTTCATTTCGGAGTCACGTGAGTGACTTCGTGAAGAGCCCGCCGGCGCGCATGCTCGACATATCGTCGTACCGCGTTGCTGCGACGGCTGGCGGTGGAGCGCGCTCCTCGCCAGCCCTTCATTAGGGGCCACGGAGGTAAGTATCCTACCTTTAGTTGGTGGTCCTTGTTGTTGGTTATGTCTTGCAGCAAGGACATGGATGGGAGTTCCAAGGGCCGGAGGACGTCAGGACGAGTTCGCCGGTCAACAGTTCCGGGGCCTTTACCATCGGCAGTACCTGCAACGCAGGCCGGGACTCAGGCGGAGATGTGGGTAAGCCCTGTGATTACAGGTCCAGATCCGCCAGCACGAGTGTGGTGTGCCGCCAGAGCAGGGGGAACCTGCCATGGCAGTCAGGTCGTCAGCGGGCTCGCTGGCGACCTTGAGCAGAAGGGTGCGTGCAGCTGCACGGCCCGTTCCACTCAGCCCTCCGAGTAGGGGAAGGGCAGCAGCCCAGAAGCCTAACCCTGCCAGGGCTAAGGCATTGCCTGACACGGAGGAGCGGTCAGGTTCCAGGGCGAGACCCGGGGCGGCTGTGAGGTCCAGCCGGCACACCCCGACTCTCGACGCCGGAACGGGTCGGTTGAGTCGGGTCTCGTCATGGTCGCCGAGCCCCCCATGGATGGGTGGGCGAGACCATGCGTCGGCAAAGTCTACGATGTGGGCAGCCGGCAAGCCTGTGCGGGCTTCAGGCAGCCATGCTTCGGCTGGTGCCGACACCATGCCGCAAGTGCCCTTAGTGGCAGCGGCTTCAGCTCCCGCTAAACGGAGGCGGTTGAACACGCCCGCGCGGGAATCGCGCAGTTTCGCCTCGGCGGCTGTTAGCGACAACTACCGGCACCGGCTGGGCCTCGATGAGGTGCGGGCCGATGATAGGAGCCCGGTTTTCTTTTCAGAGCCGGAGGACTCCGACCACCTGAGTGTTCAGGGTGAAGGGCGTATTGACCGTATGGAGCGGCTGCTGGAGCTCCTGCTTCAACGTCAACTACAGCAGGGCAGCAACGGGCACAGGGCGTCGTCACCAGCCTCTACCATCAGCCTGGAGCAGCAGGAGGAGGAGGTTTTGGTGGAATCCATACAACCTCCGTTGGAGGTGCCAGCGGAGGATCTTCTGGATGTGGCGACCAAATTTGCGGCCCCACATTCATCTGGACTTCCTTTAAACGCAAAGCTGGCAGCCACTGTGGACTTTCTTAACAACCAGCAACTACAGGAAGAAGTCCTCATTCAGGCAATGAGCTGTCACAAGGCTCCATCCAATTGCAACTCCCTCAACGTGCCTGTGGTCAATACGCCGATATGGGGCAACATTAGTGCGGCTATCCGTCAACAAGAGGTAAAATTGCAGCGGATCCTGAAGCTCCTCACGGCCGGTATTACCGCCTTTGCGCGGTCGGTGTACGGGGACGAACTGAATTTGGACCAGGAAGATGCTCTGGCCCTCCTGTGCGCGACCCAGCACGAAATCAACGGGTTTCGCAAAACCAGCATCCGCCCAGCGCTCAATCCGAAGTTTGCAGGATTGTGCAAACCACCGCCGCCGCCCCCGCCCCGTCAGCTCTTTGGGGAGGACCTCTCGAAGAGAGTCAAAGAGCTTGACGAACAAGCCAAAACGGTGGGGATCATGCGCTCTCAGAGTGCCCCCGCACCGTCAGGCTCAAAGTCTCCATACATTCGATCACGAGGGTCTGCTAGTACCTCGACGAGGACCCACCCTCAAGCTCCACAACGACAGCAACATCAGACCCAGCACCAGGGGTCTTTTTTAGGACAGGGTCGGCAGAGACCCTGGTGGAAAACGAAGACGCCGCGCCCTCAAGCCAACCCAGCACCTCCACGTCCACCCACGCGTGTCAAGGACCGCCGGTAACCACGGAGGTGAGGGGGTCTGGTTCTCTCTTTTCTCTTTGTTTAACTTCACATGTTGGTGGTCGCCTTCGGTTGTTTTTGGGTGCAAGGGGTAATTTTACTGGTGACGAGTATGTGTTGCAGAATATTCAGGGGCATAAAATTGAGTTTATTAATGGCGACATTCCTCCATCCCAGCACATGCCCGCTCGAACGTTTAAATTATCTGCTGCAGAACAGGCAGCAGGCTACAAGGAACTTTTAATTCTTGAGCAGAAGGGAGTGATTGAGAGAGCGGTGCATGAGCCAGTTGAATTTGTTTCGAATATATTCACCAGACCTAAGAAGGATGGAGGTTGTCGTGTCATTATTGATCTAACCCGTTTGAATACTTTTGTAACATATACTCATTTTAAAATGGATACGTTTGAAACAGCCAAATCATTGATTTCTCATGGTTGCTTTATGGCATGCATCGATTTGAAAGACGCATATTATTCAGTATCCATCCAGAAATACGACAGAAGGTTTTTGAAATTCATCTGGATGGGGCAACTCTGGCAGTACAAGGCTTTGCCTAATGGGCTCACCACAGCCCCTAGATTGTTCACTAAATTAGTGAAACCAATTATGGCTTATTTGAGACAACGACACCATATAGTTATGGCCTATTTAGATGATATCTTAATTGTGGGCCACACCCTGGAATTGGCTGAACAGGGTGTTGCAGCTGATGTCAATATATTTCAACAATTAGGGTTTATTGTCCATCCAGAGAAATCAAAGTTCTGCCCTGCCCAGGTGATTAATTACCTAGGGTTCAAGGTGAACTCTATGAGCATGAGGGTTACCATTCCAATTAACAAGATTGAGGAGGTTACCCAGGTGTGTCAAGATTTAATCCGCACCAATATACCATCAATTCGGCATTCAGCTACAATAATTGGGAAGCTTGTAGCTTTGTTTCCGGCAGCGCGATATGGACCTTTGCATTATCAGAATTTGCAAAGAGCTAAAATTGCTGCGTTAAAACAGAACGCTGGTCATTATGATCGGTCCATGCAGCTGCCGCCCGAAGCGATAAATGAGTTGCAATGGTGGGTGTGTCACATTAGCAGCTCATTCAAGCCTATCAGGGAGGCTAATCCGGTGGTATATTTGCAGACTGATGCAAGCTCCAATGGCTGGGGAGCCACGGATAATTGCTCTAGTTGTGGGGGCAGATGGGACACCCTTGAAGCAACGATGTTGTTGACTCAAGGGATTAACTATTTGGAGTTGCTGGCAGCATTCCACGGACTTCGTGCATATTGTTCCAAGCTTGTTGGAGCACATGTCCGTCTCCAAATAGACAACACCACAGCAGTGGCATACTTAAACCATATGGGTGGTACCAGGTCAGTTTCGTGTGACAAATTGGCTAACTCAATTTGGCTCTGGTGTGTTCAAAGAGACATTTGGATTTCAGCTACCTATTTGCCAGGTGAGCTTAATACTGTGGCGGACACCAGGTCACGCAAATTTAATGACAATATTGAATGGATGTTGCATCCTGAGATTTTTGCTAGTCACAGCCAAATTTGGTAAACCGGACATTGACCTTTTTGCGTCACGGTTGAACCATCAGGTACCAACCTACGTTTTATGGGAACCAGATCCTGGGGCTATAGCGCTAGATGCATTCTCGCTGGACTGGGGGAATTGGTTTTTCTATGCCTTCCCCCCGTTTTGCCTCATCAGTCGGGTATTGCGTAAGATTCAGGCAGATGCTGCCAAGGGCATCCTTATTATACCCGACTGGCCCACACAGCCTTGGTATCCGGTGGTCTTTGACATGCTCAACGAACCTTGGGTCCTTTTGAAGGGTTGCCCACAATTGGTTACTCACCCTGTCTCAGGGGAGCCACATCCCTGCCATGGCTATTTAAATTTGTTGGCTTGCAGGTTCTGAACAGGCCGTTAGTCCAATACGGCCTCTCGGCTCGGACCATGGATACCATCGGGGCGTCGTGTCGAGAGTCCACAAGGCGAAGGTACCGCTCGCATATTAAGAAGTGGGAAGCCTACTGCAGCCGCTCTCGCATCACGTACGATGACGTGACAATAACCAACGTCCTGGAATTCCTCGCGGGGTTGCACCATGATGAACACTTAAGTTACAGTGCCATCAACAGCGCCAGAAGTGCGCTATCATTCTACCTCAATATTGGGGTAGGATCCAACAGGCTAGTGTCCAGACTCATGCGGGGTATATTCAATATGAATCCGTCTACACCACGCTATAATATCACCTGGGATGTCAGGGACGTATTAACCCTGCTCAGGACGTGGTCTCCCATGGAAGGGCTCCAACTGGACCAACTCACCATGAAGCTGGTGATGTTACTAGCGCTGACTTCAGCTCAGAGGGTACAGACACTACACAAACTTCGTGTCGACAGAATGATTTCTACCCCTACAGAAGTAGTCTTTTTCATTGACGAGCTACTAAAGCAGCATAGACCTGGGTGCACAGGGCTGCAGCTGAAGTTCCCGGCATACCCCGCAGATGCTAGGCTATGTTTAGCCTCACATATCCGCCACTATGTCAAGGTGACGGCACGCATCAGAGGAATGGAGAGATACCTGCTTGTCACTCATAAGAGACCTCATCATCGAGTGACAGTCCAGACGATATCCAGGTGGCTTCGAGTCGTCTTGGGTAAGTCATGTATCGACACTAATGTGTTCAAGTCTCATTCCACCAGGGCTGCATCGACGTCAGCGGCGAGGGTCATGGAGGTGCCCATGGACCAAATTCTCGCCACAGCAGGATGGGCTAATGAAGCTGTGTTCCAGCGTTTTTATAACAAGCCTGTTGCTGCTCCTCTACAGTTCGCAGAAGCCGTGCTGAATGCAGGTTCAGAACGTGGAGATGTCCCCGCATGAGGGGTTTTGATTTGTTATTAATAAATATGCTCTTGTTTTGCAGTATGAACTATTGAGCAAGTTTGTTCCTCCCATCCATCCCTGGTAGTGGTGTGTCAGCATGGACGTGGTCCAGGGTGTGTAATCACAGAAGCTTTGAAGTCTTCACGAAGTCACTCACGTGACTCCGAAATGAAATAGTAAGATTGAACGAGAACTTACCAGTTCGAAGGTTGATCTTTATTTTATGAGGAGTCGAAGTGAGGGATTTCGTGCCCTCCTCGCCCAACCCTCAATCACCTTCATCTGGTAATCTTAGTCACTTCAATCTTACTATGCGAAGTCATTTCTATTGTTGGTTTCTGTGATTCCACGCCGCTACTTTGAAGTATGTCGAGCATGCGCGCCGGCGGGCTCTTCACGAAATCCCTCACTTCGACTCCTCATAAAATAAAGATCAACCTTCGAACTGGTAAGTTCTCGTTCAATCTTACTATTCTCACTCACTCACCATTCTCATGTGCTCCCAGCGCACCAAATTTTGTTCCGATCAATGGAATATTACAAGAGTTATGAAGGTTTTTAAAATCGTAAGAGCAGTAGATTGGCCTTCTCACCTGTCGGTCGCCGAGGACAGCAACGCCCTTTCCGGCACCTGCTGTCAATCACCGGGGTGAGGATAAAGCCCTTGAGGCTGGGCATCCAGAGGTCGTCCAGAAGCCCTCCAGAAGCTCCCCAGAAGCCGTCCACAAGCCATCCTGAAGCAACACCGAAGCCATCCCAATGCCGTCCCCTCCCCCCAGTCCGTCAGCCCGGAGGCAGGGAGACCGAAGTGCGGAGCAGCCCAGAGCCTGACTGACTGCAAGTGTGAGTGTGGGGGGATTGAGAGAGCCGGGTGCTGACGGGGCACACCACCCCTGCCCACACACCCCACATGCCACACCCCCTCCCCTCGCACATCCCCCCCAGTACAGGCCAAGGCAGTGCTACCCCCCCCACCCCCACCGGACGCTGCCTGAGGCCGTCCCCCTGACCTGGCTACAGAACGCTCCATTAGCCATTTGATTGGTTCACATACAATAACCAATCCACAGTAGATATATCTCCTTTCATTCCACCTGTCGTTTTCACAGGTATTATTGTGGTAGAAAAGCTGCCTCTCTTAGGTCCTGATCTTTCTTCAGTTTTCGTAAAGGTAGAACCTTTGTCAGTTGCAATTGGTTTATGATCTTCAATACTCCCGTGATGTGGCTCTAACATGTACTGTACTTGCTTTGCCAAGAAATCTACCAGGTCTGGTAGCATGGCTACTCGCTTCTTCTCATCCAATATTCGGCCTGCTTTATCTCTCCACTTTTCTCCATGTCTTGTGGGCAGCTTTCTAATGATGGCTCTAGTATTACTAACAAGATTCATTTCCTCCGTGTGGCCGAGATTTTTCATCGAGCTGCTACAACCTCTAAGAAATATTGCATCATTACTCAATGCATCCACACCTTCTGGCTTGATATCTTGCGAAGCATGGGCCTTCTCCATGTATGCATTAGCAATGCTCTGTTCATTCCAAAATGTTCTTTAAGTAACCCCCTTGCCTCTTTATAGCCTTGGCCATCAGGCTCATTGAGACAACTTTATACAAGTGCCTTAACACTTCCGCTTGTGTAATGCGCATTAACATTAACTCCACCTTACTGTACACTTTATATTAACACTCACTTCCCATATTACATAGTTGCACTGGCGGTAGAGATGAACTAACAACGTTATGTACTGCACCACAATGATTGATGATTAAAACTGACTTTGAACACCAAACTGTGTCTGTACAGTTCTTTATATGTTTACATGTCCTTAAATTGTTTACATGGTGTCAGAATAGCTGGAAAGTACCCATTCCGTCTGCTTACCGGATTTTATTTGCATTTTATTAGTTTTGTTTTTTCACTATGATGGCCATGTCATGCCGCAAACCAACCCAGCTCATCTTTGATGCAGACATTGCCAAGCAATGGAGGCTCTTTGAAATTGACTATGAACACTACATCAAGATCGTCCATCACAATGATCCTGATGAAGTCAAGGCATCACTCAACCTGGCTGGACCCGAGGCTATGATCCATGCGCAAATCTTAGACTTTGCCCCAGCTGTGCTCGATGGGATTGACGATGGTCCCAGCAGAAATTGTAAGCACTCTTTTTCATCCATAATTTTTGTTCCTCATACTTCGTCTAATGCCCTTATGAAAGCTTCATACATAGAAACATAGAAACATAGAAAATAGGTGCAGGAGTAGGCCATTCGGCCCTTCGAGCCTGCACCGCCATTCAATGTGATCATGGCTGATCATCCAACTCAGTATCCTGTACCTGCCTTCTCTCCATACCCCCTGATCCCTTTAGCCACAAGTGCCACATCTAACGCCCTCTTAAATATAGCCAATGAACTGGCCTCAACTACCTTCTGTGGCAGAGAATTCCAGAGACTCACCACTCTCTGTGTAAAGAATGTTTTCCTCATTTCGGTCCTAAAGGAATTCCCCCTTATCCTTAGACTGTGACCCCTTGTTCTGGACTCCCCCAACATCGGGAACAATCTTCCAGCATCTAGCTTGTCCAACCCCTTAAGAATTTTGTAGGTTTCTATAAGATCCCCCCTCAATCTTCTAAATTCCATCGAGTACAAACCGAGTCTATCCAATCTTTCCTCATATGAAAGTCCTGACATCCCAGGAATCAGTCTGGCGAATCTTCTCTGTACCCCCTCTATGGCAAGGATGTCTTTCCTCAGATTTGGAGACCAAAACTGTACGCAGTACTCCAGGTGTGGCCTCACCAAAACCCTGTACAACTGCAGTAGAACCTCCCTGCTCCTATACTCAAATCCTTTCGCTATGAATGCTAACATACCATTTGCTTTCTTCACTGCCTGCTGCACCTGCATGCCTACTTTCAATGACTGGTGTACCATGACACCCAGGTCTTGTTGCATCTCCCCCTTACCTAATCTGCCACCATTCAGATAATAGTCTACCCTCATGTTTTTGCCACCAAAGTGGATAACCTCATATTTATCCACATTGTACTGCATCTGCCATGCATCTGCCCATTCACTCAGCCTATCCAAATCACCCTGCAGCCTCCAAGCATCCTCCTCACACCTAACTATACCCCCCAGCTTGGTATCATCTGCAAATTTGGAGATGTTGCATTGAATTCCCTCGTCCAAATCATTAATATATATTGTAAATAGCTGGGGTCCCAGCACTGAGCCTTGCGGCACCCCACTAGTCACTGCCTGCCATTCTGAAAAGGACCCGTTTACTCCTACCCTTTGCCTCCTGTCTGCTAGCCAGTTCTCTATCCACATCAATACTGAACCCCCAATACCGTGTGCTTTAAGTTTGTATGCTAATCTCTTATGCGGGACCTTGTCGAAAGCCTTCTGAAAGTCTAGATATAACACATCCACTGGTTCTCCCTTATCCACTCTACTAGTTACATCCTCGAAAAATTCTATCAGATTTGTCAGACATGATTTACCTTTCGTAAATCCATGCTGACTTTGTCCAATGATTTCACCACTTTCCAAATGCGCTGCTATCCCATCTTTAATAACTGACTCTAGCAGTTTCCCCACTACCGATGTTAGACTAACTGGTCTGTAATTCCCCGCTTTCTCTCTCCCTCCTTTTTTAAAAAGTGGGGTTACATTAGCTACCCTCCAATCCTCAGGAACTACTCCAGAATCTAAGGAATTTTGAAAAATTATCACTAATGCATCCACTATTTCTGTGGCTACCTCCTTGAGTACTCTGGGATGCAGACTATCTGGCCCTGGGGATTTATCGGCCTTCAATCCGTTCAATTTACCCAACACCACCTCCCGGCTAACCTGGATTTCACTCAGTTCCTCCATCTTATTTGACCCCCGTTCCACTGCTATTTCCGGCAGATTATTTATGTCTTCCTTAGTGAAGACAGAACCAAAGTAGTTATTCAATTGGTCTGCCATGTCCTTGTTCCCCATGATCAATTCACCTGTTTCTGACTGCAAGGGACCAACATTTGTTTTAACTAGTCTCTTTCTCTTTACATATCTATAAAAACTTTTGCAGTCAGTTTTTATGTTCCCTGCCAGTTTCCTTTCATAATCTATTTTCCCTTTCCTAATTAAGCCCTTTGTCCTCCTCTGCTGGATTCTGAATTTCTCCCAGTCCTCCGGTAGGCTGCTTTTTCTGGCAAATTTGTATGCCTCATCTTTTGTTTTTATACTATCCCTGATTTCCCTTGTTATCCATGGATGCACCACCTTCCCCGATTTATTCTTTTGCCAAACTGGTATGAACAACTTTTGTACTTCATCCATGCAGTCTTTAAATACCTTCCATTGCACATCCACTGTCAACCCTTTAAGAATCACCTGCCAGTCTATCTTGGCCAATTCACATCTCATACCTTCAAAGTTACCTTTGTTCAAGTTCAGAACCCTTGTTTCTGACTTAATTTTGTCACTCTCCATCCTAATGAAGAACTCAACCATATTATGGTCACTCTTGCCCAAGGGGCCACGCACAACAAGACTGCTAACTAACCCTTCCTCATTACTCAATACCCAGTCTAGAATAGCCTGCTCTCTCGTTGGTTCCTCCACATGTTGGTTGAGAAAACTATCCCGCATACATTCCAGGAAATCCTCTTCCTCAGCACCCCTGCCAATTTGATTCACCCAATCTACATGCAGATTGAAGTCACCCATTATAACCGTGTTACCCTTGTTGCACGCATTTCTAATTTCCTGTTTGATGCCATCCCCAACTCCAATACTACTGTTAGGTGGCCTGTACACAGTTCCCACTAGCGTTTTCTGCCCCTTAGAGTTTCGCAGCTCTACCCATATCGATTCCACATCCTCCACGCTAATGTCCTTCTTTTCTATTGCATTAATCTCCTCTCTCACCAGCAACGCTACCCCACCTCCTTTTCCTTTTCGTCTATCCCTCCTGAATATTGAATATCCCTGGATGTTCAGCTCCCAGCCTTGGTCATCCTGGAGCCAAGTCTCCGTGATTCCAACTATAGCATAGTCATTAATCGCTATCTGCACCTTCAACTCATCCACCTTATTACGAATGCTCCTCGCATTGAGACACAAAGCCTTCAGGCTTGTTTTTACAACACTCTTACTCCTTATACAATTATGTTGACAAGTGGCCCCTTTCACATCGATCCCTATTACACTTGGCCATACTCTCCTATCCCTTTGTGAGCTTTCTTCCCCGTTAATTCTGGGGTCATTAACCATCGCTTTACTCTCTTTCCCTCTAACTCCGTCCTCGACTATCCCATTTGATACCCCACCCCCCTTATTCAGTTTAAAACCATCCGTGTAGCAGTGGCAAACCTGCCAGCCAGAATGCTGGTCCCCCACCTGTTAAGATGCAATCCGTCCCTTTTGTACAGTTCCCCCTTACTATAAGAAAAATCCCAGTGATCTAAGAATCTAAATCCCTGCCCCCTGCACCAGTTCCTCAGCCACACATTCAGGTCCCATATCTCCCTGTTCCTGCTCTCGCCAGCACGAGGAACTGGAAGCAAACCGGAGATAACAACCCTGGAAGTCCTGCTTTTCAGCATTTTTCCCAGCTCTCTGAAGTCCCGCTGCAAAAAATTCATCTCCTTCTTTCCAACATCATTTGTGCCAACATGCACGACCACTTCCGGCTGGTCACCTTCGCCCTTGAGGATTGTCTGCACTCTGTCCGTAACATCCTGGATCCTGGCACCAGGAAGGCAGCACACCATCCTGGAATCCCGTCGGTTGCCGCAAAAACCCCTGTCCGTACCTCTCACAATGGAGTCTCCAACTACAATGGCGTTGCCCGACTTTGGCCTCTGTGGGTTTGGCTCATCAGCCCTTTTTGTTTGGCAAGCCAGTCCGCCGCTCAGTGGGATACCGTCTTCTGTCCCGGCAGCTTCCACGTGGGTGAACCTGTTCACAAGAGGTACAACACCCGGGGACCTTTGCATCCCATGTTTTCCTCCCTTTCTCACCGTCACCCACCTTCTCTCTTCTAGTGCCTTGGGTGTAACAATCTCACTGAAGGACTTGTCGAGAAACGACTCAGTTTCTCGAATGAACCTGAGGTCATCCACTTGTTTCTCCAGTTCCCCAACACGGTCCTTCAGGAGCTGTACCTGGATGCACTTCTCACATTTGTAGCATCCAGAGGCACCAGCAGTGTCCTTGACCTCCCACATACTGCAAGCATCACACTGCATCAGCTTGCTTGACATCTTTTGCCTCGGTCTCGCCCTATCCAGTATTTTGCGCAGCCTTCTCGCCGAAGACTCTCGAGCCAAAGACTCACACTTTACTCACAGGGCACCTCCCTCACAAGGCCGCTCCCTCACTGCCGCTCCCCAAGAGCTGCCTTGCTTATATTGACTGTTCAATTGCCTAATTTACAAACCAAATTCCTCAGTTTTGAGGAACTGCTTTCCCCCTCTGACTCACTGAGAACTCTCCTCCCACTTGGGCTAGAGCCAATCAGTGCTTTCTCCTGCTTCTCTTTGTTGCTGTTGCTTCAAAATCCACGGGAAGACTGAGTGAAGTCTGCCTGTGCTTTGCCTCTCCTTTTTAACTGCTCTCCCCCTCTGACTCACTGAGAACTCTCCTCCCACTTGGGCTAGAGCCAATCAGTGCTTTCTCCTGCTTCTCTTTGTTGCTGTTGCTTCAAAATCCACGGGAAGACTGAGTGAAGTCTGCCTGTGCTTTGCCTCTCCTTTTTAACTGCTCTCCCCCTCTGACTCACTGAGAACTCTCCTCCCACTTGGGCTAGAGCCAATCAGTGCTTTCTCCTGCTTCTCTTTGTTGCTGTTGCTTCAAAATCCACGGGAAGACTGAGTGAAGTCTCCACGGGAAGACTGAGTGAAGTCCACGGGAAGACTGAGTGACAAAGGATCTCCATCATATGCAGGAATTTCTACTGGTGGTAGAGTGAAAGAGACATTTTGTCGAGCTATGATCTGGTTAAATTCAGCTTGCCTATTTGCCAATGCAAATAATCAATCGTGCCAACGGACAATAGACAGGCCTCTGTGGCTCATACTGGCTTGCTCGAGCCTGTATATCAGACCTTGGAAAAGAGGACTCAGCTGTTGGTTTGTCCCGAGCCTCTCCAGTAGCCCGATAAGTCGTTTGTTTCGGTCTAGCACCCATTTGCTGAGATGAAGTTTTACCAGCGCTATATTGCCCCAATGGGTGCTCAAAGCAGTGAAATCCGGTGGTCCTCGGTTGTGGAATTGATCCACAGCTGACTCACTTTGAGCAGTTTTACCTTTCAAACCAGAGTTCATCGCATCAGATGCTTTAGAACCACATCTTGAACCCTCACTTTCCATTATCTCCTTCTTTGATTTGACCACCGCCAACTTTGTATCTAGTTCCAGCTGTTCTTTTCGTCACCTCATATCTTCTTCTTGTCGCCTCATCTGCTCCTTTTGTCACCTCATCTATTCTTTCATCTGTTCTTCGTGCTCATCCTCATGTTTCTTCTTCAAGGCATCCGCTTCTATTGAGAGAGCGGCTGGATCAGCTTCAACTCCCAATTGAGCAGAAGCCCTTGATGCCGAACTGGCTATGAACCAGATTTATGTCTTGATCTTCGTGTAGATACGTTCGAGATACTATCTCGCGGTGTAATCTCATCTTTCATTCCACCACCTTTTTTTCCATCGCATCTCCTTCTTTGACACATGGTCAACCTCAGCTAACCATGTGCTGGCATCTTCCATGAAATCATTGAATAGCATCACCCTTGCTTCCCACCACTAGGTGTGTCTTTCCCGTTCTTCCCGAGGGGGTTGTGAACACAGCAGTACATTTTGTTTATCTCCAACCTCATGGCAGAGGTTGAATAGTTGGTTTAGGTTAGATTCCACTCTCGTCGCATTCTTATCTGATTCCATTAGTTTATTCTGTTTATAAATTGATTTGATAACCTGTTTCCATAACTCATTTCTCTCCTTCTGGGTTTCTTTCAGGTAGGCATCATGGGCCTTATCTGCATCTTCTAGATACTTTAGCCCAGCTCTGCCTCCTTGTGGTTCCTCTGACTCACCTGTTCCTTCTTCCTACATGGATGAAACAGATCTTGGCGGATTGCCAAATCTTTAAATTGGACGAACAAGGACTTCTTCCATTTGCTTTAGTCATGTTGATAAACATCAGAGCAGAATATTCCAAAACATTAGATAAGAAAATATAACAAATTGGATTTTCAGACAACGTCCACAATATCTTCAAAGTTAATAATGACGTTAGTTCAAAAGGAATATGTCTTCTCTTGACTTCAAAACAACTCAGGACATTTCTCCAGACTGAGTGAAAAACAAGCTTCTTGGCTATCTTCCAAGCTAGCAGAACTAGCTTTCAAATCCCCAACACAGAAGCTGTTCAAATTAAAGCTTCCCAGCTTTATAATTCAAAAATATAATAGTCGATTCTACTTACTATTCCGTGATAATGTCTTCAATCTTAAAATGCCTTGTCGCTGTCAATAAACCAAACCAATCTCTGGCCAAGATCTATGGTCTTCAGTTCCTCTTTTGGAACCGGTCTTCTGACTGAACCTCTCACGAGATCCTGGCCTTATCCTCCGACCCTCTTCTTTGAGACGTAGCTCTCACCTCCTGTCAGAGGTAGCTTTTGACTTGATGGAGTGGCAGATCATTATATCGTTCAAGAGATTGCTCCATTATCTCTCTAGCCACTCTGGAGAAAACATGGTATTGTCGTTTCGTTAAGCCTGTGAGCTCTCCACGTCCTTCAAGCGCAAAGCTTCTCGAGGGATAAATCTTCATAACACAGCCTTTTGATTAATATTTTCTTTGCTGTTGAAGAAACACAATATGATATTCATCCGATCTTCTTTTAATCGTACATTTTAAACTTCATCAAACTTCAGCTTATCGCTTAGAGACGTTAGAAAACTAGTCATGGTCACAAGCGAAATTCTCGGCCATGGTCCTCCGAACTAAACCAACTAGCTAACGGCTTCTGCGCAAGAAGCCCAGCAGCAAACACGCCTCCGACTACGTAATAAATCCCACCCACATAATTACAGGCAGACTAAAATGTCAAGGTAAATGCCATATTTAATGACACACAAAATAAAGACAAATGGCCACTACATACGTGAATTTGAGTTGGGACTCTTAGTCCGCATGGATTTGGTGGGTTGAACCTAGTTTAGTTTAGGTTAGTTTAGGGATAAAGCATGGAAACAGGCCCTGCGGCACACCGAGTCCAAGCTGACCAGCAATCTCTTGCACACTAGTTCTATCTTGTACACTAGGGACAATTTACAGAGGCCAATTAACCTAAAAATCTGTAAGTCTTTGGAGTGTAGGAGGAAATAACCTGGAGCACCTGGGGAAAACCCATGCGGTCCCAGGGAGAATGTACAAACTCTGTACAGACAAGCACCTGTGGTCAGGATCCAACCCGGGAGTCTGGCGCTATAAGGCAGTAGCACTAAAGCTGTTCTTTAAAACAAAAATAAAATGAAAACGAGAAAAATGAAAAAATGAAAACATCATTCATTCCAGGCATATCAATTCTTATTCTGGCAACATAACCTTTCTGTTCTCCTGCCCCTCCTGTTGCATCTGTTAGCCAGGGTCTGACCATCTGATAAAATTTGTCACAAATGAACCCTGGGTCACACAGGGGTTTGTGTCCTTACTGTGCTCATCAGTCTGCACTTGCCTTGGCAGAATCTCCTTACCATTTAGCAGAAGCATATTTCCCTCTCTGAATCTTGAATGAGTTTCTTCATGTGAGTGCCAAGCATGTTGGCAGCTGCCATGAAGCATTTGCACTCGAGCAGTTGAACATTCCTTCCGTCTTTAACGTCGAGGGGAAAACCTCAGAGTGATGCCTTGAGGGAAAGGCCAGCTCACACGTTCGTGTCCGTACGTTCCAGGAGCACAATTAGGCTGTTTGGCCCATCGGTTTCTTGCTTAGCACGCGTGTCATAGAAACATAGAAACATAGAAATTAGGTGCAGGAGTAGGCCATTCAGCCCTTCAAGCCTGCACCGCCATTCAATATGATCGTGGCTGATCATCCAACTCAGTATCCTGTACTCCAACTCACGATCCTGTACTGTGTCAAGGGTTATGGGGAGAAGGCAGGAGAATGGGGTTAGGAGTGATAGATCAGCCATGATTGAATGGTGGAATCATAGCGGATAGTGGATACCAGTGAAGGGTAGCACCGTGCTGCAGTGGTAGAGATGTTGCCTTACAGAGCCAGAGGCCCGATTTCGATCCTGACTATGGTGCTGTCTGCACGGAGTTGTATGTTCTCCCCGTGACCACCTGGGTTTCCCCCCCGTTTCCTCACACACTCGTGCTATTTTGTTTGGTGATTGGCTTCTGTAAATTGTCTCTGGTGTGTTGGATAGAACTAGTGTTCAGGTGAACGCTGGTGGGTGCAAACCCGGTGGGGCCAAATTGCCTATTTCCATGCTGTATCTCTACACTAATCTATACAGAATGGAAACAGCCCCTTCAGCCCAGCAAGTCCACGTTGCCCTTCAACATCTCCTTTGCAGTAACTCACATGAATTATTTTATTTTATTCGTAGATTCATAAATTCATTGAGTTACGGAGAAAAAGGCCCAAATTGTCCATCTATTGTGGAAAAACTGGCCCAAACTGTCCATCAATTGTGGAGAAACAGGCCCACTAAATTGTCCATCTACACCCATCCCATCTGCCTGCATTTGGCCCAAGTCCATTTTAATCTTTTCTATTGATATCCTGTCGAAATGTCCTTTAATTGTTTTTAATCGTACCTACCTCTATAGCCTCTTCCAGCAAATTGTGCCAGGCTGCCACTACCTTCTGTACCACAATATTATTCCCATCATCTCCTGCCGGATTCAATCACTCTTCAGCACACCAGCAGCAATGTGTTAGCCCACTGACCTGAATGCTTTTGAAATGTGAAAGGACACCAAAGCTTTAGTTTAGTTTAGCTTAGTTTAGCTTAGCTTAGCGTGGCTTAGCTCAGCTTAGCTTAGTTTAGTTCAGAGATATATCGTGGAAACAGACCCATCATCCAACAATCACCCTTACACTAATTCTACGTTAACCCACTTTCACATCCTACACGCTAGGGGCAATTTACAGAAGCCGATTAACTACAAAAACCTGTAAGTCTATGGAATACGGGAAGAAACCGGAGCACCCGGATAGAATGTACAAACTCCGTTAAGACAGCGCCCGTAGTCAGGATCAAACCCGGGTCTACTGCGCTGTAAGGGAGCAACTCTACCGCTGCGTCACCATGCCACACCCGGTGGAAGCACATGTGATCACAGGGAGAACATGAAAATGTCAACGCAGACAGTGCCCCAAGTTTGGATGACCTAGATGGGCCAAATGGACTCATTCTGCTCCTATAACTTATGATTGAACATGGACCTCTGTGACTGAGAGCCAACAGTTCCACCAGCTGCATCACAGTTCTATCTTGGCATGCTCTGTGAATATTTGGATGTTCTAATTGCAGAATTAGTTTGAGTTTACTACAGGCAATAGACAATTGGTGCAGGAGTAGGCCATTCGGCCCTTCGAGCCAGCACCACCATTCACTGTGACCATGGCTATTCATCCCCAATCAGCACCCCGTTCCTGCCTTCTCCCCGTATCCCTTGACACCTCTATCTTTATGAGCTCTATCTAACTCTCTCTTGAAAGCATCCAGAGAACCGGCCTCCACTGCCTTCTGAGGCAGAGAATTCCACAGATTCACAACTCTCTTGCTTACAGACTCCGATTTACACCAGTTATTTCATTTCAACAGCTACATAATTTCTCCAGGCACTTGGCTGCTTGCTTGCAATTATGAATATAGCCAACTGGCTTAGTAAATGTGCCTATCACTCTGGAGGCTATGCTTGAATATAACAACAGGATAAACATCTCCGTCCTGGGCCTCCTCCACAGTCAGTATAAGGTCCAATGCAAATTGGGGGAACAGCATCCCGTATTTCACTTCAGCAGCTTACAACCCAGTGGTATGAATATTGATTTAGCTAACATCAAGTAACTCTTGCTTTCCCTCTCTCTCCGTTCCTCTCCCATCCTAGTTCTCCGACTAGTTCCACTGTCCTCCTGATTAAATATTAATGATAGCATGCCTCATTGTCAACTTCCCCTCGGCTAACAATGCACCTGATAGACAAAAGTGCTGGAGAAACTCAGCGGGTGCAGCAGCATCTATGGAGCAAAGGAAATAGGCAACGTTTCGGGTCGAGACCCTTCTTCAGACTTCTACCTACCTTCGATTTTCCAGCATCTGCAGTCCCTTCTTATACATTTCCCTGATCATCATTCCCTTTGATATTGTGTTTTCACACTTTACCCTTCCAAATCTCAATGTCTCCCTCTCCCCTGACTTTCAGTCTGAAGAAGGTTCTTGACCCGAAACGTCACCAATTCCTTCTCTCCAGAGATGCTGCCTGTCCCGCTGAGTTACTCCAGCATTTTGTGTCTATCTTTGGTGTAAACCAGTATCTGCAGTTCCTTCCAAACCATCTTCAGCCTTGTTCTGTCTATGCTGGCTGCAAACAGTATTCTAAGTGAAAAGATTTTCAGAAGAGATTTACTTGAATAATTCCAGGGATGAGTGCTTTCAGCTGCAAGGTTAAGATGCAACTAAAAAAAAAGGTTGAAAGGAGATCTGATCGAAGTGCAACTGGCTAAGAAGGGGTAAATAGAGCAAAGCTGGTTCCATTAGTGATGGTTCAAAGAACAGAAGGGACACATTTAAAATGGAGCGCGTGAGCTAGCGGGGGAATGTGAGGAAACATGTTTTAGACAGAGAGTGCCAGGGATATGGAACTCACTGCCTCTAAGGGTGGTATTTTAGTTTTTTTTCTAATTTAGTTCATTATTGTTATGTGTATCGAGGTATAGTGAACAGTTTTTGATGCGTGTTATCCAGTCAGCAAAAAGACAATATATGATTACAATCGAGCCATTTACAGTTTCTGGATGCATGATAAGGGAATAACGTTTGGTGCATGGTAAAGCCAACAAAGTCCGAACAAGGATAGTCCGAATGTCACCAAAGAAGTACTTCAGCACTGCTCTCTGGTTGTGGCAGGATGATTTAGTTGCCCGATAACAGCTAGGACGAAGAAACTGTCCCTGAATCTGGAGGTGTGCGTTTTTAAACTTCTATACCTTTTACCTGATGGGAGAGGGGAGACGAGGGAGTGGCCAGGGTGCGACTCGTCCTTGATAATGCTGCTGGCCTTGCCGAGGCAGCGTGAGGTATAAATGAAGTCAATAGAAGGCAGGGTTACGCAAAAAGCTGGAGAAACTCAGCGGGTGCAGCAGCATCTAAGGAGCGAAGGAGATAGGCGACGTTTCGGGTCGAGACCCTTCTTCAGACTGGTCAGGGATCAGGGAAACGAGAGATATAGATGGTGATGTGGAGAGATAAAGAACAATGAATGAAAGATATGCAAAAAGTATCGATGATAAAGGAAACAGGCCATTGTAAGCTGTTTGTGGTGTGAAAATGAGAAGCTAGTGCGACTTGGGTGGGGGAGATAGAGAGAGAAGGAATGCCAGGGCCTGAGGGCTGAGGGAGAGGTGGGACGGGGAGGAGGCAGCCTGGGTTAACAGAATTGAGAAAATTCAATGTTTAAGCCCAGAGGATGCAGACTCCCCAAGCGGAATATGAGGTGCTGTTCCTCGAACTTGCAGCGTTGCTCACTCTGGCCGTGGAGGAGGCCCAGGACCGAGAGGTTGGATATGGAATGGGAGGGGGAGTTGAAGTGCTGAGCCACCGGGAGGTCGGGTTGGTTATTGCGGACCGAGCGGAGGTGTTCGGCGAAACGATCGCCCAGCCTCCGATTGGTCTCACCGATGTAGATCAAGGAAGGTTGGTTTGTATGACGAGCTGGGCTGTGTCCACAATTAGCTGCAATTTCTTTCGATCTTGGTTGGAGCTGTTCCCAAACACAGCTGTAATGCAACCTGATGAAATGGTGCTTCGGTAGAAGTTACTGCAGTGAGAGTTGTAGGGGACATGTCCAACTTCCTAAGCCTTTAGGAAGTAGAGGCATTAGTGTGCTTTCTTGGTCGATGCTTCCATATGGGTGGTCCAGAAGAAGTTATTGGTGATATTAACTCCTAGGAATTTGAAGTTTTCAACCATCCCTACTTTGTCACTGTCACTGTAAACTAGGGTATGTGCACCGCTTCACTTCCTGAAGTCAATCACTATCTCTGTAGGAAGAAACTACAGATTCTGAATCTTCTGATTCAAGATTCTGAATTCTTGAATTGAAGATAGACACAAAATGCTGGAGTAACTCAGCGGGACAGCCAGCATCCCTGGAGAGAGATAAAGGTTGTTGTCTTGACACTAGGACGTGAGGTTCTCAATCTCCTTCCTGTAATCTGCCTTAATCCCTTATCTCAACACCATGCCAGGACTCGACGGTCTGAGCTATAGAGAGATGTTGAGCAGGCTGGGACTCTATTACTTAGAGTGCAGGAGATATTCTAGAGGTGTATAAAATCATAAGAGGAATAAATTGGGTAGATGCACAGTCTCTTGCCCAGAGTGGGGGAATCGAGAACTAGAGAACATAGGTTTAAGGTGAGGGGAAAGATTAGATAGGTATCTGAGGAGTCACTTTTTCACACAAAGTGTGGTGGGCGTATGGAACAAGCTGTCAGAGGAGGTAGTTGAGGCAGAGACTATCGCAACGTTTTAAAAACAATTCGACACGTACATGGATAGGACAGGTTCTGAGAGATATAGGCGAAGCAAAGGTGGGTAGGACAAGTATAGATGGGACATGTTGGTGAGTGTGGACAAGTATAGATGGGACATGTTGGTGAGTGTGGACAAGTGTAGATGGGACATGTTGGTCAGTGTAGGCATGTTGGGCAGAAGGGCCAGTTTCCACATTGTATGAGTCTATGATTCTCCATGACTATGACCAGTCCAAGACTCTTCCCAAAGCTATGCTGCAACTCTATCTCCTTCTTAAGTTTATTCAGTAAATTGGTCTTCAAGTGCGAAGAAACTGACCCAAAATAACTGACCTGAACCATAATATCAGTTGTCCATTTCTTCCTGGGATGCTGCCAGACCCACAGAGTTATTCCTGCACTTTGTCAGTTTAAAAAAAAAAAAATTTCTCCTCTGCTCAGTCCTAAATGTTTTACCAAATATCCTTCTTTCTTGACCCATTCAGGCAAGGTAAATATAATTTGCACATTGAGTCTCTCTAACCCTTTCAGAATTTTTAAAACGTTTTTCAGTTTAGTTTAGGGATACAGCGCGGAAACAGGCCCTTCGGCCCACTCAGTCTGCACCGATCAGCAATCCCCGCACCATCTTACACTAGGGATAATTTTGACATTTATACCAAGCCAAATAACCTACAATTCTGTACGTCTTTGTGAGAGAAATCCGAAGATCTCAGAGAAAACCAGGGTCACAGGGAGAACGTACAAACTGTGCAGACAGCATCCGTAGTGAGGATCGAACCTGGGTCTCTGGTGCTGTAAAGCAGCAACTCCTCCACTGCGCCATCGTGCTGCCCATATATATTGTATGTATTTCACTGAAAACTCTTCTCATCCTTCAGTAGTCTAGCAAATACAGGCTAACTTGACCCACTTTCTCCTCATAAAATTGCCCAGGAATCAATCTAGTGAAGATAGACGCAAAATACTGGAGTATTGGCAGCATCTCAGGAGAGAAGGAATGGGTGACATATCTGTTCGAGACCCTTTTTCAGACTGAGAGTCAGGGGAGAGGAAGACTAGAGATATGGAAGGGCAAAATGTGAAAACGACAGATTAAAGCTGACGGGTCAAGGAAATGTAGAATGGCAGACACAAAATGTTGGAGTAACTGAACGGGTGAGGCAGCATCTATGGAGAGAAGGAATGAGTGACTTTTCGGGTTGAGACATCAGAATGGTCCTTTGTTAACTATGGGGAAGAGACAACGGGGCACACAATCAGTAAATTTAATCAGGAGGAAAGTGAAACTAGTCGGTGAACTAGGTTGGGGGAGGGACAGAGAGAGAGGGAAAGCAAGGGCTACTTGAAGTGAGAGAAATCAATATTCATACCGTTGGGCTGTAGACCCATTGCAAGCGAAATATGAGAAATATGAAAAATAGAGTGAGTTTTGTTTTAATAGTGAGAGTCTGGAAAATGTTGATCCTCAGGGAGATTTCTGTGCCCTTTCAAATTAATCATGTAAGTGTAAATGAAGGGAACATAAAAAAAAACTCTTAAACATTTTGAATATAAAAGTGTTATTTCAGTTTAGTTTAGTTTAGAGATATAGGGTGGAAATATGCCCTTCAGCCCACCGAGTCCACGCCGACCAGCGATCACACTGCTCTAGCACTATCCTACACAATTAACCAAAGAAACTGTACGTCATTGGTATGTGGGAGAAAACCAGAGCACCCGGGGAAAACCCACGAGGTCACGCGGAAAATGTACAGACAGCACTCATAGTCAGGATCGAACCTGGGTTTCTGGTGCTGTTAGGCAGCAACTTTACCGTTATGCCACCTGTTTGCTTTGTGATCATCGTGAGAGCAAGGAATTTCATTGCACCCCAGTGTATGTGATCATAAATGATCTGTAATATGATCTGTAAATGATCTGTGATAATAAATGATCCGGGGCTTGGAGGCTCCAGCTTCAGGCCTGTGGACTGTGATATCGGGAGCTCGCGGGTCCGGGTGAGACACCGCTTTTCGGAGCTCCCGCAACGCAACTTCTCCAGCCCGTGTCGCGGGGTTGGAATGACCCATACATCGCCTGGCGCAGCTTTAATGGCCGTGGGACATTCCAATACCCGCCGGGGGCTCAAACTTTGTGACATTTAGATCTAGAGCGGGGCTGTGCATCGCCCGGCGCAGCCTTAAATGGCTGTGGGACTTACCATCACCCGCCTGGGGCTTCAAAATTGGGAGGAAAATGATGCACAGGGGAGAGAAAAGACTTTGCCTTCCATCACATCACATTGAGGAGGAGATTCACTGTGATGGATGTTTGTGTGAATTGAATTGTTTGTGTGTCTTGTAGGAATTGTTTTGTTTGTATGGCTGTAGAAATGGAGTTTCATTTGAGCCTCACTGAGGTTCAAATAACATGGAATAAATATTGAATTGAATTGAATTGAATTGAAATTGTAATCCCAGATGGCTAATTTTGATATGTCCCAGTCGCTTAAACAGCTCAAATTCCCCATGGATAGACACAAAATGCTGGAGTCATTCAGCGGGTCAGGCAGCACCTCTGGACAAAAGGAATCAGTGACTTTTCGGGTCGAGACCCTTCTTCAGACTGAGTCGGGGGAAAGGGGAACGAATGGTGTGGACGGGGATATTGATAGATATAGAACAAATGAATAAAAGACATGCAAAAAGTAACGATGATCAAGGAAAGCTGGAGCCCAAAGTTGTCCATTGCTGGCTGTGGGTGAGGTGATTATCAGTTATACAGATAGTGAAACTCAACAGGGCAGCAGTGAAACTGGCACGATGACTGGGGGGAGGAGGGGCATAAATGGATGCAAGGTTACTTGAAGTTAAATAGATCAATCTTAATACCACTGTGTTTTAAGCTGCCTGAGGTAGAAATTAGGTGCTGTTAATTAAATTTGCATTTGGCCTCACTCTGACAGTGGAGGAGGCCCAGGATAGAATGGACAGTATGGGAATGGGAAGCAGAGTTAAAGTGTTTGGCAACCGGGAGATCAGGTAGACCAAGGTACTGTTCTCCATGGTCCAATGGCAGACCAGGAGATACATTAACCCACAGAGCCATGGGGACTGAGTAAGAATGAAGTTGTTAATAAATAGGTATTTCAGTTCAGTTTAGTTTTAGTTTAGTTTATTGTCACATGTACCGAGGTACAGTGAAAAGCTTTTGTTGCGTGCTAACCAGTCAGCAAAAAAATCAACACATGATTACAATCGAGCCATTTACAGTGCATAGATACATGATAAGGGAATAAGATTTAGTACAAAGTGAAGCCCATAAAGTCTGATCAAAGATAGTCTGAGGGGCACCAATAAGGTAAATAGTAGTTCAGAACTGCTCTCTGGTTGCCTTAGGATGATTCAGTTGCCTGATAACAGCTGGGAAGTCAATAGAAGGGAGGTTGGTTTGTGTGATGGTCTGGGCTGCATCCACAATTTTCTGCAATTACTTTAAGCATCAGAGCCTTGTTCAAAGATGGTCTTTAATAGGCAAGAGAGGGATCATTTTGGATAGTTGTGGCACTTTTTGAAATATTTACAACATCAATCGATCATGGGATTTGAACCGATGTTGTGATAAATTCTTAAAATTAAATGTTTGGAAGACACGCATGCATCAATTTTAACCACTTTCTCTTCTCCAGTTAGGTAGATCTGCCGATAAATAGGAATATAAACCACCTTACAGGCTGAAATCATTCTGCACAGTAATTGACTATGCCTGAGGTAATAAATAATTACTTTGCATCTATCTCACATTCAGTGCAACTACACAGGAAGATGCAGTTGACAGTATTGGACAGGCTCGTGGTGGCGCCATAGAGTGTGGCAGCTTCGCCTGCCAGCAGCTGGTCGTTTTTCACCCTTTTTTTAATTTTTAGTTTGTTAAAAAGTTTTGTTCTGGAGGCCTTTTAGTTTTTTTATGTGGGGGATGGGGAGGGGGGGGGGGTATGGAGGGAAACTGTTTTTTTCCTGTCTCTGCCTGGTCGAGGATGCGTCTTTCCTCCGAGCCGCATCTTCGTCCCGTACTCGCAGCCTACCATTCGGATTGGCGCGGACTTTCCAGCCGGAGACTGGTCAGAGCTTCGAGCTGCAGCTTCAGCGGCGGCGCAGCACTGAGGTACCATTGCTGAGCGGGCGATGCCTTACCCGGATCGCCATGTGGAGCTCCAGAGTGCTGGGCCTGCCGACTTCAACATCGTGGAGCTGTGGTCTGCGGAGGTTCCAGCCGCAGTGGCGCTGACTTTAAACACCGCGGAGCCTGGGATCTTTCGCCGAGGTCGCCAGTGTTGGAGCTCCGCCCAGCACGGCCTGTGGACTTCGGGAGCCGCAGTCTCCGGTAGCAAGCGGCCGTTTCGGAACTCCAAGCCACTGAGAGTGTTCTTCCTTCGCCGGAGTTCCATCATCCCGGCGAGAGGACCTGAAACATCGGGCCGCCGTTGCAGCAACTGCGGAGGCCTCAATAGACCTCGATCACGGGGGAACATGGAGGATGTGGACTGACCTTTGCTGCCTTACCTCACAGTGGCAACCGTTGATCCTGCTGTAGGGGGATGGTTTTTATGTTTAATGGTAAATTCCATAATGTTGTGTTTATTTTATTAGTGTGTTGCAAGGGCAACTCAAATTTCACTACACCAATTGGTGTATGTGATAATAAATGTCCTTCTTGGTGAATCTGAAGGTACTCCTCAGGTTGACCAGTGTGTCATGGAGGAGGTGAGCTGCATTGTCCAGGGAGCTCCGCGGTTTGAGGAGCATCCTCCCTTTCCAAGACCACCTCCAGTGAATCCAACTAAAAACCCCAGGATGGAGATAGCCTTCCTGATCAGCTTGTTAATTATGTTGGCGTCCATGACCTTCGCCCTGCTAGCCCAGCACACAATAGACAATAGACAATAGGTGCAGGAGTAGGCCAATCAGCCCTTTGAGCCAGCACCGCCATTCAATGTGATCATGGCTGATCATCCCCAATCAGTACCCCGGGTTCTTGCCTTCTCCCCATATCTCCTGACTCTGCTATTTTTAAGAGCCCTATCTAGCTCTCTCTTGAAAGCATGACACACGACACCGAATAAGCCATTTACACTAATCATATTTATGTTCTGCACCCACTGAGTATAGGCAATGGAGCATTAAATTATCATAAGGTACATGGAGTATAGATGTACAGGGGTGGCACAGTGGCATAGCGACAGAGTTGCTGCCTTACAGCGCCAGGGTCCCGGGTTCGATCCTGACTATGGGTGCTTGTCTGTACGGAGTTTGTACATCTACCTGAGACCTGCGTGGGTTTTCTACGAGATCTTCAGTTTCCTCCCACACTCCGAAGACGTACAGGTTTGTAGGTAAATTGGTTTGGTATAAATGTGAGTTGTCCTTAGTGTGTGTAGGATGGTGTTAATGTGCGGGGATCGCTAACCGGTGCGGTCGAAGGGCCTGTTTCCGCGCTGTATCTCTAAATTAAGCTAAACTAAGCAGGAAAGAGTTAGAGCATAGAATAGTACAGCTCAGAAATCGGTCCTGAGGCCCACAATGTTTGGGCCAAACGTGATGCCAAGCTACACTAACCTCCTCTGACATCAGCTGATCCATATCATTCCATTCCCTGCGCATCCAAATGCCTAACTAAAAGCCTCTTAATTGCCATTATCATTCTTAGCTTCACCATCATCCCTGGCAATGTATTAAAGGCACCCACCACTCTCTGTGTAAAAAAACTTGCCCCGCATACTCTATCTCCTTTAAACTTTGCCTCTCCCACTTCAATGCTGAAGCTTTTAAAGACAATCTTCTTTTTTTGGTTCTTGGTTACTTGGTCCTCCAAAATATTCCAACTGGAATTTAAACTGGAGGTGGTGAAGGGAGGGGTTTAGCCAGAGAGGGTTATTGGGAAGAAAGTGCCACTTTAAATTTAGTTGCATCTGGCTGGGCAACCGTGGCTTGGTGGAAATTATTCCATGCTTTAATAGTGCGTGGAAAGAACAAATTGCTGTACACATCTGTCTTTGAGGCTGGGACCACAAATTGGATCGAATGCCCTCGTCTGCTCCTAATTGGTTTGGGGTTGGTGTAGGTCTTGTGATCTATGTCTAACTGACCATTTAACATTTTGTAAAAACAGGTCGAACGGTGAGCTTCACGTCTGTCTTGGAGAGGGTTCCACCCCAGAGAATTCAGAAGTTTGGTGACACTCGTTTCTCTCTCGTAGGTGTTAGTAACAAATCGAGCGGCCTGTCTTTGGACTCGTTCGATGGATGAAATGTTTTTATCTGTGTATGGGTCCCAAGTTGCAACTGCGTAGTCCAGATGAGGTCTAACGAGATCTTTATGGAACAAGAGAGCTAAAGAGCAGAGTATTATGAGCCTACATTTTTATTGTACCTGTACCTCAACGTACTTATGCATATAGCGATAAACACAACATGGTTTGACTTGAGACTGTAAATCACATTTACATTTAAATGAATTTCACTGTACATGGGACAAATAAAGTACCACACCATACCATGCATTTGATCCAAAGTGCCTGAAACCTCATTCTCTCTCTCCTGCCATCTTCCTAACACTTCAAGGCCTCTCTTTTCCCATGGACTCTCTGCGACTCTCTCCTCGTTATCTGCACCCTTGCTCTTGCCTGTTCTGTTTGGAGATGCTTTATTTTTTTAACATCCTCTGACCAACCTGATGTGACCCCTTCCCACTTTGAAAATAATTGTCCAATTACACCCAGAGAATAGACACAAAATGCTGGAGTAATTCAGCGGGTCAGGGAGCATCTCTGGAGAAAAAGGACGGGTGGCATTTTGGGGTTGGAGCCTTTCTTCAGGATGTGGGGGATGGGGGGCGGGGAGGTGATGGGCTGGAGGTGAGAAAAGACCAGGAGCTATCAGGGCCGGCCACAAAAGACCTTAAGGGCCTGTCCCACCAGCATGCAACTCTATGCGATTAGCGCGACCTAACGTGGTCGCTTGAGCCGTCCGGCGTCGCGGGGCCGGTCCCACTTCAATTGCCGAAGCTGTGCGGAATTGTGCGGAGTTCGTCCCGACATCGCAAGGGGCTCCGAAAAACTGACTATGTTCAAAAATTCCGCGCGGCAACGGCTTGTCGGCTCGCAGTCCGCCTCGACGCATTACACACCGCCCCGACAACGTGCCTCCGTGAACCTATCTGTAGGTGCCTCCGTGACCCTCTATGTGTGTGGCTCCGTGGCCCTCTGTGTGTGTGTGTGTGCCTCGGTGCCCCTCTCTGTGTGCCCCTCTCTGTCCTGGCGAACTTACCTTGGACTTTGCTCCAAGTTCGCCTCACTTTGCGCCGCGTTGCGCCACTCACCCGACCTCCGCGCAGCCCTCGCTGCCGGTTTGGTCGCGCTTGCCGCATGCAGGCGCATGCTGGTGGGAACGGCCCTGTACAGGGGATCACCCGACCTCTGCGCGGCCCCCGCTTCTAGTTTGATCGCGTTCATCGCATAGAGTTGTATGCTTGTAGGACAGGCCCTTTAGGCAGGGACCAGGGAAGGTGTGATCTCAGGAGGGAAACAATGTGGAGAATTGTGGAATTGGTAAAACGTCTTGGGTAGAGGAAGGGGGCTAAGGTGTAAGTGGAGAGAGGAGAAGGGTGTTTTTACACCACAGAATACGTGGCGAAGGAGAGGAATTCAACCATGACTTGCACGAGAAAATTGGTTTCGCACTCGAAAAAAAAGAAAATATCTGTGAATTAGCCAGGATTGGGCAGGAGAGTTTGGCTAACACTTACACCTCAGGGCTGATTGGTCTCCTTCTGAGTTTAGTTTAGTTTAATTTAGAGATAAAGCGCAGAAACAGGCCCTTCAACCCACCGAATCCACACTGACCAACAATCCCCACATATTAACACTATCCTACACACACCAGGGACAATTTTACATTATACCAAGCCAATTAACTTACTGTACAACCTGCACATCTTTGGAGTGCAGGAGGAAATCGAAGATCTCGGATGAAATACACGCAGGTCAGGGAGAACGTACAAACTCTGTACAGAGGTGTAAGGCAGCAACTCTACTGCTGTGCCACCCAATTCTTACCATTCTCTGCTGTAGTTCGTGAAAGATCAAACAATTAAATTAATCAAAGATAGACACAAAATGCTGGAACAACTCAGTGGGACATGCAGCATCTCTGGAGAGAAGGAATGGGTGACATTGCGCATCAAAACTTTCGGTTCTTCAGTCTGAAGAAAGGTCTCGACCTGAAACATCACCCATTCCTTCTCTCCAGACATGCTGCCTGTCCCGCTGAGCTTCTCCAGCATTTTGTGTCTATCTTCGGTTTAAACCAGCATCTGCAGTTCCTTCCTATACATGCAATGAATCTCAGAGGTTCTAAGCAAGCACTGGCAGCGAAAAAGGGACTTTTATTTGCCGGGAGAACTTCATGAACATTCTCATTAACTAAATAGTTAGAGGCGTGAATTGTTGTTAATTGCATATTTTTGCACATGCTGCCGCATTTACTAAACTGTAGCCCCTCGCGTCCCTAATGAAATCCTTCCCAGTGCTCACCATATGGTGTTGAGATGTCTATTCCCCACCAAAAAATAATTTTCAGAAAGGAGTTTCATTTTTTTCTATTTTTTAAATGCGTTCACCACAATTAAAGTGAATAAGAATGTTCTGAACCTGCCTATTAACATGTTAGCAGGAAGTCTATTGTTGGATCCATTATTCAGAGCAGCACCAGTCATCTTTTGCAGTGTTAATAGTTTGGTTACATAATCAGTTTTGCATCAGTCTCCAAGTCCTTTATAGATGGGCAGTGCGTAACAAATATCAAGGGGCTTCAACGGTTTGAGACACTTCTAAGAGATGTGCTTGAGCCATAGAGTCATAGCGTGATACAGTGTGGAAACAGGCCCTTCGGCCCAACTTGCCCACACTGGCCAACAATGCCCCAGCTACAATCGTTCCACCTGCCCGCGTTTGGTCTATATCTCTCCAAACCTGTCCTATCCATGTACCTACCTTAAATTGGTTGACTGGGCTTGGATTTGCTGGAAATTAGAAGGATGAGAGGGGATCTTACAGAAACATATACAATTCTTAATGGATTGGACAGGATAGATGCAGGAAAAATGTTCCCGATGTCACAGTTTAGGATTAGGGGGTAGACAATTTAGGACAGAGATTAGGAAAAACGCCTTCACCGAGAGAGTTGTGAATCCGTGGATTTCTCTGCCACAGAAGGCAGTGGAGGCCAAATCACTAGATGTTTTCAAGAGATAGTTAGATCTCGCTCTTAAGGCTAAAGGAATCAAGGGATATGGGGAAAAAGCAGGAATGGGGTACTGATTTTAGATGATCAGCCATGATGATATTAAATGGCGGGGCTGGTTCGAAGTGCTGACTGGCCTACTCCTGCACGTATTTTTTCTATGTGTAAGAAGGAACTGCAGATGCTGGTTTGAACCGAAGATAGATACAAAAAACTGGAGTAACTCAGCGGGGCAGGCAGCATCTCCGGAGAGAAGGAATGGGTGGCGTTTCGGGTCGAGACCCGAAGAAGGGTCTAAGGAAGGGTGTTGACCTGAAACGTCACCCATTTCTTCTCTCTGGAGATGCTGCCTGTCCCACTGAGTTACTCCCAGTTTTTTGTGTCTACCTATCTTAAACGTTGGGATAGTCCCAGCCTCAACTACCTCCTCTGTTAATTTGTTCCACACACCCACCACCCTTTGTGTGAAAAAGTTACCCCTCAGATTCATATTAAATCTTTCCCCCTTCATCTGAAAACTATGTCCTCTGATCCTTGATTCACCTACTCTGGGTAAAAGACTCTGTGCATCTACTTGATCTATTCCTCTCATAATTTCATACACCTCAATAAGATCACCCATCATCCTCCCGCGCTCCAAGGAATAGAGTCTCAGCCTAATCAATCTCTCCTGATAGCTAAAAACATACTAACATATCTAAGTGCACTAATAGATTTTATGCCTGCGTGGATGTTTGGATGTAACGTACATCACATCAATAACAATGAGATGAATATGGTGTTAATCTTGTCTTGGTGGTATTGGCTCAGAAGTAATTCTTTCCTGGACATTCGGGGTCAATAGTCCAATAGATACCAACCCTTGGCTGAAGCGAATGATATTAGCAAGATCCACAGACATGAACTTGATTCCATCCCTCAATGTACCCACCTGAAAACTAGTCCCCAATAACTTCTCAAATGGATGTAGAACAGTACAGCACAGGAGCAGTCTGTACAGCCACAATATCCATGCCGAACATGCTGCCAACCTCCTCCACACAAGATCCATATCCCTCCATTCCTTGCCAATCCCTGTGTCCATCTAAAAGCCTCGTTAAAGACATTATCATATCTATTATGATTGAAGTTCACCATGCAACATCCAGATAATAAACCCCCCACAGAAAGATATCAGGTAAATCGAATAAAATAAAATAAATAAAATGAAAACCATCCTACATTGATATCTTCAGCAAAACAAACTTCCACTCCCTGTTTCTTTCCATGAAGCCAAGTCTGTATCCAATTCTGTAGTTCTCCTTCGATTCCACATGATTTAATCTTCCAGAACAGCCCACCATGCGGCACCTTAGAAACATGGAAAATAGGTGCAGCAGTAGGCCATTCGGCTCTTCGAGCCAGCACCGCCATTCAATATGATCATGGCTGATCATACCCAATCAGTACCCCGTTCCTGCCTTCTCCCCCCTTGATTCCGTTAGGCCAAAGAGCTAAATTTAACTCTCTCTGGAAAACATCCAGTGAATTGGCCTCCACCGCCTTCTGTGGCAGAGCATTTCACAGAATCACAACTCTCTGTGTGAAAAGGTGATTCCTCATCTCAGTCCTGGGTGATCTACCCCGCATTCATAAACTGTCACCCCTGGTCCTGGCCTCCCCAACATCAGGAACATCAAAGACCTTGATGAAGTTCATATAGACAACATCAATGGCCTTGCCATTGTCACCCTTTTTGGTTGCTTCTTCAAAAAACGGAATCAAATTCATAAGTCACAATCTTAGCATGGACAAGTTGGGCAAAGGGCCTGTTTCCACACTGTATGACTCGAACAGTGAGACAGCAGCTCTAGGAGTTAACGTCCAACACCTCCTACAACGTCAAGCCCAGGCTTAGTTTAGTTTAGTTCAGCGACACAGGAAACAGGTCCCTCGGCTCACCGAGTCTGCACCGACCTGTGATCCCCGCACATTAACACTTTCCTACACACACTAGGGACAATTTACACTTATACCAAGTATACAAACCCAAGCAAATTAAACTACAAACCTGTACATCTTTGGAGTATGGGATGAAACCGAAGATCTCAGAGAAAACCCATGCAGGTCACGGGGAGAACGTACAAACTCTGTCCAGACAGCGCCCGCAGTCGGGGTTGAACCGGGGTTTTTGGTGCTGCATTCGCTGTAAGACGAAGCAACTCTCCCGTTGCCCCACCGTGCTGGGGCATTGGGCTTGTGAACAACTGGGGCACACAGGTGGTCCCCTGCTGAGAATCCATCTCCTTCCCCCACTGCCTCCTCCTTCTCAAGCCTCTAGCAGCTTTGCTACCCTGCGGCCCTCTGCACATTGTCCCACTCATGCCTGTGTTCCACAGAGAATACCCATGAAAATAACAACATGTCTGTGCTTTGAAGTCGGCATAAAGTCCATCCACTACCTGTAGCAACTGTAATAACTATCAACAACGTCAATAGTAAACAACAAATACTGGGCACAACCAGGAGAGATGAGCCTGTAAGTAACCTTTTGACTTCATCGATGATCAGCACCAACCTAGAATAATGCAGCAACCAAACATTGTGTGAAGAAGGGTCTCGACCCGAACGTGCCTATTTCCTTCGCTCCATACTTGCTGCCTCGCCCGCTGAGTTTCTCCAGCATTTTTGTCTACTTTCGATTTTCCAGCATCTGCAGTTCCTTCTTAAACATTTATTTTGTTCAGTTTAGAGATACAACATGGAAACAGATCCTTCGGCCCTGTGAGTCTGCGCTGACCAGCGATCACCCTGTACACTAGCACTATCCTACACACTAGGGACAATTTACAATTTACAGAAGCCAATTAAGCTCAAACCTGTACATCTTTGGAGTGCAGGAGGAAACTGGAGCACCCGGAGAAAACCCACACGATCACAAGGAGAACGTACAAACTCGGTACTCATAACACCCCTAGCAAGGATCGAACCCAGGGCTCTGGCGCTGTAAGGCAGCAACTATACCGCTGCACCCTAACCTGTACTTTCTAAGGAACGTTGATGAAGGCAAGGTGGCAGGCCTTCTTACCAGTAAGAAGTAAACTAATTCTGCTGCCTGGCTGTGCAGGGCAAATCAGATAGCATTAGCCGGAGAACAGAAGTATGTTTATCGATTATTTTTCTCCAGAGATACTGCCTGACCTGCTGACTTACTCCAGCATTTTGTGACTATCAGCTGGGGAACAGGGCTCTGTAAAATGGTCTGAAGAAGGGTCTCGACCCGAAACGTCGCCTATCTCCTTCGCTCCTTAGATGCTGCTGCACCCGCTGAGTTTCTCCAGCCTTTTGTGTACCCTCTGTAAAATGGTTCATCACCACTAGGGTCTAGAAATAGATGCACCAACTCTGCATACTTCCAATAGGTGTTAACTGCACGTGTCTCAACACCTTCCCTAATATGTGTAGGAAGGAACTGCAGATGCTGGTTTAAACCAAAGATAAATTACAAAAAGCTGGAGTAACTCAGCTGGACATGCAGCATCTGTGGAGAGAAGGAGTGGGTGAGGTTTCGGCTCGAGACTCTTCTTCAGGCTGATCAAGTCTGTATCAAGTTCAGACCCATCAGTCTAAAGAAGGGTCTCTTGACCATCAGTCTGAAGAAGGGTCTCGACCCGAAATGCCACCCGTTTCTTCTCTCCAGAGATGCTGCCTGTCCCACAGAGTTACTCTAGCTTTTTGTATCCATCTTCACTAATATGTTGCCTAGTGCAACAGGCACCATGAGCAACGTTTAGGGACACCCATTAATCATACTTCCACTGATCCAAATTTTGTAGCCAATCTTCTTTCTCATATCACTGCCGCACGAGTGCTGAAGAATAATTATCTTGCTGAGTATGTGATGCTTTACTACTCGCCTAATCATCTCGACATTGAATAACCATGAGCTTGACAATGGAATTAATTGATTTTGCTTTGATTTAATAAAAGCATTTATGAAGCACATCAGGTGTATAACTCGAGCCTCAGCAGGGAAGGGTTGTTCTGAGCTAATGTTCTGCGTAAATGGAAGACTATCATTTTTATTGCTGCAGTTTGAAACTGATGCTGGAATTAAGATTATAATTCATACTTCAAACTTTCAAGAGCTGTCCTTTCCAACATGAATTTAATGAGATATCTTTGAAAAGTAACAAAGCAGGCTTAATGAGATCACGAGCTTGAATTACGGATTTGCTTTCAAATGCTCCGCTCTGCGATGCTGCTCAGAACCAACCTAATTGCTTTAATTCTAAAATCTTATTACCACAATTAATTTGGATGGAATTATCTATTTCATTTTACTGAAATGCACCGGAAATTGAGACTGCGTCATGAGGTAGGTGGACCAAGAGTGATTCTACAAACATTTGGGAAGCATGGTGGCACAGTGGTAGAGCCTTGCAGCACTTGCAGCGCCAGAGACCCAGGTTCGATCCTGCCTGCAGGTGCAGTCGGTACGTAGTTTGTACGTTCTCCCTGTGACCACGTGGGTTTTCTTCGGTTTCCTCCCACGACCAAAGGCGTACAGGTTTGTAGGTTAATTGGCATGTTATTGGGTAAATGCAAATTGTCCCTAGTGTGTGTAGGATAATGTTAATTTTGGGGGTTCGCTGGTTGGTGCAGATGTGGGTGTGCCAAAGGGCCTGTTTGTCAAAGTTTGTTTCTTAAAAAGCAGATAGCAACAAACGTTAAAGGTAGACCATGACAATCTTTAATTGATTGATCAGATGGGAGTGGTGATCTACAATGAGCACAAACATTGCGCAGTGCTTCTTGGGCTCCCACTCACCGAACAAAGGAGAGTTAGCACAATTGTACGTTTTTCTTATCAGTAAAGCACTCCTACCAAGTCTTAATATGGCATGACTGAAAGAATCTGTAGCCTTTCGCAATATAGGGAAACTGGGTCCAAATCAAGCTCATCCAATAACGAGTTATTACTTTTCTCTGGAGCATTAGCTATTTTTTTCAATCTTGGCTTCTTTATGGCCTTGAATGAAGCACATGTTATTACTGCAGGCTTCCATTTTAATTTATTTATTGAAAAGACAGCATGTTCTCCACATTGTGTTCCATATAATTTACAAAGTAATTCAGACTTGGCACCGAGCCATTCTTTTGTTCTACTAGTCTTGACTATCGATATGACTATTAGATTTGACTATTAGCTCTTTCATGTTTCCGCACCGTATATCTAATACTTAAACTAAGTCTGGTCTGTGTAATGGACTGGGCCACATTCACAAATCTCTGCAATTTCTTGTTTGGGACAAATGACAATAAAACATTCTTGACCCTTGATCCTTGACCCTTGTCTGCTGTTCACGCATTGACCGAAGGCTCCAGTCTCCTCTGGGCAGTACTTTACACATCAACACATTGCAGTATATCACCTTTGGCACAGTGCACAAGCTTGACTTCCACCATATTTTATGCCTCCCTCTAGTTCTGTAAAACATAGTCTCCAAGCCTCTTATCTATCCTTGATTTTATTCAGCTCACCAACGACAGATGTATTTTCCGCTGCCTGAACTAAAATGCTCACCATTTCCCTCCCAACACCTTTCCATTTCTCCACCTCTCACACATGGCAAAGACTGCATGTTGATGAAGAATTTGGATCTCCCATCTTTATATCCCTTTGTGTGGCTGCTTATCAGATATAGAAACAAACCGCAGATACTGGTTTATACCAAAGATAGACACAAAATGCTGGAGTAACTCAACGGGTGAAAAAAGATGGGTGATGTTTTGAGCCGGCTTCTATCTTCAGGGTCCCGACCTGAAACATCACCCATCCTTTTTCTGCAGAGACCCGCAGAGCTATTCCAGCGCTTTATGTCTATACTCATCAGATGTGCCTTGCTAAGCTTGGGAACTTTAAAGAGGTCAGAAAATACTTCCTGTATTTCCTGTTGCTTGCAAGTCTGCGGCACGGTGGTGCAATGGAAAGTTCCTGCCTTACGATCCCGACTACGGGTGCAGTCTGTACGGAGTTTGTACGTTCTCCCCGTGAGCTGCGTGGGTTTTCTCAGAGATCTTCAGTTTCCTCCCACACTCCAAAGATATACAGCTTTGTAAGTTAATTGGCTTGGTGTATGTGTAAAATTGTCCTTAGTGCATGTACGATGGTGTTAATGTGCGGGATCGCTGGTCGGCACGGACTTGGTGGGCCGAATGGGCCTGTTTCCACGCTGTATCTCTAAACTGAAATAAATCAAATAGGCAACAAACGTTGCCCATTACTGCCACTTTCCACTGTCCTCCAGCCCTTTTGGATCGGATACCCCTTGTGTCTCATTAGGATTCTGTGAACAATGGTGTAGAACGGGGATCAGTGCAGCATCCTTCACTGTGGTGATGTATATTAGCCACAGGGATGTGATTGTAGGACGAATGATTAGTAAGTTTGCAGATGATATGAAAGAGGAAGGCATGTGGATGGCGAGGAAGAATGTCTAAGGCTAAGCAGGATATACTGTAGATCACATGGAAAGTTGGAGGGAGCATAGAGAGATGAAATTAAATCCCGACAGATGTGAGGAGCTACAACATGGAACACAGAGAAGTACATCACAAGAACAGGTCTTTCGGTCCACTCGGTACAGACAGCACCCATAGTCAGGATCAAACTCGGGCCTCTGGCGCTGTAAGGCAGCAACTCTACCGCTGTGTTACTGTGCCACCCAAAAGATATGAAACACTTCACGAATTTGCGTTTCATTGTTGCGCAGTGGTGACGCTAATCGTCTCTGCATCGTTCCAATAAATAAAGGTGTGGGAGTATCAAAGAGGAGGCGTAGTTCAAAGTGCAGGAGTATCAATGGGGCGGCCGTTGGCACATCGGGAGAGATGCTGCCTTACAGCTCCAGTGACCCAGGATCGATCCTGACCACGGGTGCTGTCTGTACGGAGTTTGTATGTTCTCCCCGTGACCATGCAGGTTTGCTCCCACACTCCAAAGGCATACAAATTTGGAGGTTAATTAGCTTCGGTAAAGAATGTAACCTCGGATCCTAGTGCGTAGAGTAGTGTTAGTGTGTGGGGATGGTGCGGACTTGATGGGTCGAAGTGCTTGTTTCCGCATTGTGTCTCTAAAGGATTTAAACTCAACTAAAGGATCTGAGGGGTCATTTATTTCACACAAGGAGGGGTTGATATCTGGAATTTGGTGCCTATCCAAATAGACCGCGTGGGTTTTCTCCAAAGATATATGTAAAATGCTGGAGTAACTCCGCGGGACGGGCAGCATCTCTGGAGAGATGTAATCAACGATGTTTCGGGTTGAGACCCTTCTTCAGACTGACCCGAAACGTCACCCATCATTTCTCTCCAGAGATGCTGCCTGCCCCGCTGAGTTACTCCAGCATTTTGTGTCTATTTTCGGTTTAAACCAGCATCTGCACTTCCTTCCTACACATTGGGTTTTCTCCGGGTGCTCTGGTTTCCTCCCACACTTAAAGACGTGCAGGTTTGTCGGTTAATTGGCTTTTGGGGAAAAAAACTGTTAAAAAAAAAAAAAAAATCCCTAGTGCGTAGGATAGTGTTTGTGCATGGGATGATCGCTGGTCAGCATGGACTCGGTGGGCCGATGGGCCTGTTTCTGCACTATGTTTCTAAACTAAATTAAACTAAAGGATTTGAGGGGTAATTTATTTATTGTCCCTAGTGTGTAGGATAATGCGGGTGTATGGGGTGATCGCAGGTCAGCGTGGACTCGGTGGGCCGGAGGACCTGTTACTTCGCTGTATTTCCAAAGCCTTAAGCCTAGAGGCATGAAATTACACAATCCCAAATAGACAACGGTGATTAGTGTAGGTGGGTGTAAAGGTCCCCATGGATGCGGTGGTTCCAAGGACCCTATTTATCTGCTGTGCACCTCCATGACTCGTTGGCAAATCCTGTATTCTGGCCGCCCTGGCAAAGGTTACCGATATTAAAAAATTCCACAAGCATCCTTTGTCATAGGCTCATGAATATTTTCCATCAAAACTCTATAATTTAAAAACGAGCAAATGGACGTATCTGGAAGCAACGGACCAATGCGTTTCACATCTGATGCGGGTCTTTGAAGTGATCTTGAGATCTCCAGCGAACACCTTGGAAAGCATGAATGATAAATAAAGAGATGCAATGATAGTGCGATCACGTTTAACTGCGCAGTTGGAGCTCAGCCTTTTGAAGGAATTGCTGGCTGAAATTACCAAAAAATAAATAAATAATTTACATGAACTTGCATTTTCAGGATGCCTTGACAGGATTGCTGAAAGCATCCTCACAGCTGCACGCTGCCAGGTGTCATATTAATTTTATTTCCGAGCACGGAGGTAGTTCTGAGCTGTGAGCAAGTTCACCAGTTTTATTTTTCTTAATTTCCTCTCTGCCCCCTCGGCTGGAATCTCTAACTTCATTAATTTTATTTACATAAATATCCGATCAACAGTTGCGGAAGATGAAGTTGGGAAAGAAAACCAATCGGAGAGATGGGCAGGTGTGGAGTGCTAGATCTGTCGCAAGCCACAGATGAGAAGGTGACGTTTTGGGTCAAGACCCTTCTTCAGACTTCGTCATATTCTTAGGGATCCGGCTCTGTTAGAGGATCGTTATCTCATCTGATCATCCACATCTGAAGACCTGTGTGCAGTTTTGGTCTCCTAATTTGAGGAAGGATATTCTTGCTATTTAGGGAGTGCAGCGTAGGTACACCAGGTTAATTCCCGGGACGGCGGCACTGACATATGATGAAAGAATGGATTGACTGGGCTTATCTATATTACTAAAAGTCTGATCTTGACAGCTTTTGGCTCACTGTGGTGTGATTTCCGAGAGAACGCCGCCACCTAAGGCCATCATTTTTGGCCAGCTCGCTCAGAGCCCTCTCCGCCTTCCTGGACCAGAGGATTTTTCCCATCGATGAAAAATTAATGCTTTTTTAAAAAATCGCCATTCTCTCTGCTGCCCTTGCTGGAGGGAGGGGGAGGGACTATAAAACCAGGAAGTGGTGTGACTCACTCAGTCTCTGCAAGATGGAGGAAGCCAGAGGTTTACGGCTCTCTGAGCTCTGAATAGCACTGGACACGTCTACTCAACTGTGAGTGCCCTTAATGTGGTTTGAAAATGAAAATATGGTTGGTTTGAAGTAAAAAGGCACTGCCTGCAAATGGTGGCTTGGGTGCTTTGGGCTGAAGTTAAAAGGCACTACTGCAAATGGTGGCTATGGTGCTTTGGGCTGAAGTTAAAAGGCACTACTGCATATGGTGGCTTCGGTGCTTTGGGCTGACGTTAAAAGGCACTACTGCAAATGGTGGCTACGGTGCTTTGGGCTGAAGTTAAAAGGCACTACTGCAAATGGTGGCTTCGGTGCTTTGGACTGAAGTTAAAAGGCACTACTGCAAATGGTGGCTTGGGTGCTTTGGGCTGCAGTGAAAAGGCGCTACTGCAAATGGTGGCTTGGGTGCTTTGGGCTGCAGTGAAAAGGCACTACTGCAAATGGTGGCTTGGGTGCTTTGGGCTGAAGTTAAAAGGCACTACTGCAAGTGGTGGCTTGGGTGCTTTGGGCTGAAGTGAAAAGGCACTACTGCAAATTGTGGCTTGGGTGCTTTGGGCTGAAGTCAAAAGGCACTACTGCAAATGGTGGCTTGGGTGCTTTGGGCTGAAGTGAAAAGGCACTACTGCAAATGGTGGCTTGGGTGCTTTGGGCTGAAGTGAAAAGGCACTACTGCAAATGGTGGCTTGGGTGCTTTGGGCTGAAGTGAAAAGGCACTACTGCAAATGGTGGCTTGGGTGCTTTGGGCTGAAGTTAAAAGGCACTACTGCAAATGGTGGCTTGGGTGCTTTGGGCTGAAGTTAAAATGCACTACTGCAAATGGTGGCTTGGGTGCTTTGGGCTGAAGTTAAAAGGCACTACTGCAAATGGTGGCTTGGGTGCTTTGGGCTGAAGTTAAAAGGCACTACTGCAAATGGTGGCTTGGGTGATTTGGGTTGAAGTTAAAAGGCACTACTGCCAATGGTAGCTTTGGGTTGAAGTTAAAAGGCACTACTGTCAATGGTGGCTTGGGTGCTTTGGGTTGAAGTTAAAAGGCACTACTGCCAATGGTGGCTTGGGTACTTTGGGTAACTTCCTGTTTGCACTGAATATTGATTTTAGATAAAACGCAACCACTTATGGCTGTGATTTTTGGCCATCTTACTCAGTCCCCCTCCGCTCAGCAGGTGCAGAGGACTCTTCCCATCAATAAAAAATAAAATTGTTATTAGTGTTTAAAAAATGTCGAGAATCTCTCTCCTGTCAATCCCGCCATGAAGGCCACACCTTTTCCGGTGGGAGTGGGAGGGGTTATAAAACCCGGAAGTGTGGGTGTGGCTCGGTCTCTTCATGATGGGGGAGGGAGAGGTCGCGACTCTGTCACACTGAATGTCTACTTCTTCTTCTTCCTCTTCTTGCGTATGGCGTGCACAGCCTGAAGTTGTAAGACAACTTGTTCTGTTTGTGCACGCCAGGTTGATTGCATTCGTCGAAACAGGATGGACCACGTGAAGGTTGCAATCTCCCACCCCGAATGTCTACTGAACTGTGAGTTTTGTGTGGTTTTATGGTGGTTTCACCCTGTTTGAAATGGTATGAAACTGCATTTGAATGTGGTGCCTCGTACCCTGCATGAAATGGTATGAAGCTGCACTTGAATTTAGTGGCCTTGCACCCTGCTTAAAGTGGTATGAAACAGCACTTGAATTCGGTGGCCTTGAACCCTGCTTGAAGTGGTTGGAAACTGCACTTGAATTCGGTGGCCTTGCACCCTGCTTGAAGGGGTACGAAACTGCTCTTCAATTTGGTGGCCTTGCACCTTGCTTGAAGTAGTAGGAAACTGCACTTGAATTTGGTGGCTTTGCACCCTGCTTGAAATGGTAGGAAAATAGATTTGAATTTGGTGGCCTTGCACCTTGCTTGAAATGGAATTTCAAGGAATAGCCATGAGTCAACTGCCAGCCCACCAGCCGTGAGTGAGCTGCCAGCATATCAGGCTTGAGGGACTGAGCTGCCACCCCAAGAACCCATACCAGCACTCCAGCAATCCCCCCCACTGGCCACCAATATTGGAATTGGTGGAGAGGTGGAATATTGCGTTGGGGGACCAGCCCTCCCATGTGAACATGGGACCCAATGGGTCCCACTTAGTCTAGTATTCACTGGAATTTAAAAGGGTGAGAGGGCATCTTATAGGAACATATACAATTCTCAGGGGATTGGACAGGCTAGATGCAGGAGAATTTTTCCCGATGTTGTGGGAGTCCAGAACCAGGGATTGAGATGTGGAAAAACCTTTTCACCCGGAGCGTTGCGAATCTGTGGAATTCTCTGTCACAGTGGAGGTCAATTCACTGGATGTTTTCAAGAGAGAGTTAGACATAGCTCTCAGGGCTAATGGGATAAAGGGATATAAACGGAATCAAGAAATATGGGGAGAAAGCAGGGATGGGGTACTGAATTTGGATGATCAGCCACGATCATTATCAATGGCGGTGCTGGCTTGAAGGGCTGAATGGCCTACATCTATTTTCTATGTTTCTATGTTTCAGTCAAAGTTCCCTTTATTGCACCAAGGTAAAGGACAAATCTGTTCAAGTGTTCAGAAATTTTAATTTCCAAGTCAAGCATGTAGGAGTGTACTGCAGATGCTGATTTCGCCCAGAGTGTTGGTATTCTCCAGCATTGTTTGTGGCGATTGGGATAGGATGGGAAGGGATGGGGATGGGAAGGGATGGGGATGGGAAGGGATGGGGATGGGAAGGGATGGGGATGGGAAGGGATGGGGATGGGAAGGGATGAGGATGGGATGGGATGGTGAGGATGGGATGGGATGGGGTGAGGATGGGATCGGGATGGGATTGTGATGGGATCGGGATGGGATTGTGATGGGATGGGATCGTGATGGGATGGGATCGTGATGGGATGGGATTCGGTGGGGATGGGATGGGATGTGGATGGGATGGGATTCGGTGGGGATGGGATGGGATGGTGTGGGATGGGATTGGGTGTGGATGGGGTTGGGTGTGGATGGGGTTGGGTGTGGATGGGGTTGGGTGTGGATGGGGTAGAATGGGATTGGGTGGAATGGGATTGGGTGGGATGGGATTGGGTGGGGGGGATTGGGATGGGATGGGGATGGGATTGGATGGGGATGGGATGGGATTGCGTGGGGATGGGATGAGATTGGGATGGGATGGAATTGGGTGGGGATGGAATGGGTCCTGGGGTGGACATGTAACGTCACAACATCCACCAGCGATTCTTACACCGCTGCCCCATCACTGAATCTTCATTTCCAACACCACCTCCAGCCCAAATCAGGAATGGGCTCACTCCTCTGCTAAGCTGCTTGTGTATGTGAGCATTATACTACCCCGTTTCTTTTTAACTGATTTCAACAAAGCATTTTGTCTATCTGTGTTCTGCTTGGTCAGCTATGCAGGAGTTATCATTGTGGAAATGCATTTACTAAAAATCCTCTCACGTTGCAGCCCAGTCAATGATGATGAATTGGAACAGCTCCATAAATCATTGTAAGCTGACATGGAGCAAACTGCCTGTGGTGGAGACATGATTTCACAGTTGTCCAGCAAAGCAGGTGGATTGCCCCTCGGATCCAGCACAGTTACATGTTGCACAATAATTATTACAGCAAATTACTGCTTTCATGTTATTTCGGCAGTTTAAATTTTTTTTTAAAATTTGATTCATAATTCATTTACTATTCCAGTGAAGTGGGACTCCGTCTGCTCGAAAGCTAATATCGTGGAGCCATAGGTCCAAATGACCAAAGAGGGGAGATACAAGGGGCTGCAGAGCAGGACACAAAATGCTGGAATAACGCAACAGGTCAGGCAGCATCTCTGAAGAATATGGAAAGGTGAGATTTTGGGTCAAGATCCTTCTTCAGAGTCTTCGGGCTATGAAGAAAGGTCTCGATCCAAAACGTCACCATCCATAGTCATAGAGTGATACAGTATGGAAACAGGCCCTTCGCTTCAACTTGCCCACACTGGCCAATATGTCCCAGCTACACTAGTCCCACCTGCCCAGGTTTGGTCCATATCCCTCCAAACTTGTCGTATCCATGTACCTGTCTAATTGTTTCTAAAATGTTGGGATAGTCCCAGCCTCAACTACCTCCTCTGACAGCTTGTTCCATACACCCACCATCCTTTGTGTGAAAAAGTTACCCCTCAGATTCCTATTAATTATTTTCCCCTTCACCTTAAACCTATGTCCTCTGGTCCTCAATTTACTTACTGTGGGCAAGAGACTCTGTGCATCAACCCGATCCATCCCTCTCATGATATATATGTATAAGATTACCCCTCCCCCTCCCCCGCTCCATGGAATAGCGACCCAGCCTACTCAACTTCTCCCTATAGCTCAGACCCTCTAGTCCTGGCAGTGTTCTCGTGAATCATCTCTGTACTCTTTCCAGCTTAACAAAATCTTTTCTATAACATGGTGCCTGGAACTGAAGACAATACCCTAAATGCAGGCTTACAAACGTCTTAAGCCCCTGTCCCACTTTGGTGATTTTTTTGGCGACTACAGACGACTAGGCTGTCGCCACATGGTCGCGGGGCGATGCCTGTATGGTTTTGAGTAGTCTCCTCAAGTCGCCTATAGAGTCGTCACATTTTTCTGGTCGCTGCTGGATTTTGAAACGTTCAAAACTTTTCGACGACTGTGGGGTTGACGTAGTTTGACGTAGCTTGTCTTCTCCTGTTGTAGGTGCTGTCGTAGCTTGTCCCAAGGATGACGCAGGTTGTCGCCAGGTGCTGACTTCGGTGAAATCCATTGGCGACTACCTACGTCAACCGGTGACGGGTAACAGCGACTGAATTGTCTTCAGTTGTCGCCAACATTGTCGTTGCTTGTCGTAGCTTGTCGCTGGTTGGACGTAGGTTGACTTTGACTGTGGTAGGTTGTTGCCTGTGTGGTCATAGGCTGCCATAGGTGTGGTCATAGGTGGACGTCCTAATGGGTCGCCGGTTGTCGTAGCTTGACGTCGACTAGGTGGTAGGTTGGTTGTAGCTTGTTGTAGACATTGTCATGGGGGGGGGGGGGTCCAGTTGCCACTTTTTCGGCGACCTGCTACGACTGTGACAGTCGCCTGCAGTCACCAAAAAAATCGCCGAAGTGGGACAGGCCCTTTATACAACTGCAACATGACCTCCTGACTTCTATACTCAATACTGTGACTGATGGTCAATGTGCCAAAAGCCTTTTTGACCCATGTTCCCCACAAATGCTAACTGATCAGGTGAGAGACTGCAGCATTTTGTGTCCTTTTGTGTATCAACCAGCATTTGCCGTTCTCTTGTTTCAACATCCACTCTAACATGCCCCTTTACCTTTCTTTGTGGTTCACATTTTAAAACTCAAACACTTATTGCCACTCATCAGCCCAGGCTAATTTAATATTTGCAGAAGTATAAACGTTTTTGGCTGTTGCCATTTTTAGTGAAGAGCCTTGAGGCATTTTACTACACTGTATACCATAAATAAATTCAAGTTATTAATTGTGTATGTGTTGAAGTACTTGGTTCTGTAAAGCCAAGATATTAAACATGGCATAGAGTCAAAACCTTCCTGAAAAAGGGCTCAGAGGTTCTCCAGTAAGTGCCTGAATGATGGGGAGGTTAAATACAGTGCTGCTGTATATTGATACTGATTCTCCACTTCCACTTGTTTGAATTATAATTGTAGCAATTGAAAGGAAGAATTTGATGGATTTTTCAAAGTCCTCTTGACTCTGCATAGACGCACCACAATATGAACAGTTTGAGGGCACTTAATGCAAAAGCATATTAAAATGCAGGACATTCATTCCATTCAACAACCAGAGTGCATACAATAGGTGTAAGTTGATCGGGGAAAGATTTAAAAGGAACCTGAGGGGCAGCGTTTTCACACAGAGGGTGATGGGTATATGGAACAAGCTCCCGGAGGACGTACAGAAGACAGGCACAACTGCTCAACTCCGTCATTCAATCAGGGCCGATCTATCTCTCCCTCCTAACCCCATTCTCCTGCCTTCTCCCCATAACCCCTAACACCCGTACGAATCAAGAATCTATCTATCGTTGCCTTAACATTATCTATTTATTTGCACCCCCACAGCCTCGGTGGCAAAGAAATCCACAGATATCACAGATTTACCGGTTAAAAAAATATATTTGGGTTAGTACATGGATGGTAACAATTTAGAGAGATGTTGGCAAAACTTGAGTAAATGGGACTAGCTCAGATGGGGAATCTTGGTTGGTATGGACAAGTTGGGCAGAAGGGCCTTTTCCCATTCTTAATGAATCTATGACACTATGAGAACTTGCGACTCGTTAGATAATGTATCTCTTCCTTTGCATCCATTGGATGTACCGTGATTATGAGTCACTTGGGAGAACATTTCCGAGCTACCCACAAACAAAATCGAACTTTTAAGCCATTTTTAAAAAATGATACTACTTGTAGTATTGAGATTGGGTGCAGTTTTGGGCCCCGTTGGCTGGTGTTGGAAAGGGTCCAGAGGAGTTTGACAAGAGTGATCTCGGGAATGATTGGGTGCGTTTGAAGGCACTGTACTCGCTGTAGTACTGGCCTCTGGTCCTAGAATCTCCGACTGTTAAGAACATCCTCCCCACATTCACTCTCTTCAGGCCTTTCACTATTTGGTAAGTTTTAATAAGGTTCCCTCTCATCCTTATAAACTCCAGCAGGGCAATAATACTACTCAACTAGAGTGCATTGGTTTAAGTTGAGAGGGGAAAGATAGATCAGCCATGATTGAATGGCAGAGTTGACTTGATGGGCCAAATGGCTTAATACTGCTCCAAGAACCCATGAACCTATGAGGTTTATTTTAATTTCACAAAGGATGGTGTCGCCAAATGGCAGGTTGAACATTTACTAACAAATCATAACAATCCTGCAGGAGATGGAGATGCGTTGCTTTTCGGAATCGATGCAGTTCTTCTGAAGAAGAACCCAGAATCTTGTCATTTACGACTTAGACATAGAAACATAGAAAATAGGTGCAGGAGTAGGCTATTCGGCCCTTCGAGCCTGCACCGCCATTCAATGTGATCATGGCTGATCATCCAACTCAGTATCCCGTACCTGCCTTCTCTCCGTACCCCCTGATCCCTTTAGCCACAAGTGCCACATCTAACGCCCTCTTAAATATAGCCAATGAACTGGCCTCAACTACCTTCTGCGGCAGAGAATTCCAGAGACTCACCACTCTCTGTGTAAAGAATGTTTTCCTCATCTCGGTCCTAAAGGAATTCCCCCTTATCCTCAGACTGTGACCCCTTGTTCTGGACTCCCCCAACATCGGGAACAATCTTCCAGCATCTAGCTTGTCCAACCCCTTAAGAATTTTGTAAGTTTCTATAAGATCCCCCCTCAATCTTCTAAATTCCAGCGAGTACAAGCCGAGTCTATCCAATCTTTCCTCATATGAAAGTCCTGACATCCCAGGAATCAGTCTGGTGAATCTTCTCTGTACCCCCTCTATGGCAAGGATGTCTTTCCTCAGATTTGGAGAAAAAACTGTACGCAATACTCCAGGTGTGGCCTCACCAAAACCAAAAACTTGGTCCCAGTGACCAGGAATGTAACTGAATTTATTGAGGAAATGACTGAACAAATGCCTGAAGAATGCCTATATGAACATTACTTATATTGACATTCAGCAGACACTCACTGAGCCAACAAAAAACCCACTGCTGCAGAAACTCAGCAGGTAATTCAGCATCTATGAAGGCAAAGGGGCGCAGCGACAGAGTTTTTGCTACACACTATATAGATGTGTATAAGATCATAAGAGGAATAGATCAGGTAGATGCACAGAGTGTGTTGCCCAGAGTAGGTGAATCGAGGACCAGAGGACATAGGCTTAAGGTGAAGGTGAAAAGATTTAATAGGAACCTGAGGGGTAACTTCTTTTGCACAAAGGGTGGTGGTTGTATGGAACAAGCTGTCCCAACATTTAAGAAGCAGTTAGACAGGTACATGGATAGGACAGATTTGGAGGGATATGGACCAAATGCTGGGAGGTGAGACTAGTATAACTGGGACATGTTGGCCGGTGTGGGCAAGTTGGGCCGAAGGGCCTGTTTCCACACTGTATCACTCCATGACTAGGGGAAATTAAAAGAAGCCAATTAATCGCCGACCTTCACATCTTTGGAGTGTGGGAGGAAACCAGAGCACCTGGAGAAAGACCAGCCACAGTTAGGATCAATCCCGGGTCTCTGGCGCTGTGAGGCAGCAACTCTACCTCTGCGCCACTGTGCTGCGCATTTGTTGAAATATCAAGAAAGTGACAGTGAGCGATGGGGAACCGATACAGCAGAGAAGATGAGGCCCTGGTTGAAGGGCTTTGGCCTCCACCTACTACTGTTTTCTTGTGATAGACACAAAAAGCTGGAGTAACTCAGAGGGTCAGAAAAGGAACAGGTGAAGTTTCGGATCAAGACCCTTCTTCTGGCTGAGTGCCAAAGGAAGGGGAAACGAGAGATATAGATGGTGAGATAGAGGGATATAGAATAAATGAATGTATGAAAAATGCAAGAAAGTTACGACGATAAAGAAAACAGGCCATTATTAGCTGTGGGCTAGGTGAAAACGAGTTACAGACAATGAGACTCAACCGACTTATTCTTCTTATCAAACCCACACACAAGATTAGAAATTGTTCAGCCAGAGCTGAACACACTTCTCGGCATCTGCACACAATGGTGTCTGTCTTGTCGCTTCTTGTGCTTCTTGTGCGTGGTGGTGGAAAGACTGGTGGAAACAGGGCCTCAACGTGAATGCTCTTTCCTTGACCCCAAAGTAGATGACTTTCAAACTCCTATTTTCTTGTGTTTTACGTACTTCATTATTGCTCACTTAGTTTCATATACGTGGCACTGTCAAGATTCTTGGTAGGTGATAAACCAGTGGTCATATCCATTTATAAGTAAAAATGATAAGGAGGGTAAAGACAAAAGCAAGTTATTAAGCTGCATAATACATGAATCAGAAAACTGTGAATATTCTCCAAGGTTAAAATCTCCTTTCGAGAATGCTGGTTGAACCCTTCACGCATTTACTTTTTGGCTGTGTTTTATCTCTTTGTACACAACATGCATTTTTAAATAGAGTTTTCAGGATAAATTTTTGCTCCAGACCAAGTGAGCTGGAAACCCCTGCTTAAAGTACAAACAGTTATGAGTGGCCCTGGGACGATTCACTCGGACTCCAGGGCTGAGATTAACACAGAACACAGAACAGTGCAGCACTGGAACTGGTTCTTCAGCCCACAATCTCTATGCCTAACATAGAATCATAGAAAACAGCTGCAGGAGTAGGCCATTCGGCCCTTCGAGCCTGCACCGCCATTCAATATGATCATGGCTGATCATCCAACTCAGTATCCTGTACCTGCCTTCTCTCCATACCCCCTGATCCCTTTAGCCACAAGGGCCACATCTAACTCCCTCTTAAATATAGCCAATGAACTGGCCTCAACTACCTTCCGTGGCAGAGAATTCCACAGACTCACCACTCTCTGCATGAAAAATGATCTTCTCATCTCGGTCCTAAAAGACTTCCCCCTTATCCTTAAACTGTGACCCGTTGGTCTGGATTCCCCCAACATCGGGAAAAATCTTCCTGCATCTAGCCTGTCCAACCCATTAAGAATTTTGTAAGTCTCTATAAGATCCCCCCTCAATCTTCTAAATTCTAGCGAGTACAAGCCGAGTCTATCCAATCTTTCTTCATATGGAAGTCCTGCCATCCCAGGAATCAGTCTGGTGAACCTTCTCTGTACTCCCTCTATGGCAAGAATGTCTTTCCTCAGATTAGGAAACAAAACTGTACGCAATAGTCCAGGTGTGGCCTCGCCAAGACCCTGTACAATTGTAGTAGAACCTCCCTGCTCTTGTACTCAAATCCTTTTGCTATGAATGCTAACTTACCATTTGCTTTATTCACAGCCTGCGGCACCTGCATGCCTACTTTCAATGACTGGTGTACCATGACACCCAGGTCTCGTTGCATCTCCCCTTTTCCTAATCGGCCTCCGTTCAGATAATAGTCTACCCTCCTGTTTTTGCCGCCAAAGTGGATAACCTCACATTTATCCACATTATACTGCATCTGCCATGCATTTGCCCACTCGCCCAACCTATTCAAGTCACCTTGCAACCTCCTAACATCTTCCTCACAGCTAGCACTGCCCCCCCAGCTTCGTGTCATCTGCAAACTTAGAGATGTTGCAATCAATTCCCTCATCCAGATCATTAATATATATTGTAAATAGCTGGGGTCCCAGCACTGAGCCTTGCGGTACCCCACTAGTTACTGCCTGCCATTCTGAAAATGACCCGTTTACTCCTACTCTTTGCTTCCTGTCTGCCAGCCAGTTCTCTACCCACATCAATACTGAACCCCCAATACCATGTGCTTTAAATATGAATGCTAATCTCTTATGTGGGACCTTGTTGAAAGCCTTCTGAAACTCCAGATATATCACATCCACATGTTCTCCCTTATCCACTCTACTAGTTACATCCTCGAAAAAATTATAAGATTCGTCAGACATGATTTACCTTTCATAAATGCATGCTGACTTTTCAAATGATTTCACCACTTTCCAAATGTGCTGCTATCCCATCTTTAATAACTGACTCTAGCATCATCGCCAATTCCCTCTGCCTGCACATGGTCCATATTTCTGCATTCCCTGCATCACCATGAGTGATCATACGTTCATAAGTGATAGGAGTAGGGTTATTCGGCCCATCAAGTCTATTCCGCCCATCTATCATGTCACAGGTCACAGGGAGAACGTACAAATTCGGTCAGCACCCATAGTCGGAATTGAACCCAGATCTCTGGTGCTGTAAGGCATTAGCTCTACCGCTGTGCCACTGTGCAACTTAAAACGCCGCTATTGCATCTGCCTCCACCACCACCCCTGGCAGCGTGTTCCAAGCACCCACCACTGTGTAAATTCGTACTCTGCACATCTTCTTCACACTTTGCCCATCTCACCTTAAGGCTATGACCTCTAATCTTTGACATTTCTACCCTGGGCCCAAGGATCTGACTGTCTCCCCTGTTTATGCCTCTCCTAATCTGATATACCTCCATCAGGTCTCCATCAAACATCAATGCTCAAGAGAATACAATTTTCTCCAAGTTTCAAGTAACTCCAACCTGTCCTGATAGGCAATAGGTAACTATGAGAAATTACAGCAAAAACAAAACATGAGAGAATGTCAGATTTTTGAAATGAAAATAGAAATTGATTGAAATTCTCAGTAGGTCAGGCAGTATTAGTTGAACATTTTTTACTTTGATGAACCAGTTCTCAATTCATTGAGTTACATTCCCTTATGATCAAGTGATTCCCTTCAGAATACAGGAAGGAATTAGAGAACTTTGTAACACGGCGACAGGACAATAACCTTTCATTCAATGTCATATTTCTTGGTTTCATTGTTTGCAAACCTGCCATGCAGCTGCAAGTAAGAATTTCATTGTTCTATTTAGATACATATGACGATGAAACACTCGTAACTGTTTTGACTCTTGAGATGAAGTAGCTGCTTGTCGAATTCAAGAAGATGCTGCACAGCGTCGCAGCGGTAGAGTTGCTGCCTTACAGCGCCAGAGACCCGGGTTCGACCCTGAGAACAGGGGCTGTCTAGCACAGAGTTTGTAACTTCTCCCCATGACCCACATGGGCTTTCTTCGGTTTCCTCCCACACTCCAAAGACGTACAGGTTTGTAGTTTAATTGGCTTGGTAAAATTGTAAATTGTCCTTAGTGTGTGTAGGATAGTGTTAATGTGCGGGGATCGCTGGTCGGCCGAAGGGCCTGTTTCCATGCTTTAGCTCTAAACTCAGGTGAATACATGCTCCAATGAACAATGGTGCTGAAGTGGAAATGGTTGAGAGTTTAAGTTGCTCTGTGTAAATATTACCAATAACCTGTCATGGACTAACCACATTGAAGTGACAGCCAAGAAGGCACATAAATGCCAGGAGACTGAGGATATTTGGGATGTCCCCAAAGACTTTTACAAACGTCTACAGAGGTACCACAGAAAGCATATGATCAGCTTGCATCACAGCTTGGCTTGGCAACAGCTCTGCCCAAGACCCGCAATACATTTCAGAGTTGTTATGAAAATTATTGATTGGTTGGAGCAAGATAATTGTTCTGCCCGAGTTAGTCTCCAAAACGCAGTGACAAAGCATTAAAATCAGAGGCAAACCTCCAACAAGAGGCATCTGGAAATCTTCATCAAAGTTAATGGTCATGAGAACTTTCTCTCACTAAAAGCAATAGAAGCCAACTAACTGTAAATGTGAGCTCACTGAGCATTCTTGCTTAAGGACATCAACAAACATGAAACCAAGCCTGTGTTGGAAGGAACTGCAGGTGCTGGTTTAAATCAAAGATAGACACAAAATGCTTGAGTTACTCAATGGGACAGGCAGCATCTCAGGAGACAAAGAATGGGTGACATTTCGGATCAAAACCCTTCTGAAGAACCCGTCACCCATTCCTTCTCTCCAGAGATGCTGCCTGTTCCGCTGTGTTGCCCCAGTCCAGAACCAAGGGCCACAGTTTGAGAACAAGGTTAAGCCATTTATAACGGAAACACTTTTTCACACAGAGAGTTATGAGTGTGGAATTCTCAGCCTCAGAGGGCGGTGGAGGCCGGTTCGCTGGATACGTTCAAGAGAGAGCTAGATAGGGCTCTAAAAGATAGCAGTCAGGGGATATGGGGAGAAGGCAGGAACGGGATACTGATTGTGGATGATCAGCCATGATCACATTGAAGGGCCAAATGGCCTACTCTTGCACCTATTGTCTATTGTCTATTGTCTATTGTGTCATCCATTTGGATTTTCAGGTTGGCTATATTCAGAACTCATAAGAATCCAGGGACCTAATTTAATAGGTTTCACAAAAGCTACAAATGGATTGCCACTGCATTGGGAAACATACCAGGAAATACTTTCAAATCAGATGTACAAATGGGAAAAACGACGCAACAAGATACATTCCCGGAGTTTCTTCTCCAAACAATTCAAGCATAAACAGGAATTGTGAGTGGGAAGTGGGAGCGAGTGATTCAGAGCAAAGTGTGTTTCAGCTCAATTCCTGAACACATTCATGGTCTTGGCAACTTCATGTTTTGAACAGGAATCATCCGACTTTGTTCCATTATTCAATTATACCATGGTTGATTTACACCTATCAGAGGTGAGGCAATCAGAGCATAGCCCAAGGGTAATCATCATTTGCTAATGTTTCCACACCTTCGAAGTGCAGCTGGCTGATAACCACTGAAACATTTTAATGCAAGTAAGCATTCAAATTCTGGGCAGCAGATGTGACATTTTCATCCCCGTGGAGGTCCATGCATTGAAATGGATTCACACCTGAAGTTTCAGTTTAGTTTTTTGTCACGAGGCGCCGAGGTACAGTGAAAAACTTTTGTTGCGTGCCAACCAGTCAATACATCATTACAATCGAGCCATTTACAATGTATAGATTCATGATAAGGGAATAACATTTAGTGCAAGGTAAAGGCAGTGAAGGCCGATCAAAGATTGTCCTAGAGTCACCAAAGAGGTAGATAGTAGTTCAGCAGTGCTCTCTGGTTGTGGCAGGATGGTTCAGTTGCCTGATAACAGCTGGGATGAAACTGTCCCTGAATCTGGCGGTGTGCGTTTTCACACTTCTATACCTTTTGCTTGCTGGGAGAGGGGAGATGAGGAAGTGGCACAAATATTGCCAGCGTGAGGTATAAATGGAGTCAATGGAAGGGAGGTTGGCATGTCTTGTTGGTCTGGGCTGCGTCCACAATTTGCTGCAATTTCTTGCAGCCTTGGATGGAGCAGTTCCCAAACCAAGCTGTGATGCATCCCGATAAAATGCATTCTCTGGTGCATCTGTAGAAGTTGGTGAGACTTCAATTATATTGGTTGGTTATTCAATGATACCATGGTTAGTTTACATCTATCAGAGGTGAAGCAATCGAAGCATAACCCAAGGGTGTTCATCATTTACTAATGTTTCCACACCTTCGAAGTGCAGCTGGTTTATAGCCACTGAAACAGTTTTATGCAAGTCGGCATTAAAGATCTGGGCAACAGCTGTGATAATTTTATCCTCTGGAGGTCCTTGCGTTGAAATGGATTCACACCTGAAGTATGTTTATGTTAATATAATAATTATATAATTAGAATTATTCAATGAAAATATAATTATGCTAATCTAACAATAAGACAGCTAGGAGGGAGGGGACACCTAGTTAATGGTTCAATGGCACTTTCTTGTCACATGTATGTAGCTACAGTGAAATTTTTTGTGTGTATAGTTCAGTAAAAATCTTAAAAACTACACCTGGTGCACACAGTACAATCAGGCCAAGGCGTAGCCTTGTAACTGGTACCAAGTAGGTTCAACCTGTGGGACATGGTCATCCTTCATGGAAAATATGCATTGGTGGACCAGGTAGAAGAGATCTTTATGAACCAACGGCTGGAAAGGTGACGCAGCAACGCATTGTGGAATGTGAAGGGCTAGTCAGAGCACTAAAGATGACACGGCCATCCACTGCAGTCAAGAAGTCTCCAACTGTGATGATTTTTCATACCACTGGACTCTGACTTCTGCGGCCGAGAAGGTGGGGTTGTTACAGTGCATCAGCTTCTCCACCTTAAACTAACTCCCGCTCAGGTTTTTGTGCATCCCTCTCCTCCACGCAAAGTCCTGCGGTGATGGGCTCGGTGCAAAGTGACAGGTAGAGTTAACTACTGGAAGTCAGAGTTCCGAGCCTGCACGTAGGCGGCTTATGGACCAGTGGTCGCTCTTCTTTGTATCAGGGCAGCAAGGAAGTTCAGCAGCATTCCCAGGCGACTGAGCAGCCCTCTTCAGGACAGCATCACTTACCCTAGTAAGGGAGGGGACTGGAAAGAACTCACCAGAATTGAGACTTCAACCCGCCATCGTCGCTACCGACGGGCCACCACCACAGTACTACACACAGTGAAAAGCTCCACATAGGCACAAGATAGACACACCAAGCTGAAGAAGGGCCTCAACTTGAAACATCACCTATTCCTTCTCTCCAGAGGTGCTGCCTGTCCCGCTGAGTTAATCCAGCTTTTTGTGTCTAACTTCTGTTTAAACCAGCATCTGCAGTTCCTTCCCATACACATTGGGATGATCGTACTTAAATCAAAAGTCTAGGAATAGTAGATTACACTCAGACACTCAGTACACAAGAGAGCCTTGTTTCTGGCGCCATTTTGTATGACACACTTCCAAAGTTGTTAAAAATGTACAGCCTTAACTTGGCCATAAAGGCCTGTTGTTCGAGCAAATTATGGCAGATACCAACTGGTTTTCCAAAGTAGAATGTGCCTATTCAGGATCTTGACCCTCTTGCCTCCACGAACAAAGACAAACAAACTAAATCTAGTTTTTTATTCATGCTCAAATTATTTAACATATTCAAGATTCTATTATTCCCTCCAACTCTTGGTGACTTTGCATTTAACTCACTGCACTAGCTTGTTACTTATTACATTAAATTGCAAAACTCTTGACTTCTGCTGATCTCACTCCAGGGGTTTGCATCTTCTCTGAGTTCTAAATTCAGGGGCCTCCTGTGATAGTTGTTCTTGGGTTGTTACTGTCCATTCCCGCTGAGTTAGTCAAGCTTTTTGTGTCTATCTTCGATTTATACCAGCATCTGCAGTTCCTTCCTACACCCTTCTTCTTCTTTCGTGTGGCGTGCACAGCCTAAAGTTGTTGGACAACTTGTTCTATTTGATCTTCTGTTTGTGCACGTTGTGTTGATTGCATTGGTCGAAACAGGGTGAACCACGTGAAGGTTGCAATCTTCCACCCCCCCACACTCTTAATATTCCTTCTGTCTTTGTTTAGTGTACGAAGGTACTGCAGATGCTGGTTTACACCGAAGGCAGACACAAAATCACACCTCACATTTCCCTCACCCGTGACTCTCAGTCTGAAGAAGGGTCTCGACCCGAAAACATCTTCCATTCCTTCTCTCCAGGGATGCTCCAGGTAAGAATATATCCTCTATACCTTACGGTTCCCAACAGCAAAATATCACTATGAGAGTGGTGTGTGTGCAGGTATTGAAGATGTTGGCGAGGCCACGTTTGGAGTAATGTGTTCAGTTTTCAGCACCATGTCATAGGAAAGATGTTGTCAAACTGGAAAGGGTGCAGAGAAGATTTACGAGGATGTTGCCAGGGCTCGAGGGCCTGAGCTATAGGCAGAGGATGAGCTGGCTAGGGCTCCATACGAAGTGACACGTTGGTCGGCGTGGACAAGTCGGACTGAAGGGCATGTTTCCATGCTGAATGACTCTATGAGAGCTAATTCTACTCCTTTAACTTGTGAACTTGTTATCAGTGTAAAAGGAACTGCAGATGCTAGTTTACACTGAAAATAGACAGAAAGGATTCTCAACAGTTCAGGCGGCATCTCTGGAGAAAATAGCTGATTTTTTTGGGTTGAGACCCTTCTTCAGAATGAGAGTCAAGGGACAAGGAAACTAGAGATATGAAAAGGTTCAAAGAACAAATAAATGAAAGGTATGAAAAGAACAAATCAAAGCCAGCCAGATGATCAAGGAAAGATGGAGCCCACAATGGTCCATTGTTGGCTGTGGAGAAGGTGAAAAAGAATGGATACAAACAGTGAAACTAAGCAGGACAACGGTGAAACTAGTAGGGCGCCTAGGGTGGAGGAGAAATGGGGAGAGAGGGAATTCAAGGGTTATTTGAAGTTACAGAAATCAAAATTCACAGCACTGGGGGTGTAGGCTACCCAAACAAAATATGAGGTGCTGTTCCTCCAATTTGCACTGGGCCTCACTCTGACAGGCCCAGGACAGAAAGGTCAGTGTGGGAAGGGGAGTTAAAGTGTTTGGCTACAGGGTGAATGCGTAGGCCAAGGTGACTGAGCGAAGACCCCTCCAATAAAAGATGTTATTAAATCCAACCGCCACTGCCACGCTCGTGACAGAAATGTGGTGATTGCTTTGGCAGATATCAAGATATCATATGGAAAATCCTGAAAAGATTTCAAGTGTAAATGGCTCTAGATGAAAGCAGTTAGGTTAAAATCTGGTGAATATTTTATTTACACTGTTAAATAATTCAAGTCAATGATCAATAATGTAAAAACTTCACTTTCTGTAGCTTTGATACAGGTTTCCGCTGATGAACACATTAGTCTATTGACTTTCTTCCTTAGCATAATTGTTTTTTCTTCACAACTCTACACAACATGGGCTTTGTTTCTAAGTCCAACACTTATTCCCCTTGTAAAGTATTTGGTGAGTAGTCCTCTTGAGATTCTGTGTCCATGTGTTGAAAGTGCTCCTATTATACCGTTATAGGGTCATTGAGTTATACGGCATGGAAACAGCCCTTTCGGCCCAACTTGCCCAAACAGACCAACATGTCCCATCTACACTAGTCCCATCTCCCTGCATTTGGCTCATATCCTTCTAAACCCGTCCTATCCATGTACCTGTCTAAATGTTTCCTAAATGTTATGATTGTCCCAACCTCAACCACCTCCTCCGGCAGCTCGGTCTATACACCGCCATCAAATGTTTTGTGAAACAGTTACCCCTCGGGTTCCTATTAAATCTCCCTCCACCTATCCTTCCCCCCCCCCCCACCTGTTGTGTTGGAAGTTCAGGGATTTTAACCAAGTGAGGATGAAGGAACTTAACTATATTTCCAAATATGGATAAAACGTGGAAACAGAAGATAGACACAAAAAGCTGGGGTAACTCAGCGTGTCAGACAGCATCTCTGGAGAAAAGGAATAGTGTGGTTTGAAGAGCAAAAACTTGCAGATTAAAATGCAAAAATTGAAAAGTTGAGGAAAAACAAGGTGTACAGAGTTGCGTATTGGTTGCAGTCTGAGGATTATGATGATGCTACTGATTATGATATGCCAATGTACCAGCTAGAAGCTGATCTTCTCCATAAAGACTTGGTCTACTGCTAGAACTTGTAATTTCTTTACCTGTCTGTTACAGACTAACAGCATATAATACAATCATATTCAAGTTCTGATCTTGAGAAGATCACATTTTTGAATTTTCAAGGCAGTCTCGGTGTTTATTACTGTTTCCGTCACAACGGTTAATTTTGTAATTAGCTACTTAATTAGGTAATTAACTAATTATATATTTTAATTTCAGATCATCCAAGTAAGATGTATCATATTTGTTTCAGAATGCTTCAATATATAATAACTACAATTTTCTTTAAATTCTCTTAATTTTTAAGAACGTTATGGGCTTTTATGTCAATTGAGTGTCCTCGATCACAGCTTTTGCATTAAGTTAATGGAAAAGCAATAGGGAACAAGATGCTAATTTCCGAGTATGAGAATGACCATAACTTTTTTAATACTGAAGATATGAAAGTGAATTGGGTATCAAATTAAAGTTCTTTTTATGCTTTGTCTGATGGGATAAATTACAGGCTTGATTTTTAAAATCTCAAATTGTTGTAACATAATCATATAACAATTACAGCACGGAAACAGGCCTTCTCGGCGCTTCCAGTCTGTGCCGACCATTTATTTTCCCCTAGTCCCATCTACCTGCACTCAGACCATACCCCTCCATTCCCTTCCCATCCATATACCTATCCACTTTACTTTTAAATGTTAAAATCGATCCTGCCTCCACCACTTCTGCAGGAAGATCATTCCACACAGCCACCACTCTCTGAGTAAAGAAGTTCCCCCTCATGTTACCCCTAAACTTCTGTCCCTTAATTCTCATGTCATGCCCTCTTGTTTGAATCTTTCCTACCCTCAATGGGAAAAGCTTATCCACGTCAACTCTGTCTATCCCTTTCATCATTTTAAATACCTCATTCAAGTCCTCCCTTAACCTTCTGTGCTCCAAAGAATAAAGACCTAACTTGTTCAACCTTTCTCTGTAACTTAGTTGCTGGAACCCAGGCAACATTCCAGTAAATCTCCTCTGTACTCTCTCGATTTTGTTGACATCCTTCCTATAATTAGGCAACCAAAATTGTACACCACACTCCAGAATTGGTCTTACCAATGCCTTGTACAATTTTACAACATCCCTACTCTAAGGCAGCAACACCATGGCTGCACCTCCCTGGCTGTCCTTTTGAGTATTTTATGTTAAACTTTCAGATTTCTAGTTGTTTTGTTAAATTTTCAATCTTTCTGTTTCAAGTCAAATAAAATGGATGTGTTGAGTCACATTCTTAAACCCGATGGTTTATTGTGGTAAAAGTTCTCCCAAAATACTCAGAAGATCATAAACCATAGGAGCAGTAGAAGGCCATTTGACCCATCGAGTGAACTATTGAACTATTAAACTATGCTGATCTATCTTTCCCTCGCAACCCCGTTCCCCTGCCTTTTACTTCCACACATTCTGCACAAGAGGCATAACGTTTCCACTGCATGACATCTTCAAGTACAACATGGTGTATTGTGGACAGCACGGTGGCGCAGCGGTAGAGTTGCTGCCTTACAGCGCTCGTAGTGCCACGGACCCGGGTTCTATCCCGGGTTCGTGCCCCAATTGGCTTGGTATAAGTGTAGAAATTGTCACTTGTGTGTGTAGGGTAGTGTTAATGTGTGGGGATCGCTGGTGAATGCAGCCTCAGTGGGACGAAGGGCCTGTTTCCATGCTGTATTGCTAAATTAAACTAAACACAGGTAGGCAATCAATGCACAAAATATTTTTTAACCACACATAAGCCCTTGGCTCTGTCAACCACGAGGTACTATTAAAAAACATCTCAAATGTGTTTGGCCTCAAAAAATCATCTCCACTCTGTGTCTGTATGTGATAACTTGCAGGGCATTAATCTAATTAATAGCACTAGCACCAGCACAGTTCTAATCGCAGTGTAGGCAGAAGTCTTCCAATACTCCAACACATTTCTCAGTCTTTCTTCCTGCAGTCTTACACCTTATCTTCAAGAAACTTCTTGATGAAATACAGCTATCTAGAAAACAAGCGGGAAACGTCATTACCTTTGTTCACTCCACTGTTTAGGTTAGTTTAGAGATACAGTGTGAAGACAGGCCCTTTGGCCCACCAGGTCCGTGCCAACCACCAGTCACCCTTTCACACTGAAGATAGAAACATAATGCTGGAGTAACTCAGCAGGCAGGCTGCATCTCTGGAGAAAAGGAATGGGTGACGTTTCCGTCTCGACCTGAAACATCACCCATTCCTTCTCTCCAGAGATGCTGCCTGTCCTGCTGAGTTACTCCAGCATTTTGTGTCTATCTTCGGTTCAAACCAGCATCTGCAGCTCCTTCCTCCCCACCTATTGCACTAGTTCTGCCCTACACCATAGGGACAATTTTCAGAAGTCAATTAGCCTACAAACCCCCATAGCTTTGGAGTGCGGGAAGAAACCGTAGAACTTGGTGGACACCCACATGGTCACATGTAGAGCATACAAACTCCGTACAGACAGCATCCCTTGTCAGGGTTGAACCCCGGTCTCTGGCACTGTAAGGCAGCAGATCTACCACTACGCCACTGTGCCGCTCTGGACTAAGGAAGATTTACAGGCAAATTATTTTTACACAAGGTCGTGAGTGCCTGGAACATGCTGTCAGAATAGAGCAGATACAATAGTGGCATTTAAGAGACTTTTGGAAAGGCACACAAATATGCAGGGAATGGTGAGATATGGATTATATACATGTAGATAAGAGATGGTCTTGTCACCATGTTCAGCACAGACATTGTGGATCTTCTTGTACTGTTGTACTGTTCTATGTTCTAATAACGAGACAATTAAATCATATTCTCTTATAGATAGAGGCCATGCAGCCCATCTATAGTAAATCCCAAGTTGCAGGGCAATCTAATTAATGCCATTCACAGTGAATGGAGGTTCTGATTGTAAGAACACAAATGGGGGTGTGGGAGGGAAAATGATAAACCATTTTTAGGAATGATCTGGGCAGGAAATAGCAGGGATGGGATTGCAACCTCGACAATATGGCACCTCATTTACTCGAGAAATGACTGCGCAAGAGCTACAAAAAGAATTCTCGTGCATCAAGCCTGTATGAAACACTTCTAATTAAACCAACAGGACCAGCAGCATCTCTGGAGATAAAGGAATGGGTGATGTTTAGGATCTAGGCTGAAGAAAGGTCTCGACCTGAAACATCACCCATCCCTCCTATCCAGAGATGCTGCATGTTCTGCTGAGATACTCCAGCATTTTGTGTCTCTCCTGTGTATAACCAGCATCTACGGATCCTTCCTACACTAATTAAACTAAGATCGATGACTACTGAGACGTGAGCCTGGATAAGCAGCGACTTAAAGATCTGAAGAACTCTGAGAAGGAAACGTGGATGCGAGATGTTACTGACTTGATCCACTTGGGTTCCAGATGTTTCTAATCTATAATAATAACTGTAGCATCAAATGAATACACAAAGCTTGTGTGATTTGCTAAGGATATTAAATTAATGGAAACAGTTGATACAAAGGGAATGTTCTAATCCAGCTCAGCTGGTGGGTGTCTAACAGGATAAAGAAGAATAAAGGATTTGTATCCTGACTGATACCTCGACCCACTTCACTGTTGCTTTTAGTTCCCATCAATAGGGAAGGGTTTAAATCCTGGACAAGTAGTCTTAAATTTGTCCTTAAAGGATGTGGAAGAGCCTCAGTCAGAGACCATGTGGAACATGACGTTATCGACTCATAGAGTCATTGAGCCATGCAGTGCGCAAAGTGTCCAACTTGCTCACACTGACCAACATGTCCCATCTACATTAGCCCCACCTGCCAGCGTTTGCTCCATATCTCTCTAATCCTGTCCTATCCATGCACTTGTCTAAATGTTTCTTAAACATTGCAATATTACCTCCCTCTACTACCTCCCACGGCAGCTCGTTCCATCCACCCACCACCCTCTGTGTGAAAAAGTTACCCTCCAGGTTCCTGTTAAATCTTTCCCAATTCATTTTTAATCTATGTTCTCTGGTTCTCGATTACCCTACGCCTGGGCAAGAGACTGTGCGTTTACCCAATCTATTCCTCTCATGTAGATAGGGCATGTTTCCGCATGGGCAAATTGGGCCGAAGGGCCTGTTTCCATGTTGTATGACTCTATGACTCAGTTTCAGTTCTGTTTCAGTTTAGTTATTGCCACATGTACTGAGGTGTACTTTTGTTGCGTGCTATCCAGTCAGCGGAAAGACAATACATCTGCCTTAAAAATCTCCCTTACAATCTCTGCCTTAAAAACATCCATTGACGGCTTTCTGTGGCAATTAATTCCACAGATTCTCCACCCTTAGACTAAAGAAATTATTCCTCATCTCCTTTCTAAAGTAACGTTCTTTTATTCTGAGGCTATGACCTCTGATCCTCGACTCTCCCAGTAGTGGAAACATATCTCTCCACATCCACTCTATCCAGGCATTTCACTATTCAGCAAGTTTCAATGGGGTCCTTCCCCATCCTTCTAAACTCCAGCGAATAGAGGCCCAGTGCTCAAACACTCATCATATGTTAACCCATTCATTCCTGGGATCAATACAATACAATACAGTTTATTGTCATTTGAACCTCATTGATGTTCAAACGAAATTTAGTTTCTGCAGTCATACAAACAAGAAAAGAACCAAGACATAACACAATTTACACAAACATCCATCACAGTGAATCTCCTCCTCACTGTGATGGAAGGCAAAGTCTTATCAATCTTGTAAACCTCCCCTGGACTCTCTCCAGGGCCAGCACATCCTTCCTCAGGTACGGGGCCCAAAACTGCTCACAATATTATAATATAATACGGTCTCAGCATTACATTCCTGTTTTTTTGTATTCTGGTCCTTTGGAAATAAATGCTGGCAATACCTCAAGTTCTTCCCCCATTCTCAGCTACTACAAGGTCACCCAGGCACGGAAGATGTGAAGAAATTATTTTACCTACTTGGCCAAGGCAAGCAGAGATCATCCCACACGCTATATTTTCCAATCAAATATTTGGAGAACTTATTGGACCAACTGTGTTGTGTGGGTGGGTGTGCAAAAGATGCAGCTGTAGAATAACACAGAAGACATTGCAAGGTGTTGTGACAATGTGGCATTAGTATGCTAGTGCAGATGCTACATTTATTTTTATCCAGCTTAATGTGAATTTTGTGCATCTCAGTGTGAGATGAGGTTGGCGTTCAACGATGGTGCCAACATCTTAAGCAAATAAGCAGAAACCTTCTCCACCTTGAAGAATTGCAAAGATTCACTTTAGAAAATCCATTGATTTTCTAAAGTGATTTCTTAATTTTGCAAAGGAAATTAATTTGGTGCAGCCCGGTTCAAAAACACAAAGAGAGGTGCAAAGTAATTAACACAATTATCAGCCGTAAGGTGCTGGTGTCAACAGCAGGGATTAAGAAGGCATGAAAAAAAACTTGCGGGGTTGCCAGCCACAGAGAAAGGAGATTTTCCTTTAAAAGGGTGGCTCATTGGCACAGCAGGTGAGTTGCTGCTTAAAGGAGCTGTCCCATTACGGCGACCTAATCTGCGAGTTTAGAAGAGTTTGCCCTCGACTCAAACTTGCAGCATGGTCGACACAAGGTCCTAGGAGGTCCTATGAGGTCACTGGAACTCTCCTTCATATTCGAGGGAAGTTCCCGAATACTCGTGGCTTCAGCTAGGCCGGGGAAACATTTTCAGCATGTTGAAACAACTTAATTGGCTCATTCGAGTTTTCAGGACCAAGGAAAACCGACCGGTAGGTAAAATGCCCGCTAAACTTTATTATACTTCTCAAAAGTGTCTCCTCTCCCCCTCTCTCCCCAAACCCCCCCCCCCCCCCCCCCCTCCCCACCCACCATGCTCTCTAGAGGACTTACTGTACACTGTGGCAGCCGTTTACCTTCATCGCAGGTGTGAATTACAGACAGCGCTTCCCCGCTTTCCCTGGCCCCCGCCGTGTGTGTGTGTGTGTGTGTGTGTGTGTGTGTGTGTGTGTGTGTGTGTGTGTGTGTGTGTGTGTGTGTGTGTGTGTGTGTGTGTGTGTGTGTGTGTGTGTGTGTGTGTGTGTGTGTGTGTGTGTGTGTGTGTGTGTGTGTGTGTGTGTGTGTGTGTGGGTGTGGGTGTGGGTGTGTGTGGGTGTGTGTGGGGTGTGTGTGTGTGTGTGTGTGTGTGTGTGTGTGTGTGTGTGTGTGTGTGTGTGTGTGTGTGTGTGTGTGTGTGTGTGTGTGTGTGTGTGTGTGTGTGTGTCCAGCTCACAGTTTTCCAGGTGAGTGTCCTCGAGCTTGAAGGTCGAAGGCCCGCTTCTTAACTCACGGACTAGGTCGCCGCAGTGGGACAGACTCTTTACAGTGCCAGAGTTTTATCGAAGTCAAGTCAAATCAAGAGAGTTTATTGTCATGTGTCCCAGATAGGACAATGAAAATCTTGTTGCTGCAGCACAACAGAGTAAGCACAAATACAGAACAGTTCAGTTCAATTCAAAATACACAGAAATAAACAGATAAAGGCAATAGGCTGTTACAGTTCAGAGTTTGTTTGATGACGTGTTTAATAGCCTGATGGCTGTGGGGAAGAGGCTGTTCCTGAACCTGGATGTACCAGTATTCACTCCTGTAACTTCTATCCGATGGCAGACGAGAGTTGAGTGTGTGGCCAGGATGGTGTGGGTCCTTGATGTTGATGGCAGCCTTTTTGAGCAGCGACTGCGATAGATCCCTTCGATGGTGGGGAGGTCAGAGCTGATGATGGACTGGGCAGTGGTCACAACTTTCTGCATTATTTTCTGCTCCTGGACGCTCGAGTTGGCGAACCAAGCCACGAAGCAACCAGTCAGCAAGCTCTCTACTGTGCTCCTGTAGAAGTTTGAGAGAGTCCTCTTTGACAAACCGACTCTCCGTAATCTTCTCAGGAAGTAGAGGCGTTGATGTGCTTTCTTTATAATTGCATCAGTGTGCTGGGACCAGGAAAGATCTTTGGAAATGTGCACGCCCAGGAATTTGAAGTTCTTGACCTTTTCCACCATCGTCCCGTTGATATAAATGGGATTGTGGGTCCCTATCCTACCCCTTCCAAAGTCCACAATCAATTCCTTGATTTCATTTCGGAGTCACGTGAGTGACTTCGTGAAGAACCCGCCAGCACGCATGCGCGACATATCGTCGCAACGCGTTGCTGCCGACGGCTGGCGGTGGGGCGCGCTCCCCGCCAGTCCTTCATAAGGGACCACTAAGGTAAGTTACACTAACCTTAAGTTGGTTGGTCCTTGCTGCAAGTACTTTTTGTCTTTCAGCAAGGGCATGGAAGGGAGTTCCAGAGGCCGTAAGACGTCCGTCCGGAGTCGCTGGCCACCTGTCCCGGAGCCCTCATCATCGGCTGCACCTGCGAGACAGGCCGGGAAGAAGGCGGAGAAACCGGGGAGCCAAGTTGCTGCAGGGCCCGACCCGCCGATACACCGCAGCTCCGGTGAGGAGTTCGAGGAGCAGGATTGCTGTGTGCCACCGGAGCAGGCAGACCCTGCCTCCGCATTGAGGTCGCCAACGGGCCCGTTGGCCGACCTGGGCAAGGGCTCGCGTGCGGCTGCACGGCCCTTCTCCCTGAGCCCTCGGAGAAGAGGGAGGGATGGAGCCCGGAAGCCTAACCCTTTAGGGGCAAAGGCGTCACCTGCCGCTAAACAGCGGACTGGTGGCATGGCGGGACTCAAGTCCACTGCGAGGACCAGTGTTGACTCCCCAACCACCGAGGCCGGGACGGGTCACTTGGGAAGAGTCCCGCCACGGTCGCCGAGTCCCCCATCGATGGGAGGACGAGACCATGCGTCGGCAAGGTCCACGATGTGGGCAGCCGGCAAGCCCGCGTGGGCGTCGGGTCACCGTGCTGAGGCATTGGGTGCCGACTCTTCACCGCATTTGCCCTCCGTGGCAGTGGCATCAGGTTCCGCCAAAAGAAGGCGTTTGAGCACACCTCCCGCGCGGGAATCGCTCAGCTTTGCTGCGGCGGCTGGCAGCGACAACTTCCGGCACCGGGTTCACCTCGATGAGGTGCGGGCCGATGAACGGAGCCTCAGCAGTGTATCGGAACATGAGCACTCCGACCGCCCGAGTGTTCAGGGCGAGGGGCGTATTGACCGAATGGAGCGGATGTTGGAGCTCCTCTTGCAGAACCAACGGCAGGAGGCATCCAGCTCCAAAGGGCACAGGGAGGTTTCGCCAGTCTCAACAGCCAGCCTGAGGCAGCCAGAGGAGGAGGACTTTTTAGACCCTACACCGGTTTCATCCGAGGTGCCGCAGGAAGAACTCCTTGACGTGGCGGCGAAATTTGCTTCTCCGGAGACAGTAGGACTTCCCCTTAACCCCAAACTGGCTGCCACCGTGGACTTCCTATCTAACCACCAGCTCCAGGAGGAAGTTCTATCACAGGCCATCAACAGGCATAAAGCCCCATCCAACTGTAACTCCCTCAACGTGCCCACAGTCAATACGCCGATCTGGGGCAACATAGGCACAGCCATCAGGACTCAGGAGATAAAGCTCCAACGCATCCTGAGGCTGCTTACGGCTGGGATCACCGCATTCGCGCGGTCGGTGGATGGAGAGGACCTCAACCTAGAGCAGGAGGATGCTCTCGCTCTGCTATGTGCTACTCAGCACGAAATAAATGCCTTCCGAAAAGCAGCATCCGCCCCACGCTCAACCCTAAATTTGCAGGGTTGTGCAAGGCGCCTCCTACACCACCGCCCAGACAGCTGATCTGGAAAGACCTCCCAAAGAGGGTTAAGGAGCTGGATGAACACGCCAAAACGGTGGGACTAATGTGGTCTCAGATCGCCCCCAGGCCGGCGGCCAAGAAAGTGCCATTTATTAGGCCACGAGGCCCTGTCACCAGACCGACACGGATCTACACTCCAGCTCCACCTCAATACCAGCAGCCCCAGCAGCCGCGGCCTTTTTTATGGCAAGGCCCGCAGCGGCCTCCGTGGAAGATGCGGATGCCGCAGCACCAGCCCAACCCAGCACCTCTATGACCCGCCAAACATTTCAGGGACCGCCGGTACCCAGGGAGGTAAGGCGGTCTGGTTTTCATGCACCTGTGTGCTTAACTTCACATGTTGGTGGGCGTCTACGGTTCTTCATGGGGGCATGGGAAACTATCACTTCCAATAAGTTTGTTTTACAAAGTATTCAAGGCCATGAGATTGAATTTATTCATGGCAACATTCCTCCATCCCAGCATATGCCTAATCGGACATTTACACTGTCTGCCATTGAAAAGGCAGCAGGCTATGCTGAGAGCTTAAGGTTACAAGAAAAAGGCGTGATAGAAAAAACTATACATGAACCAATTGAATTTGTATCAAACATATTTACCAGGCCCAAGAAGGATGGAGGATGTCGGGTTATTATTGATCTGGTCCATTTGAATACCTTTGTAACATATACCCATTTCAAAATGGACATGTTCGAAACAGCCAAGTCATTGATTTCTCATGGCTGCTTTATGGCATGCATTGATTTAAAAGATGCATACTATTCTGTATCCAATCGAAAACACCATAGGAAGTTCTTAAAATTTGTCTGGATGGATCAGCTCTGGCAATACAGGGCTTTGCCAAATGGGCTTACTACAGCCCCTAGAATGTTTACTAAATTACTCAAACCTATTATGGCCACGCTACGGAAGCAACATCATATAGTGATGGCCTATTTGGATGATATTTTGATTGTTGGCAATACCCTGGAGTCGGCTGAACTGGCAGTTTCAGCCACTGTGGCACTTTTTCAGGAAATGGGGTTTATTGTCCATCCAGATAAATGGAAGTTCTGCCCTTCACAGGTTATGGATTATCTGGGGTTCACGGTGGATTCCAATCGCATGAGGGCCACCATACCGGCTAACAAGGTTGGGGATGTCACCCAAGTATGTCACGATTTAGCCTGCGCCAGTATACCATCAATTAGACAAACTGCTAAGGTGATTGGCAAGATCGTAGCATTGTTTCCAGCAGCTCAATACGGGCCTTTGCATTATCAAAATTTGCAAAGAGCCAAGATCTCAGCGTTAAAACAGAACGCAGGTCATTTCGACAGATCAATGCAGCTGCCTCTGAAAGCTAAGATTGAGTTACAATGGTGGGTGGACCATATTAGTGACTCATTTAAACCCATCATTGTGCCCAATCCGATGGTATACTTACAAACCGATGCAAGCTCCCATGGCTGGGGAGCTACGGACAACTATTCTAGTTGCGGGGGCAGATGGGACACCCTTGAATCTACTATGTTATTGTCACAAGGGATAAACTATTTGGAGATGCTTGCGGCATTTCACGGACTTCGAGCTTATTGTTCCAATCTTACTGACGCTCATGTCCGTATCCAAATAGACAATACCACTGCGGTGGCATATTTAAACCATATGGGCGGTACCAGGTCAATTTCGTGTGATGAATTGGCTAATACAATTTGGCTGTGGTGTATTCAACGAGATATTTGGATTTCAGCTACCTATTTACCAGGTTAGCCGAATACTGTGGCGGACACCAGGTCACGCAAGTTTAATGACAACATCGAGTGGATGTTGCATCCTCAAATCTTCACTAAAGTTACAGCCAAATTTGGTAAACCGGATATCGACCTATTTGCTTCGCGGTTAAACCATCAGGTACCAACATACATTTCGTGGGAACCAGATCCTGGGGCAATGGCGATGGATGCATTCTCGCTGGACTGGGGGAAATGGTTTTTCTATGCATTCCCCCCATTTTGCCTCATCAGTCGGGTATTGCAGAAAATCCAGATGGATGCTGCTAAGGGCATTCTTATCATACCCGACTGGCCTACGCAGCCATGGTATCGGTGGTCTTTGACATGATCAGTCAACCTTGGGTCCTCTTAGTGTGTTGCCCACAATTGGTCACTAACCCTGTGTCAGGGGAACCACATCCCTGCCACAGCTATCTAAACTTGTTGGCTTGCAGATTCTGAACCGGCCATTACTGCGGTATGGCCTATCACCCAGAACAATGGATACCATTGGAGCGTCATGCCGGGAGTCCACCAGGCGGCAATACCTCTCCCACATCCGAAAATGGGAAACCTACTGCGGCCGCTCCCAAATTACATATGACGCTGCATCCATAGCTGACGTATTGGAATTCCTGGCGGGGTTGCACCATGATGAACACTTGAGCTACAGTGCCATCAACAGCGCCAGAAGCGCGCTGTCATTCTACCTCAATATCGAGGTAGGATCCAACAGGCTGGTGTCCATACTCATGCGGGGTATATTCAATTCGAATCCGCCCAGACCACGCTATAATATCACCTGGGATGTCAGGAAAGTACTAACCCTGCTCAGGACGTGGTCTCCCATGGAGGGGCTAGAGCTGGACAAACTCACCATGAAACTGGTGATGTTACTAGCACTGACTTCAGCGCAGAGGGTACAGACACTGCATAAAATCCGGATCGACAGGATGATCTCTACCCCTGCAGAAGTAGTCTTCTTTATAGATGAGCTACTAAAGCAGCATAGACCTGGGTACACAGGGCTGCAGCTGAAGTTCCCGGCATACCCCGCAGATGCAAGGCTATGTTTAGCCGCCCATATCCGTCACTATGTCAAAGTGACGAGAAACATAAGGGGAATGGAGAAATACCTGCTTGTCACTCACAAGAAACCACCTATTTTCTATGTTTCTATGTTTCTAAACCTCACCATCGAGTGACAGTCCAGACGATATCCAGGTGGCTCAGGATCGTCTTGGGTATGTCAGGTATCGACACTAATGTCTTCAAATCCCATTCCACCAGGGCTGCATCAACGTCAGCGGCGAGGGTCATGGAGGTGCCCATGGACCATATTCTCGCTACAGCAGGATGGGCGAATGAAGCTGTCTTTCAGCAATTTTACAACAAGCCTGTTGCTGCTCCTCTACAGTTCGCGGAGGCCGTGCTGAATGCAGGTCAAGAACGTAGGGATGTCCCCGAATGAGGGGTTTTTTGCTTTGTTTATTAATAAATACCATTCTTGTTTTTCAGTACAAGCAGTTTGGAAAATTGTTTACTCCCATCCATCCTTACTAGTGGTGTGTCAGCATGGATGTGGTCCAGGGCGTGCAATCACAGAGCTTTGAAGTCTTCACGAAGTCACTCACGTGACTCCGAAATGAAATAGTAAGATTAAACGAGAACTTACCAGTTCGAAGGTTGATCTTTATTTTATGAGGAGTTGCGATGAGGGATTCCGTGCCCTCCGCTCCCAACCCTCGATCATAAATCAACTGGTAATTAGAGTCTCTTCAATCTTACTATGCCAAGTCATTTCTGTTGTTGTTTCTGTGATTCCACACCGCTACTTTGAAGAATGTCGCGCATGCGTGCTGGCGGGCTCTTCACGAAATCCCTCATCGCAACTCCTCATAAAATAAAGATCAACCTTCGAACTGGTAAGTTCTCGTTTAATCTTACTATTTTGTTGGTGTTGAGAGCCAGGTTGTTGTGCTGGCACCATTTGGTCAATCGGTCGATCTCTCTTATATACTCTGACTCGTCCCCATCAGTGATTCATCCCACAACAGTGGTGTCGTCGGCGAACTTAATGATGGAGTTCACACTATGTCCGGCTATGCAGTCATGAATATAGAGTGAGTAAAGCAGGGGGCTTTATCCTGACTACGTGTGCTGTTTGTATGGAGTTTGTACATTCTCCCTGTGACCGCGTGGGTTTTCACCTGGTGCTCCGGTCTCCTCCCACATTTCAAAAATATACAGGTCTTGGCTTTGGATAATTGGCTTTGGTAAAAACATTGTAAAGTGTCCCTAGTCTGTAGAGTAGGGCTAGTGAATGGGGTGATCGCTGGTCAGCGTGTACTAGGTGGGCCACACTGATACACTGTTGCCACTCTGTATCTCTAAAGTCTAAAGCCTAAAGATCCATTCACAGAAGCCCCCCCTCACATAAACAAGATCCCAACAATACGTCCCTATTGTATATTTATTGGGCATTATATAAATTGGAAAATATGGCATTCAATTTGCACATAGCAAGTGCTCCTCAACAAGTTAAAGCACAAATGAAAGATCATCAATCTAAAGCATTAACTTTGCAACTATTTTCAAAGACCTAGTGAGGATTCCAACATTTTAGATTTTTATTTCAGTAGATTTCATGATTCCGCTTCATTAGACATCCAGGCTGCTTATTAAATCAGCCAATACTCCACCATTCACCACTCGTTATCATCTTCCCCATATCCAACAAAGGACAAAGGACATTTATTGTCACATACACCAATTGGTGTAGTGAAATTTGTCTTTCCATGCAGCACATAGATAAAGATTGGACATAACATTAAAGAATTTAACATAAACATAAAAAACATCCCCCCACAATGGTTCCCATTATGAGGGAAGGCACAAAGTCCAGACCCCATCCCCAGTTCACCCATAGTCGGGCCTATTGAGGCCCCAACAGTCGCCGCTATGGGGGCCGATGTTCCAGGCCCTTCTTCGCCGGGTGATGGTGCTCCGGCGACGGGAGAACCCTCTCAGCGGCTCAGGGTGCCTGTAACTGCCGCTTCCTTGCTGGATACCGCGGCTTCCAATGCCAACGGGCCGCGCTGGATGGAGCTCCACCACTGGTCATCTCACCGAGAGATCCCAGGCTCCCAATGTTAAATTTCAGCGCCGCCGCCCGCGGCCGGCCGCCCCGCAGCTCCGCGATGTTCACCTGCGGTCTTCAGCTCACCGGAGCTCCAGCGCGGCGACCCAGGCAAGGCATGGTCCGCTCCGCGATGGTGCTCCAGCGCTGCGCTGCTGCCGAAGCCGTGGCTCTGGGTGGTCCCCCCAGGAAACGCCGCTCCAGGCCCGCTGGTAGGCCGTGAGGACGGGTCGACGGTGCAGCCCAGAGGAAGCTGCCTCTCCGACCAGGTAGGGTCCCTAGAAAGCAGTTTCCCCCTTCCCCTCCTCCACCCCCACATAAAAAAAGGCTAGGACTCCGAAAAACAAAAAACGCAACTAACTAAAAATTAAAAAAAGAGGGATAAGACGGACAGCTGCAGGCTGGGCAGCCATACCCGTACAGGACGGTGCCCCCTTGCTCTGCAATGCTCTGTCTTTCCTTGATCATAATTACTGGCTTTGATTTTCTTTTTGAATATTTGTCATTAATTTGTTTTATGTACCTTTTCATATCACTCGGATTCCTCACCCCTGAAGACTGGTCTTGACCCGAAACGTCACCTATTCCTTTTCTCCATGGATGCTACTAGACGCGATGAATTGCTCCAGGTTTTTGTGTCCATTGTCCCTGTAAAATTTTAGTTGAGTTTAGAGAAACAGCATGTCCTTTGCACAGTGACATTCTTTGCTCGCATACCCAAGGTGTGCAACTTGCGGCCACCTACGGCGCTGGCAAAGTTACAAAGCACACCGTCTCCTCCTTGGTTGTCCCACCCCCCTCTCCCACAGCAGTTCCTTCACGCTAAAGGATAAAGGAAATAAAGGATCATCCCTGTTTCTTTGGGTTCTATTGTAGATCTAACAAGAGGAGGTGAAAGAGTTGAATTATTAGACTAGCAGAAGCTAGCTGGCGAATTCAGTTAGGCTCCTCATCCTAATACACTGTATGCAGTTCTCACCAAATAGGTTTTGTAAATAAGCAATTCACATACTTTCAAAGTGTATAACATCCTTTAATGATAGCACAGGGTATAACACACATCAGCAAGCACTGGTTACATTCTTCTACTGAACTATACCCAGGGAGGGGAAAGCGTTACGATTGATGTTAACTAAGGCGGGGTTAATGGTACTGAGATAGCTATATTATTGGTTGCATGCATAAACCATCTACAGGTTTTGTACTTTGTCATCATCCGCAGCAATGTAACTAATGGAAGGGTCTTATCTAAGCACCTCCATTAATAGGAAGGAGAAATTGAGATGGAAGAGCAAAGTCCCATAAATATATGAATAGTTCAACAGTTCATAAGTGATAGGAGGAGGATTAGGCCAATTGGGCCAAGTCTACTCCGCTATTCAATCCTGACCGATCTATCTTTCCCTCTCAACCCCATTCGCCTGCCTTTTCCCCATAACCCATTAAAAGACACTTAGCTCATACGAAGAGTCTACTGTTCACACTCTCCTCCACACAGCTGGTACGCTTTTGGATCCCTCTGTAACCATGCTAATTAATAACAAGCCTGTGAAGGCAAAAATTGGATACTGGAGCAAGTGCGAATGTAATCTCCCTGAACGTCTACAACAAGATAAGAAATAATGAGACCTTGACTAGAGATGCCTCTACCTTGCATGCCTATGGGGGAGGTGCTGTACCCCCTTGGAAAAAACTAGCTTCAAGTGTGTATTGGAAAATGTCACAAAAAAACTGATTTTCTACGTCCAAAAATCAAACTCTGTGACTTTACTGGGAATTCATGCATGCCAAAACATGGAGTTAATCTCTTTCGGATGCTCCGTCCACAAGCTACAAATATCTGGGGACTCAGTTCAAAACTAGCAAGATCTGTTTGCTGATGAACTGGGCAAGCTGCCTATGACTTACAAAATCGCCATTAACCCCAATGTCGTCCCAGCCATCCGTGACCCTCACCATGTACCACATACCATGCATGACAGAATCCAGACTGAACTTAAAAATATCGTGTCAATGGGTGTACTGGCTGAAATCAGCGAACCTACAGACTGGGTCTCCACCATGGTTGTCACGAAAAAGAAAGATAAAGATGAGCTCTGAGTGACCTAAACACAGCCATCAAGCCCCCACACTATCCGACGAGAACTAATGAAGACGTCGCGGCCCAAATCGGTCGCGCAACAGTGTTCTCCGTGCTAGATGCAAAAAAGCTCGTTCTGGCAGATACCTCTAGATAATGAGTCCTCGAACCTCACCACGTTTGCCACACCGTTTGGCAGATTCAAATTTCTCAGAATGCCATTTGGTACCAATTTAGCTCGCGAAGTATTTCAGAGAACCACGGAACTGTTGTTCGCAGGCTTCCCATGCGCTATCATTGTTGATGACATCCTGGTGTATGGCAAAGACCTAGCGGAGCATGACTCAAATTTAAAGCAGATTCTGGGCAGGGCACGTGAGATCAACCTAAAGTTCAACCCCAAGAAATGCAAGTTCCGCGATCCCGAGATCACCTATGTCGGACACGTATTCACCTGCAATGGACTGAAGCCAGACCCGAAGAAAACTGCAGCCATCACCTACACAGCCTTCAATGCTTTCTGGGTATGGTCAACTATCTAGGAAAGTTTATACCCAATCTCAGCAATCTCATCTCACCAGCTCACCCACAAGGACACTGCCTGGACCTGATACCAGCAACACTAACAGGTGTTTGACTTTTTAAAACTACATCTGGCCAGCGCTCCCACCTTGACATACTTTGACCTGATGCAACCAGTCACAATTACCTGCGATGCCTCACAATATGGGTTGGGCACAGCCTGCCTTCAAACATCTGCCGATGGCACAGTGCTGCCTGTATCGTATACCTCTCGCACCATGACGGACACCGAACAGCGCTATGCCCAAATCGTAAAGGAGCCGCTAGCTGTCATCTTCCCATGCTCCAAATTTAAAGATGTCATCTTTGGGAAAACTTTCACAATTGAAACTGACCATCAACCACTAGTGACCATCCTGAACAAACCTATCCACATCTTACAGTTCTCAAGGTTGACTTCATTCCCATGGAACGCCTACGTCGCCTGGTGGAACACACAGCCGCTGACGGGACTCTACAGCTGCTCTCCTTCATTATCAAAAGAGGCTGGCCAGCACGAAAGACAATACAGCACGCCACTGTAGGTACAGCCATTCTTCCTAGTCCATGATGAGTTGGTAATACAAGACGGTGTCATCGTCAACGGTCACAGAGTCGTGATCCCATCATCCTTGCAAGACAAATACTATAAAGAGGTACACAACGGCCACCCAGGCACCGAGGCCATGCTTGCCCATGCACAGAGCATGTTCTATTGGCCTGGGATGTCCAAGTACATACGTGACAGAATGGCAGCCTGCCCCATCTGCAACAGTTTGGCACCCCACCAACAGAAACAGCCTCTACTGTAACAACTCCCACCAGCACTGCCTTGGACATCTCTTGCAGCGGCCATTTTTGAATGGCATGGTAAACACTGCCTAGTCCTAGTCGACTCCTACTGCAACTTGTTCGAACTTGACTTGTTGCCCACCAACGCATGCGAGATGGTTATAGAAAAGCTTCAGAGATTTTTCCGTGTTCGGCGCACCAGTTCATCTGCAAACTGACAACGGAAGACAATTCACCAGCCAAGCATTTAAACACTTTGCCAGATGATGGAACTTCCATCCTGTCACGAGCAGCCCTGAATACCGCCAATCCAATGGCCTCGCTGAACGTGCCATCAAGAGCAGAAAACAACTAATGGAACGTTCTTTTCTTGCCAAGTCTGATGCCTACCTTGACCTCCTGAACTTGAGAAACATTTCCAGAGACGGGGTCCTGGGTTGTCCCGCTCAACGGTTGATGTCTCGTACAACACGGCCTCCACTACCCATTGCCTAGCAACAGCTGAAGCCACAGGTGCTCAAACCCACTGCGGTCCAGAACCGCATTCAGGAGAGACACGATATTCAGAGGTGCTCCTATGACAAGTCCAGCGGACCATTAAAACCGCTAATGCAAGGTCAAGTGGTCCGTTTGCAGACTGCTGTGGGACATACCCGGCTGGGTATCGTTGGAGGCCCATCCAAGGAACCTCGTTCCTACCTTGTCAACGTCGATGGTGTTCTGTATCGGCGCAGCCTGCTTGTGAACTAACCTCGACCAGATCCTACCGGTCCGTATGCACCGCCTCTGCCGTTTAAACCATCTGCTGCCCCTGTTCTCCCTAGTCCTAGTTTGCACTCTCCCCCTCGGTTGGTTACCCCATCCACCCACGTTAACATTCCCGCATGCTCACCCCGCATTGGCTCCTCAAGTGGCCCCGGCTGCACTCTCCTTTTCGGGTTCCCCACCTCCCACCTCCCAGCTTACACTGACGTTTCTGGTTCAGAGGGAGGGTGGTTGGTCCGTACGCGATCGGGTTGCATTAGTAGACCACCTGACAGCTACGGCGAATATGTTTCACTGCGTGTGCTTAACGTTTGTCCAACAACTTTTCTCTCTATGGGGAAGGATGTAGATTGGTTATTGCATGTGAACCAATCAGAGTAATGTAGCATCACTAACTCCGCCTTACTGTACACTTTATATTAACACCCATTTCCTATGTTACGTAGTTATACTAATAGTAGTGATGAACTGACAACATACTGTACTGCTCTACTATACTATACATAGAAACATCGAAACGTAGATAATAGCTGCAGGAGTAGGCCATTCGGCACTTCGAGCCTGCACCGCCGTTCAGTATGATCATGGCTGATCATCCAACTCAGTATCCTGTACCTGCCTCTTCTCCATACCCCCTGATCCCTTTAGCCACAAGGGCCACATCTAACTCCCTCTTAACTATAGCCAATGAACTGGCCTCAACTGCCTTCTGTGGCAGAGAATTCCGCAGATTCACCACTCTCTGTGTGAAAGTTATTTTTCTCATCTCGGTCCTAAAATATTTCCCCCGTATCCTTAAACTGTGCCCCCTTGTTCTGGACTTCCTGAACATTGGGAACAATCTTCCTGCATCTAGCCTGTCCAACCCCTTAAAAATTTTGTAATTTTCTATAAGATCCCCCCTCAATCTTATCCCCCCCCTCAATGTAATACCTTATGATTAAAGATGATTTAAACTCCAGACCTGTGTCTGTTAAGTTGTTTACATTCAGTATAAACCAGTGTTTGCAATTCCTTCATACACACAAACATCTTTAATGTTAGCAAAATAAATGCGCAGCAGATGGCAAAGAATGAGGATCATGATGGGTGAGGTGGGTGGGATCGAGGAAGGGTCTGCTCTGAAATGTCACACGTCCATGTTCTCCAGAGATGTTCACTGTGTTATATACGGTGGATTGGTGGTGAGTGTGGAGCCGATGGGCTGAAGGGCCTGTTTCTTTGCTGCGTCTTGAAACTAAATTGAACCAAATTAATCTAAACTAACACAGCGAACGGTTCAATGATACGGCATTGTCACGTGTACCTAGATACAGTGCAGTTCCTTTTTGACATACACTTCTAAACTAAACTTCTAAACTAAACATAACTTTAAAGGATGGTAACAAGTTTTTCGGCACACTGTGTCTGTGCTGACCATGCTTTTCTGAAAACATAAGCAAATTCATAAGTTTTAGGAGCAGAATTAGGCTATTCAGCCCATCAAGTCTACTCTGCCATTCAATCATGGCTGTTCTACCTTTCGGTTTCAACTCCATTCTCCTACCTCCTCCCCATAACGCCTGACTCCCGTACTAATCAAGAATCTACCGATCTCCACCTTTAAAATATCCATTGGCATTCACAACCTTCTTTGGCAATTAATTCCACAGATTCACCACATCCTGACTAAAAAGAATTCCCCTCGTCTCCTTTCTAAAGTTACATCCTTTTATTCTGAGGCTATGGCCTCTTGTCCCAGACTCTCCCACTGGTGGAAACATCCTCCCTACATCCACTCTATCCAGGCCTTTCACTATTCAAAAGGTTTCAATGAGGTTTTCCCTTATTCTTCTATACTCCAGCGAATGCAGGCCCAGTGCCGTCAAACGCTCATCATATGTTAACCCACTCATTCCTGGGATTATTCTCGTAAACCTTCTCTGGACCCTCTCCAATGCCAGCACATCCTTCTTCAGATATGGGGCCCAACACTGCTCACAATACTCCGAATGCGGTCTGACCAGTGCCTTGTAAAGCCTCAAAAACAAAGATAATTCATTTGTTGCAGGAGTTTAGATCCAATAAGGATCCGTTTTAGATTTTAATTTAAAAAAATCAACACTTTGAGAATTTTTCCAGGTCCCTGTAGTGATCGAAGTATCAAAGCTTGCAATTTCCATAGCCTCAATGTAACGAGTAGGAGGCTCTATGACTCTATGACTCTCAGTCTGATCTGTCTCAGAACTTTGATACAATTCACAGACTGCAATAAAGTCCCAATTCTGAATTACATTGCCGGTTGTCAAATACAATTTCAATAGTTACAATGGAATTAAATTCTCAATGGGGTTATTAATAAAGCGGGGGAAATTAAAAATATTATACTGCTGTTAAAAATAAGCTAACTGAATATTGACAGGAAATGCTGTGCATAAATGAACAAGTCCTTCGGCACTCGTTCTACGGGCTTCCGATGGCTTTTAATGAACTCATAATATCTCAGTATAATAAAACTCTAATAAAGCTTCACAATTCACAGCTCTTCCATCCTTTTGTCCAACACCATCATTTCTTTTCAGCTTTGATTACCATCTGCCTGCCAAATAATCCTCCTTACCTGTGTCGACCTGTAATGCCCCTGTCCCACTTAGGAAACCTGAATGGAAACCTCAAAGTCAAAGTCAAAAGAGTTTATTGTCATGTGTCCCTGACAGGACAATGAAAATCTGTCTTTGCATAGCACAACAGAACATAGAAGGCATTGACTACAATTCTATACATAAATACACCCATGACTTAATAAATTAATAAAGTGCAAATAACAGATGGAGGGATATTAATGTTCAGAGTTCCGAGCCAGGTTTAATAGCCTGATGGCTGTGGGGAAGTAGCTATTCCTAAACCGGGTTGTTGCAGTCTTCAGGCTCCTGTACCTTCTACCCGAAGGTAGCAGGGAGAAGAGTGTGTGGCCAGGGTGGTGTGGGTCCTTGATGATGCTGCCAGCCTTTTTGAGGCAGCGACTGTGATAAATCCCCTCGATGGAAGGAAGGTCAGAGCCGATGATGGAGCCGATGATGGACTGGGCAGTGTTTACTACTTTTTGTAGTCTTTTCCTCTCCAGGGCGCTCAAGTTGCCGAACCAAGCCACGATGTAACCAGTCAGCAAGCTCTCTACTGTACACCTGTAGAAGTTAGAGAGAGTCCTCCTTGACAGACCAACTTTCCATAATCTTCTCAGGAAGTAGAGGCGCTGATGAGCTTTCTTAATTGCATCTGTGTTCTCGGACCAGGAAAGATCTTCACAGATGTGCACTCCCAGGAATTTGAAGCTCTTGACCCTTTCAACCATCGACCCGTTGATGTAAACAGGACTGTGGGTCCCCATCCTACTCTTTCCAAAGTCCACAATCAGTTCCTTGGTTTTGCTGGTGTTGAGGGCCAGGTTGTTGTGCTGGCACCATATGGACAGTCGCTTGATCTCTCTTCTATACTCGTACTCATCCCCATCAGTGATACGTCCCACAACAGTGGTGTCGTCAGCGAACTTGGAGACTTTGTGCCCCACCCAAGGTTTCCGTGCGGTTCCCAGAGGTTTTTGTCAGTCTCCCAGAATATAGAAGAAGCGGAAACCACTGTCGACCATTAGGGAGACTGACAAAAACCTCCGGGTACCGCTCTTCGCCTCTTCCCACACCACCCCAACAATCAGTCTGAAGGACTGTCTCGATCTGAAACCTCTCCCATTCATCTTCTCCTATAACCTCCCCCATCCACTCCTTTCATGCAACCGCAAGAGATGCTACACTTGTCCCTTCACCTCCCCCATCCACTCCTTTCAGGGTGCAACCGCAAGAGATGCTACACTTGTCCCTTCACCTCCCCCATCCACTCCTTTCAGGGACCCAAGCAGTCATTCCAAGTCCGACAGAGGTTCACCTGCACCTCCTCCAACCTCATCTACTGCATCCGTTGCTCCAGATGCCAGCAGATCTACATCGGTGAGACCAAGCAGAGGCTGGGCGATCGTTTCGTCGAACACCTCCGCTCGGTCCGCAATAACCAACCCGACCTCCCGGTGGCTCAGCACTTCAACTCCCCCTCCCACTCCGTATCCGACCTCTCGGTCCTGGGCCTCCTCCACGGCCAGAGTGATCAACACCGCAAGTTGGAAGAACAGCACCTCATATTCCGCTTGGGGAGTCTGCATCCTCTGGGCTTAAACATTGAATTTTCTCAATTCTGTTAACCCAGACTGCCTCCCCCCCACCTCTCCCTCAGCCCTCTGGCCCTGACATTCCTTCTCCATCTCCCCCCCCCCCCCCAGTCGCACTAGCTTCTCATTTTCACACCACAAACAGCTTACAATGGCCTGCTTCCTTTATCACCAATACCTTTTTGCATATCTTTCACTCATTGTTCCTTATCTCTCCACATCACTGTTTATATCTCTCGTTTCCCTGATCCCTGACCAGTCTGAAGAAGGGTCTCGACCCGAAACGTCGCCTATCTCCTTCGCTCCTTAGATGCTGCTGCACCCGCTGAGTTTCTCCAGCTTTTTGTGTAACCCCCCATCTTCTCCTATAGTTCTCCTATCGAGTTAGATGTAGCTCTTAGGGCTAATGGAATAGATAATAGACAATAGACAATACACAGCAGACAAGAGGTGCAGCAGCATGCCATTTGGCCCTTTGAGCCAGCACCGCCATTCACTGTCATCATGGCTGATCATCCACATTCAGTACCCTGTTCCTGCCTTCTCACCATATCCCCTGACTCCGCTATCTATAAGAGCGCTATCTATCTCTCTCATGAAAGCAAACAGAGAATTGGCCTCCACTGACTTCTGAGGCAGCGAATTTCACAGATTCACAACTCTCTGGGTGAAAATGTTTTTCCTCATCTCACTTCTACATGTCAAACCCCTTATTCCTAAACTGTGGCACCTGGTTCTGGACTCCCCCAACATTGGGAACATCAAGGAATCAAGGGATATGGTAAGAAAGTAGGAACGGGGTATTAATTTTGGATGATCAGCCATGATCATACTGAATGACGGTGCTGGCTCGAAGGGCCGAATGGCCTACTCCTGCACTGATGTTTCTATGTTTCTATGTTTCCTGAGTTGCTGCCTGTGCCGCTGAGTTACTCCAGCACTCTGTGTCTCCTTTTGTAAACCAGCATCAGGAGTTCCTCATTTCTATTTCCTGTTCCCTTTAAACTTTTAACTGGAAAATATTATGGTATTATTAAAAAAACGTATATGTTATATTATATAACTGAATAGTTATTATAAAAATTATTATTAGATAACCAATATTACAATAATTTGGGTTGTGTCTGTTTGGGAATCCCGATGGCTCTGAATTTGGTTGTCTTGTTCACGTGAATGCAAGCAGGGTAGGTGGACGGAGCCAAGGTCCAGACTGTGGGATGAGTGGGCAGTCAAGGCTGAGATCAGGATCAGGAACACCAGAGTTAGAAATTTGTGAGAAAGAACTGCAGATGCTGGATAAAATCGAAGGTAGACACAAAATGCTGGAGTAACTCAGCGGGTGAGGCAGCTATGGGGAGAAGGAGTGGGTGACGTTTCAGGTCGAGACCTTTCTTCAGACTGACCTTAAAGCTATGCCCTATAGCATTTGATTTTTCCATCCTGACTGTCACCCCTATTAGTTTAGTTTAGTTTAGAGATACAGGGCGGAAACAGGCCAAGCAGCGATCGCCGCACACTAACATTATCTCCACACACTAGGGACAATTTCCACACACTAGGGACAATTTTTACATTTACCAAGCCAATGAACCATCAAACTTGCAAGTCTTTGGAGTGTGGGAGGAAACTGAAGATCTCGGAGAAAGCCCATGTAGGTCATGGGGAGAACATACATACTCCGTTTCCGGTGCTGCATTCGCTGTAAGGCAGCAGCTCTATCGCTGCTCCACTGCGACCACCCTATCTAATTTCCCAATTTTGCGCACATGCCCTACACACTAGGAGCAATTTTACAGAGGCCAATTAACGTAGAAACCCACACTTCTTTGGGATGTGGGTGGAAACCGGAGCATCTGGAAGAAATCCACGTGGTCACAGGGAGAACGTGCTAACTCCACACAGACTACACTCAAGGTCATAATCGAACCTGGGTCTCTGGCATGAGAGGCAGCAGCTCCACCTGCTGTGCCACCGTGCCATCTTCTAGACACTCTTGAGTCAGAGGGGAGAGTGTTGGTTTCAGTGTAGTTTATTGTCACGAGTACCGAGGTACAGTGAAAAGCTTTTTGTTGCGTGCTATCCAGTCAGCGGAAAGACAATTCATGATTAAAATCAAGCCGTTTACAGTGTACAGATACATGATAAGGGAATAACGTTTAATGCAAGGTGAAGCCAGCAAAGTTCGATCATGGACAGTCCGAGGGTCACCAATGAGGAAGGTAGCAGTTCAGGACTGCTCCCTGGTTGTGGTAGGATGATTCAGTTGCCTGATAACATCAGGTTATTCACTGAAGCACAGATTAAATGAAAGCCTTGTCTACCGATCTTGTATCTACCTCGGAGCATCCCTAATAATCCTCGCCTTTAAGCCTGACAACAACAAGCCTACAGGGCTGCTACACAACGAGGATCTGTGTTGTTCTGCTGTTAACCACTACGGCTTTCAATCTTAGACATCAGCATAGAGTGGACACATTTACCATAAATCTCTTGTGCCAAATATAAATGCAATATTAAATTCTATTATATCTCGTTGCCTTGGGATATATATGTGTGAGGGAGATGGCATCCTTGTACTTTGAGTGGTGGCAGAGCCACATTGCCAGGCACGTATTGCAATCTATTCTTCACCTTGACTCAGACGCTGCCTCCGGGCACTGTAGAATTAGCCAGCAACATGTAAGATTAAAAACGAGCTGGGAGTGATGATAGGTGGCAGCGGTTGGGGAAGATAAAGCATGATGAGGCGGGAAGTTTGACTTGCCTCAGGTGAGTGAGAAATGCGGCGTAAAAACCCAACAGCAGGCAGAATTATCAATTTAATTGATTGAATTGAATACTTTATTATCACATGTGATGAGTCACAGTGAAATTCTTTGCTTGCCTACCTTGCCAAGGTATGCAAATAGTCGCCCATAAAGGGCGCTAATAAAGTTACAAATTCCCCTCCCCGTGCCAGTTCCCCCTTTGTTCCCCACCCCCATCACAGCATATGCCAGGTCCTCCATTGTTCCTTCCCTTGGCTGTGGCGTCCTCACTTCTAACCATATAACCATATAACAATTACAGCATGGAAACAGGCCTTCTCGGCCCTTCCAGTCCGTGCCGACCATTTATTTTCCCCTAGTCCCATCTACCTGCACTCAGACCATACCCCTCCATTCCATTCCCGTCCATATACCTATCCACTTTACTTTTAAATGTTAAAATCGATCCTGCCTCCACCACTTCTGCAGGAAGATCATTCCACACAGCCACCACTCTCTGAGTAAAGAAGTTCCCCCTCATGTTACCCCTAAACTTCTGTCCCTTAATTCTCATGTCATGCCCTCTTGTTTGAATCTTTCCTACCCTCAATGGGAAAAGCTTATCCACGTCAACTCTGTCTATTCCTTTCATCATTTTAAAGACCTCAATCAAGTCCCCCCTTAACCTTCTGCACTCCAAAGAATAAAGACCTAACTTGTTCAACCTTTCTCTGTAAATTACTTGCTGGAACCCAGGCAACATTCTAGTAAATCTCCTCTGCACTCTCTCTATTTTGTTAACATCCTTCCTATAATTAGGCAACCAAAATTGTACACCATACTCCAGAATTGGTCTCACCAATGCCTTGTACAATTTTAACATTACTTCCCTACTCCTATATTCAATGTTCTGATTTATCAAGGCCAGCACACCAAAAGCTTTCTTTACCACCCTATCTACATGCGATTCCACCTTCAGGGAACTATGCACAGTTATTCCTAGATCCCTCTGTTCCACAGCATTCCTCAGTTCCCTACCATTTACCATGTACGTCCTATTTTGATTTGTCCTGCCAAGATGTAGCACCTCACACTTATCAGCATTAAAATCCATCTGCCATCTTTCAGCCCACTCTTCCAAATGACCCAAATCTCTCTGTAGACTTTGAAAATCTACTTCATTATCCACAACACCACCTATCTTAGTATCATCTGCATACTTCCTTATCCAACTTTCCACCCCATCATCTAGATCATTGATGTACATGACAAACAACAGTGGACCCAACATTTCTGCGTGCTTGTTCTCATCCGTCGGTCGGCGCCATCATCGACCCTCCTCTCCACTAATGCTGCCCTAGTGTCTCCCTGGTGCCGACCCAGGCCCCAGCCCCGGGCTCCGCAGACTCAGGGGCCGATGACCGCGGGCTCCAAAGACCCTGCGAGGCTCCGCCTCCGACTCACGAGGCTCCGGTCCGCAAGGCGCCGGCCTCGGCTCCTCAGCGGCACCTCCGCAAGGCGTCTTTTATTTCCATCCCTTTGAGTGTGCGAGTCTGTCGTGTCCATCATTAAAAATAAAACTGGGAAAGGCCGGAGATACAGGTAGCTTCTATTGAGAGAGAAGCATTGTTAGCATTTCCAGTCACGTTGAAAAGGTCTCTTTGGAACAGCTTACAATGGCCTGTTTCCTTTATCATTAATACTTTTTTGCATATCTTTCATTCATTGTTCTTTATCTCTCCACATCACTGTCTATATCTCTCGTTTCCCTGATCCCTGACCAGTCTGAAGAAGGGTCTTGACCCGAAACGTCGCCTATCTCCTCCGCTCCTCAGATGCTGCTGCACCCGCTGAGCTTCTCCAGCTTTTTTTTTGTGTAACCCTCGATTCTCCGGCATCTGCAGCTCCTTCTTTAACACAGGTCTCTTTGGATGGCTGCCAACATTTCACCTTTCAACCAGTTTTTCCAACAACACTCCAATATCTCCTTTGTAAATAGAGGGAACATGGAACATAGAAAATTACATAGAGTCATCGACTCATGGTTGTAGTCATACAGTGTGGAAACAGACCCTGCGGCCCAACCTGTCCACACCGGCCAACATACCCCATCTACACTAGTCCCACCTGCCTGCGTTTGGACCATATCCCTCTAAATCTGTCCGATCCATGTACCTGTCTAATTGTTTCTTAAACGTTGCCTATAGTCCCTGCCTCAACTACCTCCTCCAGCAGCATGTTACATACACCCACCACCCTTTGTGTGAAAAAGCTACCCTATAAAATCTTATAGATCCCTATAAAATTCCTACCCTATAGATTGCTATAAATTCTGCCCCCTTCACCTTAAACCTATGCCATCTGGTTCTCAATTCCCCTACTCTGGGCAAGAGACTCTATGCATCTACCCAAACTATTCCTCTCATAATTTTATACACCTCTATAAGATCACCCCTCATCCTCTTGCAATCCAAATGGAGTCCCAGCCTGCTCAACCTCTCACTGTAGCTCTGACTGTAGCTTAGGCCCTGTAGCTTAGACCCTATATCTCAGACCCCATACAAGGTCTGTGCACCTATAACATTTCCCTCACACATATATCCCAGGGCAATGAGGTATTTTCATTCCTATACAGCAGTGGAACAGGTCCCCTGGCTCACCATGCCTGTGCCGAACATAATAACAAGATAAACTAATTTAATCTGTCCGTATCTACTCGATATCTATCTATTCCCTGTTAAGAGCATGAGCAATGTGACCTGGAATTCAAATTAAAAGTATGAAACTGAAACATTTACACTGTATGAAAGAGTACCTAAGTGTTCTTCATGTCATCCAACGCTGAAGTGTGAAAACGCACACCTCCAGATTCAGGGGCAGTTTCTTCCCAGCTGTTATCAGGCAACTGAACCATCCTACCAACATCTAGGGAGTATAGTCCTGAACTACTATCTTCCTCATTGGTGACGCTTGGACTCCCTTTGATTGTATTTTACTGGTTTTACCTTGCACTAAACGTTATTCCCTTATCATGTATCTGTACACTGTGGATAGCTCGATTGTAATTATGTATCGTCTTTCCGCTGACTGGTTCGCACACAACAAAAGCTTTTCACTGTACCTCGATACACGTGACGATCAACTAAACTGAAACTGAAACTGATCTGCTTCAAGGAGCTCAGTGTGACATGGCTTGAGACCGGGTTACAGAACAAATGTGTTTCACTGCTTCTCCCACTATTCATACTTGTTGCTATCTGCTCAAACTCATTGGAACTGCCTGTGCCAATACCTGGAGCAGGTGGTGGGAAGGATGCTACATGCTGTGAGTTGCCAGGTTCCTTAGAACAAGGATGACTATAAGATGAACACATGTAAGAGTGTGGATAAAGGCCACCTGGTCTGCCACGCTTATGTTGCTTCTTTTTACATTTTTGCTTATAGATACAGGCCCTTCGGCCCACCCGGTCCACGCCAACTGGTGATCCCCACACATTAACACTACCCTGCACACACAAGGGACAATTTACATTTATACCAAGCCAGTTAATCTACAAACCTGTACGTCTTTGGAGTGTGGGAGTGAATCGGAGATCCCGGAAAGAATCCCACGCAGGTCACGGGGAGAACGTACAAACATCGTACAGACAGCACCCGTAGTCAGGATCAAAGGGCTCCTCCAACCCATTCCCCATCTCCTTGTCTCTGTCCTTTAACATTTGTCTTTCGCAATTATTTACCCAATTCCCTTTTAAGAGCCACAGTATAGTCTGCTTCCATTAAGTTCAGGTAACTCTCGTAAACCATTTAAGGGCTAGCAAGCCATTTAACCATAGTCATAGTCATACGGCATGGAAACAGGCCCAACTTACCCACACCGACCAACATGTCCCATCTACACTAGTCCCACCTGCCCAGATCTCTCTAAATCTGTCCTGTCCATGTAGCCATCTAAATGATTCTTAAACATTTCTTAAACAAATACGATGGCAAGATAAACTAATTTCTTGTGTCTGCGCAGAAACAGATCCCTCCATTCCTTGCATATCTATATGCCTTTCTAAAAGTGACTTGAAACGTCACCTGGTGACATGGTGTTCCACAAATGCTACCTATCCCGCTGAGTTACTGCAGCACTTTATGTCTCTTCTAGCAAACCATTGTTATCAATATAGTTAAGAAGCGAGCTGACTTGGTCTGTACAGAGCGATGCACAGCAAGATGTTCCATACTTAGGACACTCTCAGCTTCCTTCCTGACAGGTGTATTTTATTTATGCATTTATTTGAATTTGCATTCAAGTTTGATGCTGACAACAAGTTAAGAACCAGAAGCAGGTATGATCGCAACGTTTAGACAGGACAGGCTTCGAGGGATATGGGCCAAACGCAAGCTGGTGGGACTAGTGCAGATGGGACATGTTGGCCGGTGTGTGCAAGTTGGGATGAAGGGCCTGTTTCCATGCTGAATGACTATGACTCGAAGCTTTGTGATTCCTATAACAACTCATTGGTGCTTCATCGGGTCATAAAGTTCATACAGCACAGAGCATAGAGATGTATTGTCCGGGAAGAGCACCATATTAAATATCTGTCCGAACTGTCCGTCTAAGGTAAGGACAAGATAGTGGTTTCCATACCAAAAAAAGCTTTTGATTTGAGAGGGGTCTTTGTAGATAACAAACACCGCTGAATGTTCTGGGCAGGTATCCAAATTACAGCTTGCATCCAACCCTACCCTCTCTCCATTCTTGTGGAAAATTAAGCCATTCTGAGTAGCCTCACTATCAGCAACTTTCCATGATTGTCAGCCCAGAAACGGAACAAGTCAGTCACATATTGTATCGAGGTAAGCACAATAATGGCAATGGAAGCTTCCACAGCAAGACATAAAAACAGCTTTTTTTCCCACGAGCAGTAGCTCTACTCAATAACCAAAGGTCTGCAGCTTCTTTTTGCTCTGGTATTTTATTTCATTCACATGTTTAACCTGTAATGTTTTATTCTTAATGTTTTCATGTTTTATGTTTCAGTCTTAATTGTTTACTGCATGCTGTGTTGTTACTTGCGAGCGGAGCACCAAGGCAAATTCCTTGTATGTGTACATACTTGGCCAATATACTTATTCATTCATATATGTCCACATAAGGAGACCACAAGACCATGAGATATCAACAGAATTAGACCACGAGATATCAACAGAATTGGACCATTCGACCTATTGGATCTGCTCCACCATTTGATTATGGCTGATCTATTTTTTCCTCTCAAACCCATTCTCTTTCCCCTATAATAGCTAACATTCTTACTAATCCAAAATGCAGCTTAGAATGCCACAGGCGAACCTTTAACCCTGTGGCTATCAAACTGTACAACTCCTCCCCCTTCTATCATGGAGAAGACTGACCCCCCCCCCCCCCCCCCCACTCACCCTCCCCAAACGTTGTACATCTCCAATCCACTTTCCAATCGTCACTTCATGTATCTTGTTGTGTTTTATGTTGGTTGACCAATTTCCCTCCTGGGATAAATAAAGTTCTATTGTATCGTGTTGTATCATAATCAAGAAGCTATCATTCTCCATTTAAAAAATACCCAACGACTTGGCCTTCTCAGTCATCTGTGGCAATGAATTTCACAGATTCACCGCCCTGGCAAAATAAATTCCTCCTCATCTCCATTCCAAAGGGCGCATCCTTGTCTTCTGAGGCTGTGCCCTCTAGTCTTAGACTCTACCACTATGGAAAAATTATCTTCATTATCTGATCGACTTCAGAAAGCAAAGAAGCCCATGTACGCATGTGCAGGATTCTGAAGAAGGGTCTCGACCCGAAACGTCGCCAATTCCTTCGCTCCATAGATGCTGCCTCACCCGCTGAGCTTCTCCAGCATTTTTCGTCTACCCATGTACATTGATGGTGCCAAAGTAAAGATGGTTGAAAGTTTCAAGTACTTAAGACCCTGTCCCACTTAGGAAACCTGAACGGAAACCTCTGGAGACCTTGCGCCCCACCCAAGGTTTCCGTGAGGTTCCCGGAGGTTCTGGTCACTATGCTTTCTGCATAGTCGAGGCTTCTTCTATGTTCCTGCGATTATTTCAACAAATTCCAAACCGGCCTCGACTAAAAATAGGTTGCCATTTGGTCGAAGCCAGTGGAGTGGGATTGCTATTTACTTACAGCCAGTCGAAGGCAATCTCCTTTGCTGACTGGTCATTTTGATTGGCTCATTGGAGTTTTCAGCAAAGATCCTATAGGGTCTTTGGTTTTCAGGACCTAGAAGATCCGCCAGAAGGTAAAATGCTCGCTAACTTTATTAACTTCTTAAAACTTCTTAAAGTTTCCATTCCTTCTCCCCCCCCCTTCTCTCTCCCCTTCTCTTCCCCTTCTCTGTCCTTCTCTCCCCTTCTTTCCCCATCTCTCCCTCCCCCCGCATTCTCTAAATGACTTACCGTGCTCTGTGGCAGCCGTTTACCTTCCTCTTCATCGCGCAGACAGCGCTCCTCGACTGTCCCTGGCCCCCACCTTCGCGATGTGTTTGTGTTTGTCTGTGTGTGTGTGTCTGTGCAGTCGGTAGCAAAGATCCTGTAGGATCTTTGGTCAGTAGATGCAGCTCACGCTTCGATCGAGGCTTTCCAGGCAAGTGATCAAAACCTCTGATGACTCATGGGAACCTTGGGTGGGGCATAAGGTCTCCAGAGGTTTCCGTTCAGGTTTCCTAAGTGGGACAGGGGCTTTAGGAATAAATATGACCAGGCATCTGAACCATCCTATCACCAACTAGAGAGCCGTTGTAACCAGCCATCTACTTCATTGGAGACTCTTGGACTGTCTTTAATCAGCCTCTCCTGGGCTGTATCTTGACTAAATAATCTTTAGACTAAATCATGAGAAAATCATTTTTCACACAACAGTGGTGAATTTGTGGAATTCTCTGCCACAGAAGGTAGTTGAGGCCAGTTCGTTGGCTATATTTAAGAGGGAGTTAGATGTGGCCCTTGTGGGTAAAGGGATCGGGGGTATGGAGAGAAGGCAGGTACAGGATACTGAGTTGGATGATCAGCCATGATCATATTGAATGGCATGCTGGCTCGAAGGGCCGAATGGCCTACTCCTGCACCTATTTTCTATGTTTCTATGTTTCTAAATGTTAGTTCCTTTATCCTGTATCTGGACTGTGGATGGTTTGATTGTAATCATGTAAAATCTTTCCACTGACTAGATAGCATGAAACAAAAAAGGTGGCACAGCAGTAGATTTGCTGCCGACTACGGGTGCTGTCTGTACGATGTTTGCACGTTCTCCCCGTGAACTCATGTTTTTTTTCCGTGATCTTCGGTTTCACTCCCACACTCCGAAGATGTGCAGTTGTGAAGGTTAATTGGCTTGGTAAATGTAAAAATTGTCCCTGGTGGGTGTAGGACGGTATTGGCGTGCGGGGATTGCTGGTTGGTGTGGACTCGGTGGGCCGAAGGGCCTGCAAAGCTAAACTAAACACCACAAAACTAAACTAAACACTGTACCTCAGTACAGGTGACAATAAACTAAACTAACCGTTAAGGATTGTGAAAATAGTTCTAACTTTTGTTGAGTTTGCTCCAAAGTTTTCTAACCACCCTCCTGCCATAGCTTTGTTGAACAAAGCCTTTCACTGATGCACTCCATAAAGCAGCTGTGAGATTGCAGTGCTTAATAATAGATTTGCCCGAGAAAGCTCTGGCCTCCTCCAGCGCCACTGTGCTTGCTGTGGAGAGGTCCAGCAAGGTCAGCAAATACCACTCGTACTGAGTCAAGGATTAATATCACTATTAGCCTCTTCCACAGATGCTTCCCACCAGTTTAATGATCACGGATTAGGCCGGAGGCAGTTTCCTGATGCCCCATTGATTACAATGCAGATAATTTCTGACTGCACCTGAACTCATCTGTTAACAGGGTGGTCACGGTGGCGCAGCGGTAGAGTTGCTACCTTACAGCAATTGCAGCGCCAGAGACCCTGGTTCGATCCCGACCACGGGTGCTGTCTGTACGGAGTTTGCACGTTCTCCCCGTGACCTGCATGGGTTTTCTCCGAGGTCTTCGGTTTCCTCCCACATTCCAAAAACGTACAGGTTTGTAGGTTAATTGGCTTGGTAAAAGTAAAATTTGTCCCTAGTGGGTGTAGGATAGTGTTAATGTGCGGGGATCGCTGGTCAGTGCGGACCCGGTGGGCCAAAGATCCTGTTTTCGCGCTGTATTTCTAAGGTTAACTAAACTAAACAGCATTTAATCTGTGTGAAAGGAACTGCAGATGCTGGTTTATACCGAAGATGGACACAAAGTATTGGAGTAACTCAATGGGTCAGGCAGCATCTCTGGATGTTCAGTATGGGGCCGCATGGTGGCGCAGCGGTAGAGTTGCTACCTCACAGCACCAGAGATCAGGGTCCCGGGTTCGATCCTGACTACGGGTGCTGTCTGTACGGAATTTGTACGTTCTCCCCATGACCTGCGTGGGTTTTCTCGGAGATCTTCGGTTTCCTCTCACACTCCAAAGATGCCCAGGTTTGTAGGTTAATTGGCTTGGTATAAGTGTAAATTGTCCCTAGTGCGTGTAGATAGTGTTAATGTGCGGGGATCACTGGTCATTGCAAGGGCCTGTTTCCGCGCTGGATCTCGAAAGCTAAAAATTTAATTAGATATAAAATGCAAACAAACATGACGACATCCCAGAAAATTAATAATTTAATATTTTTTAAAAATAAAATATAGACACAATGAACTGGAGTATATCAATGTGTCAGGCAGCATCTCTGGAACGAAAAAGATGGGTGATGTTACAATTCGGGACTGAAGACGTCTGAGGAAGGGTCCCGACCTGAAATGTCACCCATCCTTTTGCTCCATAGATGCTGCCTGACCCGCTGAGTTACTCCAGCATTTAGAATCATCTTTTTATTTAATCTGTTCATAATCTGGGATGTGGTCATGCTTTTTTTTGTTTTATTGAATTTATTTTGTTGTTTATTATTGTGTTTATAGAGTGTTAGGTTTACTTTATCTGTTGTGCTGCTGCAAGTAAGAATTTCATTATCCCATTTCGGGACATGAAAAATAAACACTCTTCACTAAAGGGCCTGCATTTATTGCTCATCAAGGGCGGCACAGTGGTGCAGATGGTAGAGCCTCTGCCTCACCGCACCGGAGATACGGGTTCGATCCTGACTTCGGGTGCTGTCTCTTTGGAGTTTGAATGTTCTCCCTGTGACCACGTGTGTTTCTTCCATGTACTCTGTTTTTCCTCCCACATCCCAAAGACGTGCTGGTTCGTAGATTAATTTACCTCTACAAAATTGCCCCGAGTGTAAAGGGGTTGAGAAAGTGGGAGAGTTTAGTTTAGTTTAGAGATACAGCACGGAAACAGGCCCTTGGGCCCACCGAGTCCGCACCAACCAGCGGTCCCCACACATTAACATTACCCTACACACACTAGGGACAATTTTACATTTATATCGTCAATTAACCTACAAACGTGTATGTCTTAGGTGTACATCTAGTGGAGGATAACATAGAACTAGTGTGAATATTATGTGTTGGAAGGAACTGCAGCTGCTGGTTTTACACCGAAGATAGACACAAAATGCTGGAGTAACTCAGCGGGACAGGCAGCATCTCTGGATAGAAGGAACGGGTGACGTTTCATGTCAAGACCCTTCTTCAGACTGAGAGTCACAGAGATAAGGAAGTGCAAGAGATCCATAGAGATGAAGATCAAGGAAAATTTAGAATAGATCATTTTAAGCTAGGAGAAGGCAACAACAAAGCAAACAGATATAAAATGTAGTCAGGGGGACAGTCAGACTGGTCAGAGAACTGGGAAGGCGGAGGTTTGCAGAGAGGGGGAAAGCAAGGGCTACTTATAACCATATAACCATATAACAATTACAGCACGGAAACAGGCATTCTTGGCCCTTCCAGTCCGTGCCGACCATTCATTTTCCCCTAGTCCCATCTACCTGCACTCAGACCATACCCCTCCATTCCCTTCCCGTCCATATACCTAGCCACTTTACTTTTAAATGTTAAAATCGATCCTGCCTCAACCACTTCTGCAGGAAGATCATTCCACACAGCCACCACTCTCTGAGTAAAGAAGTTTCCCCCCATGTTACACCTAAACATCTGTCCCTTAATTCTCATGTCATGCCCTCTTGTTTGAATCTTCCCTACCCTCAATGGGAAAAGCTTATCCACATCAACTCTGTCTATCCCTTTCATCATTTTAAAGACCTCAATCAAATCCCCCCTTAACCATATAACCATATAATAACCATATAATAAACATACTTGAAGTTAAAGAACTCAATATTCATACCGCTGTGGTGTCAGCTGCCCAAGCAAAACAGGAGGTCCTGTTTGAGTGTTTTCAGCTACCTGTTGAACTAGTGTAAATGCATGATCGATGGTTGGCATGGACACAATGGGCCAAACAGTCCGTGTTTCCATGCTGTATCTCTAAACTAAATCAAACACTGACTGGCTTTGAAAAAGTATATCTGAAACCTCATCTTGAAATCCGTCTGGTGAGCGTACTTCATTAGTGCTGACACATATGTGACACAGTTAGAATCCAGATCGTAGTACTTCACTAACCACTGTCATGTATATGCTTATCGAAAATATGGTGAAGACATTTCAGTTTTATGGACCGATATGTTATGTTGACAGTTCACTTTCCAAAATGTGTCTGTACAGCGATGTCGAAGACTTTTCTGAAAAGTAATGATATTTGAGAAAATCTTCGCCACAAACTCAGATGTCCAGTGAAGGGGTTAATTCAATCAATCCAGCAACACAGACGTGGGCTACTGATTTTGATTTTGAGATTCATTTTTTTTACTGCTTGCTTTAAAGACCAATCATTGCTTAATTATATTATCATTAGCACTAATATATTGCTAATGAAAGCAACTGAATGCAATGTTTCTTGTCTATCATATAACCATATAACCATATAACAATTACAGCACGGAAACAGGCCATCTCGGCCCTTCAAGTCCGTGCCGAACAACCTTTTTCCCTTAGTTCCACCTGCCTGCACTCATACCATAACCCTCCATACCCTTCTCATCCATATGCCTATCCAATTTATTTTTAAATGATACCAACGAACCTGCCGCCACCACTTCCACTGGAAGCTCATTCCACACCGCTACCACTCTCTGAGTAAAGAAGTTCCCCCTCATGTTACCCCTAAACCTCTGTCCCTTAATTCTAAAGTCATGTCCTCTTGTTTGAATCTTCCCTATTCTCAAAGGGAAAAGCTTGTCCACATTAACTCTGTCTATCCCTCTCATCATTTTAAAGACCTCTATCAAGTCACCCCTTAACCTTCTGCGCTCCAGAGAATAAAGACCTAACTTATTCAACCTATCTCTGTAACTTAGCTGTTGAAACCCAGGCAACATTCTAGTAAATCGCCTCTGTACCCTCTCTATTTTGTTGACATCCTTCCTATAATTGGGCGACCAAAATTGTACACCATACTCCAGATTTGGTCTCACCAACGTCTTGTACAATTTTAACATTACATCCCAGCTTCTATACTCAATGCTCTGATTTATAAAGGCTAGCGTACCAAAAGCTTTCTTTACCACCCTATCTATATGAGATTCCACCTTCAAGGAACTATGCACGGTTATTCCCAGATCCCTCTGTTCAACTGTATTCTTCAATTCCCTACCGTTTACAATGTACGTCCTATTTTGATTTGTCCTGCCAAGGTGTAGCACCTCACATTTATCAGCATTAAACTCCATCTGCCATCTTTCAGCCCATTTTTCGAACTGGCCTAAATCATTCTGTAGACTTTGGAAATCCTCTTCATTATCCACAACACCCCCTATCTTGGTATCATCTGCATACTTACTAATCCAATTTACCACTCCTTCATCCAGATCATTGATGTACATGACAAACAACAAAGGACCCAACACAGATCCCTGAGGCACCCCACTAGTCACCTGCCTCCAACCCGACAAACAGCCATCCACCATTACCCTCTGGCTTCTCCCATTCAGCCACTGTTGAACCCATCTTGCTATTCCTGCATTTATACCCAACAGTTGAACCTTCTTAACCAACCTTCCATGAGGAACCTTGTCAAAGGCCTTACTGAAGTCCATATAGACAACATCCACTGCTTTACCCTCGTCAATTTCCCTAGTAACGTCTTCAAAAAATTCAAGAAGATTAGTCAAACATGACCTTCCAGGCATAAATCCATGTTGACTGTTCCTAATTAGACACTCTTTATCCAGATACTTATATATATTATCTCTAAGTATCTTTTCCATTAATTTGCCCACCACTGAAGTCAAACTAACCGGTCTATAATTGCTAGGATTACTTTTAGAACCCTTTTTAAACAATGGAACAACATACGCAGTACGCCAATCCTCGGGGACTATTCCCGTTTCTAATGACATTTGAAATATTTCTGTCATAGCCCCGGCTATTTCTACACTAACTTCCCTCAATGTCCTAGGGAATATCCTGTCAGGACCTGGAGACTTATCCACTTTTATATTTTTCAAAAGTGCCAGTACTTCTTTTACTTTGAAACTCATAGTATCCATAGCTATTCTACTAGTTTCCCTTACCTCACATAATTCAATATCCTTCTCCTTGGTGAATACCGAAGAAAAGAAATTGTTCAATATCTCCCCCATCTCTTTTGGCTCTGCAGATAGCTGTCCACTCGGTCTCTCCAATGGACCAATTTTATCCCTTGTTATCCTTTTGCTATTAATATAGCTGTAGAAACCCTTTGGATTTACTTTCACCTTACTTGCCAAAGCAACCTCATATCTTCTTTTAGCTTTTCTAATTTATTTCTTAAGATTCTTTTTACATTCCTTATACTCCTCAAGCACCTCATTTACTTCATGCTGCCTATAATTATTGTAGATCTCCCTCTTTTTCCGAACAAGATGTCCAATTTCCCTTGAAAACCAGGGCTCTTTCCAATTTTTACTGGTTCCTTTCAACCGAACAGGAACATAAAGATTCTGTACTCTTAAAATTTCCCCTTTAAATGTCCTTCATTTCTCCTCTACATCTTTCCCATAACACAAAATGTCCCAGTTCACTCCTTTTAAATCATCTCGCATCTCGTTAAAGTTAGCCTTTCTCCAATCAAAAATCTCAACCCTAGGCCCAGTTCTGTCCTTCTCCATAATTATATTGAAACTAATGGTATTGTGATCACTGGATCCGAAGTGCTCCCCAACGCATACCTCCGCCACCTGTCCCGTCTCATTTCCTAACAGGAGGTCCAGCACTGCCCCTCCTCTAGTAGGCACCTCTATGTATTGCTGCAAAAAACTATCCTGCACACATTTTACAAACTCCGAACCATCCAGCCCATTCACAGAATGTGTTTCCCAGTCTATGTGTGGAAAGTTGAAATCTCCCACAATCACTACCTTGTGCTTACTACTAATATCTGCTATCTCTTTACATATTTGCTCTTCCAATTCTCGTTCCCCATTTGGTGGTCTATAATATACCCCAATAAGTGTTGCTACACCTTTCCCACTTCTAAGTTCCACCCAAATAGCCTCCCTAGATGAGCCCTCCAATCTATCCTGCCAAAGCACTGCTGTAATATCTTCCCTGACTAGCAATGCAACACCTCCACCTCTTGCCCCTCCAATTCTATTACACCTGAAGCAACGAAATCCTGGAATAGAAACATAGAAACATAGAAAATAGGTGCAGGAGTAGGCCATTCGGCCCTTCGAGCCTGCACCGCCATTCAATGTGATCATGGCTGATCATCCAACTCAGTATCCCGTACCTGCTTTCTCTCCATACCCCCTGATCCCTTTAGCCACAAGTGCCACATCTAACGCCCTCTTAAATATAGCCAATGAACTGGCCTCAACTACCTTCTGTGGCAGAGAATTCCAGAGACTCACGACTCTCTGTGTAAAGAATGTTTTCCTCATTTCGGTCCTAAAGGAATTCCCCCTTATCCTTAGACTGTGACCCCTTGTTCTGGAATATTTATTTTCCAATCACAGCCCTCCTGCAACCATGTTTCACTGATCGCCACAACATCATACTTCCAGGTGTCTATCCAGACTCTAAGCTCATCCACCTTTCTTACAGATCACTGGCAGATGGAGCTCCAAGTGAAGCATTTATTTGGAGAGGGCTTGTAGACAAAAACAGGGATGGAATGTTGAGGCTCTCTAAGGTGCTGGTCAGGCCGCATTTAGAATATTGTGAGCAATTTTGGGCACCATATCTGAGGAAGGATGTGCTTGATCTGGAGAGGGTCCAGAGGACGTTTACAAGAATGATCCCAGGAATAGGTAGGCTAATATATGATGAGCGTTTTCCAGCATTGGGCCTGTACTCGCTGGAATTTTGAAGAATGAGGGGGACCTCATTGAAACATACAGAATAGTAAAACCCGTGGATAGAGTGGATGTGGAAAGGATGTTTCCACTAGTGGGAGAGTCTAAGACTAGAGGTTATAGCCTCAGAATTAAATTATGTTCCTTTAGGAAGGAGATGAGGAAGAATTTATTTAGTCAGAGGGTGGTGAATCTGTGGAATTATTTGCCACAGAAGGCTGCGGAGGCCAGTCAGTAGATATATTTAAGGCAGAGATAGATAGATTCTTGATTAGTATGGGTGTCGGAGGTTATGGGGAGATGGCAGGAGCATGGGGTTAGGAGGGAGAGAAAATTCAGCCATGATTGAATGGTGGAGTAGACTTGATGTGTCTCTTGGCCTAATTCTGCTCCTATCACTTATGGTCTTGTTCTGGCTCGAAGGGCTGATGGCCTATTCCTGCAACTATTTTCTATGTTTCTAATCATGTGTTGCTATTCCACTCATTCGTTAGCACGCAAAAAAAGTATTTCACTGTACCTCGGTACATGTGACACTAAACTAAACTGAACTATCCAAAACGCTAGGTACAATTTGCAATTTACAATTTGCAGAAGCCAATTAACCTACAAACCTATGCATCATTGGAACGTGAGAGGAAACCGGAGAAAACCCACGTGGACACCGGAAGACCGTACTAACTCCATACAGACAGCACCTATAGTGAGGATTGAATCTGGGCCTCTGGTGCTGTAAGGCACTGACACTACCGTTGCACCACTTTTGGTTTTATGTATATTGTATAACACTGTGTGATATCACTGTTATCAGCTGAACAATTCCTGAGTTGTTTGTTAGAATCCAATGACAGAAACATCTATTGTTGGTTTCCATTTAGTTAATTCCCAGGACATAGACATCCTTGGCATGGTCAGCATTCACTGCTTCTCCATATTGTCTTTGCGATGGTGCTGGTGCTGAAATTCTTGAAGCATGATGGTGAAGGTACTCTAAATATCACTCTTGGGAACAGAGATCTAGAATTGATAATGAATCACAATGAAGTATGGGATTGTCAAGACCTATTTCTTGTCCGATAGGTCAAATTGAGATAGTGCCACTGGCTAATCTGCAAAAATGTATTTAAAAAAGTTCATGGATTGATTTAGTCACAAAGTTGAAATTGAATCGTGAACATCTATGGCCACAGAGTCATACAGCGTGGAAACAGGCCCTTTGGCCCAACTTGCCTACACCAGCCAACATGTCCTAGCTACACTAGTCCCACCTGCCTATGCTTGCTCCATAGTCCTCCAAACCTATCCTATCCATGTACCTGTATAACTGTTTCTTAAATGTTAGGATAGTCCCTGCCTCAACGACCCCCTCCAGCAGCTTGTTCCATACACCCACCATCCTTTGTGTGAAAAAGTTACCCCTCAGATTCCTATTAAATCTTTTCTCCATCAGCTTAAACCTTGGTGTTGAAAACTGCTGTGGAGAGCTCTTGTGAAAATTTGAAATGTCTGGATAGTTTGCGCAATAACTTAGAAACATAGAAACATAGAAACATAGAAAATAGGTGCAGGAGTAGGCCATTCGGCCCTTCGAGCCTGCACCGCCATTCAATGTGATCATGGCTGATCATCCAACTCAGTATCCCGTACCTGCCTTCTCTCCATACCCCCTGATCCCTTTAGCCACAAGTGCCACATCTAACGCCCTCTTAAATATAGCCAATGAACTGGCCTCAACTACCTTCTGTGGCAGAGAATTCCAGAGACTCACCACTCTCTGTGTAAAGAATGTTTTCCTCATTTCGGTCCTAAAGGAATTCCCTCTTATCCTTAGACTGTGACCCCTTGTTCTGGAGTGGGTGATTTGATTTGGATTGGGTGAGATCTGGGAGGAATGTTAGCTCCATAGGGAACGATCTAAAGAGTTGATTCTGGTGCAGATGATTGTCCACATAATCTGTGAGGGAAAGGTAGAATGGCAGAGTAGATTTGATGGGCCGAATTGCCTGATTCTGCTCTTATCACTTATAATCTAAAGTAAAGAAAGTTACTGTGGTGCAATAAACAATATACTCCCACTTCTGGAAATCTGAAACAAATGTTTCATTAGGTTAACCAGAATGCTGCTTGATTAGATTAGTTTAGTTTCGAGATACAGTGCGGAAACAGGCCTTTCAGCGGACCAGTGATCCCCGCACATTAACAATATCTTACACACTCTAGGGACAATTTTACATTTATATCAAGCCAATTAACCTACAAACCTGCACGTCTGTGGAATTCTCTGCCTCAGAGGGTGGTGGAGGAGGGTCTCTGGATGCTTTAAAGAGAGAGCTAGATAGGGCTCTTAAAAATAGCAGAGCCAGGGGATATGGGGAGAAGGCAGGAACGGGGTACTGATTGGGGATGATCAGTCATGATCACATTAAATGGCGGTGCCGAATGGCCTACTACTGCACCTATTGTCTTTGGAGTATGGGAGGAAACCGAAGATCTCGGCGAAAACCACGCAGATCGGGAAGAACGTACAAACTCCGTACAGATGGACCCTTTCGTTGGTATTGAACCCGAGTGTCTGGCTCTGCAGTGCTGTAAGATAGCAACTTCTGCCGCTGCACCACTATGCACTTGGATAAGAGAGTTACAGGTACAGGGAGAAGTTGGATAGACTTGGATTGATTTTTTCTGAACGCTGAGAGCGGATTGATAGAAGTATATAAAATTATGAGAGGCACAGATAGGGTAGACAGTCTGAACCTTTTTCCCAGGATGGAAATGTCTAACACTAGGGGGCGCAGCTATAAGGTGAAACGGGGAAAGTTAAATGGATTGGGCGGGGCAAGTTTTTTTACATGGAGAATAATTGGGGACTAGAATGCATTGTCAGGGCAGGTGGTGGAGGCAGATATGATAGTGGCGTTTAAGAAGCGTTTAGATAGGCACATGGAAGTGCAGGGATTGGAGAGGTATGGATCATGTGCAGGCAGATGTGCTCAGTTTAACTTGGCATCATGTTCGGCACAAACATTGTGGGCCGAAGGGCCCCGATCCTGTGCTGTAGTGTTCTATGCGCCATGTTCTATGTTCTACTGAAGCTGAACAGTCTGGGAAACCACCAAAGATCAGACGGCATCTTTCGAAGGACTACAAATCAGATTTTTTTTTTGGGGTACAAACTGTAATTTTACACTTCTTGGTGGAACGATTTTCGTTTGGAAGGTATGATTTGAATGGTTTAACGCACGTTACAACGATCTCTGCAAGCAAAAAAAAGAAGCAGGCTGTGACTGCACTGACAAGCAAAGAATAACATAGGTTCGCGAAAATACGAGGAGAAGAGAGAGTTGAAAACTACAGCTGATCAAAATGTCAGGAAGTCTCTATGCATGAATTTGACTTTTTGAGTAGAGGCAGAAGTTGGCCACAATCATTCCCAGCAAGGCCATTGTGTGTACCGCCCAGGGATAACCTTGTTTCAGGATAATAGCTTACGAGTCCCTTCACTGAAATAGATTTGAAACACAGCTGAATATACTTGTTATTCGCAGCCATTAATCTGTCATCCAGATAAACTTGAAATAGAAGGCACTTGAAAGATCGGGATATGGAGGGATATGGAATTAATGCATGCAATCAGGATTATTATAGTTAGTAACAATGGTCGATGTAGATGCAGTTGGCCAAAGGGACTCTTTCTATGCTGTACAACAATGCAACACTACTCCTAACTACCTCATTGATCTTCTTCTTCTTGTCGAGTCCACACACAAGATTAGAAGTTGTTCAGCCAGAGCTGAACACACTTCTTGGCATCTGCATACAATGGTGTCTGTCTTGCGCTTCTTGTGCGTGGTGGTGGAAAGATTGGAGGAAACAGGGCCTCAACGTGAATGCTCATTCCTTGACCCCACCTCATTGGTGATCCTTGGACAATCTTTGATTGGATTTTACTGGCTTTACCTTGCTCTGGACATTATTCCCTTATCATGCATCTTTGCACTCAATTGTAATCATGTATTGTCTTTCTGCTGACTGGATAGCATGCAACAAAAGCACGTGACGATAAACTAAGCTGGGCCTCCTCCACAGCCAGAGTGAGCAACACCGCAAGTTGGAGGAACAGCACCTCATATTCCGCTTGGGAAGTCTGCATCCTCTGGGCTTAAACATTGAATTTTCTCAGTTCTGTTAACCCTGGCTGCCTCCTCCCCTTCCCACCTCTCCTTCAGCCCTCGGGCCCTGGCATTCCTTCTCTCTCTATCTCTCCCCCACCCAAGTCGCACTAGCTTCTCATTTTCACACTACAAACAGCTTACAATGGCCTGTTTCCTTTATCATCGATATTTTTTTGCATATCTTTCATTCATATAACCATATAACCATATAACAATTACAACACGGAAACAGGCCTTCTCGGCCCTTCCAGTCCGTGCCGACCATTTATTTTCCTCTAGTCCCATCTACCTGCACTCAGACCATACCCCTCCATTCCCTTCCCGTCCATATACCTATCCACTCATTCATTGAGAACCATTCATTGTTCTTTATCTCTCCATATCACCATCTATATCTCTCGTTTCCCTGATCCCTGACCAGTCTAAAGAAGGGTCTCGACCCGAAACGTCGCCTATCTCCTTCGCTCCTTAGATGCTGCTGCACCCGCTGAGTTTCTCCAGCTTTTTGTGTAACTGACGATAAACTAAGCTGATTTGAACGCTATGTTTCTGGAATGGCGAGTGAAAATTGCAGCACTAACTGGAGACTTTTCAATTAAACAGATGGGCAGCAAAGGGCAAATTTTGCAAAAATATTGCAGACACCAGACAAAGGGCAGTACAATGGTGCAGCGGTAAAATTGTTGCCTTACTGCACCAGAGAGCCGGGTTTGATCCTGACCACGGGTGCTGTCTGTACGGAGTTTGTACGTTCTCCCTCTGACCTGCGAGGGTTTTCTTCGGGATCTCCGGTTTCCTCCCACACTCGAAATACATACAGGTTTGTAGGTTAAATGCCTTCTGGGAAATTGTAATTTGTCCCTATTCTGTACGATAGTGTAAGTGTGCAGGGATTGCTGGTCGGCAAGGACCCCCTGGGCCAAAGGGCCTGTTTCCAAACTAAACTAAAATAAAAGATACCAAGTGACTGTGGTAGGGCCTGAATGCCATCATGGGCTACAAGTTGAAATAAGCAGCAAACTCTGGCAACAATATATCTCCAGATGATGAGCTCAGTCACATTGTTCCCCTTGGATGTACCCTCACCCCCAAATTTCAAATATCTCCAGCTCCTTCAAGGAAATATCTATCAGTCCAGTCACCAAGAAAATTAAAGTGACCCATCGCAATAACTACAGCCCAATTGGTAAGGTAATTGGTAATGATTGGTAACGTGGCACAGCAGTAAAGTTGCTGCCTTGTAGCGCCAGAGACCCGAGTTTGATCCTGCCTATGGGTGCGTACATGACTATGTGGGTTCTCCCCGGGTGCTCCGGTTTACTCCCACACTCCAAAGAAAGTACAGGTTATTTGCGGTTAATTGGCTTCGGTAAAAATTGTAAATTGTCCCTAGTGTGTATAGGATAGTGCTGATGTACAGGGATCACTGGTCGGCTCACACTTGGTGGGCCGAAGGCCTGTTTCTGCGCTGTATCTCTAAAACTAAAATTAAAACAAAATCTACATCAGTTTCCCTTGACAATCTAGAGCCCTTGCAATTTACTCATAGGAAAAATAAGTCTCTGGAGGACACCATTTCTCCTGCACTATGTTCAGCTCTGGATCACCTTGGCAATTAGAACACCCATGTCAGGATGCTCTTCATTTATTGTGGCTGTTCAATCCAATAATAAACTAAGTTCATCTCTAAATTTCTATTCTTTGGCCTTTAGGCCTCATGTTCAACTGGCTTCTAGACTTCCTAATTGGAAGATTGGGTACAGGAAGAATTAGTACGGGTGTCAGGGGTTATGGGGAGAAGGCAGGAGAGTGGGTTAGGAGGCAGAGATAGATCAGCCATGATTGAATTTAATGGACTGAATAGCCCAATTCTGCTCCTATCACTTATGACCTTAAGATCTCAGAATTAGACATAGCATTTCATATAACTTGACCCTCAACACTGGACCTGCTCCAATTTGTGTACTCATTCCCTTGCTCCATTCCCTGTACACCCATGACTGTGTGACCTTGTAAAATGCCACTGAATCTTAAAGTTCACCGATGATACCACTGCCTCAGAAGGCAGTGGAGGCCAATTCTCTGGATGCTTTCAAGAGAGAGCTAGATAGGGCTCTTAAAGATAGCGGAGTCAGGGGATATGGGGAAAGGCAGGAACAGGGTACTGATTGTGGATGATCAGCCATGATCACATTGAATGGCGGTGCTGGCTCGAAGGGCCAAATGGCCTACTCCTGCACCTGTTGTCTACTGACTATTGATACCACTGTTGCTGACGTGAAAGCTCCAACATCCGGACTTAAGAACAGCTTCTTCTCCGCTGCTGTCAGACTCACCAACTTTTCCTTTTTAACCCTCCCAGAGGTGTTGCCACACAACCCTAGTCTTACTTCTAACTGAACAATCCCATCACCAACTGGAGAGCCATTTACAATACCTCATTGCAGACCATCTTTAATGGGGCTTTACTGGACTTCATCTTGCACTAAATGTTATTCCCTTTATCCTTGTATCTGTGGACCGCTTTATTATAATCATGCATAGTATTTCCACTGACTGGATAGCATGCGACAAAAAAAAAGCTTTTCACTGTACCTCGGTACACGTGACAATAAACTAAACTAAACTAAGCTATACTAAACTCTTTTGGTTATTCCGTTATTGTATTATTGTACTATTGTATTGTACTTCCATTATTGGACATGAATTTATGAACTAATATTCATTTGCCCTATTCAGGCTTTGCACTGTCATCTCATACCATTCTGCAGTTGAGCATTGGCTGTATTTTTCTTTGCTTTATTTATCTTGATTGTTTACTCTGTTAGCTTCATGTGAACAAGGAATTTCATTACACCCTGGTGTATATGATGATAAAATAACCTGAATCTTTATACCTCTATAACTCTATGGTTGGCCATATTTGGAAAATTGTATTTTTGTTGTTTTGCCTAAATCACCCTGGCTAAGATATCAGAGCACTTAATTCGAAACAAGGAACAGCATGTGCTAGTTTACAAAGAAAGACACAGTGCTGGAGACTTAAAGTGTGCTTCACCCGGCAACATAGAGTCATACAGTGTGGAAACAGGTTCATCGGCTCAACTTGCCCACACCGGCCAACAATGTCCTATCTACACTAGTCCAACTTTCCTGCATTTGGTCCATATCCTTGTAAACCTGCCCTATCCAAGTACCTGTTTAACTGCTTCTTAACCGTCGCGATAGTCCCTGCTTCAACAACATCCGCCGGGAGCTCGTTCCAGCCCAGCAACCTTTGTGTGAAAAAGTTAGCCCTCAGATTCCAATAAAATATTTCCCCCCTTTCACCTTAAACCTATGTCCTCTGGTCCTCGATTCACCTACTCTGGTCAAGAAACTCTGTGCGTCACCCAATCTATTCCTCTCGTGATTTTATACACCTCTGTAAGATCACTCCTCAGACCTCCTGCACTCCAGGGAATAGAATCTCAGCCTGCTCAACCTCTCCCTGTAGCTCAGGCCCTCGAGTCCTGGCAATATTCTTGTTAATTGTCTCTACACTCTTTCCAGCTTAACAACATCTTCCCTATAACATGGTGGCCAGAATTTAACACAATTCTCTAAATGCGGCCTCACCAACGTCTTATACAACTGCAACATGACCTACCAATGTCTGTACTCAGTATTCTCACTGATGAAAGGCAAATGTACCAAAAGCCTTTTTGACCATCCCATTTCCCCGTGATGCCACCTTCAGGGAACTATGCATTTGTACTCCTAGATCCCTCTGTTCTATAACACGTCCCAGAGCCCTACTGTTAAAAATGTTATTCACTGTGTAGGTCCTGCCCATGTTAGACTTGCCAAAATACAATGCCTCACATTTCTCTGTGTTTTAAATTCCATCAACTATTCCTCAGCCCACTTGGCCAACTGATCAAGAACATGCTGCAATTTTTGACAACCATAGTAAGATAGAAAATAGGTGCAGGGGGAGGCCATTCGGCCCTTTGAGCCAGCACCGCCATTCATTGTGATCATGGCTGATTATCCCCAATCAATAACCCGCACCTGCCTTCTCCCCATATCCCTTGATTCCACTAACAGAATAGAACCAACTTCACTATCGGCAAAACCACCCACTTTTGTATCATCTGCAAACTTGCTAATGTAGCCATGAACATTCTCATCCAAATTGTTGATATAGATGTCAAACAGAAACTCCAATTGAAATTCCGGGATTTAACGAGTACTTGTTGCATTCCACAGGTCTGGAAAAGGGCTGGTAATCTACTGAGGAAAGGTAGAGTTAAAACGATAAAATGAAAGCAAACCCTCAGCTGGCCCGCCAGCACATGATGAGAGAAACAGAGTTAATATTTCATCAGAGCTGGGAAAGGGAAAAGGGAAACAAGTTTCATAAGGTTTAAAGATACAATGGTGCACAGGTGGAAATTGCAAAAGTTACATCTATATTAGGATGTTGGGCAGGAAAGATCAGATTTAAAAAGGATTATAGTGCCAAATAGAAGGTTGGGCCCTTCTTCAAACTGATCTTCCGTCTGCATCTCGGCCTTCATTCTGACAAGGTGTTGTCTGTGCACACAATGATACAAATTCATTGAAAGCACATCATGAAGACATGTGGGTATCGTTGAAGATGAAAGAGAGGTCATGAGAATGATAAAAGGAAAGGAGAGGGTGAAAATATATTGAATTCATTTTTATTCTTTTATCATGAACTCTTGTCTGAAGGTTGTGTTTCAATTCCATTTAAATACTTGAGATAATTCAATTATTATTAACAGTGCAACATTGAGGTAGTGATGTGCTGTTCGAGTGCTGCACTCCCAGAGTTGCTAGCTCTTTAGTTTAGTTTATTGTCACGTTTACCATCGGTACAGTGAAAAGTTTTTGTTTTTCGTGCTGACCAGTGAGCAAAACGAAAATCCAAGATTACAATCAAGCCATTCACGGTGTACAGATACAAGATCAAGGGAATCATTGCTGGCGTTGATTTGTTCTTTTGCAAATAAAGTCATAAGGTCATTAGGAATAGGCTTAGAATTAGGCCATACGTTCCATCAAGTCTACTCAGGTCACAGGTCTCCAGTCCAAAACCACCACTCTCTGCTTCATAAGGTCATAAGGAATAGGATTAGAATTCAATCATGGCTGATCTATCTTTCCCTCCTAACCCCTGTCTTCTCCCCGAAACCCCTAGCACCCATACTAATCACGAATCTATCAATCTATGCCAAACATATCCATTGACTTTGCCGCCACAGCCTTCTGTGGCAAAGAATTTCACAGATTCACCACACTCTGACCAAATAAATTCCTCCTCTTCTCCTCCCTAAAGGAATGTCCTTTAATTCTGAGACTATTCCCTCTGGTCCTAGACTTTCCTAGGTGGAAACATCTACAAATGGTGGAATTAGGTGAATGGTCTTTGGCTACGGATGGGATCAGACTTTGTCCCTCTAGCTGAGGTAATTGTGCCTGCCAATATTCATTGCCAGGTCTATGAGAAATGAGCGTTTAAACAAGGAATGCAGCCAGCAAACTGAAGGAACCAAAGAGGGTAAATAGGGGAAAGGAGAACATGAAGGTTAATCGATGTACACCAGTATATTTACCCATTGTGTAGACTGCTAATGGAGTCATAGTCAGAGTGATACAGTGTGGAAATAGGACCTTCGGTCCAACGTGCCCATACCGGCCAAAATGTCCCAGCTAATGGAAACATCCGCTCCATGTCCACTCTTTTTCTGTGCTGTATGATTTTGCAACTAATGTCTTTGAGAGCTTACTGTATCCATATGAGGCGAGGGATGAGTTCGCAGATCGAGGTTTCTGCTTTGATGTGTTGGCGGAGTAGGCCACTGGAGGCCCTGCAGCAGCCTGGGGCTCGATTAGATCTGCCTCCGCTGGAGACCCCACAGAGGCTGAATGTGAGGATCGGATGTTGCCTGCAGTGGCACGGAATGGCAGAGCAGTGGTAGAGGACATTGCCAACATTACCTGCAGCTCCAGCCCAGGGCCACTGCCAAGATATCAGGACTGCCAAAACATGAGGACATTTTTTTTTTTACCCAGAGAGTTGTGAATCTGTGGAATTCTCTGCCTCAGAAAGCAGTGGAGGCCAATTCTCTGGATGCTTTCAAGAGAGTTCAATACAGCTTTCAAAGATAATGGAGTCAAGGGATGTGGAGAGAAGGCAGGAATGGGGTACTAATTGTGGATGATCACAGTGAATGGCGGTGGTGGCTCAAAGAGCCAAATGGCCTACTCCTGCATCTACTGTTTATTGTCTATTGACATTAAGGCCAAGTTAAGACTAACATTTTTAACAACTCTGAACTTGAAAGGCACAAACTGGTGCCAGAAACATGGCAACTCTTGTGTGCTGCCTCGGTATAATCTACTATTATTTTGCTCTTGTACTCAAGTAAGTTTATTGGCCAAGTATTTACATACAAGGAATTTGCCTTGGTGCTCCACCCACAAGTAACAACATGACATACAGTGACAGTTACGAATGACTCAGAAAACACTAAACATTAATAATAATAACAATAATAAGACATTAATGATAAAACACCATTGATCAAGCATGCGAACCAACAAAATACCAGATCAAAGGGAGGCTACAGATTTTTGGCTGTTGAGTAGAGCAACTACTCGTGGATAAAAACTGTTTTTATGTCTGGCTGTGGCAGCTTTGACAGTCCGGAGTCGCCTTCCAGAGGGAAGTGATTCAAAGAGTTTGTGGCCAGGGTGAGAGGGGTCAGAGATGATCTTGCCCGCTCGCTTCCTGGCCCTTGCAGTGTACAGTTCATCAATGGAGGGAAGGTTGCAGCTAATAATCTTCTCTGCTGATCGGACGATTCGCTGCAGCCTCCAGGTGTCGTGCTTGGTGGCTGAGCCAAACCAGACCATGATGGAGAAGGTGAGGACAGACTCTACGATGGCCGTGTAGAATTGGACCATCATTGCCTGTGGCACATTGTGCTTCCTCAGCTGCCGCAGGCAGTACATCCTCTGTTGTGCCTTTTTGACTGTGGAGTCGATGGTGGCCCCCCACTTAAGGCCCTTGGAGATGATGGTTCCCAGGAACTTAAAAGACTCCACAGATGTGACTGTGGTGTTGTTGAGGTGAGTGGGGTGAGGAGAGGGGGGATCTTTCCTAAAGTCAACAATCAATTCCACTGTCTTAAGAGCATTGAGCTCTAGGTGGTAGCTACAGCACCAGGACGCCAGCTGTGACACTTCCTGTCTGTAGGCAGATTCCTCCCCATCCTGGATAACTCCAATCAGGGTTGTGTCATCCGCAAACTTGAGAAGCTTGACAGAGGTGTCTGTGGAGGTGCAGTCGTTGGTGCAGAGAGAGTAGAGGAGAGAGTACACAGCCTTGCGGTGCTCCTATGCTGAGCGTTTGCGGGTCCGAGATGTGCTTTCCCAGTATGAATGTGCCCATGTTAAGTAAGATTTTTACTCAGAAGATAGACATAAAATACTGGAGTGACTAAACGGGGCAGGCAGCATCTCTGGAGAGAAGGAATGGGTGACGTTTCGTGCCGAGACCCTTCTTCAGACTCAGAACCGGAAGAGAGGGTAAACGAGAGAGATGGAAGACTACAAAGAGCATGCAAGGTGTGAAAAGGACAGAACAAAGCAGGCGATGCTCAAGGAAACATATAATGATCCGAGCACCGTGAAAACACATGTGGCTGTGGTAGCGAGTATTTGTTACAATTGTGTGCTAAAAAGGAATTTTACCAGACCTAGGTACATATGATAGGAAAGCACCACTGAAATCATTGATTGGAAAATCAATAACATTCACTTCTCTTTCAGTTGAGAGTCTTTAATCGTTTACCAATAATGCATACACTGGGCTGTGATCTGAGCCTTCACCAGAGCTCCAAAACAACTGGCGTGCTTTAATGGGTGTAGTAGATGTAAGGATTTCTTTCCCTTCACCCAAGTACTCCTGTGTCTGAGCATCGGCATGTCAACTCACCAATTCATTTTCATCCATTGATTTCTTAATTTGGTCGTTGTACGTTATTTTTAGCAGAGCTGTGATTTAGTCCATTTGGGAGCATAAATTGTTCGGGGAGTGAAATAGATGGGCTTGATTTCAGTATATGAAAGTGTATTGTTATTGATTCTGTTTTGTTGTGGCCTCTTCATTTTCCCATTCAATAGATAAAGTCATTCTTTATGAAGACAGTTTTCTTTTCCTTTTTAACTATCACAATTGCAGAAGTTTTTTTTTGTGTTAAACTTGCTACCACTAACCAGTGCTGTTGTGATCTTTCTAGAATTTCCACTGATTCTGTAAACTTTGGATGGGAGTTTCTATTCCGTCAGCTCCAGTGATGACATAAAAACATTCCAATCATTGCATCTGATTGATTTGGCACATTGCATCAGCTCAGTTCATAAAAACACTTCACGTACATAAATGGCCCTGCACAGAGACCCATGGCTTATGATTTATATACCACTAGCTTGCTGGCCTGATAGCTCATGAATAACAAAGTCATGAGGGAACCATGATTAATGACATTAGAGGCACATAATCATATCCCACAGCTCTCCAGAGTACACTTTGTTTATGCTATACATGAAACATTAATTAGGGTAAAATTATTCAGGTAAAGAAGTAATAACGAGTTTAATAGTGCACATTTATCTGATAATGCTGGAGGGATGGACACTTTTTTTTACACTGGGATATTTTGGTTCTCAATTATTTCATTGTTATTACTGTGGAGTCTGTGCATTCTTGGGAGGTGACTATCATGCCATGAACACTTTTTGGTAACTTATTTAAAGTCTTGAATTATTTCTTCTTGCTTGTTTCACCTCTCAATAAGAATGGTCATTTGCTGTGCTGAGGGTGGTCAAAAAGTTGACTCATTGGTCTCATTGGCCTTCTTAAGTCAGAGTGTTGAGTATAGAAGTTGGGAGGTCATGTTGCATTTGGATAAGACGTTGAGGAGACCGCGTTTAGAGGTATCGTAGAAACATAGAAATTAGGTGCAGGCCGTTTGGCCCTTCGAGCCTGCACCGCTATTCAATATGATCATGGCTGATCATCCAACTCAGTATCCCGTACCTGCCTTCTCTCCATACCCTCTGATCCCCTTAGCCACAAGGGCTCAGTTTGGCAAAAGAATAAATCGGGGAAGGTGGTGCATCCACGGATAACAAGGGAAATCAGGGATAGTATAAAAACAAAAGATGAGGCATACAAATTTGCCAGAAAAAGCAGCCTACCGGAGGACTGGGAGAAATTCAGAATCCAGCAGAGGACGACAAAGGGCTTAATTAGGAAAGGGAAAATAGATTATGAAAGGAAACTGGCAGGGAACATATAAACTGACTGCAAAAGTTTTTATAGATATGTGAAGAGAAAGAGACTAGTTAAAACAAATGTTGGTCCCTTGCAGTCAGAAACAGGTGAATTGATCATGGGGAACAAGGACATGGCAGACCAATTGAATAACTACTTTGGTTCTGTCTTCACTAAGGAAGACATAAACAATCTGCCGGAAATAGCAGTGGAACAGGGGTCAAATAAGATGGAGGAACTGAGTGAAATCCAGGTTAGCCGGGAAGTGGTGTTGGGTAAATTGAACGGATTGAAGGCCGATAAATCCCCAGGGCCAGATAGTCTGCATCCCAGAGTACTCAAGGAGGTAGCCACAGAAATAGTGGATATATTAGTGATATTTTTTCAAAATTCCTTAGATTCTGGAGTAGTTCCTGAGGATTGGAGGGTAGCTAATGTAACCCCACTTTTTAAAAAAGGAGGGAGAGAGAAAGCGGGGAATTACAGACCAGTTAGTCTAACAACGGTAGTGGGGAAACTGCTAGAGTCGGTTATTAAAGATGGGATAGCAGCGCATTTGGAAAGTGGTGAAATCATTGGACAAAGTCAGCATGGATTTACGAAAGGTAAATCATGTCTGACAAATCTGATAGAATTTTTCGAGGATGTAACTAGTAGAGTGGATAAGGGAGAACCAGTGGATGTGTTATATCTAGACTTTCAGAAGGCTTTCGACAAGGTCCCGCATAAGAGATTAGCATACAAACTTAAAGCACACGGTATTGGGGGTTCAGTATTGATGTGGATAGAGAACTGGCTAGCAGACAGGAGGCAAAGGGTAGGAGTAAACGGGTCCTTTTCAGAATGGCAGGCAGTGACTAGTGGGGTGCCGCAAGGCTCAGTGCTGGGACCCCAGCTATTTACAATATATATTAATGATTTGGATGAGGGAATTCAATGCAACATCTCCAAATTTGCAGATGATACCAAGCTGGGGGGTATAGTTAGGTGTGAGGAGGATGCTTGGAGGCTGCAGGGTGATTTGGATAGGCTGAGTGAATGGGCAGATGCATGGCAGATGCAGTATAATGTGGATAAATGTGAGGTTATCCACATTGGTGGCAAAAACATGAGGGTAGACTATTATCTGAATGGTGGCAGATTAGGAAAGGGGGAGATGCAACGAGACCTGGGTGTCATGGTACACCAGTCATTGAAAGTAGGCATGCAGGTGCAGCAGGCAGTGAAGAAAGCAAATGGTATGTTAGCATTCATAGCGAAAGGATTTGAGTATAGGAGCAGGGAGGTTCTACTGCAGTTGTACAGGGTTTTGGTGAGGCCACACCTGGAGTATTGCGTACAGTTTTGGTCTCCAAATCTGAGGAAAGACATTCTTGCCATAGAGGGGGTACAGAGAAGATTCACCAGACTGATTCCTGGGATGTCAGGACTTTCATATGAGGAAAGATTGGATAGACTCGGCTTGTACTCGCTGGAATTTAGAAGATTGAGGGGGGATCTTATAGAAACTTACAAAATTCTTAAGGGGTTGGACAAGCTAGATGCTGGAAGATTGTTCCCGATGTTGGGGGAGTCCAGAACAAGGGGTCACAGTCTAAGGATAAGGGGGAATTCCTTTAGGACCGAAATGAGGAAAACATTCTTCACACAGAGAGTGGTGAGTCTCTGGAATTCTCTGCCACAGAAGGTAGTTGAGGCCAGTTCATTGACTATATTTAAGAGGGCGTTAGATGTGGCACTTGTGGCTAAAGGGATCAGGGGGTATGGAGAGAAGGCAGGTACGGGATACTGAGTTGGATGATCAGCCATGATCACATTGAATGGCGGTGCAGGCTCAAAGGGCCGAATGGCCTACTCCTGCACCTATTTTCTATGTTTCTATGTTTCTATGGCTACATCTAACTCCCTCTTAAATATCGTGTTCAATTTTGGGCACCATGTTACAGAAAGGATGTTGTCAGGCTGGATGGGGTGCAGAGTAGATTTAAGGGGATGCCGCCTGGACACAAGGTGCCTGAACTATGGGGAGAGGTTGAGTAAGCTAGGAGTCAATTCCTTGGAGCGTAGAAGGATGTGGGGTGATCTTATGTAGGTGTATAAAATCACGAGAGGAATAGATCAGATAGACGCACAGAGTCTCTTGTCCAGAGTAGGGAAATCGAGAACCAGGGACATGGGTTTTAAGTGAGAAGTGAGGGGGGAAAGATTTCATAAGAATCTGATTATGTTAACATTTATGTAGTTGTGTGTCTTGTTGCTTTTTTTCGTATGGCTGTATGGTAATTCGCATATCACTGTACTTTAATTGGTACACGTGAGAATAAAAGACATTTGAAATCTTTGAAAATTTTCATGCAACGCGTGGTGGGTGTATGGAACGAGCTGCCGGAAGATGTAGTTGAGGCAGCAACGTTTAAGAAACATCTAGGCAGGACCGGTTTAGAAGGATGTGGGCCAAACACAGGTAGGTGGGGCAGGTGTGGGCAAATTGGGCAAAAGGGCCCGTTTCTGCGCTGTGTGACTCTATGACTCTATAACTTCATGCAAAGTTGAACACGGAATTTACTGCATAAATAAGGCACCAACTTTGTTCTGGGGCAGGTGATCTGTCAAAATAAGCTTAATGAGAAGCTACAGTGCATCCTATAGCTTGTACACATCACACGCATAGTTCATCAGTGGCAGATGGTCTGACTGTGATAAAATATGTTGCATCATTCATTTTACTTTGTGCATTAATTGTCAGTGACCTCGCGAAAATCCCATTGATTATCCAGTCACCTAATGAATTTGGCTGTGGCCGTTCTCCGACATACAAATTAAGAGCAGGAATAGGCCACAGGGGACCTCAAGCCTCCTCTGCCATTTAATAGGATTATGGCTGATTGGATTGTAAAAACAACTCAACACACTTGCATTCCTCAGTAGCCCTGCTGCTTCTGAGAAACTGTGTAACTCTGTGCAATTTGCACCTTCTCCCCGTGACCTGCAAGGGTTTTTGCAGACATCTTCGGTTTCCTCCCACACTCCAAAGAATTAAAGGTTTGCAGGTTAACTCTATCTATCTACTAGACTAAGTGGGACCCGTTGGGTCCCATGTTCACACGGGAGGGCTGGTCCCCCAACGCAATATTTCACCTCTCCACCAATTCCAATGGCCAGTGGGGTGGGGGGGGGGGGAGGGGGGGGGGGCTTTCTGGAGCACTAGTGTGGGTATTGTGGGCTGAAGGGACTGGTTTCCAGAGGACTAGTATGGACATTGTGGGCCAAATGGATTCTTGGGGTGACAGCTCAGTCACTCAAGCCTGATGTGCTGGCAGCTCACTCACGGCTGGTGGGCGAGCAGTTGACTCACGGCTATTCCTTGAAATTCCATTTCAAGTAGGGTGCAGGCCACCAAATTCAAATGCAGTTTCCTACCATTTCAAGAAGGGTGCAATGCCACCAAATCCAAGTGTAGTTTCATACCACTTCAAGCAGGGTGCAAGGCCACCAAATTCAATTGCAGTTTCATACCACTTCAAGCAGGGTGTAAGGCCACCAAGTTCAGATGCAGTTTCATGCCACTTCAAGCAGGGTGCAAGGCCACCAAATGTTAGTGCTGTTTAATGCAATTTCAAGCAGGTTGCAAGGCCACCAAATTCAAATACAGTTTCATACCATTTCAGGAAGGGTGCAAGGCCACCACATTCAAATGCAATTTCATACCATTTCAAGCAGGGTGAAACCAGCATAAAGCCACACAAAACACCACATAAACACCACACTCACAGTTCAGTAGACATTCAGTGTGTTCAGTTGATTTACAGCTCAGACAGAGTCGTGACCTCTCCCCCCCCCCCCCCATCTTGCATAGACTGAGCTCCACCCACACTTCCGGGTTTTATAATCTTTCCCCCTCCCACGGGAAGGGGCATGGCTTTCATGGCGTGATTGACAGGAGAGAGATTCTCAACATTTTTTAAAACACTAATAACATATTTTTGTTTCATTGATGGGAAGAATCCTCTGCACCTGATGAGCTGAGGGGGACTGAGTAAGATGGCCAAAAATCACAGCCGTAAGTGGTAGCGTTTTATCTAAAATCAATATACAGTGCAAACAGGAAGTTGAGCAGTTACCACGACCAACAACCATTTGAGTGCAGCATTTCAAAGCAGTTACCACCAACAACAACTGCTTACAGTGCAGCATTTCAAAGAAGTTACCACCACCAACAACCATTCGCAGTGCAGCATTTCAAAGCAACCACATTTCATTTTCAAACCTAATTAAGGGCACTCACAGTTGAGTAGACATGTGTGCAGTGTTATTCACAGCTCAGAGAGACGTGACCCTCTCGCTTCCTCCATCCTGCGGAGACTGCGTGAGGCGCAACACTTCCGGGTTTTATAGTCCCTCCCCCCTCCCACCAGCAGGGGCAGCAGAGAGAATGTCAACATTTTTAATACATTAATAACTCTTTTATTTTGCATCGATGGGAAAATCCTCTTGTCCTGCAGCGGAGGAGGACTCTGAGTATGGCCAAAAATCACAGCCGTAAGTGGCAGCATTTTTTCAAAAATCATGAAACAGAAAAACAGGAAGTGGTCAAGATCTTTTAGTAATATAGATGACGTTCACTCCAACTCGGGGTTGAGTGTTGTCATCTGCTTCATGATGTCCTGGTGCTGTGTTAGCCATTCGTCATGATGCATTTTCACTCATAGGTAAACTAGGCGGATGAGCAGTCCCCTCCTAGCAAGAGAGAAAGAACGCAATAAATAACAGAATTCAACATAAAATATAAACATCCACCACAGTGGAACCAGCACTTGCCGCTGTGGTGGAAGGCACAAAAGTTCAGTCAGCCTACCTCCTCCATTCACCCGTGGTTGCGGCCATGAGTCCTCCGCAGTCACCGCTACGGACGGCCGGATTTACAGGTCCTTCCGCTGGGCTGATCGAACTCCGACGTCGGGACAGATCGGAACGCTCCCGAATTGGCCGCTTCCTACTGGAGACCGTGGCTTCATGATGCCAAGACCACAGGCCCCGTGGTCGGAGTACTTCTGGCGTTCCTTGGCAAAGGATCGCAGGCAGCTCCGCGATGTTAAAGTCCGCACAGAGCCCACGGCTAGAAGCTACACAGACCGATCCCCACAATAGTAACGTCAGCAGGCCGCCCGCGATTGAAGCATCAACACTGGCGATCCCCGGCTAAGGGTCGCAGCCCCACGACATTAAGTACCATGCTGCTCCCGCTGCTGAAGCTCTGGGCTCTGGGTTGGTCTCCGGTCAGAAAGCCTGCACCAATCCAGTTGTTAGGCCGCGAGAAAATGCAAAGTGGAGAAAAGTTTCATCTCCGTCGAGGTAAGTGACTGGGAACGGTTTCCCCTAATCCCCTCCAGCACCCCCCACATAAGACACACCGGGAGACATATATTCAGACACGCTGAAAACAACAAAAAGTCCAAAGAAATACACGAGCTGCTGGCGAGCTGCCACACCGGCACCATCTTGGGGGAATATTGGCTTGGCCAAGTTAATTGGCTTGGTATAATATTAAAATTGTCCCTAGTATGTGTCGGATAATGTGAATATGTGGGGATGGCTGGCGGTGCGGACCTGATGTGCCAAAGGGCCAGTTTCCGTTCTGCATCTCTAAACAAAAAATGGCCTTAAAAGTATCCAAAGATTCTGTTTCCAATGTGTCGTCTAAGAAAGACGGTCCCAAATACTCATGGGCCTCTGACTTATTTTCAGCGTTTACATCAAGGGGCCAGTCATCGATACTCTATATATCAACAGACCATTGTCTGTTCAATTTGGCAGCAACACATCTTCCTCAATAACCATCAGTACGGGAGCACCTCAAGGCTTTGTGCTCACCCCCCTGCTATACTCACTCTATACTCACGAGGGGCGGCACGGTGGCGCAGAGAAGAGCTACTGTCTTACAGCGTCAAAGGCCCGGGTTCGATCCCGACTACATATCTGTACGGAGTTTATACGTTCTCCCGTAACCTGGTGGGTCTTCTCTGAGACCTTTGGTTTCCTCCCACACACCAAAGACGTACAGGTTTGTAAGTTAGAAACTGCTCTTCATTTTTTATTTCGGGTTATTTATAGTTGTAAAATCGTAATTTTGTGGGCAGTTTGGCGCATTCATAGTTAAGCAACCGTTAAGCCAAAATGCACGTCATATGGGTGCTTGAGTATGACAACATTAAGGACCTCTAGTTTGGTAATTACCTTAGAAGATGCTGCAGAAATGAAATGATGTGTAAATACCCTGCTCCATTAAAGTAGCCTCTCTCTGCTGTAGCTATAATGCAATCAGTCATCCGTTCATTATTTTATGAACAAGGATTATGAGCAAAGGTGAACCAGGCAAACATGTGTAGTAATTAAATTGGTCGAGATATAGAGACATGAGAAATTGTTCAAGTGACCGGGTGACATCCTAGAGTCGGAGTCATGCACGACGGCAACAGGCCCTTCGGCCCGACTTAGTTAGCAGTCTTGTCGTGCATGGCCCCTTGGGCAAGAGTGACCATAATATGGTTGAGTTCTTCATTAGGATGGAGAGTGACATTGTTAATTCAGAAACAAGAGTTCTGAACTTAAAGAAAGGTAACTTTGAGGGTATGAGATGTGAATTGGCCAAGATAGACTGGCAAGTGATTCTTAAAGGGTTATGAAAGAAAATTGGCAGGGAACATAAAAACGGACTGCAAATGTTTTTATAGATATGTGAAGAGAAAAAGGTTAGTTAAAACAAATGTAGGTCCCTTGCAATCAGAAACTGGTGAATTGATCATGGGGAACAAGGACATGGCAGACCAATTGAATAACTACTTTGGTTCTGTCTTCACTAAGGGAGACATAAATAATCTGCCGGAAATAGCAGGGAACCGGGGGTCAAATGAGATGGAGGAACTGAATGAAATCCAGGTTACCCGGGAAGTGGTGTTAGGTAAATTGAATGGATTGAAGGCCAATAAATCCCCAGGGCCAGATAGGCTGCATCCCGGAGTACTTAAGGAAGAAGCCACAGAAATAGTGGATGCATTAGTGATAATTTTTCAAAACTCTTTAGATTCAGGAGTAGTTCCTGAGGATTGGAGGGTAGCTAATGTAACCCCATTTTTTAAAAATGGAGGGAGAGAGAAAACGGGGAATTACAGACCAGTTAGTCTAACATCGGTAGTGGGAAAAATGCTAGAGTCAGTTATTAAAGATGGGATAGCAGCACATTTGGAAAGCGGTGAAATCATTGGATAAAGTCAGCATGGATTTATGAAAGGTAAATCATGTCTGACGAATCTGATAGAATTTTTCGAGGATGTAACTAGTAGAGGGATAAGGGAGAACCTGTGGATGTGTTGTATCTGGACTTTCACAAGGCTTTCAATAAGGTTCCACATTAAGAGATTAGCATTCAAACTTAAAGCACATGGTATTGGGGGTTCAGTGTTGATGTGGATAGAGAACTGGCTGGCAGACAGGAAGCAAAGAGTAGGATTAAACGGGTCATTTTCTGAATGGCAGGCAGTGACTAGTGGGGTACTGCAAGGCTCAGTGCTGGGACCCCAGCTATTTACAATATATTAATGATCAGGATGAGGGAATTGAATGCAACATCTCCAAGTTTGTGGATGACACTAAGCTGAGGGGTAGTGTTAGGTGTGAGGAGGATGTTAGGAGGCTGCAAGGTGACTTGGATAGGCTGGGTGAGTGGGCAAATGCATGGCAGATGCAGTATAATGTGGATAAATGTGAGGTTATCCACTTTGGCGGCAAAAACAGGAGGGTAGACTATTATCTGAACGGTGGCCGATTAGGAAAGGGGGAGATGCAACGAGACCTGGGTTTCATGGAGTACCAGTCATTGAAAGTAGGCATGCAGGTGCAACAGGCTGTGAAGAAAGCGACTGGTATGTTGGCATTCATAGCAATAGGATTTGAGTACAAGAGCAGGGAGGCTTTACTGCAGTTGTACAGGGTCTTGGCGAGGCCACACCTGGAGTATTGCGTAGAGTTTTGGTCTCCTATTCTGAGGAAAGACATTCGTGCCACAGAGGGAGTACAGAGAAGGTTCACCAGACTGATTCCTGAGATGGCAGGACTTCCATATGAAGAAAGACTGGATAGACTCGGCTTGTACTTGCTGGAATTTAGGAGATTGAGGGCGGATCTTATAGAGACTTACAAAATTCTTAAGGGGTTGGACAGGCTAGATGCAGGAAGATTGTTCCCGGTGTTGGTTAACTCCAGAACAAGGGGTCACAAGCGGTGCAGGCTCGAAGGGCCGAATGGCCTACTCGTGCACCTATTTTCTACGATTCTATGACTCGTTCATGCTGCCCCATCGAAGCAAATCCTCATTTACCCGTTTTTGGCCAATATCCCACCATGTATCTGCTAAGTGTCTTTTAAATGTGTTGGAGCAGTGCTGGAGGGCACCAACAGCCACCCTTGGCCATGCCAACCCCGTAACACTGCCAGGACTACAAACCCTCAAGGTCAGATCGACATCCCTTCACTTACAACTGGGACTTGACAATGGCGCCAATCTAGTGACTGTGTACACTGTCTCTGTGTACTACTGCTGTACACTGGTACTGTATCTGAGATGCTTATCTAATATGTATCTAAGTGCTTATGTATAGTGATACTTGCACTGAACTGTAATGAATTTCACTGTACCTTGGTACTTGTGACATATAAAGTACCATACTATATCATACCAAATTATGTTAGAGAATCAACGTCAATTACCTCTGTGAATGAGTGGAGTCATCTCCTCTGCCTGTGCCCTGACCATCAAAGGCTCACTGAGTCATGCACAGAAACCGACCCTTCGGCCCAACTCATACCTGCTGCCCATAATGCCCCATCTAAACTAGTCCCATTAGCCTGAGTTTGGCTTGACCCATATCCCTCTAAACTGTTCCCATCTGTGTACCTGTCCAAGTGTCTTTTAAATATTGTTAAAATAACTGCCTCAACTACCTCCTCTGGCAGCTTCTTCCACACACTCACCGCCCTCTGTGTGATAAGGTTAACCCTCAGGTTCTTATTAAATCTTGCCCCTCTCACAGAAAAAAGTCAAAACATGGTACAGTATAAAATTAGGGGTAAATGTGTCAATGTCAATGTCAAACACTGTATAATATATCGACTATGTATTCCATTTACCCACGTTGGTTTGTCAAGTCGACTCTAGTCAGAGAGTCATACAGCACTGTAAAATGGCGAATTTCTGTGGGAAGCGTGGAAGAGGGATAGGAGTGAATTTAGCATTGGAAATTTAGTTTAGTTTGGAGATACAGCGCGAAAACAGGCCCTTCGATCCACCAAATCCACACCGACTAGCGATCCCGAATTGGCCACTTCCTACGTGGCCAATTCGGCGCGGTGGCACAGCACTAGAGTTGCTAACTTACAGCGAATGCAGCGCCAGAGATCTGGGTTTGATCCCGACTATGGGTGCTGTCTGTACGGAGTTTGTACGTTCTCCCCGTGACCTGCATGTGTTTTCTCCAAGCAATTCAGTTTCCTCCAAAGATGTACAGGTTTGTAGGTTATAGAATCATAGAAAATAGGTGCAGGAGTAGGCCATTCGGCCCTTCGAGCCTACACCGCCATTCAATATGATCATGGCTGATCATCCAACTCGGTATCCTGTACCTGCCTTCTCTCCATACCCCCTGTTCCCTTTAGCCACAAGGGCCACATCTAACTCCCTCTTAAATATAGCCAATGTACTGGCCTCAACTACCTTCTGTGGCAGAGAATTCCACAGACTCACTCTCTGTGTGAAAAATGATCTTCTCATCTCTGTCCTAGAAGACTTCCCCCTTATCCTTAAACTGAATTGGCTTGGTAAATGGAAAAAACAAATTTGTTCCTAGTAGGTGCAGGTAGTGTTAATGTGCGGGAATCGCTGGTCAGTGCGGACCCGGTGGCCAAAGGGCCAATTTACCTACAAACCTGTACGTCTTTGGAGAGTGGAAGGGAACCAAAGATCTCGGAGAAAACCCACGCAGGTCATGGGGAGAACATATCAACTCCATACGGACAGCAGCCGTAGACAGGATCAAGCCCAGGTTTCCAGTGTCACAAGCACTATACTGTTGCAACTCTACCGCTGCGCCACCATGACGTCATATGTGTGCATGTTTGGAAATGCAGGAAGAATTTCTCACAAAGATTGTAAGTAGAATTTCCGTGCGATTTTGTGTTGTATCCTTTGGGGCCTTTCCCTTGTCAACATCCCAAAGTTAAAAGGGAGCTGGGAAGACCCACATGGAAGTGTAAATGTAATTGATTGATTCATTGTAATGGTTGACACAGCATTAAAACAGACCCTTCAGCCCATCGAATCCAAGCCGACCATCGATCATTAGTTCTACTTTATCCCGCTTTTACATCCACTCCCTAAACATTAGGGCCAATTTGCAGAGGCCAATTCAAAGTTCAAAGGTCAGTTTATTGTCATGTGTACCAATTAAGGTACATTGAAATTCGATGTACCACACAACCATACTAAAAGGACGCAACATGTCACAAAACTACATAAAAGTTGACATAAACATCCACCACAGCAGATTCCACATTCCTCACTGCGATGGAAGGCAATAAAGTCAAATCTCCTTCCCTCTTGAACCACAAATCCGCATGTCACATTAAAATAGGTCAGATGGGATCATGTTAAGGAACTTAACATTGACATCTATTGGAGGGGCAATAAGATGTGCAGGGCCCAACTTGAAGTTGACCCAAACTTGATGGTTATTTGAACTAAGAAGACAATAGAAATAGACTTCAAAGAGATAGGAACAGGGTGATGGGATGGGAAGATGGAATGGTGCGGCACGGTGGTGCAGCGGTAGAGTTGCTGCCTTACAGCACCAGAGACCCCGGTTCATTGCTAACTAGGGTGCTGTCTGTACAGAGTTTTTACGTTCTCCCCGTGACCTGCGTGGGTTTTCTCCGGGTGCTCAGGTTTGCTCCCACACTCCAAAGACGTACAGGTTTGTAGGTTAATTGGCTTCAGTTAATTTTTTAAATGTTCCCTAATATGTGTGTAGGAGAGAGCTGGTATACGGGGATTGCTGATCGGTACAGACTTGGTGGACCGAAGGGCCTGTGTTTTCATAAGGTCACAAGTGATAGGAGCAGAATTCACCCATCGAGTCCTCTCCAACATTCAATCATGGCTGATCTCTGCCTCCTGATCACATTTTCCCGCCATCTCCCCATAACCCTTGACATCCGTTCTAATCAAGAATTTGTCTATCTCTGCCTTAAAAATATCCCACCCTTTGTAGGCAATGAGTTCCATTAGCCTGAGTTTGGCTTGACCGATATCCCTCTAAACCGTTCCTTGCTCAGCCTATCCCTATAGCTCATGCCCTCGAGTCCTGGCAACATTCTCGAAAAATTTCTCTACACCCTTTCCAGCTTAACAACATCTTTCCTATGACTTGTGACAATGAATTTACAGAAAGGATGCTGAGATTTAGCTCGTAGGGCTAACAGAATCAAGGGATATGGGGAAAATCAGGAACGGGGTATTGATTCTGGATGATCAGCCATGATCATATTGAATGGTGGTGCTGGCTCAGAGGGCTGAATGGCCTACTCCTGCATCTGTTTTCTCTGTTTCTTAGTTTCTCTGTTTCTATAAGGAGAGGTTTGACAGATTTGGATTATTTTCTCTGAAATGCCAAGGGTTAAGGGGTGACCTGATGTAAATATATAACATTATCAGAGGCAAAGATAGGGGAGACAATTAGAACCTTTTTCAAAGGGTGGAAATATCAAAAACATAGCTTTGAGGTGAAAAAGATGAAGTTTGAAGGAGATGTGCAGGACAAGTTTTTTATCACTAAGGGTGGCAGGTGCCTGAGAGGGTGGAATCAGATACAATACTTGCATTTAAGAGGCTTTTAGACAGGCAAATGGGTATGCAGGGAATGGGTGGAATAGATCATGTGCAGGCAGATAAGATTAGTTTAAGAAGATAGATACAAACTACTGGAGTAACTCAGCGGGACAGACAGCATCCCTGGATAGAAGGAACGGGTGATGTTTTGGGTCGGGACCCTTCTTCAGACTGAGAGTCAGGGGAGAGGGAGACACAGAGATATGGAAAGGTAAGATGTGAAAATGAGACATCAAAGCGGACAAAGTTCAAGGACAGCAGAAGAGATTGTTCGCTAGGGGAAGGTGACAACAAACCATACAAAGGTAAAATATAGTACAGGTGTCAGGCGTTATGGGGAGAAGGCAGGAGAATGTGGTTAAGGGGGAGAGATAGATCAGCCATGATTGAATGGCAGAGTAGACTTGACAGACCGAATAACCTATTTCTGCTCCTGGAATTTGTGACCTTAAAATTTAGGTCTGTTACCGTGCTGCATCTCTAAACTAAACTAAACTGATAGAGGGCAAATAATATTTATGTCATTAAAACACCAGACAAAGCATTTCCAATGAAAAAGGGTCTAATCACACAGCCTGGACATTAGATTTCATCATGGATCTCAATTTCCTAACCACTAACATTCTAGGAGTGGTTACCTCTGACCAGACATTCAGGTCAACCTGCCAACCTGCAGGTGGGACTAGTGTAGATGGGACATGTTGGTCGGTGTGGGCAAGAAGGGCTGAAGGGCCACATATCACATTGTATCACTCTATAACTTCCCGGACTTTCAAATATATCACAAATTCTTCATTGTCACAGGGAGCAAATCATGGAACTCTTTCCCCAAAAGCAGATTGGAAATGAGTTCATCAGAAGAATGACAACTGTTTGCCAGGTTTTGTCCCATCTGCTAATTCAGCATCTGCAGTGCCTTCTTTAAAATAAAAGGCTATTCAGCACGTTCCTCATATTGGTATTGGTTTATTCTAGTTATATATCATGAGATACAGTGAAAAAATGTTTTGCAAAAGATACGTGTAAAATCTTCAATTCCTTTGGGAGGTTCAGGAACAGCTTCTTCCCTACAGCTATCAGGCTATTAAACAGTACAGCCTCAAATAAGCTCTGAACTACATAGACTTTGGGGCATTGGTTTTGTTTTTTGTTTTTGCTCTGTGTGTGTGTGTGTGTGTGTGTGTGTGTGTGTGTGTGTGTGTGTGTGTGTGTGTGTGTGTGTGTGTGTGTGTGTGTGTGTGTGTGTGTGTGTGTGTGTGTGTGTGTGTGTGTGTGTGTGTGTGTGATATATACACCCATATATAGATTTATACACACACACATATATATACACACATATATATGTGAGTGTATATATATGTGTATAAATATATATTTGTGTATATATATATATATATGTATATGTATATATATATATATATATAGGTGTATACATATAATATATACAGTGGCTTGCAAAAGTTTTCATACCCCTTGAACTATTCCACATTTTGTCACGTTACAACCACAAACGTAAATGTATTTTATTGGGATTTTATGTGATAGACCAACACAAAGTGGCGCATAATTGTGAAGTGGAAGGAAAATGATACATGGTTTTCAAATGTTTTTACAAATAAAAAACTGAAAAGTGCGGCTTACAAAAGTATTCAGCCCCCTTTACTCTGATACCCCTAAATAAAATCTAGTGCAACCAATTGCAACCAATTGCCTTCAGAACTCACCTAATTAATAAATAGAGTCCACTTGTGTGTAATCCAATCTCAGTATAAATACAGCTGTTCTGTGAAGGCCTCAGAGGTTTGTTAGAGAACATTAGTGAACAAACAGCATCACGAAGCCCAAGGAACACACCAGACAGGTCAGGGATAAAGTTGTGGAGAAGTTTAAAGCAGGGTTAGGTTATAAAAAAAATCCCAAGCTTTGAACATCACACGGAGCACTGTTCAATCCATCATCTGAAAATGGAAAGAGCATGGCACAACTGCAAACCTACCAAGACATGGCCGTCCACCTAAATTGACAGGACGGGCAAGGAGAGCATTGATCAGAGAAGCAGCCAAGCGGCCCATAGTAACTCTGGAGCAGCAGCAGAGATCCACAGCTCAGGTGGGAGAATCGGTCCACAGGACAAATAGTAATACACTCCACAAATCGGGCCTTTATGGCAGAGTGGCAAGAAGAAAGTCATTGTAGAAACAAAGCCATAAGAAGTCCCATTTGCAGTTTGCCACAAGCCATGTGGGGGGACACAGCAAACATGTGGAGGAAGGTGCTCTGGTCTGATGAGACCAAAATTGAAGTTTTTGGCCTAAATGCAAAATGCTATGTGTGGCGGAAAACTAACACTGCACATCACCCTGAACACACCATCCCCACAGTGAAACATGGTGGTGGCAGCATCATGCTGTGGTGATGCTTTTCTTCAACAGGGACAGGGAAGCTGGTCAGAGTTGATGGGAAGATGGATGGAGCCAAATACAGGGCAATATTGGAAGAAAACCTGTTAGAGTCCGCAAAAGACTTGAGACTGGGGCGGAGGTTCACCTTCCAGCAGGACAACGACCCTAAACATACAGCCAGAGCTACAATGGAATGGTTTAGATCAAAACATATTCATGTGTTAGAATGGCACAGTCAAAGTCCAGGCCTAAATCCAATTGAGAATCTCTGGCAAGACTTGAAAATTGCTGTTCACAGACGCTCTCCATCCAATCTGACTGAGCTTGAGCTATTTTGCAAAGAAGAATGGGCAAAAATTTCAGTCTCTAGATGTGCAAAGCTGGTAGAGACATACCCCTAAAGACTTGCAGCTGTAATTGCAGCGAAAAGTGGTTCTACAAAGTATTGACTCAGGGGGGGCTGAATACTTTTGCATGCCACACTTTTCAGTTTTTTATTTGTAATAAAATTTGAAAACCATGTATCATTTTCCTTCCACTTCACAATTATGCACCACTTTGTGTTGGTCTATCACATAAAACCCCAATAAAATACATTTATGTTTATGGTTGTAACGTGGCAAAAAAAATATATATATATATGTGTGTTTGTATATGTGTGTATATGTGGAAACAGGCCCTTCGACCCAACTTGTTCACACCGACCAACATGTCCCAACTACACTAGTCCCACTTGCCTGCGCTTGGTGCATATCCCTCCAAACCTGTCCTATCCATGTACCTGTCTAACTGTTTCTTAAATTATGGGATAGTCCCAGCCTCACCTACAGCCTCTGGCATACACCATACACCCATAAATACAGAGACAATAGGTGCAGGAGTAGGCCATTCGGTCCTTCGAGCCAGCACGGCCATTCAATATGAGCATGGCAGATCATCCACAATCAGTACCCTGTTGCTGCCTTCTCCCCATACCCCTTGATTCTGCTAGCCCAAAGAGCTCTATCTAACGGTCTTTTGAATGCATTCAGTGAATTGGCCTCCATTGCCTTCTGAGGCAGAGAATTCCACACACTCACAACTCTCTGTGTGAAAATGTTTTTCCTCATCTCAGTTCTAAATGGCCTACCTCTTATTTTAAACTGTGGCCCCTGGTTTTGGACTCCCCCAACATCGGGAACATGTTTCCTACATCTAGTGTGTCCAATCCCTTTATAATATTATATGTTTCTATGATCCTTTCTCATTCTTCTAAATTCCAGTGAATACAAGCCCAGTATATCATCATATGACAGTCCCGTCACCACAGGAATTAACCTTGTGAACCTATGCTGCACTCCCGCAATAGCAAGAATGTCCATCCTCAAATTAGGAGACCTGAACTGCACTCAATACTCCAGGTGTGGTCTCACCAGGGCCCTGTACAATGGCAGAAGGACCTCTTTGCTCCTATACTCAACTCCTCTTGTTATGAAGGCCAACATGCCATTCGTTTTCTTCACTGCCTTTTGATTACTTTCAGTGAATGATGTACAAGGACAACCAGGTTTCGTTGTACTTACTCTTTTCCTAATCTGACACCATTCAGATAATAATCTGCCTTCCCATTCTTCCACCAAAGTAGATAACCTCACATTTATCCACGTTATACTGCATCTGCCATGCATCTGCCCACTCACCCAACCTGCATCTTCATACCATCCTCCTCACAGTTCACACTGCCACCCAGCTTTGTGTCATCTGCAAATTTGCTAATGTTACTTTTAATTCTTTCATCTAAATCATTAATGTATATTGTAAATAGCTGCAGTGCCAGCACTGAGCCTTGCGGCACCCCACTAGTTACTGCCTGCCATTCTGAAAGGGACCCGTTAATCCCTACTCTTTGCTTCCTGTCTGCCAACCAATTTTCTATTAATGTCAATACCCTACCCCCAATCCTATGTGCTCAAATTTTGCCCACTAATCTCCTGTTTGGGGCCTTATCAAAAGCTTTTTGACACTGCATCCACTGGCTCTCCATTGTCCATTTTACTTGTTACATCCTCAACAAATTCCAGAATATTTGTCAAGCATGATTTACCCATCGTAAATCCACACTGACTTGGACCGTTCCTGTTACTGCTATCCAAATGTGCCACTATTGCATTTTTAATAAGAGACTCCAGCTTCTTCCCCACCACTGTCTACAATTTCCTGTTTTCTCTCTCCCTCCTTTCTTGAAAAGTAGGATAAGATTAGCTACCCTCCAATCCCCAGGAACTGATCCGGAATCTATAGAACATTGGAAAATGGTCACCAATGCAACCACGATTTCTGGAGCCGCCTCCTCGAGTACCATAGGATGCAGACCCTGGGGATTTATCAGCCTTCAGTCCCATCAGTCTATCCAACACAATTTCCTGCCTAATGTGAATTTCCTTCAGTTCCTCCGTCATCGGATCCTCTGGCCACTAGCACATCTGGGAAATTGTTTGCGTCCTCCTTTGTGAAGACAGAACCAAAGCACCTGTTCATCTCATCTGCCATTTCCTTGTTCCCCATAATAAATCCACCTGTTTCTGTCTTCAAGGGACCCACATTTGTCTTAACTATTTTTTTTCTCTTCACATAACTAAAGAAGCTCTTACTATCCTGCTTTATATTCTTGGCTAGCTTACCTTCATACCTCATCTTTTCTCCCTGTATTGCCTTTTTAGTTATCTTCTGTTGCTCTTTAAAAGTTACCCAATCCTCTGGCTTCCCGTTCATCTTTGCTATGTCCCATCGCCCGTTGTGTGTAAAACTGTAAGTAAGAATTTCATATTTCTATCTGGGCCATATAAGAATAAAACACTCTTGACTCTTGAGATTGAACCAGAAACACACGAGATGAAGATTGCACCAGACACATTTGGTATCACACAAGGCCGAAGCTGCCTTGTTTAAAGATACTTTACAGAAACTGCGAGATTACTTAAATCCAAAGCTATTAGAATTGGATGTGGGTTTAACTACATGTTAGAGATAAGAAGCCAGAGGCAGAATGAACAATTAGTCAGGACATTGTTTCGTGGAAGGATTTATCCCAGCATTGCCTTTTTAGATTGTATCGGACACAATAAGTTTGTGTGCGGTTACATGGAACATGAAAGAAGATAGACACAAAATGCTGCAGTAACTCAGCAGGTCAGGTAGCAGCTCTGGAGAAAAGGGATAGGCGTCACTTTGGGTCGAGACCATTCTTCAGATTGAGAGCCAGGGGAAAGGGAAACAAGATATAGACTGATATAGAGAGATATAGAACAAATTAATGAATGAATGTAAAATGAAGCGCTGATCAAGGAAAGCTGGAGCCACAGTGGTCCATTATTGGCTGTGGGCTTGGTCAAAACAAGTTATGCAAACAGTGAAACTCAACTGGATGATGGTGAAACTAGTACAGCAACTAGGGTGGGGGAGGGACTGAGCGAGATGGGATGCAAGGGTTACTTCATAACTTCATAAGTGATAGGAGCAGAATTAGGCCATCAAGTCGACTCCACCATTCAATCATGGCCGTTCTTTCTCTCCCTCCTAAACCCAGTCTCCTGCCTTCTCCCCATAATGCCCCTGTCCCACTTAGGAAACCTGAACGGAAACCTCTGGTGACCTTGCCCACGACCCATGAGGTTGCCGGAGGTTTTGGTCACTCTCCCTAATGGTCAAAAGTGGTTTCCGCGTGGTCGAGGCTTCTTCTAGGTTGCTTCGATTGTTTCAACAAAATCAAAACAGGCCTCACCTAAAAATAGGTTGCCATTGGGTCGGAGCCAGTGGAGTGGGCTCGCTATTTACTTACAGGCAGTCGAAGGCCATCTCCTTCGCTGTCCGGCCATTTTGGAGTTTTCAGGATCTTTCTCTCCCCTCCCCCCCTCCCTCTCCTCCTCCCCCCCCTCTCCTCCCCCCCTCTCCTCCTCGCCCCCCCCCTCTCCTCCTCTCCCCCCCCCCTCCTCCTCTCTCCCCCCCTTCTCTCTCCCCCCCTTCTCTCTCCCCCCCCTTCTCTCTCCCCCCCCTTCTCTCTCCCCCCCCTTCTCTCTCCCCCCCTTCTCTCTCTCCCCCCCTTCTCTCCCCCCCCCCTTCTCTCCCCCCCCCCCTTCTCTCCCTCCCCCCCCCCCCTTCTCTCCCTCCCCCCCCGGCCTCTCTAAAGGACTTATTATGCTCTGTGGCAGCCGTTTACCTTCTTCTTCATCGCGCAGACAGCGCTCCTCCGCTCCCCATGGCCCCCACCTTTGCGACGTGTTTGTGTGTGTGCGATCTGTAGCTGCAGCTCACGCTTCGGTCGAGGTAGCTCAAGCCTTTCCAGGCGAGTGACCAAAACCTCCGGTGACCTCATGGAAACCTTGGGTCAACGGGCAAGGTCACCAGAGGTTTCCATTCAGGTTTCCTAAGTGGGACAGGGGCATAACTCTTGACACTTATACTAATCAAGAATCTATCAATTTACCACCGTAAAGCCGCGGTCTCCGGTAGGAAGCGGTCGATTCGGGAGCTCCATGCCACGGAATGTTTCGATCCATCCCGACCCCTAAGTTTCGATCATCCCGACGTGAGGGCTTGAACATCGGACCGTCGGCAGCGGCAAGTGCAGAGGGTTCAACAGCGTCGACCACAGGTAAACAAAGGAGGAAGATGACTGAACTTTATTGCCTTCCATCACAGTGAGGAATGTTGATTCCACTGTGGTGGATTTTCTTGTTAAACTTCATTTTATGTAACTTTGTGGCTTGTTGCTTTTCACTTAGTATGGCTGTATGGCAACTCAAATATGACTGTACATTAATTAGTGCATGTGACAATAAACACAATCGTGAACTTAAACTTGAAAAATAAGGAGGACATTTTTCTTTAGTCGGAGGGTGGTGGGTCTGTGGAATTCTTTGCATTAGTTGGGCACCGTATCTGAGGAAGGATGCGCTGGCTCTAGAGAAGGTCCAGAGTAGGTTTACATGAATGATCCAAGGAATGAGTGAGATAACATATGAGTTTTTGACGACGCTGGGCCTATATTCACTCGAATTTAGAAGAATGAGGGGGGGCTTCAATTGAAAAAATACAGAATAGTGAAAGGCTTGGATAGATTGGATGTGGAGAGGATCTTGCCACCAATCAGAGTCTAGAACTAGACGTCATAGCCTCAGAATTAGACTTCTTTTAGGAAGGAGATGAGGAGGAATGTCTTTAGTCAGAAGGTTGAATTGAATTGAATTGAATGCCTTTATTGTCATTCAGACCTTTCGGTCTGAACGAAATTTCGTGCCTGCAGTCATACATATATAAAAATAACAATACCATACAATAAACACAAAATTAACATCCACCACAGTGAGTTCACGAAACACCTCCTCACTGTGGTGGAAGGCAAAAGTCTTAGGGTCTCTCTTTTCTCCCCTCCTTATTCTCCCTCTGCGCTGAGGGATCCAGGCCGCCGCCACCGCTGACGCCGGAACACCGCCACAGGGCCCGCCTCCGGAACGTCGCTGGAGCACCGCAGCTCCCGAAAGCCAGGCCGCCGCTGGAGCACCGCAGCTCAGAGGGAGCCAGGCCGCCGCTGGAGCACCGCAGCTGTCGAAAACCAGGTCGCCGCCGGAAGCCAGGTCGCCGCTGAAGCTGTGAAGGCCGTCCCGCCGCCGCTGGAAGGCCGTCACCAAGGCCTCAGCACAGACGGAGACGGGGACACGAGAGGAAAAGTCGCATCCCCCCAAAGAGAGAGGGACACACACACGCACGCAAAAATAAACACCAAAAACAGGGACGAGGACAAAAATAAGCCGCAGTGTGGAGAATTCTTTGCCATTCTTCGGCTGTGAAGGGAAAAATCAGTGGATATATTTAAGGCAGGAGAGTGGGGTTAGGAGGGAGAGATAAATCAGCCATGATTTGAATGGTGGAGTAAAGTTGATTTAATTTGATTTTATTATTTGTCATTGGAACCTCAGAGGCTCGAACGAAACTCCGTTTCTACATGCCATACACAATTCATAAAAAAAACACAGACAATTCAATTCACACAAACATCCATCACAGTGAATCTCCTCCTCACTGTGATGGAAGGCAAAGTCTTCTCTCTCCCCCGCACCATTTCTCCCCCAGGTCCCGAGGTCCAAGCTGCAGGCGGGCGGTGTTAAATCCCATGGCCTTTGAGGTAGCGCCGGGCGATGTACGGTCCCGCTCTAGGCCCAAAGGTCACAGTTGGAGCCCCCGGCGGGCGCTGGAATGTCCCGCGGCCATGAAAGCCACGCCGGGCGATGTACGGCCCCGCTCCGGGTCGCTCCAACCCCGCGACATGGGCTGGAGACGCTGTGTTGCGGGAGCTCCGGAGAGCGGTCTCTCACCCGGACCCGCGAGCTCCCGATAGTCCACTGGTCTGCAGCTGGAGCTGGAGCTCAGGGGTCGAGCCGCAGCGGCGAGCCACCACCGCTCCCCACGCTCGAGGCCAGCCAGCCCCATGACGGTGAGTCCGCAGCTCCGTGACCGGAGCCCCCAGGTCGTCCCGGTTGGAGGCCGCTCCACGGTGCTAGGCCCCAATGACAACGGAGACCCGACAGGGAAAAAGTCGGGTCTCCCGTGCAGGGAAGAGATTAAAAGTTTCCCCCTCTTCCCCCCCCCACCCCCCCACATATACACAGTTACAAACAATACAAAAAAAACACGAACAACTACATTTAACTAGACAAAAAATTTAAAAAAAGACAGACAGGCTGTAGGGGCCGCTGCAACGTGAGTCACGCCCGCCCACAAGAGTAAACTTGGTGTGCCAAATGGCCAAATTCTCCTCCTGTCACTCATGATCTTATGGCCAGTGATCTTATGATAGTTCAGTCACTTGCTATCGAACATTTGTGGTGTTATGAATAGCGAGGATGATTGTTTAAGACCACAGCAGAATACCAATCGGATGGAAATTTGGGTGAAGCGTTTGCAGAAGGAATTTAATCTCAAGTGCAAGGTGATGCTTTTTGGAAGTCAAAGAAGAATAGAACATACACAGTAAATAGTAGCGTGTTAAATAATGTTGATAAACAGAGAGACTTTGGGGTCGGAGTCCATAGTTCCCGGCAAGTGGCAACACACACCAATGATGAATGAATTAATAAGTTTACGGGTCAAGCATTCACATACAAGGAATTTGCCTTGGTGCTCCACCCACAAGTGACAACATGGCTTACAGTGACAGTTAGGAATGCCACATAAAACATTAAACATTAATAGTAAAACATTATTGATTAAACATGAATTAAATAAAATACCAGAGCAAAAGTGGGCTACAGATTTTTGGTTATTGAATACAGCTACTACTCGTGGGAAAAACAAAAATCTGTTTTTATGTCTGGCTGTGGAAGCTTTCATAATCCGGAATCGCCTTCCAGAGGGAAGTGATTCAAAGAGTTTGTTTGCTAGGGTGAGAGGGGTCAGAGATGATCTTGCCCGCTCGCTTCCTGGCCCTTGCAGTGTACAGTTCATCAATGGAGGGAAGGTTGCAGCCAATAACCTTCTCAGCTGATCGGACAATTCGCTGCAGCCTCCGGATGTTGTGCTTGGTGGCTGAGCCAAACCAACTCAGAGTGGTGATAAGGGCATTTGGCATGGTCATGCACCAAGAGAAAACCCATGTGATCACAGGGAGAATGTTCAACACAGACAGCACCTTTGGTCAGGATCAAACTCGGATCTCTGGTACTGTAAGGCAGCAACTATACCACTGCCCCACTGTGCCTGCTCCTCTGGACTTAATGTAGGCAATTGGGATGAGCGTTGTTGGGTAAAAGGCTCAGCATGAGTGTAGTGGTCTGAAGGGCTTATCTCAGTACATTACAACTCTATTGCTTTGTAGCTCTTGGGTGTATTGCAATATCCATCACTTGTCACAGACTTACCAGCAAAAAGGAACTTTATGTTCAGTTGTAAAAGGACATGTATCAGCAACTCACTGATCCAGGACTAAGACAAGCAACAAAACCAATTTCAGTAGCAATTCAAATTGACAGCAGAATGGAGGATATCATAGTTTGGAAGTTCATTCAGACAATGAGGATCTGGGGTTGTGACGTATCTGTGTTGTTAGCAGCAGCAGCAACGGCAAACAGATAGACTTTCAGGTATAGGTGTTGATTGGCAACAACTACAATGACATGTGAATAGACACTGCAACAGATTGTTTGAGAATGCGTCAATAACACTATCTCACTGAAGCAAGTTCAGCCAGACATATCAATATAAGGAATGGGTGATGTTTTTGGTCGAGACCCTCATCAGAACAGTCTGAAGGAGGGTCTCAACCCGAAACGTCAGTCTGAAGAAGGGTCTTGACCCAAAATGTCACCCATTCCTCCTCCCCAGAGATGCTGCCTGTCCCGCTGAGTTACTCCAGCTTTTTGTGTCTATCTTCGGTGTAAACCAGCATCTGCAGTTCCTTCCTACACATATTAATCCTAGGCATCATTAAAATGAAAAACTATTCTAATGACCCTTCAAAGGCATTAGGTTAAAGCGAGAGTGTACAGCACAATGCAGTGACAGTGTGTGCAGCGACCTATTGTTGTGAAGCTAGACTGGATGAATTCAGAGACACGAGGCCTTGAGGATTAGTGTAGGAAGGAACTGCAGATGCTGGTTTACACTGAAGATAGATGCAAAATGCTGGAGTAACTGAGCGAGACAGGCAGCACCTCTGGAGAGAAGGAGTGGGTGATGTTTCGGGTTTGATGAAGGATCTCTACCTGAACCCACTCATTCTCTCCGGAGAAGCTGCCTGTCCCGCTGAGTTACTCCAGCATTTTGCATCTACCGTCAGGACTTGAAGATTAGTTTAATTTTAGTTTAGTTTAGAGCCATTGCACGGAAACAGGCCCTTCGGCCTACCGTGTCCACACTGACCATTGATCACCCCTTCATGCTAGTTCTATGTTATCCTCTATCACTGCGCTACTGTGCCGTTGCTTTCTCTATGGTGAAAAATTAAATGCGATCAATGAAGACGTTCCAGGAACAACAACTGAAGCAGAAGACAAGGTCAAGTAAGATCTAATGTTGAAAGGAAGCTATGAACAGATGTTGAATGGATGGGCAGAATCTGACCAGTGTACAGACTAGTACAGACAGAATCTGACCAGTAGATGACACAATGGCGCAGTGGTAGAGTTGCTGCCTTACAGCTCCAGAGACCCGGGTTCAATCCTGACAATGGGTGCTGTCTGTACGGAGTTTGTATGTTCTCCCCATGACTGGTGGGTTTTTTTTCCTAGATCTTTGGGTTCCTCCCTGCAAAGACGTACAGGTTTGTAGCTTAATTAGCTTGGTATAAATGTAAAATTGTCACTACCGAGTGTGTGTAGGACGAGTGCTGGTATGTGGGGATCGCTGGTCGGCGCAGACTTGGTGGGCATAATGGGCCTGTTTCTGCACTGTATCGCTAAACTAAACTAAGCTAATGATGAGAAAGTGCAAAAACTCCACAATCATTGCAATGGTTGCAATGCAAGCACGACAGCATCACGTGCAGTCATAGAGTGTCAATACCGACCTTCTTCAAGAGAAGGTTTTAGCTGAATTTCATGCTGAGTAGACAGGAAGCATCAGTTCGTAAGCAATCGCAAGAAGCTTTGTTTACTGACCATGTTTGGAGAAGTGATCTCGCATCATTGGTAATCAAATACAGCTTTGGTGAGGTTGTCAGAACAAGCCTCCAGAAGGTCATTTGGAATCGTGATATTGACCTATTCAAAGATCACTGGTAAGACCTCTGAGAAAGAGAGAATGACACTTTCCGAGGAATGATCGATTATCACTTAAAGTGGATTAGGTGAAATAAAGGTTCATGTAGCACCATTGAACAAATTATTGACAAGCTTATCTTTGTATTTGCATAGAACACGGAGTGCTGGTGTAACTCAGCGGCTTAGGTAGCAGCTTTGGAGGACATAGATAGCAATGTTATCCAATCTTCAGACCCAGTCTGGGTTCTTCTGAAGAAGGGTCCCCACCCAAAACATCGCATAGAAACATAGAAACATGGAAAAATAGGTGCAGGAGTTGGCCATTTGCCCCTTTGAGCCTGCTCCGCCATTCAATATGATCATGGCTGATCATCTAAAATCAGTTCCCCGTTCCTGCTTTTTCCCCATATTGATTCCGTTAGCAATAAGAGCTAAATCTAATTCTCTCTTGAATGGATCCAATTAATTGGCCTCCACTGCCTTCTGTGGCAGAAAATTCCATAGATTCACAACTCTCTGGGTGGAAAAGTTATTTCTCATCTCAGTCCTAAATGGCCTATCCTTTATTCTTAAACTGTAACCCCTGGTTCTGGACTCCCCCAACATGGGGAACATGTTTCCTTTTCCTGCCTCAACTACCTCCTCCGGCAGCTTGTTTCATCCACTCACTGCCCTTTGTGTGAAAAAGTCACATCTAGCCTGTCCTATCCTTTAAGAATGTTATATGTTTGCTGTGATGATATTTCAGTTTCAGTCACAGAGGCCGACATCAGGAAATCCTTCAGAGGGGTGAACCCTCGAAAAGTGCCTGCACCTGATGGTATACCTGGTCATGTTCTAAAAAGCCTGTGCGGACCAACTGGCTGGAGTTTTTACGGACATTTTTCAACTTGTCACTTCTGAGGTTTGAGGTTCCCAACTGCTTCAAAAGGGCATCAATAATACCGGTGTCCAAGAAGACCAAGGTGACATGCCTCGTCAGTGGCACTAACGCCTGTGGTGATGAAGTGCTTTGAGAGGTTGATCATGGCGCAAATCAACTCCTACCTCGACAAAAACCTGGACCCACTGCAATTCGCTTGCCGCCACAACAGATCAACAGTGGATGCGATCTCGCTGGCCCTCCACTCCGCTCTGGACCACTTGGACAACAAAAACTCATATGTCAGGCTGTTATTCATTGATTACAGCTCGGCATTTAACACAATCATCCCCTCCAAGCTGGTTACCAAACTTGCAGAACTGGGTCTCTCCGCATCCCTCATGAATTGGATCCTCGACTTCCTTTCACAGACCACAGTCTGTTCGTATTGGTGGAAATGTGTCAGACTTGATAACAATCAGCACGGGAGCACCCCAAGGCTGCATGCTCAGTACCCTGCTGTACTCACTCTACTTCATAGCCGGTCATAGTGCAAACTCCATCATCAAGTTCGCTGACGACACCACTGTTGTGGGACGTATCACTGATGGGGATGAGTCAGAATATAGAAGAGAGATTGAGCGACTGTCCATATGGTGCCAGCACAATAACCTGGCTCTCAACACCAGCAAAACCAAGGAACTGATTGTGGACTTTGTAAGGAGTAGGATGGGGACCTACAGTCCCGTTTATATCAATGGGTCGATGGTTGAAAGGGTCAACAGTTTCAAATTCCTGGGTGTGCACATCTCTGAAGATCTTTCCAGGTCCGAGAACACAGATGCAATTATTAAGAAAGCTCATCAGCGCCTCTACTTCCTGAAAAGATTACGGAGAGTCGGTTTGTCAAGGAGGACTCTCTCCAACTTCTACAGGTGCACAGTAGAGAACATGCTGACAGGTTGCGCCCTGGAGAGGAAAAGACTACAAAAAGTAGTAAACACTGCCCAGTCCATCATCGGCTCTGACCTCCCTTCCATTGAGGGGATCTATCGCAGCCGCTACCTCAAAAAGGCTGGCAGCATCATCAAGGACCCACACCATCCTGGCTATACACTCATCTCCCTGCTACCTTCAGGTAGAAGGTACAGGAGCCTGAAGACCAGGTTCAGGAATAGCAACTTCCCCACAGCCATCAGGCTATTAAACTTGGCTCGGTCAAAACTCTGAACATTAATACCCCTTTATCTGTTATTTGCACTTTATCAATTATCTGTTTATTTATTCATGTGTGTAGATGGGACTAGGGGAAAATAAATGGTCGGCATGGACTGGAAGGGCCGAGAGGGCCTGTTTCTGTGCTGTAATTGTTATATGGTTATCTATATTTATATAATGGTATATGGACACACTGATCTGTTTTGTAGTCAATGCCTACTATGTTCTGTTGTGCTAAGCAAATAAAGAATTTCATTGTCCTGTCAGGGACACATGACAATAAACTCTTTTGACTTTTGACTCTGACTATGTTTCTATAAGATATCCTCTCATCCTTCTAAATTCCAGTGAATCCAAGCCCAGTCGACCCATTACAGGTCACCTGTCCATGACCTCCAGAGATGCTGCCTGACCTGCTGAGCCACTCCAGAGCTTTGTGTTTTTTTGCTCAAGATTACAACATCTGCGGTTCCTTGTGCCTACTTTAGAATAGTATACCTGAACTATTTATTTCAGACAATTGTCCCTTCCCGCTAAACAGTTCTATTCACTAACTTTGTGAAATAAAATACCATTAAGTGTACTCTACTTCCGTCATTTTCATGGATAAACTGAAAGGTTAGTCAAGGTCATGAAGGAATTTCTAAAGAACCAAATGTTGAAGGGATAAGACATTTCATGCATCATCATTTTCATTGCCAGCCTATGGATATCTAGAACTATCAACTAGTATTCCTCCCACCTTTTTCCTCTGAAGACTACATGAAAGGCCTGGAGACAGTGGATGTGGAGAGGATGTTTCCACTAGTGGGAGAGTCTAGGTCCAGAGGTCATAGCCTCAGATTAAAAGGACGTTCCTTTAGAAAGGAGATAAAGAGGAATTTCTCCAGTCAGAGGCTGGTGAATCATTGCCACAGAATGCAGTGGAGGCCAAGTCAATGGATATTTTTAACGCAGAGATGGACAGATTTTTGTTTAGTAAATGTGTCAGCGGATATGGGGAGAAGGCAGGAGAAATGGGATGGAGAGGGAAAGATAGGTCGGACATGATCGGATGGCAGAGTAGACTTGATGGGCTGAATGGCCTAGTTCTGCTCCTATAACATTAACATTCTATTTTAGCATGGAAGAACGCTGGAAGAGAGGAGAGGCAGGGCAAAACATATCAGGCAATAGCTGGATAGTGGAGAGGCGTTTTTGACAGGCAAATGGTTGGAACAAAGGCCAGAGATTGAAACAAAATGTGCCTATCAATATTTCATCACTTGTGTCCTGTTGAGTGTCCTGTGTCCTACGTCTTCGGTTTATGATGGTGGAAGTCTGGTCTGTGTGATGGAATTTTTTAATATTTTAATTTTTGCATTTCTTTTGCTGGGGTGAGACTCATCTCGTTTAAAAATAAAGTGTTGAAATTGTTGCGCCACAATCAGGTGGATGCATAGAGTCTCTTACCCAGAGTAGGGGAATCGAGGACAAAAGGACTTAGGTTCATGGTGAGGGGGAAAGATTTGGTAGGAATCTGAAGGGTAACTTTTTTCACACAAAGGGTGGTGGGTGTATGGAACAAGCTGCCAGAGGAGGTAGTTGAGGAAGGGACTATCTTAATGTTTAAGAAACAGTTAGACATGTACATGGATAGGACAGGTTTGGAGGGATATGTGCCAAATGCAGGCAGATGGAACTAGTGTAGTTACGACATGTTGGTCGGTGTGGGCAAGTTGAGCAGAAGGGCCTGTTTCCACACTGTACGACTCTATAATCCATTAATGATTGAGCTAATCTGTTGTGAACCACATACAGCCTCTGGCAGATGAAGGGAGTTCACAAGTTGCCAGACCGACCATCTATTTAGATTAACTGCATAGGGAGGAACTGCAGATGCTAGTTTAAACAGAAGATAGACACAAGAATCTGGAGTAACTGAGCAGGTCAGGCAACATCTCTGGAGAAAAAGAATAGTTGGGTCTCGACCCGAAACATCACCTATTCCGTTTTGCCAGAGAGTTACTCCACTGAGTTACTCGAGATATTGGTATCTTTCTATTCACATTATCTCTGTGTGGGCAAGTTGAGCAGAAGGGCCTGTTTCCACACTGAGGTACACATGTGGAACATCTGTTTTTGTCAAGGCAACGTGCATTTAACAGATCGCCTGCCCGTATTAATAAAGGGATGAATGTAGACAACTTTAAATTTATCCCATACAGTACAATTTGAGCCAAACTTCTTTTTGGGGGCAGATGAGGCTGATGATAAGAGCCATAGTCATAGAGCCACAGAGTGATACAGTGTGGAAACAGGCCCTTCAGCCCAACTTCCAGACTGGCCAACATGTCCAATCTACACTAGGCCCACCTGTCCACGTTTGGCTCCTATCCCTCCAAACTTATCCTATCCATGTACTTGTCTAATTGTTTTTTTAAACGTTGTGATAGTACCTGCCTCAACTATCTCTTCCAGCAGCTTGTTTCATACACCCACAACCCTTTGTGTGAAAAAGTCACCCCTCATATTCCTATTAAATTCCCACCCCCCCCCCCCCCCCCCTTACATTAACCTTATGTTCTCAGGTTCTTGATTCCCCTACTCTGGGCTAGAAACTCGGTGCATTTACCCGATCTATTCTTCTCATTATTTTATACACCTCTATAAGATCACCCCTCATCCTCCTGGTCTCCAAAGAATCGAGACCCAGCCTGCTCAACCTCTCCCTATAGCTCTGAGCCTCTAGTCCTGGCAACATCCTTGTACATCTTCTCTGTACCCTTTCCAGCTTGATAACATCTTTCCTGTAACATGGTGCTCCGAATTTATCACAATACTTTAAATGCGGCCTCAAGATGCATGAATACTGAGCAAAAAAATTCGAGTTGTCACTGGGGACAACAGCAGTTTTCCAGATCTCCCACATCCTCGAAGAAGCACTATAAATCTCCCAGTAATCTCCCAATAACAATGTGTCAATAATCTATCTGGTTCACTGAAGTACAGCAACTCCAAGTAAATACATTTCCGCATCTCCTTTGCATATCTGGCAAATATCCTTTGAGTCAGCTTAAGAAGTGTGAAATTATTTTTCACGTAGAGTCCAGAATTAGAATGCAGAATTAGTCCAGAACTTGTGTGGATGACTGCTCCTGCTTGGTATTAGTTCCCGTGGAGGAATTGTGTAGGAAGGAACTGCAGATGCTGGGTTAAGCCGAAGATAGACACAAATTGCTGGAGTATCTCAGCGTGGCCCGCTGAGTTACTGAGCATCTCCGAATAGAAGGCATTCCTTCTCACCAGAGATGCTGCCTGTCCCGCTGAGTTAATCCGGCATTTTTTGTTTATCTTTGGTATTAGTTCTCCCCTGCTTGACATCTGCAAGGTGCAGATTTGAACATTGATTCAGCTTCAGGTTTATTGTCTGTAAATAAATTTCCCTTCAAATCCCCTTTCAACTCTCCTTCGATCTATATCCACTTGTTGTTTACCTATATCCACTGACCCACTGAGTTACTCCAGCACTGTGTGTCCTTTTCTGTATTAGCCAGCATCTGTAGTTCTTTGTTTCTCCACTCATTTTTGATACCAAAACCCTAGTTATCCCACGTAAAGTATTGGGTTATGGTTCACATATCTAATGATTCAATGGTTTGATTAAAAAATGAGCAGCTTTATGAGTAGTTTAGCTTTTCTTATTATTGTCATGTGTACAATAATAATGGTGCAGTGACAAAGTTTGTTTTGAATGCTACCCAATCAGATCACATCAGATAGCAATGTTACAACATTTTGAGATTTTAAAAGTCAAGTCTGCAATTTATCCCATCAGATAAAGCATAAAAATAAGTTTAATTTGACACCTAATTCACTTTCATATCTTCAGTATTAAAACATTTATGGCCATTTTCATACTCAGAAATTAGCATCTTGTTCTTTATTGCTTTTCCATTGACTTAACACAAAAGTTGTGATCGAGGACAGTCAAAATTCTTAAACATTAAGAGAACTGAATTAAATTTTCAGTTCTTCTAGATTGAAGCACTCCGAAACAAATATAAAACATCTTACTTGGATGACCTGAAATTAAAGCATGCAATTAGGTAAAGCAAACCTAATCGTATGGGGCCCAAATAACATTTTTGCAATGTAAAATTAGATTAAAGCCATCCCAAGAAGCAAGATTATATGCAAAATAAATGACTTACCCTTTGTTTTGTCCCGCTCTTGCGATCTGTCACGTTGTAGGTGTTGAGGGCATTCAAAGTCGCTTTTTATTTTAATCCAAATTTAAATTGTCCAGCAAATTTTTTGTTAAATATACCGGGAACAGATGTCCAATCGATTTTTCATCAGCTTACGATGAACTCCTCACGACCATGAAGGCGACTGCCCGGCAACCACCAACGAACATGTGGCGACTGCATAGTCTCCAAAGTTGCCTAAAAAGTCGCTTAAATGGTACAGGCCCATTAGTCTCCATTACCCCTAAGACCTATATCTAACTCAACATTACTTCTGCTTTCAAGCAGAGAGTTTATATTGAGTAAAAATAACTGCCTCATTTATGTTTAGTGAGTGATGTCTTATGATTAAATACTGACCCCCTCAGTTCGACCTTCTCTGCCAAGAGAGATTAGTTTGTTTTAGCATCATGTTCGGCATGGACATCATGGGCCAAACTCCTGTGTTCCTGTGCTATACTGATGAGCATTTGTCAGCACTGGGACTGTATTCGCCAGAGTTAAGAAGAGTGAGGGGGACCTCATTGAAATTTACAAAATGTTGAATGACCTGGATAGAGTGGATGTGGAGAGGATGTTTCCACCAGTGGGAGAGTCTGGGACCAGAGATCACACTCAGAATGAAAGGATGTACCCTTACAAAGGAGATTAGAAGGAATTTCTTTAGTCAGAGGGTGGTGAATCGGCGGAATTCATTGCCACAGACAGCTGTGGAGGTCAAGTCAATGGATATTTTTAAGGTGGAGATTGAAAGATTCTTGATTAGTACAGCTGTCAGGGTTATGGGGTGAAGGCAGGAGAATGGGGTTAGGAAGGAGAGATACCGGGAGCAAGGACATAGCAGAGATTGGGCATTGAGGACATTGAGGAAGGACAAAGGAGAAATTGGGGAACAAGGACATGACAGACCAATTGAATAACTACTTTGGTTCTGCCTTCACTAAGGAAGACATAAATAATCTGCCAGAAATAGCAGGGGATCGGAGGTCAAATAAGATGGAGGAACTGAGTGAAATGCAGGTTAGCCGGGAAGTGCTGTTGGGTAAATTGAATGGATTAAAGGCCGATAAATCCCCAGGGTCAGATAGTCTGCATCCCAGTACTCAAGGAAGTAGCCACAGAAATAGTGGATGCATTAGTGATAATTTTTCAAAACTCCTTAGATTCTGGAGTAATTCCTGAGGATTGGAGGGTATCTAATGTAACCCCACTTTATAAAAAAGGCGGGAGAGAAAACAGGGAATTACAGATAAGTTAGTCTAACATCGGTAATGGGGAAACTGCTAGTCAGTTACTACCTTCTGTGGCATCTAGATTAAAGATGGGATAGCAGCACATTTGGAAAGTGGTGAAATCATTGGATAAAGTCAGCATGGATTTACGAAAGGTAAATTATGTGATGACGAATTTTATAGAATTTTTCAAGGATGTAACTAGTAGAGTGGATAAGGGAGTACCAGTGGATGTGTTATATCTAGACTTTCAGAAGGCTTTCGACAAGGTCCCACATAAGAGATTAGTATACAAACTTAAAGCACATGGTATTGGGGGTTCAGTATTGATGTGGATAGAGAACTGACTGGCAGACAGGAAGCAAAGGGTAGGAGTAAACGGGTCATTTTCAGAATGGCAGGCAGTGAATAGTGGGGTACCACAAGGCTCAGTGCTGGGACCCCAGCTATTTACAATACATATTAATGATTTGGATGAGGGAATTGAATGCAACATCTCCAAGTTTGCAGATGACACTAAGCTGGGGGGGGGGGGGGGGGGGGTAGTGTTAGGTGTGAGGAGGATGCTAGGAGGCTGCAAGGTGACTTGGATAGGCTGGGTGAGTGGGCAAATGCATGGCAGATGCAGTATAACGTGGTTAACTGTAAGGTTATCCACTTTGGTGGCAAAAACAGGAGGATCGACTATTATCTGAATGGTGGCAGTTTAGGACAAGGAGAGATGCAATGAGACCTGGGTGTCATGGTACACCAATCATTGAAAGTAGGCATGCAGGTGCAGCAGGCAGTGAAGAAAGCAAATGGTATGTTAGCATTCATAGCAAAAGGATTTGAGTATAGGGGCAGGGAGGTTCTACTGCAGTTGTACAGGGTTTTGGTGAGACCACACCCGAAGTATTGCGTACAGTTTTGGTCTCCAAATCTGAGGAAATACATTCTTGCCGTAGAGCGGGTACAGAGAAGATTCACCAGACTGATTCCTGGGAAGTCAGGACTTTCATATGAGGAAAGACTGTATAGACTCGGCTTGTACTCGCTATAATTTAGAAGGCTGAGGAGGGATCTTATAGAAATTTACAAAATTCTTAAGGGGTTGGACAGACTATATGCAGGAAGATTGTTCCCAATGTTGGGGAGGTCCAGAACAAGGGGTCACAGTCTAAGGATAAGGGGGAATTCCTTTAGGACCAAGATGAGGAAAACATTTTTCACACAGGGTGGTGAATCTCTGGAATTCTCTGCCACAGAAGGTAGTTGAAGCTAGTTCATTGGCTATATTTAAGAGGGAGTTAGATGTGGCCCTTGTGGCTAAAGGGTTCAGGGGGTATGGAGAGAAGGCAGGTACAGGATATTGAGTTGGATGATCAGCCATGACCATATTGAATGGCGGTGCAGGCTTGAAGGGCCAAATGGCCTACTCCTGCACCTATTTTCTATGTTTCTATGTTTCAGCCAAGATTGAATGGCGGAGTGGACTTGATGAGCCGAAAGGCCTAATTCTGCTCCTAGAACTTGCTGCACTGTGTTCTATGTTATCCGCTCCCCTTCCATCCTGCTTGATGGGGCTCTTAAAGGTAGTGGAGTCAGGGGATATGGGGAGAAGGTAGGAACGGGGTACTGATTATGGATGATTAACCATGATCACATTGAATGGCGGTACTGGCTCGAACGGCTGAATAGCGTACTCCTGCACCTATTATCTGTTGTCTATTGTCTATTGCCCAGACCTCCGCCATACAAAAGTAAACTATTTTTTTAACGTGTGTTTGATTTTGATTCAGTTACCTTCTGAAATAATTTTGCGAGGAAATTAACTATGCATAATATTGGTGATATATAAGGGACAAATTATTTAGGAAGCAGTAATTGCAACTAAACACATCATTAAATACTCAGTTAGGCCTCACGGACGGCTACCCGCGCGTACAGCCATGGGACTAGATTGTAAGAGGCTCAAGCTGTTGTTACTTCAGCTTGCCTCTCTAGAGGAAGACAGCGAGTAGCGCAGCCTGTGAAAACACACTGCATTACTGACAGAGACTTGAGGATTTCTGCATTGTTTAACACATGCAAAGTCCGCAGAATTGCTGCCAATTTCAGAACCTACCAACGGCGAACACTGGGAAAAATGTGCAAAAATTACAGCGTACTCTCGAGTCGTTCTGTTCAGTTCCGTTTAGTTTGTGTCACCTCAACCGGAATACAGTGAAAAGCTTTTGTTGCATGCTGACCTTGCCAGCAGAAAGACAGCACATGATTACAATCAAGCCATTCGAGCAGTGTACAGATACACGATATGGGAATGACGTTTATTGCAAGGTTAAGCCAGCAAAGTCCGATCAGAGATAGTCCAAGGGTTCCCGATGAGGTAGATAGTTCAGCACTGCTCTCTGGTTGTGGTAGGATGATTCAGTTTAGTTTAGAGATATGGCACTGAAACAGGCCCATGGCCCACTGGGTCAGTGTCAACCTGCGTTTCCTGCACATTAACACCATCCAACACCCATTACGGACAAAATGAATAGTTGCCCTTTCAGCTTCAGACGGAGAGCCAGGGGAGATGGAAACTAGAGATATGAAAAGGCAAAAAGGAGTAGTGAGTTGAGTGAGTAGACAAGGATCACCACGTTTAAGACGCCACCTTGTATTCTTCGTCCAAAATTTTAAAATAATATTAAAGGCTTCTTCTGGCCTTAAAGGCTCGTTGTCCTGGCTGTGGCACTGGGTCGGAGTTGGGGTTCGGCATGGTCAGGTGATATGTTGCTATCCTCTGCCACTCTGAGGCGGGAGGTGGTATCCACTCCATGCACTTGGCTACTGGGAGCGGCACCCAATCTAATTGTACCCAGGCTGCTGCAGGGTCACCAACGTTACATTCCACCGAATACATTGCTCCCCTCCCACACCTCGACATCAGCCCATGAACGAATCGCACCATCGTCCAACCTCCCGCGGCCGTCACCCAGACTCCGTGTCCCGGGGCACCTCCTGCCGCCAACAGATGCCTCCGAGCACCTCCAACCGTGGGGAAGATCATGGCGTTGAACCCCGCCTCTGTCTCTGCCCACGACACCAGTCGCCGCACGTTGAGGGATGGTATGCACAGGTGTCCACCTGGAAAGACATGGAAAGGAGCCAACAGGAGAAATTAGTAAGATTAAATGAGAACTTACCAGTTTGAAGTTTGATCTTTATTTTATGAGTCGTCGAGTTGAGGGACTACGTGAAGAACCCCGTACAGCCGTTCGTGCGTCAATCTTCAAAGCAACGGTGTGAAATCACAGCAAATAGTAACTGAAGTATAATGGTAAGATAACAAAGACTAGAACTACCAGATGAAATGTATGAGGGCTGGGAGCGGAGGGCATGTAGTCCCTCAACTCGACTCCTCATAAAATAAAGATCAAACTTCAAACTGGCAAGTTCTCATTTAATCTTACTATTTTACTTCGGAGTCATGTGTGTGACTACGTGAAGACTTCAAAGCTATGTGATTTCATGCCATGTGAAACGAGTATACGCAACCACAACTGCTTCATTGACAAATGAAGGGAAAACATTCATAATGCATACAGTCATAACATAGATGTAAAACATGCTGATGCTGTTTAAATGAAACAATAATATTTCCATCTCTCAACCAGATGGAAAATATAACCAGAATATAAATAGAGTTAACAAATACTCCTGGTTCACCAATGGGTCATTACAGATGTTTGGAGATTCATTCGATGGACCATGCTCCAGCCGTAACAATGCGACCCAGCGGAACATAAATACCCTTGCTGCTGATGTTGTAGCAGCCCTGGTGGAATGAGATCTGGAAACAGAATCCATTAGTACATAACACAACTCAGTTTTCCTCATCTGGAATGGCCTGAACAATACGTTCTCCCAAATTCTTTGTGACTAACAACATTAATAGTCCAGAACTCCAAGGCTCTTGGTGACCTTGACATATTGTTGTATACATATGTGCTTACCTTATCAAAGGTCCCCTGGTATACCTGTGACTATTTTGAGACCTGACCCCCTTCTGGTCTGCTCAAGTATTTATAACACAATATTATAATTTACAGACGTTATCATCCTGTACCATCATAATTATTTAGCGACTGAACCTGCTGCACTAAACCAGTGCCAGAATGATAACTACCTAATAAACTCCAGCCAAATTTAAGGATATAGTTGCTGCCTCCTGGTGAAATAGTGTTCACAAATGTCAACATCGCATATGGCATTATACTGGTCCTGGGACCTACGTTGAAGATATCCTACCCCTTGATAACCGGTGTGGACCCGACAGAGCGAGTCTTGTTTGCTACAGCCAACTCAATGAGGAAGCTCATCGAGCCAATTAATGGCCGTATAACTCCATAATTAACAGACAATCATTTAGCATGAACTCAAAACATTAGCAATCAATACCATTTTCCATGGAACATAAGCATAACAAACTCTTTCATCTCCTGGAAAAGAAAATTCAGCAGTTTGGTGCTATGCAAACACTTTGAACACAGAAGGATAGATGTAACAACCCAAATCTTAGGGCAGTTTGTTAAACCTGCAGAACATAATTTAAGTTTATCATGCAACATCTGATTTCCGAAGCCTCAGGCTGAACAAGCAAATTTAAGTTTTAAATAACCAATAAGGTTATATTATTATTCGCAACAAATCGGGAATCAATTTGCATAATCACACAACAGCCTCTTAATGACTTTATTTGAAGCCTCGATTGATGAGACAAAATGAAGGTAGCCATAAAAGACCCTCCTTCTTTTGGCGAGAATGTATCTTTCGCCACTGCTTTGCCAAATATATATAGTGTTCCATTTAACCAGAATTTCATAATACAGTGCGATTCAACACCAACTCTGTGTTGCCATTACCCACACTTGATGATTCTCCTGTGGCAACAAGATTATGTAACCTTTCCAGCGGTCTTTAACTGATTGCACCCTCGTGACTAACATATGCCATCATCACAATGCATCAACCTGAACATGAGCATGACAATATGCTTATTTGTCCAATCACTCTATAACCCATACAATTCCCGCAGAGTCTATAGATAGTTGATACTAATAACAGAAATTTTTGTTAAGTCATGCAAATCTGTTCCATCTCCAAACTTGAGATGATATTTGAGCTACTTGGTAACTACCTTAAACAGCAACTGTGGCCCGATTTCCAAGCCAGTCTTGCAAGACAATCTTGGTCCTTATACTGAACCTGCCCAATTCTAACCTGCTTGAAAAGCTAATATTGTCCATTTTACATTTACCGTTCAAAGTAGCTGATAATGTCTCAATCATTTGTAATGTATAACTAAGTATACACCTTACCAAACTGCAAGTGGTCCCTTAATTGTAGAGTAGCACAGGTACAGTGCATGGAACCTCTGGCCAGCTTTCATGCTGCCAGCAACTTCAGTGAACCGCTACTGCCAATAAAGACATGGGATGCATTGTCGCCGAAACTATGAACTCGTTCCGAGTGCTTCGCCCTCCAGGTTTCACCTATGGAGAAGTCTTACCTGAATAGAAGATTCAGCAGCCAACTGTAATGTCCCCCTGAGAGCGGTGTTCACTGCATATGTGTTTGGGATGGTAACTTTCTTGCCAGGCATAGACCTCTGGCACATGCCCTGATCTCTTGGGCATGCTCTATGGCTATACCCTCAGACTCTGCGTTAAACTATACCAATCCCACATGCTCTCCTCTTACATGAGGGAGCCATAAAGCAGGTCTTCTACAAAGCCCTGCTGACACAATTTCCCATTTAGGGCCATTAGCACCAATTTGCAATATAATGAAAGACTTACCTAACAACTACTGGGCCAGTAATGAACACTGTTTGTCCATCATCGTGACTTTATTAATTTCAGCTGGTGTTAACAATGACCTAGATGGCACTTAATAATTAACCATTTAACAAAATAACTGTTGCTTTACTTACACAGCTGAATTGCATCTATACAATTAACAATTAGTCCAACGACTAGAACTGTTTTATAACAACTGTTACCAAAGTCTTGTTGACTGCAATCTGTTGCCCAGGCCGACATCATGGCCAATTGAATACCTAAAAGTAAATCCCAACATCCTACAAGTCTATTTGATAGGAACTTAATCTAACTGGATAGAGGAGCCCAATTTCTCAAATATAGTTTGAGACTTAACAGTGGATTTTAGCACATTTTAACAGTGTTTTTTAAAACTGTGAATAGTTTTCTTTGAATGCTTTTTTGTCATCATCCTTACAATGCCTCCTCATCCCCCATGATCACTGTAAATGGGAATACCCTACTAAACTGCTATTCCTGTAAAGCACCCTAACAAGGTACGGCTGGCGCCCATGAAGCAGCCCTGAACAAAGGTGCTGCTGGCACGGACTTTCCCATAGGCCAGTATTTGCCATAGATTTGGCGTTCCCATCAAGCAGCCCTGAGCAAAGGTGCTGCTGGCATAACCTCTCCAATAGGCTAGCCTACCATAACTTGGCATTCCCCTGGAGCAGTCCTGAGCAAAGGTACTGCTGGCACCGCCTCTGCAATAGGCTTGCCTGCCATAGTTTGGTATCCCCATGAGCAGCCCGGAGCAAAGGTACTGCTGGCACAGCCTCTCCAATAGGCTAGCCTGCCATAGCTTGGCATCCCCATGAGCAGTCCAAAACAAAGGTACTGCTGGCACAGCCTTTCCCATAGGCTGGCACTGCCATAACTTGGCAATCCCATGAAGCAGCCTTACCCAAAGGTGCTGCTCTCTAAATTAATTCCCAGAGGTGAAACCTTTCAACTTTCCTAATTGTACTGACTATTTTTGTCACTTGTCCCCATATCCTGGGGATTATTGTAGTTTGGGAACCCCATAGGTGAAGTTCCCCTCCCCGGGAATCCATATAAATATATAATATCTATAAATATATAAATATATACCCGCGGTACCCTCCTGGCACGCAGGCTAATCATTTATGTGAGTTAACCCTATTTCCTGGGGACTACTGCGGTCTGGGAACCGCATATACTTGGGTTTCCCCTTCACCGGGAACCCAGCCTAACCATTTAGGATTGTATTAACCCCATGTGCTGGGGACTACTGCGATGTAAACCCGCATGTACTAGGGTTTCCCTTGCACCGGGAACCCAGCCTAACTGTTTAGGTTAGTTTTAACCCCATGTGCTGGGGACTACTGCGGTCTAGAACCGCATATGCTTGGGTTTCCCCTCCACCAGGAACCCAGGCTAACTGTTCAGGTCCGTTAAACCCCATCCCCTAGGGACTACTGCGGTCTAAAACCGCATTATTCTCGGATTTCTCCTCCCCGGGAACCCAACGTGTGGAGTCACTGACCGTGTTATCAGTGACTCTGATCGCGAACCCGACTTTCGCCAGCTCTCCGCTTCCGCGGTCAGACCAGGGTTTTCCCCCAAAGCCCTAGGCTGGTTCACTCGTCGGCTATCGCGAACCTCCCGCAAAAACCGCGGAGGTTCCTGCAGGAGACCTAGAACAGGCAAGAAAATAGCACTCACCTGAAACTTTTTTAGACTTACCGTTGGAGGAGCTGCGCTGCTCCACAGTCGTCTGCACGAAAGCATCTGACGCAATGACGCACGAACGGCTGTACGGGGTTCTTCACGTAGTCACTCACGTGACTCCGAAGTAAAATCATACTCCACTTTGAATGATTGCCAATTAGGATGAATCTGTTTTAATCTCTCTCGGTATGATTTTCATTGAACACCTGATTCCTCCCCTTGGATCACCTTTTTATTAATAAAGTGATATAGCTTGGAAACGGGCCCTTCGACACAACTTACCCACATTGACCAACTTGTCCCATCTACACTAGTTCCGCCTGCCTACATTTGGCCCATCTATTTATAATATTACTAAAACTCTCATTTTGACCACATCTGGCTGTGTTTTTTTTAAATTTGTGCAACATCGGTACCCTATACATTGCCACCTTACTCACTGTTCTCACCTGCTCCTAAGATCTAAACATTGCAGCTACACTCTTGTCAGGGTCACCATAGGTGGGCAGGTTGAAGTGGAGGTTCTAGAGAAACAGTGCTGTTTCAGAGACCAGATTACATCCTGACCTTGGTTGCTGTCTGTACGGAGTTTGCATGTGCTCCCTGTGGGTTTCCTTTGCATGCTCTGGTCTCCTCCCACACCGCAAAGACGTGCAGGCTTGTAAGTTAATCGGCCTCTGAAAAATGCCCCATGTTTATAGGGAGTGGATGATTTAGGTTTAAGGTGAGGGGGGAAAGGTTTAATAGGAACCTGAGTGGTAACTTTTTTACACAAAGGGTTGTGGGTGTATGGAATGAGCTGCCAGAGGAGGTAGTTGAGGTAGGGACAATTGCAATGTTTAAGAAACATTTAGACAGGTACTTGGATACAAAGCCTTTTGAGGTATACTAGACTAAGTGGGACCCGTTGGGTCCCATTCTCACACGGGAGACCTGGTCCACCAACGCAACATTCCACCTCTCCACCAATTCCAATATTCTACCACTCATGCATGGCCCCCAACTGCGCAGGAGCGCCTGACGGGTTCCCGTTGTGCCGCCCCTGATCCCCCCTCCTCCCCTCAACTCCCCCACTATGCTCCTTGTGCTTCCCCCCCCACCACCACACTCACTCCATCCCCAACTCAAACCCCCCGCCCCACCATCCACTCTTAGCGCCTCTCCGGCGGCGCAGCAATTCCCTCCCATTGGGTTCCCATTGTGACGTAGGGGAATGGGACATTTGTTGCCACGGACGGCTGTGGAGGCCAAGTCAATGGATATTTTGAAGGCAGAGATAGATACATTCTTGGTTGGCATGAATGTCAGTGGTTATGGGGAGAAGGCAAGAGAATGGGATTAAGAGAGAAAGATAGATCAGCCATGATTGAATGGCGGAGTAGACTTGATGGCCTAATTCTGCTCCTATCACTTATCAACTTATGAAGTTATGAGCACTTGATATTAGTGAAACAGGGTGAGAGAGGATCATGTCAAAATTTTGCCCTGCACATCTCATTTGAACTTTGCCCCTCTCACCTTAAAGCTACGTCCTCTAATATTTGATGTTTCCATAATTTCTTACTTTAATGTGCAGGAGCACGAAGTGTATAAAGTCATGAGGGGAATTACTTACTTAGACTTCGTTTCTCCCACACTGTTGAGTGCATTGGGCAGCAAGCTTTCACCATTCTGTTCGGTCATGTGCAACGTCTTCCACCCTCGATAGTTTTTGCGTCCCGACCTTCCAAATCCTTCTGGAATGTTCGCCTCCGTGTGAGTGCTGGTCGGCCTCTTTTCCTTCTTCCGTCAGGTTGCCATGTCATTGCTATTTTAGGTGCACGCTCTGGTGACATTCTGAGTACGTCCTGCAAATTTCATCCTGCGTACCTCTATGTCCTGTCTGAGAGGCTTTGTTGCACTTTCCCGGTAGATCTCCTCGTGTGTGATGTGGTCTCTGTAGCTAGCCTTCAGGATCTTCCTCAAGCAGCGCTGTTGGAATGCATCCAATATATTTTTCATCTTGACATTGATTTTCCATGTCTCACTGGCCTAGAGGGCTGTAGGGAGGACTACGGACTAGAAGAGCTGGGAACAGATGGATTCAATGTACAGAGATTAAAAGATCTGGGAAGAGATGGATTAAATGTGCAGAATCTTTTACCCAGAGTAAGGGAATCAAGAAGCAAGGGACATTGGTTTAAGGTGAGAAGGGAATATTTAATAGGAACCTGAGGGGTGGCTTTTTCACACTGTGGATGGTGAACATGTGGAATAAGGAGGTAGATGAAGCAGGTATTATGACAACATTTAAAAGGCATGGGTAGGTAGTTTAGAGGGATATGGGCTAACCTTTAAGGTGAGAGGGGAAAATTCAATGAGAACCTAAGTGGTAATTTTGTCCAACAGCGGATGGTGTGTGTGGAATACCCTATCCAGACCTCTCATATTTTTATATACTTCTATCAGGTCTCCCCGCAACGTCTGGCATTCTAGAGAATGCAATGGAGAGAAAAAATAATTGTATCTGCAAATTATTCTTCAACCATATGAAAGGCAGATTGAACAATATTTTAATGCGATAAACCAAGGAGAAAATCAATAAATTGGCTGGCGATGTAATTGCTCAGTAAGTAAGCAAAGTAAAATTTATAGCTGATCTCTCCAGAGTTCATCATAATTCAAGAATATTAAAATTGGTTTGAAGGAAATAATAAAATTCATTACATTATTCCTGCTTGTGAGCAGCTATCAGCTTGCTGGCCAGTAATTCTGCAGTCCTGCCCAGAACTATCTGCCAATGTTGAAAAGCTCAGCAGGTCAAGGCAGCACATTTTTAAAGTTTAGTTTAGAGATACAGCACAGAAACAGGCCCTTCGGCCCACCCAGTCCATGCCAACCAGCGATCTCCCACACTAGGTGCCGCAGCCGAGTTACTGCCTTATAGCGCCAGAGACCCGGGTTCGATCGTGACTATGGGTGCTTGTCCGTACAGAGTTTGTACGTGCTCCACGTGACCTGCGTGGGTTTTCTCCGCGAACTTCGGTTTCCTCACACACTACAAACACTTACATTGTTTTTAGGTTCATTGGCTTGGTGTGTATGTAAAATTGTCCCTAGTGTGTGTAGGGTAGTGTTAATGGGCGGGGATCGCTGGTCGGTGCGGACTCAGTGAGCTGAAGGGCCTGTTTCCAGGCTTCCAGGTATCTCTAAACTAAACTAAACTAAACTAAACTAACACTATCCAACACACACTAGTGACAATTTACAATTATACCAAGCCAATTAACCTACAAACCTCTATGTCTTTGGAGTGTGGGAGGAAACCGGAGCACCCTGGGAAAACCCACGCAGGTCACAAGGAGTACATACAAACTCTGTACAGACAGCACCCATGGTCAGGATCGATCCGGGGTCTGTGGCACTGTAAGGCTGCAACTCGACTGCTGCGCAACCAGGTCGCTACCTGTTGAAAGGGAATCAGAGTTAAGTCAAAGTCAAGTCAAAAGAGTTTATTGTCATGTGTCCCTGACAGGACAATGAAAATCTTTCTTTGCATTGTACAACAGAACATAGAAAGCATTGACTACAATTCTATACATAAATACACCCATGACTTAATAAATTAATAAAGTGCAAATAACAGATGGAGGGATATTAATGATTAGAGTTCCGAGCCAGGTTTAATAGCCTGATGGCTGTGGGGAAGTAGCTATTCCTAAACCTGGTCGTTGCAGTCTTCAGGCTCCTGTACCTTCTACCCGAAGGTAGCAGGGAGAAGGGTGTGTGGCTAGGGTGGTGTGGGTCCTTGATGATGCTGCCAGCCTTTTTGAGGCAGCGACTGTGATAAATCCCCTTGATGGAAGGAAGGTCAGAGCCGATGATGGACTGGGCAGTGTTTACTACTTTTTGGAGCCTTTTCCTCTCCAGGGCGCTCAAGTTGCCGAACCAAGCCACGATGCAACCAGTCAGCAAGCTCTCTACTGTAAACCAGTAGAAGATAGAGAGAGTCCTCCTTGACCGACCAACTCTCCGTAATATTCTCAGGAAGTAGATGCGCTGATGAGCTTTCTTAATAATTGCACCTGTGTTCTCGGACCAGGAAAGATCTTCACAGATGTGCACGCCCAGGAATTTGAAGCTCTTGACCCTTTCAACCATTGACCCGTTGATGTAAACAGGACTGTGGGTCCCCATCCTACTCCTTCCAAAGTCTACAATCAGTTCCTTGGTTTTGCTGGTGTTGAGGGCCAGGTTGTTGAGCTGGCACCATATGGACAGTCGCTCGATCTCTCTCCTATACTCGGACTCATCCCCATCAGTGATACGTCCCACAACAGTGGTGTCATCAGCGAACTTGATGATGGAGTTCGCGCTATGACCGGCTACGCAGTCATGAGTATAGAGTGAGTACAGCAGGGGGCTGAGCATGCAACCCTGAGGTGCTCCCGTGCTGATTGTTATCGAGTCTGACACATTTCCACCAATACGAACAGACTGTGGTCTGTGTCTGTTAAACTAATCCTTCATCAGATGCACCTGACTTGCTGAGAAATTCTAGGGTTTCAAGCCCCTAATTTTTTTTTAAATCTTGCTATTTTAAGAAAACCTCCAAAGTTGTGTCCAAACATGTTGCTTTATACGCCAACATGTCTTCCACTCCCCTCTCCCTTCGGGCAAAAGGTATCGAAGTGCAATAACACACATCTCGAGATTCAGGGACAGTTTGATTCCAGCTGTTATCAGGCAACTGAACCAACTCGAGAGCAAATTATCTCCAAATTTGCAGATGACACCAAGCTGGGGGGGTATAGTTAGGTGTGAGGAGGATGCTAGGAGGCTGCAGGGTGATTTGGATAGGCTGAGTGAATGGGCAGATGCATGGCAGATGCAGTATAACGTGGATAAATGTGAGGTTATCCACTTTGGTGGCAAAAACAAGACTATTATCTGAATGAAGGCAAATTAGGAAAAGGGGAGATGCAACGAGACCTGGGTGTCATGTTACACCATTCATTGAAAGTAGGCATGCAGGTGCAGCAGGTAGTGAAGAAAGCAAATGGTATGTTAGCATTCATAGCGAAAGGATTTGAGTATAGGAGCAGGGAGGTTCTACTGCAGTTGTACAGGGTTTTGGTAAGACCACACCTGGAGTATTGCGTACAGTTTTGGTCTCCAAATCTGAGGAAAGACATCCTTGCCATAGAGGGGGTTCAGAGAAGGTTCACCAGACTGATTCCTGGGATGTCGGGACTTTCATATGAAGAAAGACTGGATAGACTTGGCTTGTACTCACTGGAATTTAGAAGATTGAGGGGGGATCTTATAGAAACTTACAAAATTCTTAAGGGGTTTGACAAGCTAGATGCAGGAAGATTGTTCCCGATGTTGGGGGAGTCCAGAACAAGGGGTCACAGTCTAAGGATAAGGGGGAATTCCTTTAGGACCAAGATGAGGAAAACATTCTTTACACAGAGAGAGGTGAGTCTCTGGAATTCTCTGCCACAGAAGGTCGTTGAGTCCAGTTCATTGGCTATATTCAAGAGGAAGTTGGATGTGGCTCTTGTGGCTAAAGGGATCAGGGGGTATGGAGAGAAGGCAGGTAAGGGATACTGAGTTGGATGATCAGCCACGATCATATTGAATGGCGGTGCAGGCTCAAAGGGCCAAATGGCCTACTCCTGCACCTATTTTTCTTTGTTTTGTATGTTTCTATGTAACAGTTCCAATTTACCATCTAATTCATTGGAGATCCTCGGACTATCATGTATCAGACTTTACTGGACTTTATCTTGCACTAAACGTTGTAAGATATTACGACTTCAGCATGCAGGTAGAAACAAGCACAGGTTTTCAGTGCACGCTGTTGCCAGTGTGGGTCTTCTTTATTTCACAAAAGTAAACTGCGCATACTCACACATATTCACAAGACTGATAAGATATTGAATATATCACATGACACAAATCATACTATTCTAGTACTCAGAACTTAGAGTTACAGTTACTGTTACAGAAGGCAGGCACGGGTTAGTGATAGGGGACGATCAGCCATGATCACAATGAATGGTGGTGCTGCCTCGCAGGGCCGAATGGCCTCCTCCTGCACCTATTTTCTATTTATTTATTATATACACCACACTGCTCCCCCCTTAGAAAGTAAAATAACTTGTCAATCAGACAAACATGAATAATTTTAATCTGACGACTGGTTTACGCACTCTTTCTTTTTTTTTTTCTTTTTTTTTAGGTTTTTAATGTCAATTATAGTTAACTTTTATTAGAGGCTTGTACATATCCTAATCCAAACCAATACAAACTTTGTTAAACAGTTACATATTAAATATTCAGGATTCCAAGGACTCCACTACCAATGTAGCAGGAGTCTACATTTATCAGTTACAGATTAACATTGACTCTAATTAATTTTATTTTTTTTATATAGATAGAAAAAATTAAGAAAAAGGAGAAAAAAAAAACTTAGAAACATAAATTAAACTATCCATAATACAATTTAGGAGATAGGTCCGTAGGTAAGAAAACATAACTATTTGTCTAGTCCTGGGTTCAAGCTTCCGTCAAGCCTCAGCGCCGGCCCATTCTACCCCTTCAAATAATCTATGAACGGCGACCATATTCTAATAAATAATTCTGGTTTGTCAATTAAGACAAATCTAATTTTTTTCCAGAGTTAAGGTCTCCGACCTCCATAATCCACATTTTAATTGTAGGGGATGCAGGGTTTTTCCAAAATTGTAATATTAGTTTTTTCCCAGTTATTATACTCTTTCTGACCCCCTGAATGGTTTAGGGGGTGTGTCAGGTTGTGGTTCTAAAGGAGAGTAAAAATCAGGATCATTTACATTTGTCTCTACTTTCTTTGGAGATTCAGATTTGGAATAATACCAAGGTCTGAAATATCTGCTTCTTCATCTGTGCCGTACTCTTGTACCGACCGGTTCATCCCTTGCTGGGATCATTAGGTCTATGTGCACACTTCGAAATGGTGCTCCAATTTCTACCAAGTACATCCTGATACCACACACTTCAACGACTGTTCCCACCTCCCATGAGTTTGCTTTGAGAGGGGGTCTGAGGACACGAACCTGGTCATGTGTATTGAGCCTACGTTCTTTTTGACTTCCACCATAAAGACGTTTCTGATCAGATTGTTTGCGTTCATCCTTAGCAGATAGGTTATATAGAATCAAACTCAGTCTTGTTCTCAGCCTTCTTTTCATGAGAAATTCAGCTGATGTATACCCTGCGGTAGATTGTAGTGTTGTATGATATTTCAGTAAGAAACTTGCTAGCCGCTGTGACATACTGACTTTTGAATTCCCTTCATGAACTTGTTTCTTGAGAGCTCCTTTGACCATCCTGTCGTGTCGGTGTTGAGCTGCAGATTCAGCCCACAGCACTCCACAAAGTCATTGACTACGCCTCTGTATTCAGCTTCCCTCTCCTGTTTATTTATCAGAGTGACCCATAACCCTTCAAAATAGAGTATTTTAATAATGACCAATAATCTAAAGTTGAGAGAATGATAAATACGGGTCAGTCTATGACCGTTCCTAGAAATGCTGCCAAGAATTATTTTACAGCCGACTGAGAAAGCAGCCAGGAAGATTTACGGGGATGTTACCAGGACCCGAGGGCCTGAACTATAGGGAGCAGTTGGGCAGGCTAGGTGTTTCTTGTGCAGGAGGTGATCTTGAGGAGGTGTGAAAGATTCTGAGGGGTATGATTATGGTTATAATCATATGATTATGAAGATGAGGGTAAATGCACAGTCTTTTACCCAGAGGATGGGATTCAAGAACCAGGGTACCAAGGTATAAGCTGAGGTGAGAAAGTTTAATAGGAACCTGAGGGGTAATAGCCCTGTCCCACAGTACGAGTTGATTCCAAGAGCTCTCCCGAGTTTGCCCTGATTAGAACTCGGAGATTTACGGTAATGACCACTCGTCGGTACTCAGGGCTCTCGTGGACATTTTTCAACATGTTGAAAATTCTTCACGAGTCTTCCCGTGCTTACCTGCCATTAGCGAGTCATCCCAAGAACCTGCAGTTAGCGTAACGAGCCGCTAAGAGACGTCCCCAAGCTCCGACGTACCCGCTGTGTTCATTCTCCGTGCTTACCACGAGTTTGATTTTTTTTAAACTCAGGAGAGCTCTTGGAATTAACTCGTACCGTGGGACAGGGCTTTAACTTTCTCACGTGGAGAATAAGGTCATAAGGTCATAAGTGATAGAATTAGGCCATTCAGCCCATCAAGTCTACTCCATCATTTAATCATGGCTGATCTATCCCTCACATTTGGGATGAGATGCCAGGGGTGGTAGTTGAGGAAGGCAATATAACACCATTTAAAAGGCATTTAGTCAGGTACATTAACAGGACAGGTTTGGAGGGATATGGGTCAAACGCGGGCAGGTGGGACTAGTGTGGATGTGGTATCTTGGTCGGCATGGGCAAGTTGGATGGTGCTGTTTCCGTGCTGTAGGAACAATATTCTGTGAAAATGAAGAATATCTCATCTGATAAATTGTAAGTAAGTAAGTTTAAGCAAGTAAGTTTATTGGACAAGCATTCATATACAAGGAATTTGCCTTGGTGCTCCGCCCGACAAGTAACAACATGACATACAGTGACAGTTACGAATGACTCAGAAAACACTAAACATTAGTAATAATAAAACATTAATGATAAAACACCATTGATCAGGCATGTGAACCAACAAAATACCAGATCAAAGGGAGGCTACAGATTTTTGATGTTCAGTAGAACAACTAACTACTCGTGGATAAAAACTGTTTTTACGTCTGGCTGTGGCAGCTTTGACAATCCGGAGTCGCATTCCAGAGGGAAGTGATTCAAAGAGTTTGTGACCAGGGTTAAAGGGGTCAGAGATGATCTTGATCACTTGCATCCTGGCCCTTGCAGTGTACAGTTCATCAATGGAGGGAAGGTTGCAGCTAATAATCTTCTCTGCTGATCGGACGATTCGCTGCAGCCTCCGGATGTCGTGCTTGGTGGCTGAGCCAAACCAGACCACGATGGAGAAAGTGAGAACAGACTCTACGAATGTCTAGAATTGGACCTTCATTGCCTGTGGCAGATTGTGCTTCCTCAGCTGCCTTAGGAAGTACATCCTCTGTTGTGCCTTTTTGACTGTGGAGTCGATGGTAGCCCCCCACTTAAGGTCCTTGGAGATGATGGTTCCCAGGAACTTAAAAGACTCCACAGATGTGACTGTGGTGTTGTTGATGGTGAGTGGGGTGAGGGGAGGGGAAGCTCTCCTAAAGACTACAATCAATTCCACTGTCTTAAGAGCATTGAGCTCTAGGTTGTTGTGACGGCACCAGGACGCCAGCTGTGACACTTCCTGGCGGTCTAGGTGCTGCAGGATGAAGTGCAGGCCCAGGTTGACTGCATCATCCACAGATTATTAGGCCCGATATGCAAACTGCAGAGTTGTCCAGCTGGGAGTTTGTGATTTTTGCAGCTTGGCCAGCACAAGCCTTTCGAGTGTCTTCATGACTACAGAGATCAGTGCGACAGGCCTGTAGTCATTAATACAAGTAATCCTTGCCTTTTTGGGTACAGGGACAATAGTGGGAAATTTGAAGCAGGCAGGGATGGTTCTTGGTTCTTGGTTCTTGGTTACTTGGTCCTAAAAATATTCCAACTGGAATTTAAACTGGAGGTGGTGAAGGGAGGGGTTTAGCCAGAGAGGGTTATTGGGAAGAAAGTGCCACTTTAAATTTAGTTGCATCTGGCTGGGCAACCGTGGCTTGGTGGAGATTATTCCATGCTTTAATAGTGCGTGGAAAGCACGAGTTGCTGTACACATCTGTCTTTGAGGCTGGGACCACAAAATGGATAGAATGCCCTTGTCTGCTCCTAATTGGTTTGGGGTTGGTGTAGGTCTGGTAATCTATGTCTAGCTGACCATTTAACATTTTGTAAAAACAGGTCAAACGGTGAGCTTCACGTCTGTCTTGGAGAGGGTTCCACCCCAGAGAATTCAGAAGTTTGTGACACTCGCTTCTCTCTCGTAGGTGTTATATGTTTGCAGGGACTGGTTAAAAATGTCTGTGTAGACCGGTGCCAACTATTTGGCACAGCGCATAAGAGTAGACGGGGAAACATTGTCAGGTCCTGGAGATTTCTGGCTCATTTGTCCTCTGAAAATCCTCTCCACCTCCTCTATTTTTATTGGTGATATTGGATAAGTTATGTTGTACAGCACAGAGGGTGTGGGTGATTGGGTGTGAAGTGGTGATTGGTGGGGGGTGGGTGTAGAAAGGCCCAGTCTTTGCAGACTGAGGTCAGGCTGTGAGTGGGTGTGAAGTGTTGGTTAGGGTGGGAAATGGTCCCTCTCGCAATGCCATCATTCCTTCATTCTTGCAACATGGTGAATCCTGCATTTGGAATCCCTGATCCACAGGGGCTGGTAATAGCAACTAAACTGCAGCTGACACAGCTGACCTGGGTGGGTGTCTCCTGGGACCACCTGCGACTAATTTCAGAGGAACACGACCTGTCACAACAAAATGAAGTGGGTGATCCATGGAAATGTCAAATTGCTTTTCATTATATCAAGATGATGGGGTGTACAGAGTTCTTTGTGACTTACAATGGTTCATCTGGCACTAACACTCATCTCGCCGCTTCAGTTTAAGGAACTTAACCCACAGAAAGTTATATTTAGCTTGACAATAACAATTTAACGTGAATCATAATGTGATGCTTCCAGGGTGAATGTATGACAGGGTATTCATCTTCCCACACTATCCGAGGTTAGTACACCTTGTAAAACTGCCTGTAACTTGCTATCGGATGTAATTCTCTCAGTTTAATTTTGTATAATCTGCCCACACTCCAATTTTTCATTGGGTACTTCATCTTGTAAAACGCGGAAACATAAATTTAAGATACTCTCTGATAAACGTATTCAAGAAATGGTGAGTGAACTTACGATACTTGAAAGGCGGCATGGTGGCGCAGCGGTAGTTGCTGCCTGGCAGCGCCAGAGACCCATGTCTGATCCTGTTCATGGGTGCTGTCTGTACGGTGGTTGTACGTTCTCCCTGTGACCTGTATGGGTTTTCTCCGGGTGCTCTAGTTTCCTCCCTCACTCCAAAGATGTGCAGGTTTGTAGATAAGTTTGCATTGGTAACATTGTGAAATTGTCCCCAGTGTGTACGATTGTGTTAGTGTACAGGGATCGCAGGTCGGCGCGGTCTCAGTGGGCTGAAGGGGCTCTTTCTGTACTGTAGCTCTAATATCCAAAGTCTAAAGGTAAGTATAGGAAGGCAAAAGGGAAATCAGGCCACGCAGATTAACTCAGCGGAGAAAAGATCGCAGCGAATGCATTTGGTTAATAAAGCTGAGCAGATGTACAATAACATTTTTACAGAATTTTATGCAAAAAAAGGAATTTCAATGGACCCAGGCACATTTGGCAATAAAGTACCATTTAATCATTGCGTAGAGGGTGCACAGTGACGCATGGTAGAGTTGCTGCCTTATAGCACCAGAGACCTGGGTTTGATCCTGACTATGGGTGCTGTCTACACGGAGTTTGTACATTCTCCCCATAACCGCATAGGTTTTCTTCCACATCCCAAAGTCGTAGAGGTTTGTAGGTTAATTGGCTTGGTAAAATTGTAAATATGCTGTATGCGATGGCTGATGGGGTGGAAGGTGAGGACAAGGGGGACTCTGTCCTTCTTGCTAATGGGGGAGGTGGAGCAAGAGCAAAGCTGCGGGATATCGAGGAGACCCTAGTGAGAGCCTCACCTATAATGGAAGAGGTGAACCCCCGTTTCCTAAGGAATGAGGACATCTCCGCTGATCTAGTATGGAAAACCTCATCCTGGGCGCAGATGCGGCGTAGACTGAGGATATGTGTAAGATGTCCGAAAATCACAGCCGTAAGTGGCAGCGTTTATCTAAAATCAATATACAGAACTTCAGGTGGTCAGGATCAGACTTTTAGTAATATATATAATATAAATTTATTATAGATATATATATATATATATACATTACTAGATTTTTGGCTATCTCACTGAGAGTCCCCCTATGCTGCGCAGGACAAGAGGATTTTCCCATCGATTAAAAATAAAAGAGTTATTGTTGTTTAAAAAAAAATTGAGATTCTCTCTCCAGCAGGCCACGGCCCTTCCGGAGGGACTATAAAACCCAGAAGTGTTGAGTGGCTCAGTCAGTCTCAGCAAGATGGGGGAGTGAGAGGGTCATGTCTCAGTCTGAGCTGCGAATAACACTGAACACATGTCTATTAAACTGTAAGTGTAGTCTTGCTGACCTTTAGTGCCCTTAATGTGGTTTGAAAATGAAAATGTGGTTGCATTGAAATAAGGTACAGCAAATGGTTGGTGGTGGTTGCTTTGAAATAAGGCACAGCAAATGGTTGGTGGTGGTTGCTTTGAAATGAGGCACAGCAAATGGTTGGTGGTAGTTGCTTTGAAATAAGGCACAGCAAATGGTTGGTAGTGTTGCTTTGAAATAAAGCACAGCAAATGGTTGGTGGTGGCTGGGTTGAAATAAGGCACAGCAAATGGTTGGTGGTGGTTGCTTTGAAATAACAAATGATTAAAAGTCTAAACTTGACAACTTCCTGTTTGCACTGTATATTGATTTTAGATAAAACGCTACCACTTATGGCTGTGATTTTTGGCCATATTACTCAGTCCCCCTCCGCTCATCGGGTGCAGATGATTCTTCCCATCAATGAAAAATAAAAGTATATTAGTGTTTAAAAAATGTTGAGAATCTCTCTCCTGTCAATCCCACCATGAAGGCCACGCCCCTTCTGGTGGGAGGGGGAGGGATTATAACACCCAGAAGTGTGGGTGTGGCTCAGTCTCTGCAAGATGTAGGAGGGAGAGGCCACGACTGTCTGAGCTGTGAATCAACTGAACACACTGAATGTCTACTGAACTGTGAGTGTGGTGTTTATGTGGTGTTTGTGTGGTGTTTATGTGGTGTTTATGTGGTGTTTTGTGTGGTTTTATGGTGGTTTCACCCTGCCTGAAATGGTATGAAACTGCATTTGAATGTGGTGGCCTTGCACCCTGCATGAAATGGTATGAAACTGCATTTTGAATTTGGTGGCCTTGCACCCTGCATGAAATGACATAAAACTGCACTTGAATTTGGTGGCCTCGCACCCTGATTGAAGTGGCATTAAACAGCACTTGAATTTGGTGGCCCTGCCCCCTGCTTGAAGTGACAGGAAACTGCACTTGAATTCGGTGGCCTTGCACCCTGCTTGAAGTGATGTGAAACTGCACTTGAATTTAGTGGCCTTGCAGCCTGCTTGAAGTGGTAAGAAACTGCACTTGAATTTGATGGCCTTGCACCCTGCTTGTAATGGAATTTCAAATAATAGCCGTGTCAACTGCCAGCCCAGTAGCCGTGAGTGAGTTGCCAGCACATCAGGCATGAGTGACTGAACTGCCACATTGTGGGCCCATTTGGCCCACAATGTCCATACCAGCCCTCCTGTGTGAACATGGGACCCAACGGGTCCCACTTAGTCTAGTGTGTGTGTGTGTGTGTGTGTGTGTGTGTGTGTGTGTGTGTGTGTGTGTGTGTGTGTGTGTGTGTGTGTGTGTGTGTGTGTGTGTGTGTGTGTGTGTGTGTGTGTGTGTGTGTGTGTGTGTGTGTGTGTGTGTGTGTGTGTGTGTGTGTGTGTGTGTGTGTGTGTGTGTGTGTGTGTGTGTGTGTGTGTGTGTGTGTGTGTGTGTACTGAACTTATTTTTTCTCTCTCGTTTATCATATTGTTTACAGTGTACCACATTTACATATTCTGTTGTGCTATAGCAAGTAAGAATGTCATTGTTCTATCTGGGACACATGACAAAAAAACACTCTTGACTCTTGACTAAAGAAATTCATCCTCATCTCCTTCTTAAAGGAACATATTTTAAATCTGACCACTAGTCCTAGACTCTGCCACCGGTGGAAACATACTCTTCCGTTCTATCCAAGCCAGTTATGGTGTAGATGGAGCATCTTGGTCCGCATGGTTAGTTTTCTCTGGGTGCTCCAGTTTCCTCCCACACACCAAAGACGTACAGGTTTGCAGGTTAATTGGCTTTGGTAAATTTTTAATTTGTCCCTAGCGTGCAGGAGACTGTTAGAGTATGGGGTGATCGCTGGTCAGCCTGGATTTGGTGGGCTGAAGAACCAATTTCCACATTGTATCTGTAAATTATAAAGTCTAAAGTAAAATATGACAAAATAGGGTGTATGTGCATTGTTTATGTAGACACAAGAAAGTTGGATCAACTTTCTACTGATACCACATAAAATTTAGCATTTTAAATTCATATAATAAGTTTAGATAAGTTTAGTTAAGAGATACAAAGCGGAAACAAACCCTTCAGCCCAATGAGTTGGCACCGACCAGCGATCCCCGCACTACCCTATACACACTAGGGACAATTTGCATTTACACCAAGCCAATTAGCCTACAAATGTGTATGTCTTTGGAGTGTGGGAGAAAAACGAAGATTTCGGAGAAAACTTACGGTCATACAAACTCCATACAGACAGCACCCGAAGCCGGGTACGAACCCTGTTCTCTGGTGCTGTATGCACTGTAAAGCAGCAACTCTACCGCTGTGCCACCGTGCCACCAATGAGGCTTGAGAGAAATCAATACACATTTTTCCAAGCACTAGTGAGTTTAGTCTCAGCATATAGTCCTCAGAGTCTATCAAAGGATAGTCTTCTTAGTGAGTATAAGTGACAAATCATCGTCATAGTGTCATAGAGTGATACAGTGTTGAAACAGGCTCTTCGGCCGAACTTGCCCACATGCCCCATCTACACTAGTCCCACCTGCCTGCATTTGACACATATCCCTGCAAACCTGTCCAATCCATGTACCTGTCTAACTGTTTCTTAAACATTGGGATAGTCCCAGCCTCAACTACCTCCTCTGGCAGCTTGTTCCGTACACCCACCACCCTTTGTGTGAAAAAGTTACCCCTTAAATTTCCCCCTTCACTTTAAACCTATGTCATCTGGTTCTCAATTCCCCTACTGTGGCCAAGAGACTCTGTGCGTCTACCCGATCTATTCCTCTCATGATTTTATACCCCCCTGCGCTCCAAGGAATGGAGCCTGCCCAACCTCTCCCTATATTTCGGACCCTCATGTCCTGGCAACCTCCTCGTAAAACTTGTCTGTACCCTTTCCAGCTTGACACCATCTTTTTCTACAAGGTTAATTCCTGGGATGGCGGGACTGCCTTATGCTGAGAGAATGGAGAAGCTGGGCTTGTATACTCTGGCGTTCCGGCTCGAAGGGCCGAATGCCCTATTCCTGCACCTGTTGTGTATTGTCCAGTACAGAGTGCCCAGAACTGAACAGATTGGTGGATGCAGCACCACACGAGCTACACGAGCTAAAATACCCTGACCTGATGCAGGAACTTTGAACAATGACCACCTTCCAGTGGACAGCATTACAAGCAGAGGCTGCGCTAATTGTGTACTGATAGCGGTCCCAGGGAAATCAGTCTCAATAACCCTGACTCCAGCAAAAAAAAAATCAGACCAAGTGCCTTTTGGCCAAATGATTTTATAATGATATCCATCAGTAAATCACATCTTTGGACTCAGCATAACCAGACTCCTCTGCAACATGGGGTGCATTTCATAGATTGAAAAATGGAATTATAAAGCAATTGAAGGGCATAAAGCACTATTTAAGTGAAAGCAGATGAATGAGCAGAAAATTAATAGCCTGGAGCAGTTATACAAATGTTGTTTACAAAATGCATTAGGCTTTTGAATAGCAAATTTCATTAGGAGCCAAAAAATGGGCAATCTGATCTATCATCTTTCTTACCATTTTATGCTGAAGTCGATCATCTGAAGATGTAGATGGATTGTGTTCTGACCTATTATGCCAGTCCCCGAAGCAAAGGTTATATTTCTTATTGCTTTGCATTTGAAGATTACACTAATTTCTTCCTGCCACTCATTTTAGAAACTTTGCCAGCTTTTATACATGATGTAAATATATTAAGAATGTTGATAAAGAGGCAAGCCCTGTATTTATGTGGCGCCTCAGGGATCGAGTAATAGAGTGATGGAGCTGTTCAGCGCAGAGGTAGGCTCGTTGGCCCACTACTTCCATCATTTCTATTGACAGGGACAAATAGCTAAGATCATGTCCATCGAGTGTGGCGCAGCGGCAGAGTTGCAGCCTCACAGCGCCAGGGAACCCGGGTTCAATCCTGACCACAGGTGCTAGTTAGTCTGCACGGAGTTTGTACGTTCTCCCCGTGACCTGCACCAATTTTCTCTGGGATCTCCGGTTTCCTCCCACACTCCAAGTTTGGTTGCATGGTTATTTGGCTTGGCATAATTGTAAATTGTCCCTAGTGTGTATAAGGTAGTGTTAGTGTGTGGGGGTCGCTGGCCGGCACATAATCTGTGGGCTAAAGGTCATGTTTCTGCTCTGTACCTCTAAACTAAACTAAATTAGATAACTGGATCCAGGGGGAGCTAGCTAACTGGATACAGAATTTGATTTATGGAAGGAATTTAGTCAGTGGGTGGGGAATCTGTGGGATTATTTGCCTTAGAAGGCTGTAGAGGCCAGGGTGTTGGATATTTTTAAGGCAGAGATAGATAGATTCTTGATTAGTACAGGGGTCATGGGGAGAAGGCAGGAGAATGGGGTTAGGAGGGAGAGATAGATTAGCCATGATTGAATGGCAGAATAGACTTGATGGGCCAAATGGCCTAATTCTACTCCTATTCCTTATGGCCTTATGAAGCAGAGAGTTGTGGTTTTGAACTGAGGACCTGTGACGAGTGGTGTGTCTCGGTGATCGGTGGTGGGCCCATTGTCGTTTGCAGTTTTTATATCAACTAACTGGATGAAAATGTGTAAGGCACAATTAGCAAGTTTGCAGCTGACACTAAAGTGCATGGTACAATGCTGTTTAATACAGGTAATTCAACTCGGGGCCGGACCATTCACAGTGAATGGTAGGGCCCTGTGGAGTGCTGTAGAGCAGAGTGACACAGGAGTACAGGCATATAGTTCCCTGAAAATGGCCATGGGGCGTTCAAGGAAGCTTTTGGTACATTGGCCTTCGTCAGTTGCTCGGGCAGTTTACAGTATGAAGATTGATTTCTCTAATTTCAAGTAACCCTTGCATTCCCTCACTCTTAGTCCCTCCCCCACTCTAGTCATCCTGCTAGTCCCACTGTTCATGTCCCTTCATTATCAGGCTATTAAACTTAGCTCGGAACTCTGAACATTAATATCCCTCCATCTGTTATTTGCATTTTATTAATTTATTAATTCATGGGTGTATTTATGTATAGAATTGTAGTCAATGCCTTCTATGTTCTGTTGTGCTATGCAAAGAAAGATTTTCATTGAACTGTCAGGGACACATGACAATAAACTCTTTTGACTCTTTGACTCTTTGACTCTTATCACCTCCTCCACAGCCAACAATAGACCATTGTTGGCTCATTGGCCATCGGTGCCACCTCTGATTTGTTCTGTACCTTTTCATACCCTCTATTTTCCCTCTCCCCTGACCTGAAACGTCACCTATTCCTTTTCTCCAGAGGTACTGCTCCACTCCACTCCAGCATTTTGTGCCTATCTAAAGAGTAGAGCAATTGTTTTGGTTAGTGTGGTTTGCGTGTGGCTTCTCCAGGGCAACGGAGGAGGCCCTGCACAGTATGGTCGGCATTTGAATGGGAAGGGGAGTGAAAATGGTTGACAACAAGGAGATCCCGCAACTTATTTTTGATTCATCTTACCCATACCATCAATTGGAAGATTCCACAGAAGCACGTAGGACGGTAATGCTCCAGAGTGCAACGAACTGATAACAAAACCGTAGGAGGCTAATGTCTTTGGAACCTAATGTTGGAGCACTCACAGAGTGAAGGTATGCAAATAACTGAAGTAACAATGATAAACCAAACACGCCATTGGAAGCTGTTTGTTGGGTGAAAATGAGAAGTTGGTGAGACTTGGGTGGGGGAGGGATCGAGAGAGAGGGAATGCCGGGGGTACCTGAAGTGAGAGAAATCAATATTCATACCGCTGGGCTGCAAGCTGCCCAAGCGAAATATGAGATGCTGTTCCTCCAATTTGCGCTTAACCTCACTCTGACAATGGAGGAGATCGAGGACAGAAAGGTCTGTGTAGGAATGGGAAGGAGAAATAAAGTGTCCAGCAACCAGGAGATCAGGTTGGTTCATGCGGGCTGAATGATCGCCTAGCCTGCGTTTGGTCTTGCCAATGAATAAGAGTCCACATCTGCACTAAATGAGGTTGGAGGTGGTGCAAGTGAACCTCTGCCTAACCTGAAAGGACTGTTGAGGTCCCTGGACAGAATTGAGGTAGGAGGTATAGCGACAGGTGTTGGATCTTTTGCGGTTGCAGGGGAAGTTACCTGGGGAGGGGGTGGTTTGGGTGGGAAGGGATGAGTTAACCAGGGAGCTGCAGAGGGAATGGCTTCTGTGGAAGGCGGAAAGGGGTGGAGATAGAAAAATGCGGCTAGTTGGTGGGATCCTTTTAGAGGTGGTGGAAATTTCGGAGGATTATGTGCTGCATGCGACGGCTGATGGGGTGGAAGGTGAGGACCAGGGCACTAGGTCTCTGTTCCAACTAAGGGGAGAGAGAGCAAGGGTGGAGCTGTAGGGTACCGTGGAGACACGAGTGAAGACCTCATCTATGATGGGAGAGGGAACCCCCATTCTCTAAAGAATGCGGACATTTTGGATGTTCCAGTGTGTAACACCTCATCTTGGGCGCAGATGTGGCATAGACAGAGGAATAGGGGATAGAATCTTTACAGGAAGCAGAGTGGGAAGAAGTGTAGTGGAGATAGTTGTGGGAGTCAATGGGTTTGCAATCGACACCAGTCAAAAAGATTGAGGGGGGATCTTATAGAAACTTACAAAATTCTTAAGGGGTTGGACAAGCTAGATGCAGGAAGATTGTTCCCGATGTTGGGGAAGTCCAGAACAAGGGGTCACAGTCTAAAGATAAGGGGGAATTCCTTTAGGACCGAGATGAGGAAAACATTCTTTACACAGAGAGTGGTGAGTCTCTGGAATTCTCTGCCACAGAAGGTAATTGAGGCCAGTTCATTGGCTATATTCAAGAGGAAGTTGGATGTGGCTCTTGTGGCTAAAGGGATCAGGGGGTATGGAGAAAAGGCAGGTACGGGATACTGAGTTGGATGATCAGCCATGATCATATTGAATGGCGGTGCAGGCTCGAAGGGCCGAATGGCCTACTCCTGCACCTATTTTTCTATGTTTCTAAAAGTCTGTCTCCTGTGATGGAGGCTGCGAGATGAAGAAAGGAGAGGGAGGTGTGGAGATGGTTCAAGTAAATTAGAGTGCTGGATGGAAATTGATGGTGAAGTTGATGAAGTCCAAGAGTTCTGCATGGGTTTAGGAGGTAGCACCATTGTTGGGTTGAGTGGCCATTGTCTCAGGCAGATGATACTATGCACAACGTACACCTCCGCCCATTCCGCTACCCAATCTAGTTATAAGAAAACTGTGTGCCTATCATTGTGTCTGAGGTGCGGCATGGTGGCGCAGCGGTAGTGTTGCCTGTGGGTGCTGTCTGTACGGAGTTTGTTCTCCCTGTGAGCACGTGGCTTTTCTCCCTGTGCTCTGGTTTCCTCCCATATCCCAAAGACGTACAGGATTAAGGACCTGTCCTACCAGCATCCAACTCCATGCGATGAGCGCGATCAAACTAGAAGCGGGGGCCGCGCGGAGGTCGGGTGATCCCCGTTCCCACCAGCATGCGCCTGCATGCGGCAAGCGTGACCAAACCGGCAGCGAGAGCAACGCGGAGGTCGGGTGAGTGGCGCAACGCGGCGCAAAGTGAGGCGAACTTGGAGCGAAGTCTTACAGGTAAGTTCGCCAGGCCAGAGAGGGACACACAGAGAGGGGCACAGAGGCACACACACAGAGGGCCACGGAGCCACACACATAGAGGGTCACGGAGGCACCTACAGAGAGTGTCACGGAGGCACAACGTCGAGAAGGTGTGTAATGCGTCGAGGCAACTGCGAGCCGACAAGCCGTTGCCGCGCGGAATTTTTGAACATAGTCAGTTTTTTGGAGCCCAGCGTGATGTCGGGACGAACTCCGCACAATTCCGCACAGCTCCGGCGATCGAAGTGGGACTGGCCCCGCGACGCCTGACGGCTCAAGCGACCACGTTAGGTCGCGCTCATCGCATAGAGTTGCATGCTGGTGGGACAGGCCTTTTACAGGTTAATTAGCTTCTAGTCGTTAGGATAGATCTAGTGTATGGGTCATCGTTGGTCGGCGCAGACTCGGTGGGCCGAAGGGGCCTGTTGCCATGCTGTATTTCCAAACTAATCTAAACTAAACTGAAACTTGTAAATTACCTCTTTATTCCCACTAATTCCAATGAGACTCTAAGTACAGTAGCCTTGATTGTTGCTACAGATTAAGTAAGCCTCACATCCTGAAATGATATGCATATTTACCCTGCACTAATTAGTCCAGAACCAGAGTGAAATCTAATTGGAGGCCCCGCACAATGGTTTGACAGGGAATGTCATCTCTAAACAGCATGCTTGCATTTTCCCAGTCTCCACGATATAAAAAAAACAAATCAATTATTATCGACACTATCCTCGGAAATCTCACAGGAGATTTGTCTTTGTGCATCCCCAGTGCACGTCAGCATTGACTAACAGTAACTCCCTCAGGCTTTCTGTCTTCAAGGAAGAATGAACTCCAATTGACATTGAGAGAAAAGAACGTCTTGGGCTGTTTGCGCTCCAGCTTTGCTGCATTTTTCATATTGCGATCAGTCAGATACTGTACAATGGATTATCATTCTCAGCAGGTCAACTGTATTTTATCTCAACACTAGTGCCATAGAGGCATGGGGGTCATAGAGTCACACAGTGTGGAAGCAGACCCTTTGGCCCAACTTTCCCATACCGTCCATCTACACGTCCCACCTGTCTGCATTTGGCCCATATCTGTCCTATCCATGTACCTGTCTAATTGTTTCTTAAATGTTGCAATAGTCCCTGCCTCAACTACCTCCTCAGCATGGGCGGAAATCGTTTTTAAAACATGGGGGGACACAATGAGGCCTGACATCTTAACCCGAAATCATCCGGCCCGCAGGCGTATTTTTTTTCAATTAGTTTTCGCGGCCCGGGAACTGCAGCCAGTGCCGGGGACGCGAGCTGATCTGGGAACTGCAGCCATTCCCAGGGCACGCAGGCGGCGTGGGCACTACAGCTAGACCTGCAAACTGACCTGGGTGCGACAGCCATTCCCGGGGACACAAGCTGATCTGGGAACTGCAGCCATTCCCGGGGCACGCAGGCGGCGTGGGCACTACAGCTAGATCTGCAAACTGACCTGGGCGCGACAGCCAGTCCCGGGGCAGGTGAGCCGATTTGGGAACTGCAGGTCCTTTTGCCCACCGTGTCCCTTCACCTTTAACCTATGTCCTCTGATCCTCGACTCACCTACTCTGGGCAAGAGATTCTGTGCATTTACCCAATCATTATTTTATACAACTCTAATGCAGTAACTGCATTTTTCTTTTGTTATCTTTTGAGTTATTTGAAATTTAGTTGAAAGGTTAAAAATCTAACATTGTTTGACAATGTGATAGCAATGTGATAACCATCGTATAGTTCAACCCAATGTTATTCATTTGGGAAGGGTGTGTCATATGTATTAGACTATCGGACAGAGCAAAGTCGGGCAATCAATATACCAGACTGAACACAAACATCAAGTTGATGTTTCAGTTTAGGTTCGGTTAGTTTATTATCATGTGCACCGAGGCACAATGAGAAGTTTTTCTTGTGTGCTAACCAGTCAGCGGAAAGGCAATACATGATTACAATCGAGCCATCCGCAGTGTACAGGTATAGATAGAAACATAGAAACATAGAAACATAGAAAATAGGTGCAGGAGTAGGCCATTCGGCCCTTCGAGCCTGCACCGCCATTCAATGTGATCATGGCTGATCATCCAACTCAGTATCCCGTACCTGCCTTCTCTCCATACCCCCTGATCCCTTTAGCCACAAGTGCCACATCTAACGCCCTCTTAAATATAGCCAATGAACTGGCCTCAACTACCTTCTGTGGCAGAGAATTCCAGAGACTCACCACTCTCTGTGTAAAGAATGTTTTCCTCATTTCGGTCCTAAAGGAATTCCCCCTTATCCTTAGACTGTGACCCCTTGTTCTGGACTCCCCCAACATCGGGAACAATCTTCCAGCATCTAGCTTGTCCAACCCCTTAAGAATTTTGTAGGTTTCTATAAGATCCCCCCTCAATCTTCTAAATTCCATCGAGTACAAACCGAGTCTATCCAATCTTTCCTCATATGAAAGTCCTGACATCCCAGGAATCAGTCTGGTGAATCTTCTCTGTACCCCCTCTATGGCAAGGATGTCTTTCCTCAGATTTGGAGACCAAAACTGTACGCAGTACTCCAGGTGTGGCCTCACCAAAACCCTGTACAACTGCAGTAGAACCTCCCTGCTCCTATACTCAAATCCTTTCGCTATGAATGCTAACATACCATTTGCTTTCTTCACTGCCTGCTGCACCTGCATGCCTACTTTCAATGACTGGTGTACCATGACACCCAGGTCTCGTTGCATCTCCCCCTTACCTAATCTGCCACCATTCAGATAATAGTCTACCCTCATGTTTTTGCCACCAAAGTGGATAACCTCACATTTATCCACATTGTACTGCATCTGCCATGCATCTGCCCATTCACTCAGCCTATCCAAATCACCCTGCAGCCTCCAAGCATCCTCCTCACACCTAACTATACCCCCCAGCTTGGTATCATCTGCAAATTTGGAGATGTTGCATTGAATTCCCTCGTCCAAATCATTAATATATATTGTAAATAGCTGGGGTCCCAGCACTGAGCCTTGCGGCACCCCACTAGTCACTGCCTGCCATTCTGAAAAGGACCCGTTTACTCCTACCCTTTGCCTCCTGTGTGCTAGCCAGTTCTCTATCCACATCAATACTGAACCCCCAATACCGTGTGCTTTAAGTTTGTATGCTAATCTCTTATGCGGGACCTTGTCGAAAGCCTTCTGAAAGTCTAGATATAACACATCCACTGGTTCTCCCTTATCCACTCTACTAGTTACATCCTCGAAAAATTCTATCAGATTTGTCAGACATGATTTACCTTTCGTAAATCCATGCTGACTTTGTCCAATGATTTCACCACTTTCCAAATGCGCTGCTATCCCATCTTTAATTACTGACTCTAGCAGTTTCCCCACTACCGATGTTAGACTAACTGGTCTGTAATTCCCCGCTTTCTCTCTCCCTCCTTTTTTAAAAAGTGGGGTTACATTAGCTACCCTCCAATCCTCAGGAACTACTCCAGAATCTAAGGAATTTTGAAAAATTATCACTAATGCATCCACTATTTCTGTGGCTACCTCCTTGAGTACTCTGGGATGCAGACTATCTGGCCCTGGGGATTTATCGGCCTTCAATCCGTTCAATTTACCCAACACCACCTCCCGGCTAACCTGGATTTCACTCAGTTCCTCCATCTTATTTGACCCCCGTTCCACTGCTATTTCCGGCAGATTATTTATGTCTTCCTTAGTGAAGACAGAACCAAAGTAGTTATTCAATTGGTCTGCCATGTCCTTGTTCCCCATGATCAATTCACCTGTTTCTGACTGCAAGGGACCAACATTTGTTTTAACTAGTCTCTTTCTCTTTACATATCTATAAAAACTTTTGCAGTCAGTTTTTATGTTCCCTGCCAGTTTCCTTTCATAATCTATTTTCCCTTTCCTAATTAAGCCCTTTGTCCTCCTCTGCTGGATTCTGAATTTCTCCCAGTCCTCCGGTAGGCTGCTTTTTCTGGCAAATTTGTATGCCTCATCTTTTGTTTTTATACTATCCCTGATTTCCCTTGTTATCCATGGATGCACCACCTTCCCCGATTTATTCTTTTGCCAAACTGGTATGAACAACTTTTGTACTTCATCCATGCAGTCTTTAAATACCTTCCATTGCACATCCACTGTCAACCCTTTAAGAATCACCTGCCAGTCTATCTTGGCCAATTCACATCTCATACCTTCAAAGTTACCTTTGTTCAAGTTCAGAACCCTTGTTTCTGACTTAATTTTGTCACTCTCCATCCTAATGAAGAACTCAACCATATTATGGTCACTCTTGCCCAAGGGGCCACGCACAACAAGACTGCTAACTAACCCTTCCTCATTACTCAATACCCAGTCTAGAATAGCCTGCTCTCTCGTTGGTTCCTCCACATGTTGGTTGAGAAAACTATCCCGCATACATTCCAGGAAATCCTCTTCCTCAGCACCCCTGCCAATTTGATTCACCCAATCTACATGCAGATTGAAGTCACCCATTATAACCGTGTTACCCTTGTTGCACGCATTTCTAATTTCCTGTTTGATGCCATCCCCAACTCCAATACTACTGTTAGGTGGCCTGTACACAGTTCCCACTAGCGTTTTCTGCCCCTTAGAGTTTCGCAGCTCTACCCATATCGATTCCACATCCTCCACGCTAATGTCCTTCCTTTCTATTGCATTAATCTCCTCTCTCACCAGCAACGCTACCCCACCTCCTTTTCCTTTTCGTCTATCCCTCCTGAATATTGAATATCCCTGGATGTTCAGCTCCCAGCCTTGGTCATCCTGGAGCCAAGTCTCCGTGATTCCAACTATAGCTGTTAGATGTTTCTTAAGAGTTTAAGTAACCTTTTCTTATCTCGTTGATCATCCCTGTTTTAATCAAGAATCCAGACAAAGTGAATACATTCTTATTGATAGGAAGATTGTGTCAAAGGGCACAGCATGGGAGGGGTTGGCAAAGGTGGTTGGGTGGCATGGTGGCACAGCACCTCATATTCCGCTTGGGGAGTCTGCATCCTCTGGGCTTAAACTGAATTTTCTCAATTCTGTTAACCCAGGCTGCCTCCTCCCCTTCCCACCTCTCCCTCAGCCCTCGGGCCCTGTCATTCCTTCTCTCTCTATCTCCCCTCCCCCATCCAAGTCGCACTAGCTTCTCATTTTCACACCACAAACAGCTTACAATGGCCTGTTTCCTTTATCATCGATACTTTTTAGCATATCTTTCATTCATTGTTCTTTATCTCTCCACATCACTGTCTATATCTCTCGTTTCCCTGATCCCTGACCAGTCTGAAGAAGGGTCTCGACCCAAAACGTCGCCTATCTCCTTCGCTCCTTAGATGCTGCTGCACCCGCTGAGTTTCTCCAGCTTTTTGTGTAACCCACTAAGTTACAGAGAAAGGTTGAGCAAGTTAGGTCTTTATTCTTTGGAGCGCAGAAGATTGAGGTCTTTAAAATGATGAAAGGGACAGACAGAGTTGACGTGGATAAGCTTTTCCCACTGAGGGTAGGGATGATTCAAACAAGAGGGCATGACATGAGAATTAAGGGACAGAAGTTTAGGGGTAACATGAGGGGGAACTTCTTTACTCAGAGAGTGGTGGCTGTGTGGAATGATCTTCCTGCAGAAGTGGTGGAGGCAGGATTGATTTTAACATTTAAAAGTAAAGTGGATAGGTATATGGACGGGAAGAGAATGGAGGGGTATGGCCTGAGTGCAGATAGATGGGACTAGGGGAAAATAAATGGTCGGCACTGACTGGAAGGGCCGAGAAGGCCTGTTTCCGTGCTGTAATTGTTATATGGTTATATGGTTAATATTCCAAATGTGGCCTCACCAATGTCTTATACAACATGACCTTCCAACTTCTTTACTCCATAGAGAATAGCCCATTAAGCCCTTTAAAGTACCTCCCAAACACAGGTGGGCATGTGCTGCTGGTGGTCAGATGAACAACAGAGAACAAAGGGGGATCCGGCATGGGGGGAACCATGGAGAACCAAGAGGGACCACAAATGGAATGTGTTAACAATGATTTGTCTAAAATGGAATACGTGGTGACTTTGTCTGTGCCCTTGATGTGGTGACTCTTTGCAGACCTTTTGTATGTAAAACAGAAGATCACTGAGACTTGTCACATGTGACTACTGTAAATGGCTTGATTGTAATCATGTATAGTCTTTCCGCTGACTGGATAGCACGCAACAAAAGCTTTTCACTGCACCTCGGTACACGTGACAATAAACTAAACTGAAGTGAACTATCATTCGTTCATAATAGCCCTCTCGAGCTACCCTCCACACCCCCTACACCATTCACTTATGTTCTGCTAAATGAGGTTCAGTCAGTTAAGTGATAATAAATATATTAATCACACTGACCCCTACGAAGTAGAGATAGCCCTTGCTGACTAGTTCTGATATAAGAATTTAACCATGCCTCAAACAAATATCATCTCTAATCTCATAAATCAAACAAAACCTCTCCACCATAGGATAGGCTTAAAGGGATGTGGGCCAAACGAAGGCAGGTGAGACTAGTGTAGATGGGGCAAGTCTGTCGGTGTGGGCAAGTTGGGCCATGGGGCCTGTTTCCACGCCGTATGGTTCTATGAATCTAAAACCATTTAAATAATCTATGGGATGTGCTGCCTCTAAAAGGCAGCCCATATCGTCAAAGTAAGTAACTAAGTAAGTAAGTTTATTGGCCAAGTAGATAGATAGGTAGATAGGTAGATAGGTAGATAGATCTTTATTGTCATTCAGCCCTTTTGGTCTGAATGAAATTGTTTACCATACAGTCATAACATATAGTAAAAAAAACAAAACACACAATAAACACATGTCCAACATCCACCACAATGAGTTCACCAGGCACCTCCTCACTGTGGTGGAAGGCAAAAGTCTTAAGTCATTGTCTTCATCCCTCCTAGTTCTCCCTCTGCGCTGAGGCGATCCAGGCCTCCGACGTCCCTGGAGCACCGCAGCTCTAAGCTGGGCCGCCGCCGCCACCGCAGGAGCACCACAGCTCCAATCCAAGCCGCCGCCGCCGCTGTAGCATCGCAGCTCCAAACCGGCCGCCGCCGCCGCTGGAGCACCGCAGCTCCAAACCAGGCCGCCGCCACAGCTCCGCCATTAGGCCTCAACACAGACGGTGACGGGGGACACGCATCCCCTTGAAGGGGGAGACTAAAACTCTGTTTCCCCCACCCCCCACACACACATACACAACCCAATATAACAAAATTCTACCGAAACAAACACTAGATGACACAAAAAAAAGAAAAAAACAGACGGACTGCAGGTGAGCCGCAGCTGCCAGGCAGCGCCGCCACTTCCGGAGTTGGCATACAAGGAATTTGTATGCCAACTTTGAATTTGAATTTGTATGCCAACTTTGAATTTGAATTTGAATATGTATTCACATACAAGGAATTTGCCTTGGTGCTCCGCCCACGAGTAACAACATGACATACAGTGACAGTTACAAATGACTCAGAAAACACTAAACATTAATAATAATCTTTGTAGGGTTTTCACAGACGACACTATCGAACAAACACATACAAAACAGCAAGGAGTAGTACACCATGGGCGCCATCGTCAGCACCAGCAGCAGCTACACTGCAAGAACTCACACCACCTTGGCCCTGCTTTCATTTTATGCCTTCCATCAGGAAGATGAAATAGAAGTCTGAAAACCAAGACCACCATGTTCTGCAATCACTTCTTCCCAACAACCATCAGACTTGAACGCCACACAACACTAGAGTCATAGACTCATAGTGTGATGCAGTGTGGAAACAGGCCCCTTGGCCCAACTTGCCCACACCGACCAACATGGTCAATGTCGGTAAGCTACACCAGTGCCACCTGCCTGCGTTTGGTCAATATCCCTCTAAACATGTCCTATCCATCCACTCACCTCAACTCTAAACTTTTATAGATCATCTATGGTTGCACTGAAGATTTTTGCACTTGGTTATTTTATTTTAATTTAGTCAGGATCGAACCCAGGTCTCAGGCGCTGTAAGGCAGCAACTCTACCACTGCACCCCTGCATTGCCCATTGTAGCTGCTTAACTTTTTTAAAGTGGTCTAAATGGAAAACAAAACACGGTAAATTGGGTTGGGAAAAGTAGATGTGATTTAAATCCATTTGTGACACCAAGGGAGAGGTTGAGTAGGCTGGGTCTCTATTCCATGAAGCACAGGAGGATGAAGGGGGATCTTGTAGAGGTATACAAAATCCTGAGAGGAATAGATCGGGTAGAGTCTTTTACCCAAAGTAGGGGAATTGAGGGCCAGAGGGCATGGGTTCAAGGTGAAGGGAAAAATTTAATAGGAATCCGATGGGTAACTTTTTCACACAGAGGATGGTGGGTGTTTGGAACAAGCTGCCAGAAGAGGTAGTTGAGGCTGGGACTATCCCCTCGTTTAAGAAACAGTGGGGCAGGTACATGGACAAGACAGGTTTGGAGGGTTATGGACCAAGCGCAGGCAAGTGGGACTAGGGTAGCTGGGATATTGTTGGCTGGTGTGGGTGAGTTGGGCTGAAGGGCCTGTTTCTACAGGGTATCACTCTATGACTCTGAGTGACACCATCAGGCCACTGCATTAACTGGCTATATAACTGTCCCTGAGTCTTCATTATGTAACCTTTATAGAGTGTATTATATATAGCTCTCATTGATGTGATCAGCTGCAGATTCTTGTGGTTTTTCCACTGCATTAGCTTAATGGACCATTGTTGACTATATTGATTTCAATATACAGGATGATTGATCACAGTTGTACAGTTGCTGAGGCCACATTTGGAGAATTGTGTGCAGTTTTGGTCACACGGCTAGAGGAAGGATGTTGTTACGCTGGAAAGAGTGCATGGAAGATTTATGTGAATGTTGACAAGACTTGAGGGCCTGAGCTATTGGGAAAGTTTGGGCAGCCTAGGACTTTACACCTAGGAGCTGAGGAGGATGAGGGGTGATCATCTCAGCTTTAAGGTGAGGGGGGAAAGATTTTATGGGAAACTGAGGGGCAACGTTTTCGCACAGATGGTGGTGGGCACATGGAATAAGCTGCCAGAGGAGGTGGTTGAGGCAGGTACTATAATAAAATGTAACAGGCATTTTGACAGGTACCTGGACAGGCAAGGTTGAGAGGGAGGGTAAACTAAATGCTGGAGAAACTCAGCGGGTGCAGCAGCATTTATGGAGCGAAGGAGATAGGCAACATTTCGGGTCGAAACCCTTCAGGGTCTGAAGAAGGGTTTCGGCCTGAAACGTTGCCTATCTCCTTCGCTCCATAGATGCTGCTGCACCCGCTGAGTTTCCCAAGCATTCAGTGTACCCTCGATTTTCCAGCATCTGCAGTTCCTTCTTTAACACAAGGTTGAGAGGGATATGGGCCAAATGCAGGCAGTTCAGACTAATGTAGACGGGGCATCATAGTCGGAGTGGACAAGTTGGGCTGAAGGGCCTGTGTCCATGCTGTATGACACAATGACTATGGGTTTTTTTTGTGTAGTTTAGTTTAGAGATATAATATGAAAACAGGGCACTTCGGCCCACTGTGTCCACACCGACCATCGATTGTCCATACACTAGTCCTATGTTATTTCACTTTTGCATCATACACACTGGAGACAATTTACAGAAGCCAATTAACCTACAAACCTGCATGTGTTTGTAGTGTGGGAGGAAATCGGAGCCCCCGGAGAAAACCCACGTGGTCACGGGGAGAACGCGCAAACTCCGTACAGACAGCACCCTCTGACGCTGTAAGGCAGCAGCTCTACCGCTGCGCCACCGTGCTGCCACTAATGAGGCGTTAAATGCAAATGTCTATCGCTATGTCTCTGCACAGGTAAAGGAGAAGGACCCAACAGGAAAAAAGTCTCCCACCGCATTCCTCGCCTCAGATGCTGCTCTACAGTTGTGTCCCTCCTGCAGCTTGTTTCTGTTGCAGCAAAATAAAAGTAACCTTTACCATATCCCTATTTATTTTCAGTCCCATTCAAATGAATGTATCATATCCATCTTGCAAGTTCAGTCGGCTGATTCCCTGGCCTAATTACCACTGGAAGAGCCTAAAGGGCCTGTCCCACTGTACGAGCTAATTCAAGTGTTCTCCCGAGTTTCCCCTGATTCGAACTCGGAGAATTATGGTAATATCCACTCGTAGGTACGCGGGGCTCTCGTGGACATTTTTCAACATGTTGAAAAATCTTCACGAGTCTTCACGAGCTTACCCCATTTCCCGAGTACCTGCCGTTAGCGTTATGAGCCGCTAAGAGACGTCCCGAGCTCCGATGTACCCGCTATGCTTACCACGAGTTTGATTTTTTTTAAACTTGGGAGAGCTCTTGAATTAGCTCGTACAGTGGGACAGGCCCTTAAAAAGACAGATAAAGTTGGCTACAACATCAATATTTTGAGTCTGCATAAGTGAGTCAATGAATATCATTAAAGTCCTGTTATTATCAAATCATTATGCTTGCCAAAACCCGAAGAATCTGGTTACTGATTCATCGTTGGTTTAACACTAACTTGGAAAGTGAGAAGTGAGTAATCATCACCGAGGCATAGCAAACACAGCATCAACAAAATGTCCTGCAACGTTGACAAGAGATATTAAACTTACTCGTTGGTGGTTATAAAAGGACATAAGAAATAGGACTGGGAATAAAGAAGGATCTCGACCCAAAACGTCACCCATTCTTTCTCTCCCGGGATGCTGCCTGTCCCGCTGAGTTACTCCAGCGTTTCGTGTCTATCTTCGGTTTAAACCAGCGATTACAGTTCCCTCCTACACATTTTGTCTGCTCCACTGCAAAATTTCCTCAAGGTAAGTCTACTTTGAAGATGTTCTCCTCCTCTCTCCGACGAGAGTTCAGACATCAATTTGAAAAAGGGTCTCGACCCAAAAGGTCACCCGTTACTTCTCTCCGGAGATGCTGCCTGTCCCGCTGAGTTATTCCAGCACTTTGTGCCTTTCTAGCAACAAGCTAACTGGCTGCTTGAGCCTGCTCTGCCATCCAACATGATCGATGCTGATCTCGTCCCCAACATCATTTTCCATCCCTATCACAATATCCCTGTGATGTCCAAGGTGACACAGCGGCACAGCGGTAGAGTTGCTGCCTTACAGCGCCAGAGACCCGGGTTCAATCCTGACTATGGGTGCTGTCTGTATGGAGTTTGTACATTCTCCCCGTGCCCGCATGCGTTTTCTCTGGGTGCTCTGGTTTCCTCCTACACTCCAAAGACGTACAGGTTTGTACATTGATTGGCATTGGTAAAATTGTAAATTGTCTTTAGTGTATATAAGATAGTGCTAGTGTGGGGGGGTCGGTGGTCAGCATGGACTCGGTGGGCCGAAGGGCTTCTTTCTGGCCGATATCTCTAAACTACACGAAACTAAAGTAAATCTATCGATCTTAGTTTGGATTGCAATCAATGATCGAACCTCCACAGGCTTCCTAGGCAGAGAGTTGGGAACTAACTTTGCAATGAATAATATTTTAGACTTTAGAGAGATACAGCGCAGAAACAGGCCCTTTGGCCCTCCAAGACCACACTGACCAGCGATCACCCGGAGAAATCCCACTTGGTCACAGGTACAAACTGCATACAGACGGCACCCGTAGTGAGGATCAAATCTAGGTAATTGGCACTGAAAGGCAGCAACTCTACCACTGTGCCACTTCTACGTTGAAGTTCCCTACTCTCACTATAAAACTATAACCTCTAGCTTTAGACACTCCTACCATGGGAAACAGACACTATCTACCTATCTATACCTCATTAAATTTTATATACCTTGAATGTCTCACCTCTCCGCCCCTTTGGTTCATAGAAAACAGATGTAGTCTATTCAAAGGGACACAAAGATTCAGTTCAAATTCACATTTATTCTCATATGCACCGATTAAGGTACAGTGCGTTACCATACAGCCATACAGGTAAAAAAAACCACAATACACAATAAATTTAACATAAACATCCACCACAGTGGAATCAACATTCCTCACTGATGGAAGGTAATAAAGTTCAGCCATCTTCGTCCTTTGTTCACCCGTGGTCGAGGCTGTTGAACCCTCAGCACTGCCGTTGCCGACGGTCCACTGTTCAAGCTCACTCGTTGGAATGATGGAAACTCTGGCTTTGGGACGGATCGGAACACTCTGCAGCATGGAGCTCCTGAGTAGGCCTTTTCTTACCAGAGACCGCGGCTTACGGTGTTAGAGTCCACAGGCCCCGCGGTCGGAGCACTTCCACAGTGGTCCTCGACAAAGGATCCCCGACTCCGCGATGGTAAGTCCGCCCCGCGCTTGCGGCTTGAAGCTCCAGGCCGGTCTCCAGGAAAGGCCGCACCAATCCAAGTTATTAGGCCGCAGTGGGGGACGGATATGCGACACGGAGAAATATCACATCTCCGTCGAGGTAGGTGACTGATAAAGATTTCCCTCGATTCCCCCCCCCCACATAAAACATACCGAGAAACATTAAAACATACATTTGAGACACACTAAAATTTACAAAAAAAATTCAAATGACACACAGGCTGCTGGCGAGGCTGCCATCACAGCGTTAACATGCTGGAGGAATCCAATAGGTCAGGCAACATCTCTGGAGAACTTGGTAGCTGACGTTTTGGGTCGAGACCTTTCTTCAGACTGGGAACAAATGTTTTAATGTCATTGTAATAATGTTTTAAAAGATTGTCCCTATTGTGTTAGTGTTAGTGTGCACGGATTGCTGGTCAGCATGGACTCGGTAGGCCGAAGGGCCTGTTTCCACACTGTAAATTAAACTAAACTAAATAAGTTGTAGGCCTTTTTAACCACCCTTTTTACCATTGTGGCTACTTTCTGTGAATAATATACTCATAATACAACAGATAGTCCTCCGCCAGTTTCGCCACCTCCAACGTGACCCCTCCACTCGCCACATCTTCCCATCTCCCCCCCTGTCTGCCTTCCGCAAAGACCGTTCCCTCCGCAACTCCCTCGTCAATTCTTCCCTTCCCTCCCGCTCCACTCCTTCCCCGGGCACTTTCCCCTGCAACCGCTAGAGATGCTACACTTGTCCCTTCACCTCCCCCATCCACTCCTTTCAGGGACCCAAGCAGTCATTCCAAGTCCGACAGAGGTTCACCTGCACCTCCTCCAACCTCATCTACTGCATCCGTTGCTCCAGATGCCAGCTGATCTACATCGGTGAGACCAAGCGGAGGCTGGCCGATCGTTTCGCCGAACACCTCCGCTCGGTCCGCAATAACCAGCCCGACCTCCCGGTGGCTCAGCACTTCAACTCCCCCTCCCACTCTGTATCCGACCTCTCGGTCCTGGGCCTCCTCCACGGCCAGAGTGAGCAACACCGCAAGTTGGAGGAACAGCACCTCATATTCCGCTTGGGGAGTCTGCATCCTCTGGGCTTAAACATTGAACTTTCTCAATTCTGTTAACCCAGACTGCCTCCTCCCCACCTCTCCCTCAGCCCTCTGGCCCTGACATTCCTTCTCCATCTCCCCCCCCCCCAGTCGCACTAGCTTCTCATTTTCACACCACAAACAGCTTACAATGGCCTGTTTCCTTTATCACCAATACTTTTTTGCATATCTTTCACTCATTGTTCTTTATCTCTCCACATCACTGTTTATATCTCTCGTTTCCCTGATCCCAGATCAGTCTGAAGAAGGGTCTCGACCCGAAACGTCGCCTATCTCCTTCGCTCCTTAGATGCTGCTGCACCCGCTAAGTTTCTCCAACTTTTTGTGTAACCCCCTACTCATAATACAACATGTCTTTGCTGAACAACAAACCCCAGGGCTCAACCATTCATTGTGTATGTCCTGCCCCAGGGAGTATTGTTGAAAATGTATCATTTCATACATGCCGCAGTTAAATTCCATCTGCCATTACTTTGCTCATTTGCCCAGTTGATCAATATCCCATCATTACCTGAGACAACCCTTTGCAATGTCCACTTGACCACCAATTTTGATGTCATGCTTAAGGCTGAGAAAATGCTACAACTAGTGGGCGACACAGTGCCGCAGCGATCGAGTTGCTGCCATATAACGCACACAGCGCCAGAGACCCGGAGTTTGTACATTCTCCTCATAATCGCGTGGGTTTTCTCCAAGATCTTCGGTTTTATCCCACACTCCAAAGACGTACAGATTTGCAGGCTTGGTTCAATTGTCTTTTGTTATTTTGGTCTCCTAATTTTAGGAAGGACATCCTTGTGATTGAGGCAGTGCAGCATAGGTTCACGAGATTGATCCCTGGGATGGCGGGACTGTCATGTGAGGAAAGATTGAAAAGACAAGGCTTGTATTCACTGGAGTTGAGAAGGATGAGGGGTTATCCTATAGAAACATATAAAAAGACTGGACAAGCTGGATGCAGGAAAGAAATTCCCAATATTGGGCGAGTCCAGAACCAGGGGCCACAGTCTTAGAATAAAGGGGAAGCCATTTAGGACTGAGGTGAGAGAAAAACATTTTGACCCAGAGAATTGTGAATTTGTGGAATTCCCTGCCACAGAGGGCAGTCGAGGCCAAATCACTATATGGATTTAAGACAGAGTTAGATAGAGCTCTAGGGGTTGGTGGAATCAAGGGATATGGGGCGAAGGCAGGCACGGGTTATTGATTGGGGACGATCAGCCATGATCACAATGAATGGCGGTCTGGCTCAAAGGGCCGAATGGCCTCCTCCTGCACCTATTTTCTATGTTTCTATGTTTCTATGTAGTGTGTGTAGATAGCGTTAATGTGCGGGGGTCGCTGGTCTGCTCGGACTCGGTGGGTCACACAAAGAGCTCGGTGTAGCTCTAAACAAAACCAAACTAAACTCAGAGGGTCAGACAGATCTGACCCTGCTGTCTGACCCATTGAGTTACCCAGAGTTATGTGTCAATCTTTGGTTTAAACCAGCATCTGCAGTTCGTTCCTCCATAAACCTTCATAAGATCATAAGAGATAGGAGCAGAATTATGCCATTGGGATCATCACATCTACTTCGTTATTCAGTCGTGGCTGATCTATAGCTTCCTTATAACACCATTCTCCTGCCTTCTCCCCAAAACCCCTGACACCCATACTAATAAAGAATCTATCGATCTTTGCCTTAAATATATCCACTCACTTTGGCTCCACAGCCATCTGTGGCAAAGAATTCCACAGATTCACCACCCTTTGGCTAATGAAATTCCTCCTCATCTCCTTCCTAAAAGAACATCATTTAATCCAAGTCCTTCTGCAGAGTCCCTGCTTTCTCCGCACAATCTGCCCCTCCACCTATTTTTGTAAAGCCCCCTTTATTGCTACTCTTTACCTTCTGCCATCCAGCCAACCTGATATCCATGATGGTATCTGCCCTTTGATACTATGGGCTCTCATCTTCCTTCGCAGTCCCCCGTGTGGCATCTTATCAAAGGCTTTCTGGAAATCTAGGTAAACAACATCTACTGGCTCTCCTTTGTCTGTCCTGCTATTTACTTTTTCAAACAATTCCAGTAAATTTGTCAGGCAAGACCTCCCCTTCACAAAGCCCTGCTGACATTGGCCTATTTTATTATGAATTTCTAATCCGGGGGGCATCTGGGGGCGCTGTCCTGTATGGTATGGCTTCTCAGCCTGCAGCTGTTTGTTTTTCACTCTTTTCTTTATTTTTAGTGAGTTGAAGTGTTTTGTTTGGAGTCTATTCTTTTTTATGTGGGGGGGGGGGAACTACTTTTCCTGGTCCCTACCTGGTCGGAGATGAAGCTTTTCTCCGGGCTGCATCTCGACCCGCCCTCGCCACCTACCAGCGGGCCTGGATCGGCGTTTCCTGAGGGGACGGCCCAGAACCTCGGCTTCGACAGCGGCGCAGCGCTGGAGCGCCATCGTGGGGCGGAGCGGGTGATGCCTTGCCTGGGTGGCCGCGCTGGAACTCCGGTGAGCTGAAGACGGGCGACAAAAAACATTGCGGGGCTGCGGGTCTGCGGAGCGGCCAGCTGCGGGCGGCGGCACTGACTCTAACATCGGGAGCCAGTGGGGGAGTTCCATTCAGTGCGGCCTTGTTGCTTCGGAAGCCGCGGACTCCGGTAAGGAAGCAGCCGTTCCAGGTGTTCCAAGCTGCTGAGAGGATTCTCCCTTCGCCGGACCACCAACACCCAGCGAGAACAGCCTGAAACATCGGGCCTCCGCGAAGGCGAGTGCGGAGACCTCAATAGGCCTGACTATGGGAGGACATGGGGATGGGGACTGGACATTGTGCCTTCCCTCATAATGGGAACCATTGTGGGGGGATGTTTTTCATGTTTAAATCTTTTCATTATTGTTATGTCTGTATTTTTTTTCATGGGCTGCATTGGCAAGAAATATTTCACGACACCAGATGGTGAACGTGACCAATAAAATAACCTTTGAGCCTTTAAGCTTGGATTTGTTGAGTGTGCTGCAAATATATCACAGTCATAATTTATAAAACTATAATTATTATATTAGAATTACTATCAGTTATTTTCTCAGCGCCAGCTGTTTGGCTAATAATTAATGCAAGTTTTCATTTAAACAGGAAAATTATTTAATCTGCTTGTATTAGCCAGACATTACACAAATAAAACTGTTTTTCAACATAATCAGAAAAAAAGTTTTATTTTCAGTGAAAAGTAGAAATAAATGAATAAACAGAAAACAGATATGATTGGGATGAAATATTTTTTAATCAAACAAGCAAATCCTCTCAGAACCTTCAAATGAACTATGAGGGTGCTGATTTCAAACCTCAAATAAGAATTCAACTTATGGACAAGTGGAGTTTATTTCTAATCAACGATGCTGGAACTCCAAGTTCCTCAGAGTAAATATCACCAGCAACTTGTCTGGGACCAGCCATATCGAAGCAATGGCCAAGAAAGCACACCAATGCCTCTGCTTCCTTAGAAGGCTTATAAAGTTTGGCAAGTCCCCAACAATTCTCACCAACTTCCACAGAAGCGCCGTAGAAAGCATTTTATCGGAATGCATCACAGCATAGTTTGGGAGCTGCTCCATCCAAGACTGCAAGAAATTGCAGAGAATTGTGGACGCAGCCCAGACCATCACACGAACCAAACTCCCTTCCCTTGTCCTGCGCATCTCCTTTAAACTTTATCCTTTTCACCTCAAAGCTATGTTTTTGATATTTCCACTCTTTGAAAAAGGTTCTAACTCTCTCCCCTATCTTTGCATCTGATAATTTTATATATTTCCATCAGGTCACCCCTCAACCCTTGTCTTTTCAGATAAAATAATCCAAGTCTGTCAAACTTCTCCTTACAGAAAGATAGAAACATAGAAATTAGGTGCAGGAGTAGACAATTCAGCCCTTCGAACCATCACCGCCATTCAATATGATCATGGCTGATCATCCAGAATCAGTAACCCATTCCAGCTTTTTCCCCATATCCCTTGATTCCATTAGCCCAAATAGCTAAATATAACTCTCTCTTGAAAACATCCAGTGAATTGGCCTGCACTGCCTTCCACAGGTTCCAACTCTCTGAGTGAAGCTATTCCTGAGGCCGGTGGTGTGTAATTTCAAGCTTCTGTACCCTTCTCTTTTCTTCCCAATATATTATTTTAAATTAATTAATCTTGGCAAGAAAAGGTAACAGATTAGATTTAGGCAGAACTACAGTGGTTGTCCTGTTCTCTGAAGCAGGGAAAGTCGGGTGGGAGATTGCAACCTTCATGTGGTATGCCCTGTTCAAACGAATGCAATCAACCTGGCATTCATAATCAAATAAGATCAAATAGAACAAGTTGTTCTACAACTTTAGGTTGTGCATGCCATACGCAAGAAGAAGAAGAAGCATGAAAAGTCAGTGGCAGAGACCTCCACAACTGTCTCCACCTAGTGGTCAGCGAGTTGGTTAGGGTAACTTCTTGGGACTGGTTTGTTGGTGGTCTGAGTAATTAAGAATATAACAGAGAGAGAACATATGCTAGCCCTTTGAAATGGGCTTACCACAACCAGAGAGCAGTCCTGAAATATCTCCTCTGGCAGCTCATTCCATACAAACACCATCCTTTGTGTGAAAAAGGCATCCCTCAGATTCCTATTAAATCTTTTTCCCTTCACCTTAAACCTATGTTCTCTGATCCTCGACTCACCTACTCTGGGCAAGAGATTCTGTGCATTTACCCAATCATGATTTTATACAACTCTAATGCAGTAACTGCATTTTTCTTTTGTTATCTTTTGAGTTATTTGTAATTTAGTTGAAAGGTTAAAAATCTAACATTGTTTGACAATGTGATAGCAATGTGATAACCATCGTATAGTTCAACCCAATGTTATTCATATGGGAAGGGTGTGTCATATGTATTAGACTATCGGACAGAGCAAAGTCGGGCAATCAATATACCAGACTGAACACAAACATCAAGTTGATGTTTCAGTTTAGGTTCGGTTAGTTTATTATCACGTGCACCGAGGCACAATGAGAACTTTTTCTTGTGTGCTAACCAGTCAGCGGAAAGGCAATACATGATTACAATCGAGCCATCCACAGTGTACAGGTATAGATAGATGTTTCTTAAGAGTTTAAGTAACCTTTTCTTATCTCGTTGATCATCCACTGGTGGGCGGCGCGACTCTCGTCGCAGCGGCCTCTGCAGTCCGTCTGTCTTTTTTTAATTTTTTGTCTCGTTTAACCATATAACATATAACATATAACCATATAACAATTACAGCACGGAAACAGGCCATCTCGGCCCTTCAAGTCCATGCCGAACAACTTTTTTCCCTTAGTCCCACCTGCCTGCACTCATACCATAACCCTCCATACCCTTCTCATCCATATGCCTATCCAATTTATTTTTAAATGATACCAACGAACCTGCCGCCACCACTTCGTTTGACTGTAGTTAGTTAGTGTTTTTTTTTTAGCTGGATATGTGTGGGGGGTGGGGGGCGGGGTGGGGAAACTTTTTAAATCTTTTCCCTGTACGGAGGACCCGACCTTTTCTCTGTCGGGTCTCTGTTGCTGTTGGGGCCTAGCACCGTGAAGCGGCCTCCAACCGGACCTGGGGCTCCAGTCGCGGAGCCTGCGGACTACTCACTATCGTGGAGCTGGCCGAGTTAGGAACAGGAGGAGCTGTGGTGGCGCACTGCTGCTGCCCGATCCCGGAGATTCGGAGGCTCCAGCTGCAGGCCGGTGGACGGTAACACCGTGAGCTTGCGAGTCCCTGGTGGGAAACCGCTTTTCGGAGCTCCCGCGGCAGCAACTTCTCCCGCCCGAGTTGCGGGGTTGAAGACGACCTGGAGCGGGGCCTTACATCACCCGGGGCGGCTTTGATGGCCACGGGACTTGCTAGGGCCCGCCGGGGGCTCCAAATTCAAGACCCGGAGCGGGGCCTTGCATCGCCCGGCGCGGCTTGAATGGCCACGGGACTTATTTACCATCGCCTGCCGGGGGCTTTGACTCTGACATCGGGAGAAGAATGGGGAGTGCAGGGGAGAGATAAGACTTTGCCTTCCATCACAGTGAGGAGGATATTCACTGTGATGGATGTCTGTGTAAATTGTGTTGTGTCTTGGTTCTTTTCTTGTATGTATGACTGCAGAAACGAAATTTCGTTTGAACCTCAATGAGGTTCAAATGACAATACATGGTATTGTATTGTATTGTATTGTATTGTAATCAAGAATCCAGACAAAGTGAATACATTCTTATTGATAGGAAGATTGTGTCAAAGGACACAGCATGGAAGGGGTTGGCAAAGGTGGTTGGGTGGCATGGTGGCACAGTGGTAGAGTTGCTGCCTTACAGCGCCAGAGACCCGGGTTTGATCCTGACTACGGGAGCTGTCCGTACAGAGTATGTACGCCCTCCCCGTGACCTCCGTGGGTTTTCTCCGGGATCTCCAGTTTCCTCCCACACTCCAAAGACATGCAGATTTGAATGTTAATTGGCTTGGTATAATTGTAACTTGTCCCTAGTGGGTGTAGGATAGTGTAAGTGTGCGGGGATCGCTGGTCGGTGTGGACTCGGTGGGTCGAAGGGCCTCTTTCTGTGCTGGATCTCTGAACTAAATTAAACTAAACCAAAAGAACCTCATGCAAGATGAGAGAGAAAGGGGTCAGGTGAAAAAGCCAGTTAAAGGTCCATTTGGATTGGTTTCAGGGAGAAAATAGACTTGATTCAGTGGGTCAAATATGTACATTTGTGTTGTAACAATTCTGTGATTACATGATGTCCTTTTACCTTTGATACAAGTTCACTAAAGGCTCCTGAGAAAGGCTCCAGACACTATTACAGCTTGCAGGATTAGTTGCTTTCCAAGGATTTACTGTGTAGTTACTAAAAAATCAATTTGTTTTTGTCAGGAGGTATCATATATGTGGAACAGGCATATTTATAGGTGTTTTAGTGTTTAGTTTTCTTCTAGCTTTAGAGATGCAACGCAGAAACAAGCCCTACGGTTCATCGAGCAGCGATCCCCGCACACATATACTATCCTACACACTCGAGGCACAATGTTACATTTATACTAATGGAGTTGTCCGTTAAAGAACGAGGCAGACACAAAGTTTGTCCGAAATACTGGTTCTTTATTCTAACTCTCCTCACTCACCAACATTGTGCGCGCGGGATTAACCCTTAAATACACCCCAGGGTCACCCGTGATCAAACCGTGACTCCCTATCTTTTATAATTGACTCCAGCATCTTCCCCACCACCGATGTCAGGCTAACTGGTCTATAATTTCCTGTTTTCTCTCTCCCGCCTTTCTTAAAAAGTGGGATAACATTAGCTACCCTCCAATCCACAGGAACTGATCCTGAGTCTGTAGAACATTGGAAAATTATCACCAATGCATCCACGATTTCTAGAGCTACTTCCTTAAGTACCCTGGGATGCCGACCATCAAGTCCTGGGGATTTATCAGCCTTCAGTCCCATCACTCTATCCAACACCATTTCCTGCCTAATGTGGATTTCCTTCAGTACCTCCGTCACCCCAGATCCTCTGGCCAGTACTCTCTCAGGAAGATTTGTGTCCTCCTGAGTGAAGACAGATCCAAAGTACCTGTTCAACTCATCTGCCATTTTCTTGTTCCCCATAATAAATTCACCTTTTTCGGTCTTCAAGGGTCCAACTTTGGTCTTAACTAATTTTTTCCTCTTCACATACCTAAAGAAGCTTTTACTATCCTCCTTTATATTCTCATATTCTTGGCTAGCTTACCTTCGTACCTCAACTTTTCTCCCCATATTGTCTTTTTGGTTATCTTCTGTTGTTCTTTAAACATTACCCAATCCTCTTGCTTCCCGCTCTCTTTGCTACGTTGTACTTCTTCGCTTTAATTTTTATACTGTCCCTGACGTCCCTTGTCAGCCATGGTTGTCCCTTTCTCCCCTTGGAATCTTTCTTCCTCCTAGGAATGAACTGATCCTGCACCTTCTGTATTATTCCTAGAAACACCTGCCATTTTTGTTCCACTGTCATCCCTGCTAGTGTATCTTTTCAGTCAACTTTGGCCAGCTCCTCATTGCCCCATAGTCCCCTTTATTCAACTGCAACACTGACACCTCTGATCTACTCTTCTCCCTCGACAATTGTAGATGAAACCTGACCATGTTATGGTCACTGCCTCCTAATGGCTCATTAACCTCGATGTCCTTTATCAAATCCGGTTCATTACATAACACTAAATCCAGAATTGCCTTCTCCCTAGGCTCCAATACAAGCTGTTCTAAGAATCCATCACAAAGGCACTCTAGAAAGTCCCTTTCTTGGGGTCCAGTACCAACCTGATTTTCCCAGTCGACCTGCATGTTGAAATCTCCCATAACAACCACAGCATTACTTATGCTACATGCCAATTTTAGCTCCTGATTCAACTTGTGCCCTATGTCCAGGCTACTGTTTGGGGACCTGTAGATTAGTCCCATTCGGGTCTTTTTACCCTTACAATTCCTTAGTTCTATCCATACTGACTCCACATCTCCTGTTTCAATTTCACCCCTTGCAAGGGACTGAATTTCATTCCTCACCAGCAGGGCAACCCCACCCCCTCTGCCCACCTGTCTTTCTTTTCAATAGGAGATATACCCTTGAATATTCAGTTCCCAGCCCTGGCCATCTTGCAGCCATGTCTCAGTAATTCCCATAACATCAGTAATTGCCAGTTTCTAACTGAGCTTCAAGCTCGTTCACTTTATTCCTTATACTTCGCGCATTCATATTCAGCACTTTGACCTCCGTATTCACTTCCCCCCTCACACCGCTCGTAATTGGCCCTGACCTTACTCTGTTGTCCATTCTCGAGCTTTCCTTCCCATTAATTCGAGAATCTTTTGTAATTTTTCCTGTAGGGTCACTTACCCTTCAACTCCATCTTCATACTCCCAATTTGTCAATCCCTCCCCCCCACTATTTAGTTTAAACCCACACGTGTAGCCCTAGCAGACCTGCCTGCCAGAATGTTGGTCCCCCTCCAGTTAAGGTGTAACCCGTCCCTTTTGTACAGGTCACCCCTACCCCAGAAGTGATCCCAGTGGTCTATATAGTCTATTGAATATTGAGTCTGTGCTCAATGTCGTGCTCAACATCAGCCTGACTCACACAAGAGATGGCGACCCATTGAGGCACAGCTAACATTGTAGCAAGCAGTATTTACAAAATAAAAGTGACAACTCCCACAGATAGAGCTGCCAGCCAAACAAAAGCAAGAGCTTAGAACAAGTCATAAAAGCACGACTTAGAAATATTAGCCTGGCTGCAACATAACTCTGAGAGCCATTAGAGCAGAAAAAACCTGTCCTGCAAAATAACAGGGTGACAGGGTGGGGCATTTGCTGGAGCTGCTGCCTCACAGCGCCAGACACCCGGCTTCGATCCTGAGCTGTCAACGCCTTTCATTATTCTGTAAGTTTCAATGAGGGACCCCCCCCCCCAACCTTCTACACTCCAGCGAGTAGAGGCCCAGTGCTGTCAAACGCTCATCATATGCTAACCCACTAATTCCTGGAAATTCTTCCACAACTCCTTTCTAAAGGTACGTCTTTTTATTCTGAGGAAATGGCCTATGGTCCCAGTCTCTCCCACTCATGGAAACATCTTCTCCACATTCACTCTAGCAACGCCTTTCACTATTCACAACATCCTTCTCCTTGAATAAAATCTTCACACTTCTCTGAATTCCACTTCCAGGAATGAGAAGGTTAACCTTGATGAGCGTCAGTCGGCACTGGGCCTGCACTCGCTGGAGGTTAGAAGAATGAAGGGGACCTCATTGAAATACAGAGAGTAGTGAAAGGCTTGGACAGGGTGGATGTGGAGAGGTTGTTTCCACTAGTGGGAGAGTCTAGGACTAGAGGTCATTGCCTCAGAATTAAAGGACGTTCTTTTAGGAAAACGATGAGGAAAAATGTCTTTAGTCATAGGGTGGTGAATATGTGAAATTCTTTGCCACAGAAGGCTGTGGAGACCATCAGTGGATATTTTTAAGGCAGTGATTGATAGATTCGTGATTAGTACAGGTGTCAGACGTTAAGGGTAGAAGGCAGGAGCATAGGGTTAGGAGGGAGGGATAGCCGTGATTGAATGATGGAGTAGACTTGATGATCTGAATAGCAACATTCTAATCCTATTCCACGTGATCTTATGACCTTATAAAGCCCTGCCATTATGTTTGATTTGTATCAGAATTTCAGCTTTCTATGAACCAATCTTCCACAAAGTTTCCCACAAATAAATCGGGCAGTTACAAAAGCTTGAAATCATGTACCACCAGATTCAAGAACTGTTTTCTCTTGCTGTTATCAGACTACTGAAAGGTCCTTTCAGACGCTAAGGGTGTATTCCCAATCTCCCAACCTACCACCTTGCTGCCTTTGTACTTTTTTTCCCTGCACTTTCTTTGTAAATGTAACGTTATAACAGTGTCACACTATCTCACGCACTCTGGTATTCAGGTTGAGATCCTTCAATTAATTCCCCACATGGATGCTGCCTGGATCTGCTGACTTCCCCAGCACTTTATCAGTAAACAACTGCATATGTTCTGGAAGCAGAATTAGGCCATTCGGCCCATTAAGTCTACTTTGCCATTCAGTCGTGGCTGATCTATGTTTCCCTCTCAGGCCCATTCTCCTGCCTTCTCACCAAAACCCCTGACACTTTTACTAATCAAGAATCTGTCAATCCCCGCCTTAAAAATATCCATTGACTTGCCCTTTACAGCCGCCTGTGGCAATGAATTCCACAGATTCACCACCCTCTGACTAAAGATATTCCTCCTTGACTCCTTTGTAAAGGTATGTCCTTTTATCCTGAGGCTGTGTCCTCTGGTCCTAGACTCTCCCACTAGTGGAAACACTAGCCCTTTCACTATTTGATAAGTTTCAATGAGGGTCCCCCCCACATCCTTCTAAAATTCAGTGAGTACAGGCCCAGTTCCATCAAACGGCACTGTTTATATGTTGCTCAGGATTCCAACATCTACAATCTCAGGTGCCTTTTAAGGTTTTATACGCTTTTAAAACAAAGATAACATCAGGCGATTAAATGGAAGTTCAATACTTACAATTGCACAGTTTACTTCAGTAGTTTGGCTGCAGATAAATGGTTCCATCACATTATATGTTTACAAAAGAAGCACTTCTGCACTGACAAGGCCATGAAACAACTTTGTTGAAACAAAGCAATTCACATTAATGGTCTGAAAGCTTTAGAGTTAAGAAACCCTAGACATCTAAATTAGGGTTAACTCTCTGGGTACAAATATCCCAATTATAGGTGGGCAAATATTGCCTATGACCATGTATGAACTCTATGACTGCATGTTCAAGAAGGAACTGCAGATGCTGGAAAATCAAAGGTAGATAAAAGTGCTGGAGAAACTCAGCAGGTGCGGCAGCGAAGGGAATAGGCAATGTTTCGGGCTGAAACCCTTCTCTAGATTGATGCATGGTGGGGGGGAGGGAAGAAGAAAGGAAGAGGAGGAGCCCGAGGGCTGAGGGAAAGCTGAGAAGGGGAGGAGACAGCAAGGGCTACCGGAAATTGGAGAAGTCAATGTTCAAGCCGCTGGGGTGCAGACTGCCCAAGCGGAATATGAGGTGCTGCTCCTCGACTGCTTGGGTCCTTGTTCTTCTTGCTTTCTTGGTCCTCCAAAATATTCCAAATGGAATTTAAACTGGAGGTGAAGCGACACGTGTAGCATCTCCTGCGGTTGTCGAGGGGGGAGGGAGGAGATGCTACACGTGTCGCTTCACCTCCCCCCTCGACTCCATTCAAGGACCCAAGCAGTCGTTCCAGGTGCGATAGAGGTTCACCTGTACCTCCTCCGGCACCACCGGAAACTGGAGGAGCAGCACCCCATATTCCGCTTGGGCAGTCTGCACCCCAGCGGCTTGAACATTGACTTCTCCAACTTCCGGTAGCCCTTGTTGTCTCCTCTCCTTCTCAGCTCTCCCTCAGCCCTCGGGCTCCTCCTTTCTCCTTCCCCCCCCCACCCCCCACCCTGCATATGTCTAAAGAAGGATTTTGGCCCGAAACGTTGCCCATTTCCTTCACTCCATAGATGCTGCCGCACCCGCTGAGTTTACTCCAGCACTTTTGTCCACCTTCCAGGACTATATGGTTTGTTTATGCCATAAGTAAACATCTATATGTGTTTAGACACTAAAAGCTGGAGTAAATGAAAAGTCAAGACCCTTCTTCAGACCCAACCAGAAACTTCACCCATTCCTTCTATCCAGAGATGCTGCCAGTCCCGCTGAGTTCCTCCAGCAGTTTGTGTCTATCTTCGGTGTACACCTGCATCCACAGTTCATTCATACATATCATAGTCAAATGTCAAATGCCTGGATAGAGTGGCTGCGGAGAGAATGTTTCCATTAGTGGGAGAGTCTAGGACAAGACCGCATAGCCTCAGAATAAAAGGACGCAATTTTAGAAAGGAGATGAGGAGGAATTTCTTTAGTCAGAGGTAGGTGAATCTGTGGCAGCCAAGTTCATAGTTATTTTTAAGGCAGAGAATGATAGATTCTTCATTAATACGAGTGTCAAAGGTTACTGGGAGAAGGCAGGAGAATGGAATTGAGAGGGAAAGATCTTCAGATTGATCAGTCTGAAGACGGTTTCCGACCTGAAATGTCGTCTGCCTATTCCTTCCTCAGATGTTGCCCGACCTGCTGAGCTCCTCCAGCATTTTATATTTTATGCAAGATTCCAGCATCTGCAATTTCTCGTGTCTCGTGATTTCTGCTTGTAATTTCCATTTTGAAATAGTTCACACAGATTGGTTCACATTTATGTCAATGACTACTGTAGCTTAAACGCTATACTTTGACTGTGGCTGCTCTCCCCCAACAAACCTCATTGTGAAATGGTCTTCAAGGGCTCGAAAGGATTGAGATAGAGGGGACATATTCCCTGGCTAATGAGCCTAGAAATTATCTCACAATCAAGTCAAAAGTCAAGTTTAATCTGGCATTTATATTAAGAGGACTGGAATACAAAAATAGAGATGTAATGCCGAGGCTCTACAAAGCGCTGGTCTGGCCGCATCTGGAATTTAGAAGGTTGAGGGGGGACCTCATTGAATAATGAAAGGCATAGATAGAGTGGATGTGGAAAGGATGTGTCCACTGGTGGGAGACTCTCAGACCAGAGGTCATAGCGTCAGAATTATAGGGCGCTCTTTTAGAAAGGAGAGGAGGCCGAACATCTTTAGTCTAATGGTAGTTACTCTGTGGAACTCATTGCCACAGAAGGCTGTGGTGGCTGTCAGTGGATATTTTTAAGGCAGAAATAGACACATTCTTGATTAGAATGGGTGTCAAGGGTCATGGGGGAAGGCAGGAAAATGGGATTAGGAGGCAGAGATCAGCCATGATTGAATGGCGGAGTGGACTCAATGGGCTGAATGACCTAATTCTACTCCTATAACTTGTGAACTTGTGAACATGTGAATTGTCATATATGCCAATGACGAAACAATGACATATTCACTTGCAGCAGCATAACAGGCCTGTAAACACAGAGCTCATAGATAAACTGACAAACACAAAAAAATAATGAAACTAAAAAAACAGTACTAGTGCAAATAGCCTGAAGTCTATAGTGCCACCATTAAACACCTTTGTTGAAACCAAGTAATTTACATTAATGGTCTGCAGACTACTAAGTTCAGAAAACCTGGACCTCAAAATTGGTATTAAGGTCATAGGTGATAGGAGTAGAATTACGCCATTCGGCCCATCAAGTCTACTACACCATTCAATCACAGCTGATCAATCTCCCTGATAACCCCATTCTCTGTTACCCCCCCCCCCCCCCAATTTAAACTACAGCGAGTACAAGCCCAGTGCCAAAAAACACTCATCAAAGGTTAACCTACTAATTTCTGGGATCATTCCTGGGACCCTCTCCAGAGCCAGCACATTCTTCCTCACAAAGTTGCTCACAATTTTCCAAATGCAGCCTTACCAGCAGTTTATAGAGCCTCAGCATTACATCCCTGTTTTTGTAAATACAAGCCCTCTTGAAATAAATGCTAGCATTGAGTTTGCTTTCTTGATTACGGATTCGACTTGCAAATTAACTTTTTGGGAATCCTGCACCAGCACTACCAAGTCCCTTTGCACCTCCGATTTCTGGAAACTCTCCCCAATTAGAACCCCCATCTGCGCCTTTATTCCTACTACCAAAATGCATGACTCCACACTTTGTTACACTATATTCCATCTGCCACTGCTCTCCCCATTCTCCCAACCTGTCCAAGTCCCTGCTTTCTCTACACTACCTGCCCTTCCACCTATTTTTGCAACATCCGCAAACTTGGCCACAAAGCCTTCAATCCCCTCGTCCATATCATTAATATACAACGGTTGTCTATCTGGCCACACAATTATTGATGGCACAAAAATGCCTATGACCATGTTTAGAACCTTTGAACCTTTGAACCTTTGAACCTTTAGTGAATTGTAGATTACTTATATTGAGGAGAAGGGTTCTCACTGACAAATGACAAAAAAACAATGACAAATCTTTGGAAATTTGTAGAGTTGTGGGGGTGCATTTTTTGATTGTATCAAAGTGAGTTGATTATTTTTGTTTGGATGTTGGAGCATCAAGGAATAGAGTCATAGAGTCATAGAGTTATACAGCGTGGAAACAGGTCCTTCCTCCCAACTTGCCCACACAGGCCAACATGTCCCATCTATACTTGTCCCACCTGCCTGCATTAGGTCCATATCATTCTAAACCTGTACCACCCATGTACCTGTCTAAATGTTTCTTGAATATTGTGATAGTACCTGCCCCAACTACTTCCTCCGGCAGCTTGTTTTATACACCAACCACCCTTTGTGTGAAAAGGTTACACCTCGGATTCCTATTAAATCTTTCCCCCTCATCTTAAACTTATATTATCCCTTTCTTTATTCCCCCACTGGGCAAGAGATTGTGTGTCGGATATGGAGATAGAGACAGGAAAATGCTGTTCAGGGAGAAGACTAGCCATGATGTTGTTGAATGCTGATCTGCATGAGTGTCTCCAGTTTCTAATTCCTACGTTCTTATGTAAACACCCTATCTCAACATTAAGGGAGCGGTCATCTGCCACAGATGCATATTAATATTTGCATTGGTTTATTATGGCCGCATGCACTGCGATACAGTGAAAAACGTTGGAAGATAGTGAGCAATTTGTGTGAAAGGCAATTGAAAGTATCTGAGAAACCATGGGCAGCCACGGTTACTGCCTTACAGCGCTTGCAACGCCAGAGATCCAAGTTCGATCCTAACTATGGGTGCTGTCGGTACGGAGTTTGTACGTTCTCCCCGTGACCTGTGTGGGTTTTCTCCGAGATCTTCGGTTTCCTCCCACACTCCAAAGACGTACAGGTTTGTAAGTTAATTGGCTTGGTGTATGTGTAAATTGTTCCCAGTGTGTGTAGGATCGTCTTAATGTGTGGGGATCGCTGGGTGGTGCAGACTCGGTGGGCCTGTTTCCACACTGCATTTCAAAACTAAACTAAACTAAACTAAACTAAACTCGATGTTACCTCTTCCATCTTTGTACAAATGTTCTCCAAATATGTGTGAGTGTACAAACAGGGAAACCTATTTTTTTGCAGAGAGCTAACGTGTTCTATTTTTAGTTAAAAAATTATCTTCTCTTTTGAATGGGAAGCTCGAATATAACAGAGACCAAACACAGAATTGGTACTTCACAGCCTTTCAATCTTTCATCCTCTCTGCCTTTCTCTCTAGACTAAAAATATGACGATTATGCTTGGCGTGATCTGTTGAACGTTGATTTCCATATAACCATATAACAATTACAGCACGGAAACAGGCCTTCTCGGCCCTTCCAGTCCGTGCCGACCATTTATTTTCCCCTAGTCCCATCTACCTGCACTCAGACCATACCCCTCCATTCCCTTCCCGTCCATATACCTATCCACTTTACTTTTAAATGTTAAAATCGATCCTGCCTCCACCACTTCTGCTGGAAGATCATTCCACACGGCCACCACTCTCTGAGTAAAGAAGTTCCCCCTCATGTTACCCCTAAACTTCTGTCCCTTAACTAACTCAACTTCTGTCGAGTTCGTAGATTGAACATCGAGACAAGATTCAAGAGTCAGGAGTGAAGGAACAAGAGTAAGGATGTTCTATGCAGTGGCAACAGAGCGATGAAATTCTGACTTGTTGCATTAACAAGCCTGTTAACGCAATACCAAACAAATATATAATGATCAATAATACAATGTTAATAACAGTAATACTAGGGAACTCTAAAAACTGAAGACCAACATGCAACCAAAACCAGAGATAATATAAGATTGTACTTGCTGGGGTACACAGAACCTACAGCATTGGAACGGCTCTTTCTCCGCAATGTTTGTGTCGAACATGATGCCTAGTTTAACAGATCTCTTCTGCCTGCACATGATCCATATCCCTCGATTCCCATCTTTTCCACATGCCTATCCAAAAGCCTCTTAAAGGCCATGATCGTATCTGCCTTCACCGCCCCCCCCCCGGCATTGTATTTCAGGCCCTACCACCCTCTGCATAAAACCCCTGCACGTCTCCAATGTACCGTCCCCTCACCTTACAGCTACGCCCCCTAGTGATCAACATTTCCAACGTGGGAAAATGTTTCTGACGGTCTTTCCTATCTATGCCTCTCATAATTCTATACACTCTATTAGGTCCCCCCTCAACCTCTGATGTTCCGGAGAGAACAATCCTAGTTCATCCTATCTATCCCCTGCAGCTGAAACCCTCTAATTCAGGCAGCATTCTGGTAAACCAGCATTCTGCACCCTCTCCAAAGCTCCCACAACCTTCATGTAATGGTGCGACCAGAACTGCACGCAATATTTCAAATGGGGCCCAACCAATGTCTGATAGAGCTGCATCATGACTTCCTGAATCTTTCGCTCAATCCGCCTTGCAAGGTAGCCCCTAGTGTTGATCATTTAATATAATATAAGATTGTAGTTGTTGAGGTACATAGAACCTCTACCACAGGCATGGCCCTTTGCCCACAATATTTGTGCTGAACATGATGCCTAGTTTACCAGATCTCGTCTGCTCGCACATGATCCATATCCCTCTATTCCCTGCTTTTCCACATGCCTATCCAAAAGTCTCTTAAAGGCCACTATCATATCTGCCCTCACCGCCACCCCTGGCATTGTATTGCAAGGTAGCCCCTAGGTAGCAAGCATATCATATACCTTCTTTACCACCCTATCTTCTTGTGTTGTCATCTTCAGTGAGCTATGGACTTGGATTCCAAGATTCCTCTGCTCATCAACGCTGTTAAGGTTCTTGCTATTAACTATATATCTTCCCTAACACTTAATCCCATCAGTGCAACTTGCTCAGGTTAAACTCTGCATCTGATCCATATCCCGCTGTATCTTTTGATAACCTTCCTCAATGGCTGCAACTCCTCCAAAATTGATGTTGTCAGCAAACTTACTCACCAACCCGTCTACATTCACATCTAGGTCATTTGTATATACACACGCACATACATACATATATATATCAAACATCAGAGGTCCCAGGAAAGATACCAGTGGAACTCCACTGGTCACAGACCTCCAGCCAGATTATCTACCTTCCACCACAATCCTAAACCAGTTGCGAATACATACGACTAAGCCAATCGTGAACCCTGTACATCTTAATCTACTGGATCAGCCTATCATGAGGGACCTTGAATACGTTTATTCACATACAAGGAATTTACCTTGGTGCTCCACCCACAAGTGACAATATGATTTTTCAGTGACAGTTAGGAATGACACATAAAACATTAAACATTAATAATAAACATCAAAACCCTTCCTATAATCCATGTATTCAACATTTACCGCCCTACTTTTTCACCAATATCCTGTGTCACCTCGTTAAGCCTGATTAGTAACAAAGATGCTCCCAACATAGCCTTTATTTTGAATTCTATGTTGGGCTTTTCCACTAACTCAGCATTTGGCGTTTTCATTTGACTGAATGTTTTGGCTAACAGATCACCATTTTGTTATCCTTGGTCATTAATTTATCCCAGACATTGAACATGTCCATTTAACACTGATTTATTCCAGCCCACCATGACTCTCCTCCCTACCTTCCATTTCTAGAGGATCAGTTAGACTTTAGTCCTTATCCTTTCATCCTTCAGTGTTAAAGAGAAATGACAGTGAGATTGGAAAGGAGTTGACAGCTACAAGGAGATGGTCTGTTAGATGCCGTGTTGACCGAGGCAGCGATAGACAAATCTTGATTAGAATGGGTGTCAGGGGTTATGGGGAGAAGGTAGGAAGATGGGATTGGAAGACAGAGATCAGCCATGATTGAATGGCGGTGTGGACTCGATGGGCTGAATGGCCTAATTCTACTCCTATAACTTGTGAACTTGTGACCTCATCAGGTCATAAGTGATAGGAGCAGAATTAGGCCATTTGGCCCATCAAGTCTACTCCGCCATAGATCATGGCTGATCTATCTCTCCCTCCTAACCCCATTCTCCTGCCTTTTCCCCATAACCCCTGACACCCGTACATAGAAACATAGAAACATAGAAAATAGGTGCAGGAGTAGGCCATTCGGCCCTTCGAGCCTGCACCGCCATTCAATGTGATCATGGCTGATCATCCAACTCAGTATCCCGTACCTGCCTTCTCTCCATACCCCCTGATCCCTTTAGCCACAAGTGCCACATCTAACGCCCTCTTAAATATAGCCAATGAACTGGCCTCAACTACCTTCTGTGGCAGAGAATTCCAGAGACTCACCACTCTCTGTGTAAAGAATGTTTTCCTCATCTCGGTCCTAAAGGAATTCCCCCTTATCCTTAGACTGTGACCCCTTGTTCTGGACTCCCCCAACATCGGGAACAATCTTCCAGCATCTAGCTTGTCCAACCCCTTAAGAATTTTGTAGGTTTCTACAAGATCCCCCCTCAATCTTCTAAATTCCATCGAGTACAAACCGAGTCTATCCAATCTTTCCTCATATGAAAGTCCTGACATCCCAGGAATCAGTCTGGTGAATCTTCTCTGTACCCCCTCTATGGCAAGGATGTCTTTCCTCAGATTTGGAGACCAAAACTGTACGCAGTACTCCAGGTGTGGCCTCACCAAAACCCTGTACAACTGCAGTAGAACCTCCCTGCTCCTATACTCAAATCCTTTCGCTATGAATGCTAACATACCATTTGCTTTCTTCACTGCCTGCTGCACCTGCATGCCTACTTTCAATGACTGGTGTACCATGACACCCAGGTCTCGTTGCATCTCCCCCTTACCTAATCTGCCACCATTCAGATAATAGTCTACCCTCATGTTTTTGCCTAATCAAGCAATTGCCTGATTGCCTGATTGTACTAATCAAGAATCTATGTATTTATGCTCTAAAAATATCCATTGCTTGACCTCCACAGCTTTCTGTTGCAAAGAATTCCACAGATTCACCACCCTCTAACTAAAGAAATTCCTTCTTATCCAGTTTCTCCTTAGATGAAAGTGTTCGTTAAGCGAGGGAATGACAGATTCCACACAGCATGATGTCTTACTAAGGAGGCCAATTTAAGCACAAGGACATAAACTAGCTAACTGGTTAGTTTAGTTTAGTTTATTGTCACTGAGATGCAGCAAAAAGCTTTTGTTGTGTGCGAACCAGACAGCGCAAAGACAATACACAATTACAGCCGAGTCATCCACAATGTACAGATACAAAGGGAATAATGTGAATAATGTGTAGTGCAAGATGAAATCCAGTAAAGTGCAATCAAAGGTAGTCTAAGGATCTCCTATGAGGTAGATAGAGAACTGGATAGTAAATGAGCTATTTGGATAGACAATTAGATTCATGGAAGGCAGCAGACTGGAGGCCTGTGTCTAATGGTGTGCCTCCGGGATCGGTGCTGTCTCTATGACTCTATAATTGGTTTGATGTCATGAGATGGACCTAAAATGCTGGGGTAACTCAAGGGGTCAGGCAGCATCTCTGGAGAAAAAGAATAGTTAACTTTTCTGGACCCGACCTTGACACCAACATTTTGTGTCTATCTTCGGTATTAACCAGTATCTGCAGTACCTTCCACACACTCAATGTCATGAGAACCATGGGAGATGGCATTGAATCGGGAAAGTTGATTTGGGAGAGCCATCTGAAATGTTACGTAGAACGTAGAACATAGAGAAGTGCAGGGCAGTACCAAGTAACAAGCGCAGGCTCGGCGATCGTTTCGCTGAACACCTCCACTCAGTCTGTCTTAACCTATCTGATCTCCCGGTGGCTCAGCACTTCAACTCCCCCTCCCATTCCCAATCTGACCTTTCTGTCCTGGGCCTCCATTGTCAGAGTGAGGCCCAGCGCAAATTGGAGGAACAGCACCTCATATTTTGCTTGGGTAGTTTACACCCCAGCGATATGAACATTGACTTCTCTAACTTCAAATAACCCTTGCTTTCTCTCTCCATCCCCTTCCCAGTTCTCCCACTAGTCTTACTTTCCCCGACTACATTCTATCATTGTCCCGTCCCCTCCCCTGACATCAGTCTGAAGAGGGTCTCGACCCAAAACGTCGCCCATTCCTTCTCTCCATAGATGCTGCCTCATCCGCTGAGTTACTCCAGCATTCTGTGTCTACCGTAGAGAAGTGCAGCACGGGAACAGGACTTTTAGCCCACATAGTCTGTGCCAAGATAAACTAACCTCATCTGCCTACACATGATACCTACATTATTGCTCCATTCCCCATATCTCCATGTTAATTCTCTCCATACTTACTGATTGACCTGCTGAGTGCTTCAAAAGCCACTACTTTTATTACAGGATCCACTGTGGTTTTATTGAAAGGGACAGGCGGTTCTAATGTCCACATGGACTATTTCTACTTCCAACTATACGTCTTTGGAGTGTGGGAAGAAATGGAGCTCCCGGAGAAAACACACGCTAAGTATGACAAGGTTATTTTGATTGGACTTTTTGTCCCAATTTATTTAACTTCTCTTCTCCACCTTTTATTTTCCTCAAGAGACTCACTCTATCCTACTTACTCATATGTTTCCACTTTTTTTCCTGATCTTCCATATCTTTTTCCCTGATCTTCCATATCTGTTATCATCCAAAGTTCCCTAATATTTGCCATCTTTGCTTTTCACTTTTACTGGAACTTTTCCAATGAACAGTGTCTGTCATGAATCTGACTTGTTCCAACCCTAGCTCCTTCTTAAGATATGTTTATCTATAACTATTCTACCAGGAAAGATGGAGCATTTTATCATGATGCATCACAGCACGGTTTGGGAACAGCTCCATCCGCAAATAGTTGCGCAGACTTGTGGATGCAGCACAAACAATCAGACAAACCTATCATCTACACTTCATGCTGCCCAGGCATGGCTACAACAAAATTAAGGACAAGTCTCACTCCAGCCCATGAGCAGGGCAGGCAACATCTCTGGAGAAAACGGACGGGTGACCTTTCAGGTTGGGACCTTTCTCTGTACCTATCTATGTTCTCCAGAGATGCTGCATGACCCACTGAGTTATTCCAGCACTTTGTGCCTTTTTTTGTTATAAACCTGCATCTGCAGTTCCTAGTTTCTAACTGAAGGACTTTGGAGTATATTCAGAAACTGTAGATTGGAGCAATGCAATTGCACAAATAATCATTTCCATTACTTAATCAGTGTGTATAATGAAGCCACTTACTCTGGATTGGACAGCATCTGTAATAACTAGTCGCTCACGATTCAAAATCAGGAGTTCGTAATTTATTTATGTTGCTCTGTTTTTCTTAGTGGCCAGCCACTGACAAATGACTTTGGTGGTCTCACCAGTGCCCTGTACAACTGCAGAAGGACCTCCTTGCTCCTAAACGCAAATCCTCTCGCTATGTAGGCCAACATACCATTTGCTTTCTTCACTGCCCGCTGTACCTGCATGCTTACTTTCATGCTTACACCCTGAAGATTATGACATTGCACTAATCTTAATCTGAATCTGATCGAAGATATTTGCAAATCTACGAGTCAAGATCCGAAAAAGTGTGTTTAAATTCAAGTGCATTTCTGGTCAGTGCGGAAATAATAAACTGAATGGCTCTAAATGCTTGGTGATACAAGAGTTGAAAGGCGTTTATTGTTGCAACTTAATTATCTCACTTCTGACTATCACCTCAGGCTATCCTTGATCGGATTTGCTGCCTTTGCTACCTTGCACTAAATGTTATTACCTTATCATGTATTTATACACTGTAAATGGTTCGATTGTAATCATGTATTTCTTTCCGCTGACTGGACAGCATGCAACAAAGGCATTTGACTGTACCTCAGTACACGTGACAATAAACTAAACTGCACTGAACTGAACTGCACGGAACAGATGTATAGGAAGAAACTACAGATGCTGGTTTAAACCGAAGATAGACACAAAAAAGTGGAATAGCTCAGCGGGACCAGCAGCATCTCTGGAGAGAAAGAATGTGTGACGTTTCGTGTCAAGACCCTTCTTCAGACTGAAACTCACGGGACAGGGAAACAAGAGATATAGACGATGATGCAGAGAGATAAAGAAAATGAATAAAAGATATGCAAAAGAGAAACGATGATAAAGGAAAGGCCATTGTTAACAGTTTCTTGGGTGAAATTTTAAATTAAGAGAAGGACATTATAATTTAAGAGGTTTATGTATTTTTGAAACATGTAAAGTGAGAACCAATGTAAAATATAGATGTGTCTCAGGCTTGGGAGTCAAATTATGGAATGGGCTTAGTGATGAGGAAATTTTGTAGCTCTCTGTTGAGTTTCAAAAAAGACTTAAAATGTAAAATAATTAAAGATTATAATGTAAAATGATTAAAATGTAATATTAAGTATGGATTACAATTTAGTGTTTTTTTTCCCTTTCCTTTGTAATGCTGATATTCTGGGTTATTTTATGGATTGTATAGGATAGGCAAAAATAAGCTTTGTGGCTTCAGCCTATTCCTTTTTCGGTCATTGGTTATGTGAATGTTGTGTGAAATGGATACAGTATTTGGTTCATATTCACACAGATTGTAAAGTTTTGTTCTTTTTAATGTATGACCAAAATAAACTATGCATTCATTCAAATGAGAAGCTGATGCGACTTGGGTGAGGGAAGGGTAGAGAGAGAGGCAATGCCGGGGTTACTTGAAGTTAGAGAAATCAATATTCACACCACTGGGCTGTAAGCTGGCCGAGAGGAGGTAGCTGATCGTGGGCTTTAGGAGGGCACATCATCCGAGGACATACACACCATTGAAGATAAACGGGGATACTGTGGATAGGGTGAGCTGTTTTAAACACCTGGGAGTCCACATCTCTGAGAATATGACATGGACATCGCACGCTGCAGCACTCGTGAGTAAGGCAAGGCAGCGCCTTTACCACCTCAGGCAATTGAGGAAATTCAGAGTATCTCCGAGGATCCTCCAGTGCTTCTACTCTGTGGCTGTGAAAAGCATCTTGTCCGGAAACATTACAATCTGGTTTGGGAATTGCTCTGCCCAGGACAAGAAGGCTCGGCAGAGAGTAGTGCGTTCGGCCGAACGCACTATGGGGACTTCTCCCGCCCCTCTGCAGGAACTATACATCAGAAGGTGCAACTCCAGAGCCAATAAGATAATGGGAGACCCCTTCCACCCCTGCAACGGACTGTTCCAGCTGCTACGGTCAGGCAAACGCCTCCGTTGCCGTGCTGCGAGAACGGAGAGGATGAGAAGGAGTTTCTTCCCAGAGGCCATTCGGACTGTAAACTCCTATCTCACCAGCGACTAACTCACTGGACCACAATACCACCCACAATTTTTAATATGGAAAAGAACATGTGATTCTGTTTGTCGTTTGTTGTTTGTTTGTTTGTTTGTTTTTTGCACAAAGTCCGCAGGCACTGCCGCTTTTCATTTCACTGCACATCCCGTGTGTGTTTGTGACGAATAAACTTGACTTGAAACAAAATATGAGATGCCGTTCCTCCAAATTGGTTTCAGCATCACTCTGACAATGGAGGAGACCTGGGACAGAAAGCTCACTGTGGGAATGGGAAGGAGAATTAAATTCTTTGACAATGGGGAGATCAGGTTGGCCCAGGCAGACTGAGCGATGGTGTTCAGCGAAACAATCACCCAGTGTACGTTTGGTCTTGCCTATGTATTAGAGTCCACACTGGATGTTTTCTAGAGAGAATTATATTTAACTCTCAGTTTCTAAAGGAATCGAGGGATGTGGGGAAAAAGCAAGAACAGGGTACTGATTTTAGATGATCATCCATGATCATATTGAATGGCAGTGCTGAATCGAAGGGCCGAATGGCATACAGCGGCACTTATTTTTCTATGTTTCTGTTTCCACATCTTGAACAACAGATACAGTAGAATTGAACTGATGTTAACTTTCCTTTTTTTTCCCTCTGCCCAAGTTCCGACCCCTCAATTTAGTTGCAATCGTGCGTCCTTTCTCTGCGTGATTTTGCGACCCTTGTTAGTCAGAAGGGAGTGATGATTGTAATTGGAGCTAATGGGCTTCAGCCACAGTGAATAGATGATCAAAGAGCTCCTCCACCACTTTAATTAAGGGTCGATTTTTTTTCCCTTTGTAATGGGTGTCCTTGTGGACCTTTGTTTTTCCTTCTGATGAAGTTTCCGTTATTATTTCCAAGCCTTGAAGTAGCGAACACCAACCACAGAGAAAGATGGTAACCACGGTGAAATATGGTCACAGAGGGACCCAGAGAAAACAATTTCTTAATGGAGCATAAAGAGTCTTCATTAAAAATAAATTATAGCGTGCAATTAATTCGCCACAAAATACCATTATTGTTGGTCCATTAAGTTTGAAATATTTGTGTCCAACGTGTCAATTATACATGTAAATTCTTTGAAGTAGATTTACAATTGTAAAGATGAATAATGTCCAGTTACAAATGAAACTGGTTCACCTCTCCCCCTAGGCAACAAAAACAGCAAGGTCAATTAATATTAACACACTCATCATAAAAGCAAATGGTTTGTTTATTTAAATGAGTTTCAGTATCATTTACTGAAATAGCTGAAATGGGTGTTACATTTTGGGAAGTCAAACCAGGGCAGGACCTTCATACTGAATGTTAAAGGTTGGATTGGACATAAGGTTGTGTAAAAGGAGCAGAATTTGGCCATTCGGCCCATCAAGTCTACTCTGCCATTCTATCAGGGTTGATCTATCTCTCCCTCCTAGCCCCATTCTCCTGCCTTCTCCCAGTGACCTCTGACACCTGTACTAATCAAGAATGTGGGCCTCATCAGGGACGACAATGAGCTGGCTTACAGGGAGGTGGTGAAACAACTGGTGGACTGGTGCAATATGAACAACCTGATTCTGAATGTCGAACAAACAAAGGAAGTCATCGTCGACTTCAGGAAAAACTGGCACAGTCCCATACCACTTCACATCAATGACAGTGATGTGGAGGTGGTCAGTAGCACTAAGTGCCTGGGGGTGCAGATCACTAACAGTCTGACCTGGTCAAATAACATCTCATCAACAGTTAAGAGAGCGCAGCGGCGGTTGCACTTTCTGCGCCGGATGAGAATGAGCTCACCTCCCCCATCCCATCCTCACCACTTTCCACAGGGGCACCATAGAGAGTATTTTGACCAGCTGTATCTCTGTCTGGTTTGGGGACTGTAAAGCCTCTGACTGGAAGTCCGTGCAGAGAGTGGTGAGGACAGCGGAAAAAATCATCGGGACCTCTCTCCCCTCAATCGGGGATATTACGACCAAACGTTGCGTATCTAAGGCCAGCAGTATTATAAAAGACCCCACACATCTCCATCACGGACTGTTCATTCTGCTGCCCTCGGGCAAAAGATATCGTAGCATAAGGAGCAGAACATCAAGGTTCTGCAACAGCTTCTTCCCATGAGCCACCAGACTCCTGAATGCCATGTAATGGGCTGCCACCAACGTCTATTTATCCTTTTATCCTTTTTATCCATTTTATCCATGTTTATCCTTCTGTTAATTATCGTGTTGCACAGGGAGCCAAATGCAACAGAATTTCGTTTGGAACTGCATATATCGATGTATTTCTAAATGACAATAAAGTTTGTTTGACTTTTGAACTTGAATCTATCTATCCCTGCTTTAATGGATGATAGAGCAGAGGGATCATGAAGCACAGACACAGTGGCGCAGTGGTACAGTTGTTGCCTTACAGCACCAGAGACCCAGGTTCGATCCTGGCCTTGGATGTTGTCTGTGGAGTTTGCACATTCTCCCTGTGCCCATGCGGTTTTTCTCTGGGTGTTCCGGTTTCTTCCCAAATTCCAAAGACGTGCAGGTTTGCAGGTTAATTGGCTTTTGTAAATTGTCACTCTGGTGTAGGATAGAACTAGTGTATGGGTGATCGATGGTCAGTGTGGACTCAGTAGGTTGAAGGGCCTGTTTCCAAGCTGTATCTCCAAAACCCAAAACAAAACTACTGTACATTTTTCATTGAAAGTGGCGTCACAGTTAAACAGCGCAAAAAAACCCTTTATATATTCCAGAGGTGTGCAAGTTTGTAGGTTAATTGGCTTCTGTAAATTGTCCCCAGTGGGTAGGATGTTGAAAGTAAGATAACATAGAACTAGTGTGAATAGTCGGCATGGACTCGATGGGATGAAGGGCCTGTTCCAACACCGTGTCTCTCAACTAAACTAACACTTGTCCACCACATATCTCTGTCTTGTTAATCTCCTGTGTGACCGCTTTGGCTTTGGAGAGGTCCCCATCTGTCTCTAGTTACGTAGTTTCCTCACAGTACATAAAATATCTTTGCATTTTCCTTAATATTATTTGTTTATCTGCCAGAGCTATATAATTCCCCCTTTTTGTCCTATTTCCTTTTTAAGTGTGCTCCTCAGTTTCCGAAACTCCACCAGGGATATGTTTAATTCCACTGCCTATACCTGTTCCATGCCTCATGTGATAGGAGCAGAATTAGGCCATTTGGCTCATCATGTCTACTCCGCCATTCAATCATGGTTGACCCCATTCTCCTGCCTTCTCACCATAACCTCTGACACCCATACTAATCAAGAATCTATCTATCTCTGCTTTAAAAATATCCATCCATGGCCTCCACAGCCGTCTGTGGCAAAGAATAGTAAGATTGAACGAGAACTTACCAGTTCGAAGGTTGATCTTTATTTCATGAGGAGTCGAAGTGAGGGATTTCGTGAAGAGCCCGCCGGCGCGCATGCTCGACATACTTCAAAGTAGCGGCGTGGAATCACAGAACCAACAATAGAAATGACTTCGCATAGTATGATTGAATTGACTAAGATTACCAGATGAAGGTGATTGAGGGTTGGGCGAGGAGGGCACGAAATCCCTCACTTCGACTCCTCATGAAATAAAGATCAACCTTCGAACTGGTAAGTTCTCGTTCAATCTTACTATTTCATTTCGGAGTCACGTGAGTGACTTCGTGAAGACTTCAAAGCTTCTGTGATTACACGCCCTGGACCACGTCCATGCTGACACACCACTACCAGGGATGGATGGGAGGAACAAACTGGCTCAATAGCTCATACTGCAAAACAAAAGCATATTTATTAATAACAAATCAAAAACCCCTCATGCGGGGACATCTCCACGTTCTTGACCTGCATTCAGCACGGCTTCTGCGAACTGTAGAGGAGCAGCAACAGGCTTGTTATAAAAACGCTGGAACACAGCTTCATTCGCCCATCCTGCTGTGGCGAGAATTTGGTCCATGGGCACCTCCATGACCCTCGCCGCTGACGTCGATGCAGCCCTGGTGGAATGAGACTTGAACACATTAGTGTCGATACCTGACTTACCCAAGACGACTCGAAGCCACCTGGATATCGTCTGGACTGTCACTCGATGATGAGGTCTCTTATGAGTGACAAGCAGGTATCTCTCCATTCCTCTGATGCGTGCCGTCACCTTGATATAGTGGCGGATATGTGAGGCTAAACATAGCCTAGCATCTGCGGGGTATGCCGGGAACTTCAGCTGCAGCCCTGTGCACCCAGGTCTATGCTGCTTTAGTAGCTCGTCAACGAAAAAGACTACTTCTGTAGGGGTAGATGTCATTCTGTCGACACGCAGTTTGTGTAGTGTCTGTACCCTCTGAGCTGAAGTCAGCGCTAGTAACATCACCAGCTTCATGGTGAGTTGGTCCAGTTGGAGCCCTTCCATGGGAGACCACGTCCTGAGCAGGGTTAATACGTCCCTGACATCCCAGGTGATATTATAGCGTGGTGTAGGCGGATTCATATTGAATATACCCCGCATGAGTCTGGACACTAGCCTGTTGGATCCTACCCCAATCTTGAGGTAGAATGATAGCGCACTTCTGGCGCTGTTGATGGCACTGTAACTTAAGTGTTCATCATGGTGCAACCCCGCGAGGAATTCCAGGACGTCGGTTATTGTCACGTCATCGTACGTGATGCGAGAGCGGCTGCAGTAGGCTTCCCACTTCTTAATATGCGAGCGGTATCTTCGCCTTGTGGACTCTCGACACGACGCCCCGATGGTATCCATGGTCCGAGCCGAGAGGCCGTATTGGACTAACGGCCTGTTCAGAACCTGCAAGCCAACAAATTTAAATAGCCATGGCAGGGATGTGGCTCCCCTGACACAGGGTGAGTAACCAATTGTGGGCAACCCTTCAAAAGGACCCAAGGTTCGTTGAGCATGTCAAAGACCACCGGATACCAAGGCTGTGTGGGCCAGTCGGGTATAATAAGGATGCCCTTGGCAGCATCTGCCTGAATCTTTCGCAATACCCGACTGATGAGGCAAAACGGAGGGAAGGCATAGAAAACCCAATTCCCCCAGTCCAGCGAGAATGCATCTAGCGCTATTGCCCCAGGATCTGGTTCCCATGAAACGTAGGCTGGTACCTGATGGTTCAACCGTGACGCAAAAAGGTCAATGTCCGGTTTACCAAATTTGGCTGTGACTTTAGCAAAAATCTCAGGATGCAACATCCATTCAATGTTGTCATTAAATTTGCGTGACCTGGTGTCCGCCACAGTATTAAGCTCACCTGGCAAATAGGTAGCTGAAATCCAAATGTCTCTTTGAATACACCAGAGCCAAATTGAGTTAGCCAATTTGTCACACGAAACTGACCTGGTACCACCCATATGGTTTAAATATGCCACAGCTGTGGTGTTGTCTATTTGGAGACGGACGTGTGCTCCAACAAGCTTGGAACAATATGCACGAAGTCCGTGGAAAGCTGCCAGCAACTCCAAATAGTTAATCCCTTGAGTCAACAACATCGATGCCTCAAGGGTGTCCCATCTACCCCCACAACTAGAGCAATTATCAGTAGCTCCCCAGCCATTGGAGCTTGCATCAGTCTGTAAATATACCACCGGATTAGCCTCCCTGACAGGCTTAAATGAGTTGCTAATGTGACACACCCACCATTGCAACTCAGTTATCGCTTCGGACGGCAGCTGCATAGATCGATCATAATGACCAGCGTTCCATTTTAATGCAGTAATTTTAGCTCTTTGCAAATTCTGATAATGCAAAGGTCCATATCGTGCTGCCGGAAACAAAGCCACTAACTTGCCAATTACTGTGGCTGTATGCCGAATCGATGGTATATTGGTGCCAATTAAATCTCTGCACACCTTAGTGACTTCCTCAATTTTGTTAATTGGTATAGTTATCCTCATGCTCATTGAGTTCACCGTGAACCCTAGGTAATTAATTACCTGGGCAGGGCAGAACTTTGATTTCTCTGGATGGACAATGAATCCTAATTGTTGAAATATATTGACAGCAGCTGCAACACCCTGTTCAGCCAATTGCAGGGTGTGGCCCACAATAAAGACATCATCTAAATAGGCCATAACTATATGATGTCGTTGTCTCAAATAAGCCATGATTGGCTTCACCAATTTAGTGAACAATCTAGGGGCTGTAGTAAGCCCATTAGGCAAAGCCTTATACTGCCAAAGTTGCCCCATCCAGATAAATTTCAAAAACCTTCTATCATCTTTCTGGCTGGATACTGAATAATATGCATCCCTCAAATCAATGCATGCCATAAAGCAGTCATGAGAAATCAAAGATTTGGCTGTTTCAAACGTATCCATTTTAAAATGAGTATATGTTACAAACGTATTCAAACGGGTTAGATCAATAATGACACGACAGCCTCCATCCTTCTTAGGTCTAGTAAATATGTTCGAAACAAATTCAATTGGCTCATGCACTGTTTTCTCAATCACACCCTTCTGTTCCAAACCTAAAATTTCCTTGTAACCTGCTGCCTGTTCTGCAGCAGACAATTTGAACGTACGACCAGGCATGTGCTGGGATGGAGGAATGTCGCCATTAATAAACTCAATTTTATGCCCCTGAATATTCCGCAACACATACTCATCACCAGTAAAATTACCCCATGCATCCAAAAACAACCGTAAACGACCACCAACATGGGAAGTTAAACAGAGAGAAAAGAGAGAACCAGACCCCCTCACCTCCGTGGTTACCGGCGGTCCTTGACACGTGTGGGTGGCCGTGGAGGTGCTGGGTTGGCTTGAGGGCGCGGCGTCTTCGATTTCCAAAAAGGTCTCTGCCGACCCTGTCCTAAAAAAGACCCTTGGTGCTGGTTCTGGTGTTGTTGTCGTTGTGGAGCTAGAGGGTGAGTCCTCGTCGAGGCACTGGCCGACCCTCGTGAGCGAATGTATGGAGCTTTTGAGCCGGACGGTGTGGGGGCACTCTTAGAGCGCATGATCCCCACCGTTTTGGCTTGTTCGTCAAGCTCTTTGACTCTCTTCGAGAGGTCCTCACCAAAGAGCTGACGGGGCGGCGGCGGCGGCGGTGGTTTGCACAATCCTGCAAACTTCGGGTTGAGTGCTGGGCGGATGCTGTTTTTGCGAAACCCGTTGATTTCGTGCTGGGTCGCGCACAATAAGGCCAGAGCATCTTCCTGGTCCAAATTCAGCTCGTCCTCGTCCACCGACCGCGCAAAGGCGGTAATACCGACCGTGAGGAGTTTCAGGATCCGCTGCAATTGTAGCTCTTGTTGACGGATAGCCGCACTGATGTTGCCCCATATTGGCGTATTGACCACAGGCACGTTGAGGGAGTTGCAGTTTGACGGAGCCTTGTGACGGCTCATAGCCTGGATGAGGACTTCTTCCTGCAGCACCTGATTATTAAGAAAGTCCACTGTGGCTGCCAGCTTTGAATTGAGAGGAAGGCCAGCCGTATGTGGGGCCGCGAATTTGGTCGCCACATCCAAAAGTTCCTCCGCTGGCACCTCCACCGGAGGTGGTACGGGATCCACCAGAACCTCCTCCTCGTGCTGCTCCAGGCTGATAGTAGATGTTGGTGAAGACGCCCTGTGCCTGTTGCTGCCCTGCTGTTGTTGACGTTGAAGCAGGAGCTCCAGCAGCCGCTCCATACGGTCAATACGCCCTTCACCCTGAACACTCAGGTGGTCGGAGTCCTCCGGCTCTGAAAAGAAAACCGGGCTCCTGTCATCGGCCCGCACCTCGTCGAGGCCCTGCCGGTGCCGGTAGTTGTCGCTAACAGCCGCCGAGGCGAAACTGCGCGATTCCTGCGCGGGCGTGTTCAATCGCCTCCGTTTAGCGAGAGCTGAAGCCGCTGCCACTAAGGGCACATGCGGCGAGGTGTCGGCACCAGCCGAAGCATGGCTGCCTGGGGCCCGCGCAGTCTTGCCGGCTGCCCACATCGTGGACGTTGCCGACGCATGGTGCCGCCCACCCATCCATGGGGGGCTCGGCGACCGCGACGAGACCCGACTCAACCGACCCGTCCCGGCGTCGAGAGTCGGGGTGTGCCGGCTGGACCTCACAGCCGCCCCGGGTCTCGCCCTGGAACCTGACCGCTCCTCCGCGACAGGCAATGCCTTAGCCCTAACAGGGTTAGGCTTCTGGGCTCCTCCCCTCCCCCTTCTCGGAGGGCTGAGTGGAACAGGCCGTGCAACGGCACGCGCCCTGCTCGAGGTCGCCAGCGAGCCCGCTGACAACCTGACTGCCATGGCAGGGTCCCCCTGCTCTGGCGGCACACCACACTCCTCCTCGTCGAACTCCTCCGAGCTGTGGTGTGCTGGCGGATCTGGACCTGTGAACACAGGGCTTACCCACATCTCCGCCTGAGTCCCGGCCTGCGCTGCAGGTACTGCCGATGGTAAAGGCCCCGGAACTGTTGACCGGCGAACTCGTCCTGACGTCCTCCGGCCCTTCGAACTCCCATCCATGTCCTTGCTGCAAGACATAATCAGACAACAAGGACCACCAACTAAAGGTGGAATACTCACCTCCGTGGCCCCTTATGAAGGGCTGGCGTGGAGCGCGCTCCACCACCAGCCGTCGCAGCAACGCGTTACGACGATATGTCGAGCATGCGCGCCGGCGGGCTCTTCACGAAGTCACTCACGTGACTCCGAAATGAAATTCCACAGGTTCACCACCCTCTGACTAAAGAAATTCATTCTCTTCTACTTAAAGGAACATCCTTTAATTCTGAGACTATGACCTCAAGTTACCTAATTTTAGTTAATTACAAAATTGACCGTTGTGACGGAAATAGTAATGAACACCCTTGAAAATTCAAAAATGTGATATTGTCAAGATCAGAACTTTAATTATATGCTGTAAGTCCGTAACAGATAGGTAAATAAATTACAATTTCTAGCAATAGACCAAGTCTTTATGGAGATCAGTTGCTAGCTGGTACATTGACATATCATAATCAGTAGCATCATCATACTCCTCAGATTGTAACCAATTAGCAACTCTGCACACCTTGTTTTTCCTCAACTTTTCAATTTTGGCATTGTAAACTACAAGCTATTGCTCTTCAAACCACGCGTGACATGCCTTTCTGCGCACTACTTTCCCATTAAGAATGTCCCGTAGATTAAATTTCTTAAGAAAAGGATTTTTTAAAAAAAATAGCCTAAGTATCCAAATAGCAAACTAATCCCATTCACACAAGAATTCGCAATATAACATGATTTTTAAATCTCACTGTCATGTATTTGTATGCCTTAATGTTTAATTCCCATAAATTAATCTAGAAACATCCACCTAATATAATCAAAATTATTATTTTTTTGCACAATACATGGGACTAAAACGGATATTTAGTATAAAAATATTGACTATGGATAGACAATAACACAAAATATACACGATTTTAGACATGATTTTCCAAAAAAAAGAGCATTTAAATCATCTTGCGAGTGGATTTTTCTGGAAGGCGATCGATTGGAACGTTACATTTGCGGCGAATTTGAACTTCATATCGGTTCGTATGGGGCCCAAATAATATTTTTGCAATGTAAAATTAGATTAAAGCCATCCCAAGAAGCAAGTTTATATGTAAAATACAAGACTTACCCTTTGTTTTGTCCCGTTCGTGCGATCCATCACGTTGTAGGCGTTGAGGGCATTAGATGTCATAGAAACATAGAAACATAGAAAAATAGGTGCAGGAGTAGGCCATTCGGCCCTTCGAGCCTGCACCGCCATTCAATGTGATCATGGCTGATCATCCAACTCAGTATCCCGTACCTGCCTTCTCTCCATACCCCCTGATCCCTTTAGCCACAAGTGCCACATCTAACGCCCTCTTAAATATAGCCAATGAACTGGCCTCAACTATCTACTGTGGCAGAGAATTCCAGAGACTCACCACTCTCTGTGTAAAGAATGTTTTCCCCATCTCGGTCCTAAAGGAATTCTCCCTTATCCTTAGACTGTGACCCCTTGTTCTGGACTCCCCCAACATCGGGACCAATCTTCCAGCATCTAGCTTGTCCAACCCCTTAAGAATTTTGTAAGTTTCTATAAGATCCCCCCTCAATCTTCTAAATTCCAGCGAGTACAAGCCGAGTCTATCCAATCTTTCCTCATATGAAAGTCCTGACATCCCAGGAATCAGTCTGGTGAATCTTCTCTGTACCCCCTCTATGGCAAGGATGTCTTTCCTCAGATTTGGAGACCAAATGTCTCTTTTTATTTTAATATCATTATTAAAATGTCTCGCGATTAAAAAGAAATTGGGTACGGAAGTCCAATCGATTATTCTTCAGCAGCTAGCAGCCCGAGGAAGTCCGCCTCCGATAAGCATTAGAAAACTGGATTTTAATCACGCCCCCCACGCCTCAAAATAAAGTCGCGCGCACGGCCAGTGGCAGAACTACAGCACTGCTGAAGGTAAGTTTTGTAACATCGTTATAAATGGCATCTGGAAATTCATGACAGACAGGAAGCAGCATGTGAGGCTGGAAAAGCACATCTCGGGCCCGCAAACCCTCAGCATAGGAGCACCACAATGCATACTCTTCCCTCTCCTCTACTCTCTCTATACCAACGACTGCACCTCCACTGATTCCTCCATCAAGCTTCTCAAGTTTACGGATGACACAACCCTGATTGGACTGATCCAGGATGGGGATAAATCTGCCCACAGACAGGAAGTGACACAGCTGGTGTCCTGGTCCCATCGCAAGAACCTGGAGCTCAATGCTCTTAAGACAGTGAAATTGATTGTAGACTTTAGGAGAGATCCCCCTCCCCTCACCCCAATCACCATCAACACCACCACAGTCACATCTGTGGAGTCTTTTAAGTTCCTGGGAACCATCATCTCCAAGGACCACAGTTAAAAAGGCACATCAGATGTACTTCCTGCGGCAGCTGAGGAAGCACAATCTGTCCCAGTCTGAAGAAGGGTCCCGACCCAAAACGTCGCCTATCTCCTTCGCTCCTTAGATGCTGCTGCACCCGCTGAGTTTCTCCAGCTTTTTGTGTAACCCTGTCACAGGCAATGATGGTCCAATTCTATATGGCCGTCACAGAGTCTGTCCTCACCTTCCCCATCATGGTCTGGTTTGGCTCAGCCACCAAGCACGACATCCAGAGTCTGCATTGAATTGTCCAATCAGCTGAGAAGATTATTAGCTGCAACCTTCCCTCCATGGATGAACTGTACACTACAAGGGCCAGGAAGCGAGTGGGTAAGATCATCTCTGAACCCTCTCACCCTGGCCACAAACTCTTTGAATCACTTCCCTCTGGAAGGCGACTCCAGACTGTCAAAGCTGCCACAGCCAGACATAAAAACAGCTTTCTTTCGGCAAGTAATAACTCTACTCATTAACCAAAAAACTGTAGCCTCCTTTTGCTCTGGTATTTTATTTAATTCACATGTTTAATCGATAATGTTTTATTATTAATGTTTAATGTTTTATGTGTTATTCCTAACTGCCACTGTATGTCATGTTGTCACTTGTGGGCGGAGCACCAAGGCAGATTCCTTGTATGTGAATACTTGACCAATAAACTTATTCATTCATTCATTCATTCATTCATTCATTCATTCATTCAAGGGAAAACCTATTCTTTCAAAGCACCAAAGTGTCCCACATTTAGTTAAAGAGTGACACAAAATGCTGGAGTATCTCAGCGGGGCAGGCAGCATCTCTGGATAGAAGGAATGGGTGACGTTTTGGGTTGAGACCATTCTTCAGACTGAGAGTCAGCGGAGAGGGAGTCACAGATATAAGAAAGGGTAAAGTGTGTGAAAACAAGATCAAAAGAGATGAAGAAAGATCAAGGAAAATATAGAATAGATCATTGTTAGCTGGGAGAAGATGGTAACAAAGTAAACAGAGATAAAATGTAATCGGGGACAGTCAAAGTCAAAGTCAAAGTCAAAGTAAACTTTATTGTCAATTCAAATAATGCAACAGGTAGTTACACAGAAGATTGAAATTGCGTTTCCCCATACTCCAAATGTGCAAGTAATATTTATAACACAGACAGACAATATACCATTAAAAAATACCATTAAAAAATATACCATTAAAAATAGACATTATATTTAAAAAAATCACAGTGTGCCAGGGTCTAGTAACATTTTGAGGTATGTTATTAAGGTGCAATAATAAAAGGTACAATATAGAAAAGTGCAAATTGCATACTGCAGACATTGAGTTAAAGTTATTTGACAGTGAGTTGGTCTTTGTTTGTGTAATGTTCATGGAATTTTCTTGAGTGAGTTGAGTAGTCTGATGGCCTGAGGGAAAAAGCTGTTTTTGAATCTGGTGGTTTTTGAATCTGGTCGGAGAACTGGGAAGGGGGAGGGATGGAGTGAGAGGGAAAGCGAGGGTTATTTTAAGTTAGAGGAGTCAATATTCATACTGCTGGAGTGTAAGCTGCCCCAGCGAAATATGAGGTTAAAGAGTGATTTTCACTTTTGAATGAGAAACTTAAATATGACAGAAAGCAAATGCACATGAAGTTTGATACTTCATACTCTTTCATTCTCCAGCCATTTTACACCATTCGGCACCATTTTACTGCATAACTAAGTGAAAATGGCTTCTGTAAATTGTCCCCAGTGTGTAAGATAACATATTTTAACATAACCTTTGACTTAGTTATTCCGTAAAACGGCGCCCAGGCACTGTGAATCTGCATTGTGGTCCCAGAAGCCGATTTGCATTAATTCATTACAAACACTCCGATGCATCCTCTCCACATCCACTCTATCCAGGCCTATTTGGTAAGATCCAGTCTACATAAGACAAGCATAAAATTTTATAAATGGGGATTGATGAAAATGGCAATTAATGCGGGAAAGTGCAGCGAGAGGAAATCAGTGATCCTTTTATTGAATCGAGGTGCAGGCTCGAAATGCCATCTGAGCATTTTTGCACTTGCTCTTAATTCTCATGTCCTTATGTTACAAAACAAAATATTTGATGTTAATGCTGCTATTGCTTTGTCTGCACAATACATGGCAGAGTTTAGCAAATAATCATCTGTGAAACAATGTATGTATTTATTTATTTCAGGTGACCGGCATTGACAGGATAAAAGTGCTGCAATCACACTTCAGCCAGTCCCCCATTATTACATTATCAGCTCAAGAGGGAGGAGAGGGCAAAGATAAAATCTGTTCATTGCAGCCACAAAAAGAGGAAACTGATGAAACATTTTCTGAACAAAACGAAGCGGATAGGATGGATTTATAATGCTCAATGTGGCTCTTACAACCACACGAAAATGGGTCGTTTTCAATGTAGACCACTGTTTTAATGCAAGGATCTGCAGATACGCCATAGAAAGCATATTATCGGGATGCACACAGCTTGGTTTGGGAACAGCTTCATCCATGACCGCAAGAAATTGCATTAAATTAATAATAATAATAATAATATATTTTATTGTTGTTACACATAAGTGCAACGAGATTTGGTTTGCAACTTTGGGATTTCGGTTAGCAACCCTCGAGAACAAGGTTTGTAAAAACGAACATTTGACCAGTAACATCAACACAGACTAAAGTGCGAGGCCGGGGGAGACAGTCCATGGGGGGGGGGGGGGGGGGGTACTCAGCAGGGCCGGTTCAGAGCCGCTATAGCTCTGGGAATGAAGCTGTTCCTGAGACTGGTAGTACGGGCATAGAAGGCCTTGTAACGTCTGCCGGAAGGGAGTAGTTCGAACAGTCCATTACAAGGGTGAGAGGAGTCTTTAAGTATGCTGACTGCCTTCCTGAGGCACCGTGTGTGGTAGATGCCCTCCAAGGCTGGTAGCTGTGTCCCAATAATCTGTTGCGCTCTGTGGACAACGCGCTGAAGAGCTCTCCTCTCCGCCTATAGAGACTTACAAATTGCAGACGTATCACACAAAGCAACCTCCCTTCCATTTTGAAGAAGGGTTTCGACCCGAAACATTGCCTATTTCCTTCGCTCCTTAGATGCTGCCTCACCCGCTGAGTTCCTCCAGCATTTTTGTCTACCTCCCTTCCATTGAATCCATTTATCCCTCACACTGCCTCGGCAAGGCCAGCAGCATAATTAAGGACGAGTCACTCCCTGGCCACTCCCCTCTCACACCGGGCAAAAGGTACAGAAGTGTGAAAACGCACACCTCCAGATTCAGGGACAGTTTCTTCCCAGCTGATATCAGGCAACTGAATCATCCAACCAGGAGTGGGTGACGCTGACGAAGGGTCTCCACCCGAAATGGCCCCCACTCCTTCTCTCCCGAGATTTGAGGATTTGAGTGCAAGAGCAGGGAGGGTCTTGGTGAGGCCACACCTGGAGTATTGCGTAAGTTTTGGTCTACTAATCTGAGGAAAGACATCCTTGCCATGGAGGGAGTACAGAGAAGGTTCACCAGACTGATTTCTGGGATGGCAGGACGTCCATATGAAGAAAGACTGGATAGACTCGGTTTGTACTCGCTGGAATTTAGAAGATTGAGGGGGGATCTTTTAGAGACTTACAAAGTTCTTAAGGGGTTGGACAGGCTAGATGCAGGAAGATTGTTCCCGATGTTGGGGAACTCCAGAACAAAGGGTCACAGTTTAAGGATAAGGGGGAAGTCTTTTAGGACCGAGATGAGAAGATCATTTTTCACACAGAGAGTGGTGAGTCTGTGGAATTCTCTGCCACAGGAAGCATTTGAGGCCAGTTCATTGGCTATATTTAAGAGGGAGTTAGATGTGCCCCTTGTGGCTAAAGGGATCAGGGGTTATGGAGAAAAGGCAGGTACAGGATACTGAGTTGGTTGATCAGCCATGATCATATTGAATGGCGGTGCAGGCTCGAAGGGCCGAATGGCCTACTCCTGCACCTATTTTCTATGATTCTATGAGATGCTGCCTGTCCCACTGAGTTACTCCAGCATTTTGTGTCTGTCTTCGTTTAAAATCAGCATCTGCAGTTTCTTACTCCAGGCTTCCTCTGGGAGCACATTCTATACACCCAGCACCCTTTGTTTGAAAAGGTTATCTCTTAGGTGCTGATTAAATCTCTCCCCACCAAGGCCTTACTTGATTTAAATTCCTGACTTATGTTTGTCAGTTAGTTTTCTGTTATTTTTGGAATGCTTTTAGTGCTTGCAACCATTGTCAAATATATAAAAAAGATGTAAAACATTTGTTTAACATCCCGATTGAATATAAGGAGATGCAGATGCTGGTTTACATAAAAAGACACAAAATGCTGGAGAATCTCAGTGGGCCAGGCATGGATAGATGACATTTCGGATCAGGACCCTTCTTGTTGTGAGACTAAATACATTGACACATCTATTTATTACTGTCCTAGCATTCTATGTTGGCCATTTTTCCCAGTGTGTGAGCTCCAGGGTTAACCAGATTAAAACCTACTCATCTTCCTTATGATTTCAAAAATTCCTGACAATTGGTCCCAAATAGTGAAAGGCTTGGATTGAGTGGATGTGGAGACGATGTTTCCACTTGTGGGAGAGTCTATGACCAGAGGTCATAGCCTCAGAATTAAAGAACATTCTTTTAGGAAGGAGATGAGAAGGAATTTCTTTAGTCAGAGGGTGGTGAATCTGTGGAAATCATTGCCACGGAGACTGTGGAGGCCAAGTCAATGGATATTTTTAAGGCAGAGATAGATAGATTCTTGATTAGTATGGGTGTCAGGGGTTATGGGAACAAGACAGGAGAATGGGGTTTGAAGGGGGAGTTAGATCAGTCATGATTGAATGGCGGAGTAGACTTGATGGGCCGAATGGCCCAATTCTGCTCCTATTACTTATGACCTTATGACAAACTCGAAACGTCACTTGGATGTTCCACAGATATCTCAGTCATTTTCTCATTCACTTTAATCATTCCCTCATCTTAGATTCTAAGTAAATATTCATCTTTGCTCATGTTTTTCCTTTAAAAATGCTTGTAGTGGTTTATATAACATTTGCCAATTTGCATCTTAGATTTTTTTATTTGCCTCTTGCGGTTTTTTATTTCATCCTTTAATGACTTCTGAAACGTTCTCAATCACCAGGCCCACTAAACCATACTTATAGGCCTTGGCTTTCAATCTAACACAATGTTTACATTCTTCAGTTAGCCATCACTTTTCCTCAAGATTCTTTTATTTTTCTCAATATAGTACATATTAATTGAGATTAGGAAATAGTTATTTCAAACATGGGCCTTCCATATGCGTGGATGCTGTCCGATTCACCTCCACCCCTTTGCGGACATTGGAACTTGTCTCTGAAACTGTGAAGCTCAGGATCTTTCGATAGACAAAAGTGCTGGAGAAACTCAGCGGGTGCAGCAGCATCTGTGGAGCGAAGGAAATAGGCAACTCAGGATCTTTCGCTTTGCTCTACATATTGCACTTGAGTTTGTAGGAAGGAACTGGAGATGCCGGTTTACACTGAAGATAGACACAAAAGGCTGGAGTAACTGCGCATGATAGGCAGGATCTCTGGAGAGAAGGAATGGGTGATGCTCCGGGTCGAGACCCTTCTTCAGACTGATCTCAACCTGAAACATCACCCATTCCTTCCATCCAGAGATGCTGCCTGTCCTACTCAAGTTTGGATCGATTGCATCTATGTATAGCAATATTTGATTTGATTAGACTGCATCCACAACAAAGCTTTTCACTGTACCTCGGTACACGTGACAATAATAAGTCTAAACCTGTCGTAACTATTACTGGTGCTGATTCACCCCTCTGGCTTGTGCAACTGACTTTATCCAGCCATCAGATCGAATATCAGATTTACCTTTGTCGCCTCCAAATTGAATGTGACACTGGCCAGATTGTTTGCTTTAGTGCTACTGATTGACGATTAAATAAAGCAAGTGATGGTCGAGGACAGCTATCACTCAATAGGGCAGACAGACAGAACCTGTTTTCCAAGTTCGAAATGCCAGAGACTAGAAGGCATTGCTTGCTTTAAGGTGAGAGGAGCAGAGTTTAATGTACAGGTTTTTTAGACATAGAGCGGTGAGTAGCTGGAACAAGCTGCCAGGGGTGGTGGTGACGGCAGATAAGATGGTGGCACTTAAGAGGCATTTGAATGGGCACGTGGATATGCAGGGAATGGAGAGATATGGATCACCTGCAGGCAGAGGGGTTTAGTTTAATTTGACATCATGTTCTGTATGGACATTGTGTGCTGAAAGACCTGTTCTATGTGTCATCTCTAACCATAATTTTTAGACTTTAGAGGTACAGTTCGGAAACGAGTCCCCCCATACACAAATCAACACACACAAGGAACAGTTCTTACAATTTACTGAAGCCAATTAACCTACAAGCCTGCACGTCTTTGGAGTGTGGGAGGAAACCGGAGCACCTGGAGAAAACCAACATGGTCACAGGGAGAACATACAAACTCTATACCACTGCACCCACAGTCAGGATCGATTCCCTGTCTCTCGTGCTTTAAGGCAGCGATTCTACCGTTGCTCCCATTGTGCCACCCTAGTCTTTCAGTACTACCATCATAATTTTGGTTCATAGAGTCATAGAGAGTCATAGACTCCTACACTGTGGAAACAAGCCCTTTGGCCCACACACACCAGTTACACTATTCCCACCTCCCTGCGTTTGGCCCATATCCCTCCATACCTGTCCTATCCATGCCACCCTAGTCTTTCAGTACTACCATCATAATTTTGGGAGGTTGGGATAGGCTGGCAGCTCATTCCATACACCCACCACCCTTTGTGTGAAAAGGTTACTCCTCAGATTCCTATAAAATCATTTCCCTTTCACCTTAAACCTATGTCCTCTGGTCGTCAATTCAACTACTCTGTGCATCGACCCAATCTATTACTCTCAAGATTTTATAGACCTCAATAGGATCACCCCTCATCCTGCTGCTCTCCAAAGAATATAGTCCCAGCCTAGTCAACCTCTCCCTATAGCTCAGACCCTTGGGTCCTGGCAACATCCTCGTAGATCTTCTCTGCTCTCTTTCCAGCTTGACATTATCTTTCCTATAACACAGTGCCCAGAGCTGAACACAATACTCTAAATGCATCTTCATCACATATCTTATATCACTACAACACGATCTCCCAACCCCTATATTCAAAACCCTGACTGATGAAGACCTGTGACTCCACCTTCAAGGAACCATCCACCTGTACTCCTAAATCCCTCTGCTCTACTACACTCCCCAGAGCCTAATCATGTGCAGGTCCTGCCCATGTTAGACTTCCCAAAATGCAACACCTCACATTTCTCTGTATTAAATTGTCTTTGGAATCGAAATTGAATCAAATATCTGACTCAGAAGTGAAAGTTGACAAAATGCCAAATATCTTTTGTCCCCCTCATTGTATAACCCACTTTCTCAGTATCCACAGTGTGCCATAAGATTGATTGTAACTTGTACTTTTTAACCAGATGGCAGTCGTGGATCAATCATCCCTCTGTTGTGTTGCAACAGAGATCCAAACCTATGTGTAGCAAGTAGATTTATACAGCCATTAAAACAGTGGGTTAACAAAGTTCACATGAATGCTTTGTGCATTCGTAAAACCTTCATGAGTGATGCCTCGCTCCTTGTAACAAGGTAGGCAGCTGTAAACAACATAAGCAATCACACCATGTGGATGAATAGATCAACAGAGTATCCAATTTAGTGGACTTCGGTGTATGGTTCGTAAATGGCTGGAATACCAACTGGGAATACACAAATACTTGCTGTCTGGGGAGACGGATGAAGCAATCAGACTTCATTCGCAACAAGAATTCCATAGTCATAAGTGATATGGGCGGAATTAGGCCATTCGGCCCATCAGGTCTACTCCGCCATTCAATCATGCCTGATCTATCTCTCCCTCCTAACACCATTCTCCTGCCTTCTCCTCATAACCTCTGACACCCGTACTATTCAAGAATATATTTATCTCTGCCTTAAAAATATCCATTCACTTTGCCTCCACAGCCTTCTGTGGCAAAGAATTCTACAGATTCGCCACCCTCTGACTAAACAAATTCCTCCTCATCTCCTTCGTAATGGAACATTCATTAATTCTGAGGCTATGATCTCTAGTTCTAGATGCTGCCATGAGTGGAAACGTACTCTCCACATCCACTCTATCCAAGCCTTTCACTATTTGTTTTGGGTTTCACTGAGTTCCTCCCTTATCCTTCCAAATTCCTGTGAGTACAGGCCCAGTGCCATCATACGTTTGTCATACGTTTACCTACTCATTCCTGGGATCATAGTAATGCACCATGTCATGCCACATTCTGGAAAGTAAAGGGCCTGTCCCACTTTCCCGAGTTACCCACGAATTCACCCGAGTTTTCACCATGATTCAAACTCGGAGAATTACGGTAATCGCCAGCCGTAGGTACTCGGGGCTAGTTTATTTACTCACAGACATTTTTCAACATGCTGAAAAAACGTCCCGACTTACCTGATGCCCTGAGTACCTACGGCTGGCATTACGAGCCGCTATGAAATATCTATGGACTCCTACGGCCTCCTACGGATTAGCTACGGACTCCTACGGACTAGCTATGGACATTCTCCGAGTTTGAATCAAGGAGAGAATTCGTGAGTAACTCGGGAAAGTGAGACAGGGCCTTAAGCATTGTTAAATCTCACTATATTTGTCTATGTCCCACATGTATTGAAAATAAGCTTTTTTGTTATTATAGAAACAGAAAATGCTGGAATCCCTCGGCATCTGTGGAGTGAGAAGCAGTTTAGTTTAGTTCAGTTTAGAGATACAGCGCCCAAAAACAGGCCCTTCGGCCCACCGAGTCCGTTCTGACCAGCAATCCCCACACGCTAAAGGGCCTGTCCCACCAGCATGCAACTCTATGCGATTAGCGCGACCTAACGTGGTCGCTTGAGCCGTCCGGCGTCGCGGGGCGGTCCCACTTCGATCGCCGGAGCCGCGCGGAATTGTGCGGAGTTCGTCCCGACACCGCGCGGGGCTCCGAAAAACCGACTATGTCCAAAAATCCCACGCGGCAACGGCTTGTCGGCTCGCAGTCGCCTCGACATTTACACACCGCCCGGACATCGTGCCTCCGTGAACCTTCTATGTGTGTGGCTCCGTGGCCCTGTATGTGTGTGTGTCTCGGTGCCCCTCTCTGTGTGCCCCTCTAGGTCCTGGCGAACTTACCTTCGACTTGCTTCAAGTTCGCCTCGCTTTGCGCCGCGTTGCGCCACTCACCCGACCTCCGCGCGGCCCTCGCTGCCGCTTTAGTTGCGCTTGCCGCATGCAGGCGCATGCTGGTGGGAACGGCCCTGTACAGGGGATCACCCGACCTCCGCGCGGCCCCCGCTGCCGGTTTGATCGCGTTCATCGCATAGAGTTGCATGCTGGTGGGGCAGGCCCTTAACACTGTCCTACCTATCCAAGGGACAATTTACATTTATACAAAGCCAATCCACCTATAAACCTCTACATCTTTGGAATGTGGGAGGGAAGCGGAGAACCCGGAGCAAACCCATGAAGTTTCACAGGAATAAAGTACAAACTCTGTACTGACACACCCGCAGTCAGGATCGAACGCGGGTCTCTGGCGCTGTAAGGCATCAACTCTACCGCTGCGCCACCGTGTCGCCCATGACATAGCTTTGGGATGTGCAAGAAGGAACTGCAGATTCTGGTATATACTGAAGATAGACACAAAATGCTCAATGGAGAAAAGGAACAGGTGATGTTTCGGGTTGAGACCGGAAATGACACCTATTTCATTTCGGAGTCACGTGAGTGACTTCGTGAAGAGCCCGCCGGCGCGCATGCTCGACATATCGTCGTACCGCGTTGCTGCGACGGCTGGCGGTGGAGCGCGCTCCTCGCCAGCCCTTCATAAGGGGCCACGGAGGTGAGTATTCCACCTTTAGTTGGTGGTCCTTGTTGTCGTTATGTCTTGCAGCCAGGACATGGATGGGAGTTCCAAGGACCGGAGGACGTCAGGACGAGTTCGCCGGTCAACAGTTCCGGGGCCTTTACCATCGGCAGTACCTGCAACGCAGGCCGGGACTCAGGCGGAGATGTGAGTAAGCCCTGTGGTTACAGGTCCAGATCCGCCAGCACACCACAGCTCGGAGGAGTTCGACGAGGAGGAGTGTGGTGTGCCGCCAGAGCAGGGGGACCCTGCCATGGCAGTCAGGTCGTCAGCGGGCTCGCTGGCGACCTCGAGCAGGGTGCGTGTGGCTGCACGGCCTGTTCCACTCCGCCCTCCGAGTAGGGGAAGGGCAGGAGCCCAGAAGCCTAACCCTACCAGGGCTAAGGCATTGCCTGACACGGAGGAGCGGTCAGGTTCCAGGGCGAGACCCGGGGCGGCTGTGAGGTCCAGCCGGCACACCCCGACTCTCGACGCGGGGACGGGTTGGTTGAGTCGGGTCTCGTCACGGTCGCCGAGCCCCCCATGGATGGGTGGGCGAGACCATGCGTCGGCAACGTCCACGATGTGGGCAGCCGGCAAGCCTGCGCGGGCTTCAGGCAGCCATGCTTCGGCTGGTGCCGACACCACGCCGCAAGTGCCCTTAGTGGCAGCGGCTTCAGCTCCCGCTAAACGGAGGCGGTTGAACACGCCCGCACGGGAATCGCGCAGTTTCGCCTCGGCGGCTGTTAGCGACAACTACCGGCACCGGCAGGGCCTTGATGAGGTGCGGGCCGATGATAGGAGCCCGGTTTTCTTTTCAGAGCCGGAGGACTCCAACCACCTGAGTGTTCAGGGTGAAGGGCGTATTGACCGTATGGAGTGGCTGCTGGAGCTCCTGCTTCAAAGTCAACAACAGCAGGGCAGCAACAGGCACAGGGCGTCGTCACCAGCCTCTACCATCAGCCTGGAGCAGCAGGAGGAGGAGGTTTTGGTGGATCCCATACCATCTCCGTTGGAGGTGCCAGCGGAGGATCTTCTGGATGTGGTGACCAAATTTGCGGCCCCACATTCATCTGGACTTCCTTTAAACGCAAAGCTGGCAGCCACTGTGGACTTTCTTACCAACCAGCAACTACAGGAAGAAGTCCTCATTCAGGCAATGAGCCGTCACAAGGCTCCATCCAATTGCAACTCCCTCAACGTGCCTGTGGTCAATACGCCGATATGGGGCAACATCAGTGTGGCTATCCGTCAACAAGAGGTAAAATTGCAGCGGATCCTGAAGCTCCTCACGGCCGGTATTACCGCCTTTGCGCGGTCGGTGGATGGGGACGAACTGAATTTGGACCAGGAAGATGCTCTGGCCCTCCTGTGCGTGACCCAGCACGAAATCAACGGGTTTCGCAAAACCAGCATCCGCCCAGCGCTCAATCCGAAGTTTGCAGGATTGTGCAAACCACCGCCGCCGCCCCCGCCCCGTCAGCTCTTTGGGGAGGACCTCTCGAAGAGAGTCAAAGAGCATGACGAACAAGCCAAAATGGTGGGGATCATGCGATCTCAGAGTGCCCCCGCACCATCAGGCTCAAAGTCTCCATACGTTCGATCACGAGGGTCTGCTAGTACCTCGACGAGGACCCACCCTCAAGCTCCACAACGACAGCAACATCAGACCCAGCACCAGGGGTCTTTTTTAGGACAGGGTCGGCAGAGACCCTGGTGGAAAACGAAGACGCCGCGCCCTCAAGCCAACCCAGCACCTCCACGTCTGCCCACGCGTGTCAAGGACCGCCAGTAACCACGGAGGTGAGGGGGTCTGGTTCTCTCTTTTCTCTTTGTTTAACTTCACATGTTGGTGGTCGCCTTCGGTTGTTTTTGGGTGCATGGGGTAATTTTACTGGTGACGAGTATGTGTTGCAGAATATTCAGGGGCATAAAATTGAGTTTATCAATGGCGACATTCCTCCATCCCAGCACATGCCGGCTCGAACGTTTAAATTATCTGCTGCAGAACAGGCAGCAGGCTACAAGGAACTTTTAAGTCTTGAGAAGAAGGGAGTGATTGAGAGAGCGGTGCATGAGCCAGTTGAATTTGTTTCGAATATATTTACCAGACCTAAGAAGGATGGAGGTTGTCGTGTCATTATTGATCTAACCCGTTTGAATACTTTTGTAACATATACTCATTTTAAAATGGATACGTTTGAAACAGCCAAATCATTGATTTCTCATGGTTGCTTTATGGCATGCATCGATTTGAAAGACGCATATTATTCAGTATCCATCCAGAAATATGACAGAAGGTTTTGAAATTCATCTGGATGGGGCAACTCTGGCAGTACAAGGCTTTGCCTAATGGGCTCACCACAGCCCCTAGATTGTTCACTAAATTAGTGAAACCAATTATGGCTTATTTGAGACAACGACACCATATAGTTATGGCCTACTTAGATGATATCTTAATTGTGGGCCACACCCTGGAATTGGCTGAACAGGGTGTTGCAGCTGCTGTCAATATATTTCAACAATTAGGGTTTGTTGTCCATCCAGAGAAATCAAAGTTCTGCCCTGCCCAGGTGATTAATTACCTAGGGTTCACGGTGAACTCTATGAGCATGAGGGTTACCATTCCAATTAACAAGATTGAGGAGGTTACCCAGGTGTGTCAAGATTTAATCCGCACCAATATACCATCGATTCGGCATTCAGCTACAATACTTGGGAAGCTTGTAGCTTTGTTTCCGGCAGCGCGATATGGACCTTTGCATTATCAGAATTTGCAAAGAGCTAAAATTGCTGCGTTAAAACAGAACACTGGTCATTATGATCGGTCCATGCAGCTGCCGCCCGAAGCGATAAATGAGTTGCAATGGTGGGTGTGTCACATTAGCAGCTCATTCAAGCCTATCAGGGAGGCTAATCCGGTGGTATATTTGCAGACTGATGCAAGCTCCAATGGCTGGGGAGCCACGGATAATTGCTCTAGTTGTGGGGGCAGATGGGACACCCTTGAATCGACGATGTTGTTGACTCAAGGGATTAACTATTTGGAGTTGCTGGCAGCATTCCACGGACTTTGTGCGTATTGTTCCAAGCTTGTTGGAGCACATGTCCGTCTCCAAATAGACAACACCACAGCAGTGGCATACTTAAACCATATGGGTGGTGCCAGGTCAGTTTCGTGTGACAAATTGGCTAACTCAATTTGGCTCTGGTGTGTTCAAAGAGACATTTGGATTTCAGCTACCTATTTGCCAGGTGAGCTTAATACTGTGGCGGACACCAGGTCACGCAAATTTAATGACAATATTGAATGGATGTTGCATCCTGAGATTTTTTCTAAAGTCACAGCCAAATTTGGTAAACCGGACATTGACCTTTTTGCGTCACGGTTGAACCATCAGGTACCAACCTACGTTTCATGGGAACCAGATCCTGGGGCAATAGCGCTAGATGCATTCTCGCTGGACTGGGGGAATTGGTTTTTCTATGCCTTCCCCCCGTTTTGCCTCATCAGTCGGGTATTGCGAAAGATTCAGGCAGATGCTGCCAAGGGCATCGTTATTATACCCGACTGGCCCACACAGCCTTGGTATCCGGTGGTCTTTGACATGCTCAACGAACCTTGGGTCCTTTTGAAGGGTTGCCCACAATTGGTTACTCACCCTGTCTCAGGGGAGCCACATCCCTGCCATGGCTATTTAAATTTGTTGGCTTGCAGGTTCTGAACAGGCCGTTAGTCCAATACGGCCTCTCGGCTCGGACCATGGATACCATCGGGGCGTCGTGTCGAGAGTCCACAAGGCGAAGATACCGCTCGCATATTAAGAAGTGGGAAGCCTACTGCAGCCGCTCTCGCATCACGTACGATGACGTGACAATAACCGACGTCCTGGAATTCCTCGCGGGGTTGCACCATGATGAACACTTAAGTTACAGTGCCATCAACAGCGCCAGAAGTGCGCTATCATTCTACCTCAATATTGGGGTAGGATCCAACAGGCTAGTGTCCAGTCTCATGCGGGGTATATTCAATATGAATCCGCCTACACCACGCTATAATATCACCTGGGATGTCAGGGACGTATTAACCCTGCTCAGGACGTGGTCTCCCATGGAAGGGCTCCAACTGGACCAACTCACCATGAAGCTGGTGATGTTACTAGCGCTGACTTCAGCTCAGAGGGTACAGACACTACACAAACTTCGTGTCGACAGAATGACATCTACCCCTACAGAAGTAGTCTTTTTCATTGATGAGCTACTAAAGAGCCCCAGAGCCCCAAATCTGAGGAAGGACATTATTGCCATAGAGGAATGCAGCGAAGGTTCACCAGACTGATTCCTGGGATGTCAGGACTGTCTTATGAACAAAGACTGCATAGACTCGGTTTATACTCTCTAGAATTTAGGAGATTGAGAGGGGATCTTATAGAAACTTACAAGATTCTTAAGGGGTTGGACAGGCTAGATGCAGGAAGATTGTTCCCGATGTTGGGGCCGTCCAGGACAAGGGGTCACAGCTTAAGGATAAGGGGGAAATCCTTTAGGACCGAGATGAGAAGGAATTTTTTCACACAGAGAGTGGTGGGTCTCTGGAATTCTCTGCCACAGAGGGTAGTTGAGGCCAGTTCATTGGATATATTTAAGAGGGAGTTAGATGTGGCCCTTGTGGCTAAGGGGATCAGAGGGTATGGAGAGAAGGGAGGTACGGGATACTGAGTTGGATGATCAGCCATGATCATATTGAATGGCGGTGCAGGTTCGAAGGGCCGAATGGCCTATTCCTGCACCTAATTTCTATGTTTCTATGTTTCTATGTTAAAGCAGCATAGACCTGGGTGCACAGGGCTGCAGCTGAAGTTCCCGGCATACCCCGCAGATGCTAGGCTATGTTTAGCCTCACATATCCGCCACTATGTCAAGGTGACGGCACGCATCAGAGGAATGGAGAGATACCTGCTTGTCACTCATAAGAGACCTCATCATTGAGTGACAGTCCAGACGATATCCAGGTGGCTTCGAGTCGTCTTGGGTAAGTCAGGTATCGACACTAATGTGTTCAAGTCTCATTCCACCAGGGCTGCATCGACGTCAGCGGCGAGGGTCATGGAGGTGCCCATGGACCAAATTCTCGCCACAGCAGGATGGGCTAATGAAGCTGTGTTCCAGCGTTTTTATAACAAGCCTGTTGCTGCTCCTCTACAGTTCGCAGAAGCCGTGCTGAATGCAGGTTCAGAACGTGGAGATGTCCCCGCATGAGGGGTTTTGATTTGTTATTAATAAATATGCTCTTGTTTTGCAGTATGCACTATTGAGCAAGTTGTTCCTCCCATCCATCCCTGGTAGTGGTGTGTCAGCATGGACGTGGTCCAGGGCGTGTAATCACAGAAGCTTTGAAGTCTTCACGAAGTCACTCACGTGACTCCGAAATGAAATAGTAAGATTGAACGAGAACTTACCAGTTCGAAGGTTGATCTTTATTTTATGATGAGTCGAAGTGAGGGATTTCGTGCCCTCCTCGCCCAACCCTCAATCACCTTCATCTGGTAATCTTAGTCACTTCAATCTTACTATGCGAAGTCATTTCTTTTGTTGGTTTCTGTGATTCCACGCCGCTACTTTGAAGTATGTCGAGCATGCGCGCAGGCGGGCTCTTCACGAAATCCCTCACTTCGACTCCTCATAAAATAAAGATCAACCTTCGAACTGGTAAGTTCTCGTTCAATCTTACTATTCCTTTTCCCCAGGGATGCTGCCTAACCTGCTAGGTTAATCCAGCATTTTGTGCCTATCTTTTTTATGTATCAATCTTTGATACAAAATGTGAATTCTGCTTTTATCCACATATGAGCAGGTTTCCGGAGCATTGTCATGTCATACAGTGCAGAAACAGACTTCAGCCAAACCTGCCCAAGCCCACATGCATGCCCCATTTACAGAAGTCCCACATGTACAGGCAGCACCTGTAGTCATGATCGAACCCGGCTCTCTGGCGCTGTAAGGCAGCAATTCTACTGCTGCTAATATTGATGCATTTAGAGGAGGCTTGATGTAAAATTAAGAGAGAAACAGCAGAGGAAATGGGGCAGGGCAGAAACAGATAATTAGTTTGAGAAGTGACCCATGTGTTGAATATATATTAGCAAGGACTGTCTGAATTGAATGGGTCTGTTTTCCAGTGTGAATTCTATGTAATTATCTGTTGCTCTGAGAAATGGGCTGACATTCTGAGAAATCTTTTCATGTAACATTACCATGTTATTAAGCCTAAAAGGATTCATCTGTGATTGTACATTTTAGTTCACAGAGTTAATATTGATAGTCCTTTTCTCCACTTTAATTATGGTAGATAGATTGCCCATTCCGTGTTCACTGATCACTTTTCGACCCTTGCTAATAGAATTCTGGAAATGGTGTTTGATAACTGTATTGTCAGCACATGTTATAATTATTTAAAGCATTGAAAGGGTAGATTGAAAAAAATATATTTGCTCTATTGCGGAGGTACAGAGTAAGGTGGGTAACCTTGAATTAGGTTCAGAGGTGATGTTACAAAGCCCTTCTTCACAGCATAGTCATAGAGTGATACAAGGTGAAAACAGATCCCTCGGCACAACTTGCCCACACCGGCCAACATGTCCCAGCTACCCTAGTCCCACATGGCTGCATTTGGTTCATATCCCTCCAAACCTGTCCCATCCATGTATCTGTCTAACTGTTTCTTAAACGTTGGGATAGTCCCAGCCTCAACTACCACCTCTGGCAGCTTGTTCCATGCACCCACCACCCTTTGTGCAAAAAGGTTACTCCTCAGATTCCTATTAAATCTTTTCCCCTTCATCATAAACCTATGTCCTCTGGTCCTCGATTCCCCTACTCTGGGCAAGAGACTCTGTGCATCTACCTGATCTATTCCTCTCATGATTTTATACACCTCTATAAGATCACCCCTCATCCAAGGAATAGAGACCCAGCCTACTCAACCTCTCCCTATAGCTCAGACCCTCTAATCCTGGCAACATCCTCGTAAACCTTCTCTGTACCAATGGAAGTAGAAAGCTGGGAGTCATTCCCACAATACATCAATTTATATTCATGCAGCCCCTTAAAGCACCAATTGGTTCCAAGGCACTTCAAAGGATCGAAGTCAAACAAAATCTGAACAACGCTTATTAAAGCTATCAGGGCAAACGGCCAAATGCACGGCTAAAGAAGTTGATTTTAAGATTTTAACGGAACAGAGATAAAGCTGGAAATGCAGACTTGAAAGCCCTTTCTCTAATTTATATGTTCACAGGATATGAATACAAGATAGGAACCTGACCTGTAATACGGACATAAGTGGCAGCTTGAAAGATGAGGGGTGATCTCATAGAGGTTTACAAGACATGAGAGGAAAAGAATAGGGAGTAGGGGAATTGAGAACCAGTGAACATAGGGGTAAGGTGAGGGGAGAGGCTAAGATTTAATAGGAACTTGAGGGGTAACATTTTCACACACAGGGTAGTGGGTGTATGGAACGAGCTGATGTAGTTGAGGTTCTTAAAGAAACAATTAGACAGGTACATGGTTACCTGGCCGGCAGGGTTAGTGTACATAGGACTTGTTGGATGGTGTGGGCAAGTTGGGCTGAAAAGCCTGTTTCAAAGCCGTATGACTCTATGAAAGGCATAGATAGGATAGACAGTCAGAACCTGTCCCAGGATGGAAAAATCCAATACTGGAGGGCATGGCTCTCAGATGACGGGGGCAAGGTTTAAGGGATACCAGACTAAGTGGGACCCGTTGGGTCCCGTTCTCACACGGGTGGTCTGGTGTTCCATCGCAATATTCCACCACTCACTCATAGCCCCCAACTGCGCAGGCGAGGCTGACTCACAGCTTTCTGGACTCGCTCACTGACTAACGGCTTTCTGGACTCATTCACGACTTTCTGGTATCACCACTTTTTGGAATCACTCACGGCTTTCTGGGCACTCACGCTGCCATGGCCTGCCCAGTATCTCGAGGTTGCAGCAGTCGGCCAGGATCCGGGCCGCTCCGCACTCCCCGACAGTGGCGGCCTCGAGCCGGGCGAACTCGGGACGGCTTTGGGGCGGGAGGACTCGGGACGGCTTCTGGATGTCTTCTGGACGACTCTAGGACTCAGCCGGGCCTCCGGGACTTTATTGGCAGCTGGTGCAGGAAGGGGAGTCACCGTCCTGGTAACAGACAGGAGAGAAGACCAATCTGCTGATCTTAAGATTTTTTAAACGTAAAACTCTGTACAGACAGCACCCGTAGTCGGGATCGAACCCGGTTCTCCGGCGCTGCATTCGATGTAAGGCAGTAACTCTACCGCTGCGCCACCGTGACTGCCACTCTCCAGCTGGCAAGGGGATGGGTAATTGTATCATGACAGCTGGGAAGTAACTGGTCCTGAATCTGGATGTATGAGGCCTAGATAGAGTGAATATGGAGAGAATGTTTACAGTCAGACTAGAGGATCCATCCTGAGAATAAAAGGGTGTACCTGTAGAATAGAGATGAGGGGAAATTCGTTAGTCAGTGGGTGGTGAATCTGCGGAATTAATTGCCGCAGACGTTGGTGGAGACCAAGTCATTTGTGTGTTTTTAATGCAGAGATTGATCAGTTCTTAATTAAACCCCTGTTTCACAAGGCGAGTCCACCCACGAGTGATCCCGAGTTTAAAACAAATTAAACTCGTGGTAATCACGTAGAATTAACGTAGCAGGAACGTCGGAACTCGTGGACGTAACTTAGCGACTTGTAACGCTAATGGCGCTCACGCTGCTGTGGCCTGCCCAGTATCTCGAGGTTGCAGCAGTCGGCAAGGATTCGGGCTGCTCCGCACTCCCTGACTGTGGTACTCGGAAAAACTTGTTAACTCCTGAAAATTTTTCAACATGTTGAAAGATTTCCACGAGGCAAATTTACTCTAGAAGTAAAAATGTTAAACTTTTAAACTCGTTGTAAGAACATAGTAGTCCGTGAGTTTACCGTAGTGACTCGTGAGCCTACCGTATTAACTTGTGGGCACTCTTAATTCGGCAGCTGGACAGAGAAAAAAAAGTTGAGAAAAAAAAGGTGATTTCCACATCAGCATGTGACCTGGATCAATCCATGGTGTTTCACCTCATTGCTGGAGAATCTTTTGGAGAAGAAGCTTGCTTAGAGATGGCCCCCAGAAAAATGCAACGCAAGGGCAGAGCAGAACCATACAAAAAACCTGCCATGAAGACTTTGATCGTGCAGGAGGAGGAGGCAGCAGGAGACGCAACAGGCGATGCAGCAGGAGATGCAACAGGAGATGCAACAGGAGATGCAACAGGAGGAGGCAACACTGCATGTGGGCTCCCTGCAGCAGGAGAACAGGGAGGTTGAAAATGTGCAGATTGCCTCCCAGGTAGCTGCGTCTGGAACAGCCTCAGACATGGATGCCCCATTGAGTAAGGGAAGATGGAGTAAAGTGAAACCCTTTTGCTTCAACAGGCAGCAAGAGGGAGACCTTGTAGAGTGGTATCAGGCAAATTAAATCCTCTATGATAAATGCAGAGAGGATTATCGGAATAAGGAGAAGAAGCGTGCTTTGTTGGAGAAAAAGGCAAAGGAGTATCCTCCGTGCACATGTGAGTACATTATGATATATTGGGGCATCAGCAGGTCATCCATGTGCTTTTATCTTTGATTGCAAAAAGTACAGTCTCACTCAAGTAAAATTTCTATATTTTGCGTAAAATAAGGGTCTTGACCCGAAACGTCGCCTATCTCCTTCGCTCCTTAGATGCTGCTGCACCCACTGAGTTTCTCCAGCCTTTTATGTAACCCTCGATTCGCCAGCATCTGCAGTTCCTTCTAGTAGGTCTGTGCCCTGCAGCTGTAAAGTTAAGTTGCAGACAACTTTCACAGGTTGTGTGTTACACAAAAAGCTGGAGAAACTCAGCGGGTGCAGCAGCATCTAAGGAGCGAAGGAGATAGGCAACGTTTCGGGTCGAGACCCTTCTTCAGACTCGTCACGGATCAGGGAAACGAGAGGTATAGACGGTGATGTGGAGAGATAAAGAACAATGAATGAAAGATATGCAAAAAAGTATCGATGATAAAGGAAACAGGCCATTGTAAGCAGTTTGTAGTGTGAAAATGAGAAGCTAGTGTGACTTGGGTGGGGGAGAGATCTAGAGAGAAGGAATGCCAGGGCCCGAGGGCTGAGGGAGAGGTGGGAAGGGGAGGAGGCAGCCAGGGTTAACAGAATTGAGAAAATTCAATGTTTAATGATAGAGGTCTTTAAAATGATGAGAGGGATAGACAGAGTTGATGTGGACAAGCTTTTCCCTATGAGAATAGGGAAGATTCAAACAAGAGGACATGACTTTAGAATTAAAGGGCCTGTCCCACCAGCATGCAACTCTAGGCGATGAACGCGATCAAACCGGCAGCGGGGGCCGCGCGGAGGTCGGGTGATCCTCTGTACAGGGCCGGTCCCACCAGCATGCGCCTGCATGCGGCAAGCGCAACTAAACCGGCAGTAGGGGCCGCGCGGAGGTTGGGTGAGTGGCGCAACGCGGCGCAAAGCGAGGCGAACTTGAAGCAAGTCCAAGGTAAGTTCGCCAGGACTTAGAGGGGCACACAGAGAGGGGCACCGAGACACACACACATACAGGGCCACGGAGCCATACACATAGAGGGTCACGGAGGCACTTACAAATATTTTCACGGAGGCACGATGTCCGGGCGGTGTGTAAATGTCGCGGCGACTGCGAGCCGACAAACCGTTGCCGCGCGGGATTTTTGGACATTGTCGGTTTTTCGGAGCCCCGCGCGGCGTCGGGACGAACTCGGGACGAACTCCGCACAATTCCGCACGGCTCCGGCGATCGAAGTGGGACCGGCCCCGCGACGCCGGACGGCTCAAGCGACCACGTTAGGTCGCGCTAATCGCATCGAGTTGCATGCTGGTGGGACAGGCCCTTAAGGGACAGAGGTTTAGAGGTAACATGAGGGAGAACTTCTTTACTCAGAGAGTGGTAGCGGTGTGGAATGAGCTTCCAGTGGAAGTGGTGGCGGCAGGTTCGTTGGTATCATTTAAAAATAAATTGGATAGGCATATGGATGAGAAGGGTATGGAGGGTTATGGTATGAGTGCAGGCAGGTGGGACTAAGGGAAAAAAGTTGTTCGGCATGGACTTGAAGGGCCGAGATGGCCTGTTTCCGTGCTGTAATTGTTATATGGTTATATGGTTATATGGTTTAAGCCCAGAGGATGCAGACTCCCCAAGCGGAATATGAGGTGCTGTTCCTCCAACTTGCGGTGTTGCTTACTCTGGCCTTAGAGGAGGCCCAGGACCGAGAGGTCGGATACGGAATGGGAGGGGGAGTTGAAGTGCTGAGCCACCGGGAGGTCGGGTTGGTTATTGCGGACCGAGCGGAGGTGTTCGGCGAAACGATCGCCCAGCCTCCGTTTGGTCTCACCGATGTAGATCAGGTTGTGTGTTTGAAGGTTGAATCCTGTCTCCAAAAGCCCATAAATTAAATATGCGTGAGGACAGGCAATTAACACATGTTATGCATGTCTTAAGGCTGTTTGTTTTGAACTTTGAATCATGTCTTCAAGAAAGACCACATTAAATATGCGAAGGGCAGGCAATTAAAACAGGGCTTCAATTACACAGGCCTCAATGGCTTTCATGTACATGTCTGTTTACTCTCTGCAACTTTTCATCTCTTGGAAGACATCCTATGCTAGAAGTTATATTTAATCACTCCACTCTCCTTGATGACGTAGATGAACAACTCCAGCAATGGTTTACAAACCAGAGGACCATCTACGGAAAAGTCACCGCACTTGGCACAAAAACAGTGTCTGCTGGAGGCAGACTCACAGAGAGAAGCAAGTGGATTGAGGAGAAGTGGCGTTTCTTGTCAAGCCATATTGTGCGTGTGGTGACCAGAACTAGCGCGAACAAGGTACTTATTACGACAAAGTTTTACAGTCATGAGGCTCTGGACACATTTTCTAAATGACTTTATCTAATTCCACCATCAACAACAGAGCATTGAGCAGGTGGCAGATGATCCTCTGGAGGGGACCTCTACGCCGGGCTCATCCACCAGCTTACAGCACTCCAGGAGGCAGACGGCGCAGGAGAGCAACATTGGTGGCACCACGGGTTACACAAAAAGCTGGAGAAACTCAGCGGGTGCAGCAGCATCTAAGGAGCGAAGGAGATAGGCGACGTTTCGGGTCGAGACCCTTCTTCAGTTCCTTCTTTAACACATTGGTGGCACCACACCTGGAAGTGGTGAGGAAAGGAGAGGTTTACAAGATAACTTGACTGTTGTAAGTACATAGAGTTTCTGCACATTTCATTTTCCATTGCACAATGCATCCATCCACCATTTTGCTCTTAACATGGGTCCTTATGTTTCAGCTCACTGACCTTGTAAAAGAAGGCATTCAATTGATGAATGATGCACGCAGGGATACGACACCACAAAGCGAGCATGTGCAGAAAGTCTGTCAGTGTTGTGTCTCGGTGATGACCGAAGATTTATCTGAGGATATGTGGGAATTCACAAGATCTTTCATGACTAATGCAATGCACTACCACGAGAAAAAGGTTAATATGACATCTTGATTTTCTATACTTCTTTCATTGTTTGTGTTAAATATCTTTATCTCTCACATGAGATAATCACAATGCTTTAATGTGTGTTGTCGTCTGCGTTGATAAGGAATACAGGGGCATGTGTACATGTGGCACCGTGTCCCATGTATGTTCAGCCTCGTCCGCTTTCCTTCTTTGACCAGGTATTAAAAAACAGATGAACGCTTCCATCAGTGTTGTTCTTTGCCACTGAAGTCATCAGTGAGTTTTTTTTAATGCATTGAGTTCCACTAATTTATTATTCTCTAATTCAAAAGCAGTCAGTGAGGCAACAGGGAGGACAGTTTGCAATGGGGGCACCATCACAATACCAGGCAGCACAAGTATACAATTATTTTCTGTCGGATTGAAGTTTAAAAAAGGGATGTCTCTCTCCAAATACTGCCATCAGCGACACTCCAGGTGTGCCCACATCCACATACTAGAAGTTGTAGTTAGAATCCACCGCAGCTAACAGTACAATAGAATGGAATTTTTTGTAATTAAAATAATTTGAGCCACCATTGGGTGGACAACGAATAGCCACATGCTTGCCATCCAGAGCACCACATGTGTGTGTAAAGTTCCATCTGTTTTCAAACCCCAGTGCCACTCTCTTCCACAAATCTGGTGTACACTTACTCTGATATAAACTTAAAGCATACGGCATTGGGGGTTCAATATTGATGTGGATAGAGAAGTGCCTGGCAAACAGGAGGCCAAGAGTAGGAGTAAACGGGTCGTTTTCACAATGGTAGGCAGTGACTAGTGGGGTACCGCAAGGCTCGGTGCTGGGACCCCAGCTATTTACAATATACATTAATGATCTGGATGAGGGAATTGAAGGCAATATCTCCAAGTCTGCGGATGACACTAAGCTGGGGGGCAGTGTTAGCTGTGAGGAGGATGCTAGGAGACTGCAAGGTGACTTGGATAGGCTGGGCGAGTGGGCAAATGTTTGGCAGATGCAGTATAATGTGGATAAATGTGAGAATATCCACTTTGGTGGCAAAAATAGGAAAACAGACTATTATCTAAATGGAGACCGATTAGGAAACGGGGAGATGCAGCGCGACCTGGGTGTCATGGTACACCAGTCATTGAAAGTAGGCATGCAGGTGCAGCAGGCAGTGAAGAAAGCGAATGGTATGTTAGCTTTCATAGCAAAAGGATTTGAGTATAGAAGCAGGGAGGTTCTACTTCAGTTGTATAGGGTCTTGGTGAGACCACACCTGGAGTATTGTGTACAGTTCTGGTCTCCAAATCTGAGGAAGGACATTATTGCCATAGAGGGAGTGCAGAGAAGGTTCACCAGACTGATTCCTGGGATGTCAGGACTGTCTTATGAACAAAGACTGCATAGACTCGGTTTATACTCTCTAGAATTTAGGAGATTGAGAGGGGATCTTATAGAAACTTACAAAATTCTTAAGGGGTTGGACAGGCTAGATGCAGGAAGATTGTTCCCGATGTTCTTCCACTGTTGTTCCCGATGTTCTTCCAGTGGAAGTGGTGGCGGCAGGTTCGTTGGTATAATTTAAAAATAAATTGGATAGGCATATGGATGAGAAGGGTATGGAGGGTTATGGTATGAGTGCAGGCAGGTGGGACTAAGGGAAAAAAGTTGTTCGGCACGGACTTGAAGGGCCGAGATGGCCTGTTTCCGTGCTGTAATTGTTATATGGTTATATGGTTATGTTGGGGAGGTCCAGGTCAAGGGGTCACAGCTTAAGGATAAGGGGGAAATCCTTTAGGACCGAGATGAGAAGGACTTTTTTCACACAGAGAGTGGTGGGTCTCTGGAACTCTCTGCCACAGAGGGTAGTTGAGGCCAGTTCATTGGCTATATTTAAGAGGGAGTTAGATGTGGCCCTTGTGGCTAAGGGGATCAGAGGGTATGGAGAGAAGGCAGGTACGGGATACTGAGTTGGATGATCAGCCATGATCATATTGAATGGCGGTGCAAGCTCGAAGGGCCGAATGGCCTACTCCTGCACCTAATTTCTATGTTTCTATGTTTCTATGTACAGGGGCAGTCCATCACCTCATCTGCATAAAAATCGATAATGGCCTCACAGGTCTCTCGGACAATCCCACTGATGGTGTTGTGGGCAACCAGAAAGTTGTAGGAGAGACTCTTGTAAGAGTCACCTGATGCCAAGTAGCGGAGGGTGATGGCTAGGCACAGGTCTGGTTCCAATGCCTTTCTCATAACCATGTCATGTTTTATCAGCAGAGGTCTTCAGCACATTAAGTAGCTCAGGTGATATTCTGATTACATTTTTAAATGCAGATTATCCTCTTCGCACAGCACATTAAGCAGCTAGTCATACTGTCCAAAGAGAGATCTCCTTTGAAAGAGTGGCTTCACCCACTGAGACCTCTTCTTAATCTTCCTCTTTACTCTTTCCCTTCTACCTTCATAGCACAAGCGTTCTAGCATCACATAAAGGGCTACTGCATACAGCACTCGCATAAAAAACCATACCATCCTGAACTCCAGTTGCCTTCTTGCACTCATGTTTCCAAATGAGTCCATTTAAACAAGGGAGGCTGTTTATAGTGTAAAAAAAACTACATGACATCATTTTTACCATGTGATGATTTTTCCACACATCGGTAGTTGTTGGCTCAAGAGTAACTCGGGAGAGGAACTTGGTTCATCGCAGAAATGAGAAGGAAACGGCAAACTTAGACATACATGTGGGAACTCGTGAACATCAACTTGGAATCTCGTAGACAACCACAAGTCAGATTTTTTTCCTTCACTCGGGGTCACTCGTGGGTGGACTCGCACCGTGAGACAGGGCCACGAGTAAACGTATCAAAATTTATAGGGAGAAGGCAGGAGAATTGGGTTGAGAGGGGAAAATAGATCAGCCAAGATCGAATGGTTTACGTTAGTTCATTTTATTGTCACATGTACTGAGGTATAGTGAAAAGCTTCTTATTGCATGCTAATCAGTCAACGGAAAGGCTCCACATGATTACAATTGAGATATCCACAGTGTACGGATACATGATGAATGGAATAATGCCGAGCGTTAGATAAAGTCCAGTAAAGTCTGATTAAAGATAGTCTGGAGGTCTCCAATGAGGTAGATAGTAGCTCAGGGCCACTCTCTAGTTGTTAAAATGGTGGTTCAGTTGCCTGATAACAGCTGGGAAGAAAGTGTCTCACAGCTGGATCAGAGTCAATGAGCTGAATGGCCTAATTCTGCTCCTATTTCTTATGGACATGCCTTTATGAAATAGATGCCAGATAGCAGCATTTTGGTTTTCCTTCTGTTTACAGTGAGCTAGAAATGCAGTCATTTCAGAAATACACTGGAATACTGGACACTGGTCCTAGTTGGAAATATCAAAGCTTGGATCAGGGTTTGGGCAGAAGATGAGCTGGAGTAGCAATGGTGGGCAAGATGATCTGAGGGCAGCCGGTGGTGGAAACATGTCATGAACATCTTGTGGTTGTGGTTAGGGTGAGGTGGGGGTGGACTGATGGACAAGTAACATTACAGAGTTGGAAATAGGTAAGGTTTGTGATGGAGCTCCAACACTGACAATCCTTAGAGTAAATATCTGCTCACCTATCATGGTTTTGGATTGTGTGTAGAAAGACATTGCAGATGTCCAGAATTGTGGATAGATACAAAATGCTGGAGTAACTCAGTGGGACAGGCAGCATCTCCGGAGAGAAGGAATGGGTAACATAATGGGTAACAGTCGCGGCCTCAAAAAGGCTGAAAGCATCATCAAGGACCCACACCACCCTAGCCACACACTCATCTCCCTGCTACCTTCAGGTAGAAGGTACAGGAGCCTGAAGACTGCAACAACCCGGTTTAGGAATAGCCACTTCCCCACAGCCATCAGACTATTAAACCTGTCTCGGAACTCTGAACATCAATATCCCTCCATCTGTTATTTGCACTTTATTAATTTATTAAGTCATGTGTGTATTTATGTATAGAATTGTAGTCAATGCCTTCTATGTTCTGTTGTGCTATGCAAAGAAAGATTTTCATTGTCCTGTCAGGGACACATGACAATAAACTCTTTTGACTTTGACATTTTGGGTCGAGACCCTTCTTCAGACTAAGAGTCAGTTGGATTAGGTGTATGATAATTAGGGGCCATGGAAGAAGTGGCAAGGTGTTTTGGTGGGATAAAAATCAGTAAAATGGAATACGTTACAATACTGGTATCAAACTTGGCAGAGGATAGGTACAAAAAGCTGGAGTAACTCAACGGGACAGGCAGCATCTCTGGAGAGAAGGAATGGGTGACGTTTTGGGTTGAGACTCAAAATGGCACCCATTCCTTCTCCCCAGAGATGCTACCTGTCCCGTTGAGTTACTCCAGTTTTTTGTGTCTATCGTCGGTTTAAACCAGCTTCTGCAGTTCCTTCCAACACAAACTGGGAAGATGGATTTGTGAAATTAAGGCTTTTCAGTTGAGATTTAGCGAGGAACCAGCAGAATTTATTAAAAATATCTTACTTTGATCAATTAAACCCAGTTTTCTACCTCAAAGCAATCAAATAAAATAGGGCGAGAAGACAAGTAAAAAATGATGAAAATATATTTAGATTAGATAACATACAAATGTTCTTATTCAGAGAATGACAAATGTTTGCAATAATCTACCAACTGAGGTAATACAAGCAGAAATAGTGGAATAATTCAAAATATAATTAAATGCCAAAATCTTTTGAGTTTACTGGAAAAATGACTATCAAATAATCCTTTCTCATGTCTTGGAAAGAAATAATTTGTATTTATAAAGTGCCTCAAGCATTTTGCAATTAACGGATTGCTTTTGATTTAATATTAAGCAGTTAAACAAAGCAGGCAATTTTGTGGGGAGAGCAATCCCACCATTTTTGCACCAGCACGTGGATATGTAGGGAATGTATGGATAAGGATCTTGCACAGGCAAACAAGAGTAGTTTATCTTGGTTTCATGTCCAGCACAGATATTGTGGGCCAAAGGGAATGTTCCTGCTTTACGTTTCTATGGAAGACAGACACAAAATGCTGGAGTGACTCAGTGGGAAAGGCAGCATCTTTGGAGAGAAGAAATGGGTGACATTTCGGGTTGAGGCCTTTCTTCAGATTGCGAGTCAGGGGTTACGGAAATGAGAGATATAAAGATTCAAAGGGTTCAAAGGTCAGTTTATTGTCACGTGTACCACTTAAGGTAACAGTGAAACTCGATTACCATACAGTCATGCTAAAAAAAGCAACAAGACACACAACTACATAAAAGTTAACATAAACATCCACCACAGCGGATTCCCCACATTCCCCACTGCGATGGAGTCCAATCTTCTTCCTCTTTTTTCTCTCGCGGTCGGGGCAGTTGAACCATCTGCAGTGGGGGCAATCAAAGATGCTAAAGTCCGCAGGCTCCCGCGATTGGAGCTCTCAAAGTCCGCCACCAGCAAAGGCTGGCAACTCCTCAATGTTAGGCTGCAGTGCAGGAGGAGATACGATACACCGGGAAAAAATCGCATCTCCTTCGAGAGAAGAGATCAAAAAAAGTTTCCCCAATCTCCCCCACCACCAACCCCCACATAAAACAAGCTAAAAGAAAACTAAAACATACATTTAACACATACTAAAAAAATTTTTTAGAAACGGACTCTTCGAACCAGCACCGCCATTCAATGTGATCATGGCTGATCGTCCACAATCAGTACCCCGTTCCTGCCTGTTCCCCATATCCCTTCATTCCGCTAGCCCTAAGAGCTCTATCTAACTCTCTTATGAATACATCCAGTGAATCGGCCTCCACTGCCTTCTGAAGCAGAGAATTCAACAGATTCACAACTCTCTCGGTGAAAACCTTTTTCCTCATCTGAGTTCTAAATGGCCTACCCCTTATTCTTGAACCGTGGCCCCCAATTCTGGACTCTCCCAACATCGGGAACATGTCTTCTTCATCTAGCGTGTCCAATCTCTTAATAATTTTGCTTCAGCTACGTGAAAACGAGTTATAGATGACGATACTCACCAGCCGTACTCGTCTCACTGATGTCCTGGTGAGTTTCATTGTCTATAACACGTTTTCACCTCGCCCACAGCTAACAGTGGACTATTTCCTTGATCATTGTTACTTTTGTTGCATATCTTTCACTTTCTTTGTTCTATATCTCTCTACAACGCTGGTGAACACCCACATGCTCACCGTGAGAATGTAGAAACTCTATACAGACAACATACGAGGTCAGGATCGAACCTGCGTCTCTGGCGCTGTGAGGTTGCAATTCTACTGCCACGCCACTGTGCAGGCCCTACAATGTAGTAATCACAGAGAGAACTGAGCCGTTTAAAGCTCAACATGGTCATCGATGCGTGGAGGCAGTAGGTAATGGGCAAAGTATTTAAGGAATATTTATCATTTGTATTTATCATAGGTCTTTATTCTTTGGAGCGCAGAAGGTTAAGGGGGGACTTGATTGAGATCTTTAAAATGATGAAAGGGATAGACAGAGTTGACGTGGATAAGCTTTTCCCATTGAGGGTAGGGAAGATTCAAACAAGAGGGCATGACATGAGAATTAAGGATCAGAAGTTTAGGGGTAACATGAGGGGGAGCTTCTTTACTCAGAGAGTGGTGGCTGTGTGGAATGATCTTCCTGCAGAAGTGGTGGAGGCAGGATCGATTTTAACATTTAAAAGTAAAGTGGATAGGTATATGGACGGGAAGGGAATGGAGGGGTATGGTCTGAGTGCAGGTAGATGGGACTAGGGGAAAATAAATGGTCGGCACGGACTGGAAGGGCCGAGAAGGCCTGTTTCCGTGCTGTAATTGTTATATGGTTTATATTTTCAGTGGAGCGGATAAGGATGGAAGGAACTGGTGATGCTGGTTTAAACCAAAGATTGACACAAAAGGCTGTAGTAACTCAGCGGGGTAGGCAGCATCACTGGAGAGAAGGAATGCGTGACGTTTCGGGTCGAGACCCTTCTTCAGACTGAAGGTCACGGGAAAGTGAAATGAGAGATATAAACAATGATGTCGAGAGATGTAGAACAAATGAATGAAAGATATGCAAAAAGGTAATGATGATAAAGGAAACAGGCCATTGTTAGCTGTTTGTTGGGTGAAAATGAGAAGCTGGTGTGACTTGGGTGAGGGAGGGATGGAAAGAGAGGGAATGCCGGGGTTACTTGAAGTTTGAGAAATCAGTACTCATACCACTGGATTGTAAGCTGCCCAAGCAAAATATGAGATGCAGATTAGGATGCTAGGGAACTTGAGGACGTTCATGGTGAAGGAAGTTCATAGAGAGTCCAAATTTAAGAATAAGATGAGCTGGATGTGTTAAAATGCTCTGAGGTAGCTATTCCCAATGCCAGGTCAAGTGTATCTTAGGACATTGTAGGAGGCTAGGGATGAAATTATGATGCTCCTAGCAGAGATATGTGTATCATTGATAGCCATGGGTGAGATACTGGGATGCATGGTGGCAGCTGATGTGTTTCTACCTCAGAAAGGTTGCAAAAAAAGCCTGGGAATTTCAGACTAGTGAGCCTTAGGTCAGTGGTGGATAAGTTAGTGAACTTAGTACTTAGTTTGAAGGCGGACACTCAGTGGGACAGGCAGCATTTCTGGTGAGAAGGAATGGGTGGTGTTTCGGGCCGAGACACTTCTTCAGCCCTTAGTACTTAGTTTTGTTTATTATCGCATGTACCGAGGTACAGTGAAGACCTTTTGTTGCGTGCTTACCAGTCAGCGGAAAGACAATACATGATTACAAATGAGCCATCCACAGTGTACTAGATACCTGATATAGGGAATAATGTTTAGTGCAAGATAAGGTCCAGGTCCAGTAAAGTCCGATTCAAGATAGTGCGGGGGTCTCCAATGTGGTAGATGGTAGCTCAGGATCACTCTCTGGTTGTTGGTAGGATGGTTCAGTTTAAGAATAAGGGGAAAGCCATTTAGAACGGAGATGAGGAAACACATTTTCACACAGAGAGTTGTGAGTCTGTGGAATTCTCTGCCTCAGAGGGTGGTGGAGGCCAATTCTCTGGATACTTTCAAGAAAGAGCTAGATAGGGCTCTTAAATATAGCGGAGTCAGGGGATAGGGGGAGAAGCAGGAGCGGGGTACTGATTGGGGATGATCACCAATGATCGCATTGAATGGCGGTGCTGGCTCGAGGGGCCAAATGGCCTTCTCCTGCACCTATTGCCTATTGTCGATTGTTGCTTGATGAAAATTGGTAAGAAAGTCCCTCAATCTGGTGGTGTGCGTTTTCACATTTCTTTCCCTCTTGCCTGATGGGAGGGGGGAGAAGAGGGAGTGACCGGGTGTGAGATTCGTCTTCGATTATATGATCCTTCATCGCCCTTCATCCTTGGTTATTGTAGGGGATTCTGAGTGGCAGAATCTGAATGCATTTGGAAGCGCATGGACTAATTAAGTTTAGTCAGCATGATTTTGTCCATGGGAAATCATGCTTCAGCAGTTTCGTTGCGTTTTTTGAAGAGATGCTCAAAAAGATTGATTAGGGCAGTGGGATTGACGTTTTCTACAAGAACTTTAGCAAGGTAAACTTAGCACGTCTTGCGGGTTAGAAACATAGAAATATAGAAACATAGAAAATAGGTCCAGGATGAGGCCATTCGGCCCTTTGAGCCAGCACCGCCATTCATTGCGATCATGGCTGATTGATCCAATCAATAACCTGTGCCTGCCTTCTCCCCATATCCCTTGACTCCACTAGCCCCTAGAGATCTATCTAACTCTCTCTTAAATCCATCCAGTGACTTGGCCTCCACTGCCCTATGTGGCAGGGAATTCCACAAATTCACAACTCTCTGGGTGAAAAGGTTTTTTCTCACCTCAGTCCTAAATGGCCTCCCCTTTATTCTAAGACTGTGGCGCCTGGTTCTGGACTCGCCCAACATTGAGAACATTTTTCCTGCATCTAGCTTGTTCAGTCCTTTTATAATTTTATATGTCTCTATAAGATCCCCCCTCATCCTTCTAAACTCCTATTTTTGATAGGAAATTATCAATTTATTGCATATTATGGCGCTCACAGAAGAAAATGTTGTTCTTTGTCCACCGTAAAAAACGGTTTATCACTGTTACATCACTTACATATAGAATATTTTTTATTTTTTAATATCTTTATTTATTAGAGGTTCCGTAAGTTACATCAGTGTACATTTTATATGTTTCTATAAGATCCCCCCAATCCTTCTAAACTCCATCTTTCCTCATATGACAGTCCCGCCATCCCAGGGATCAATCTCGTGAACCTACGCTGCACTGCCTCAATCACAAGGATGTCCTTCCTCAAATTAGGAGACCAAAACTATACACAATACTCCAGATGTGGTCTTACCAGAGCCTATAGAACTGCAGAAGAACCTCTCTCCACCTATACTGAAATCCTCTTTTTTTGAAGGCCAACATTCCATTAGCTGTCTGAAGAAGGGTCTCGACCCGAAACGTCGCCTATCTCCTTCGCTCCTTAGATGCTGCTGCACCCGCTGAGTTTCTCCAGCTTTTTGTGTAACCCAACATTCCATTAGCTTTCTTCACTGCCTGCTGTACCTGCATGCCAACTTTCAGTGACCGGTGTACAAGGACACCCAGGTCTCGCTGTAGCTCCCCCTTACCTAACTTAACCCCATTGAGATAATAATTTGCCCCCTTGTTTTTGTCATCAAAGTCGATAACCTCACATTTATCTATATTATATTGCATCTGCCATGCATCTGTCCACTCACTCAACCTGTCCAGGTCACCCTGCAACCTCCTAACATCCTCTTCACAGTTCACACTGCCACCCAGCTTTGTGTCATTACATGGGTAGATCACATGGGATCCTGGTTGGCTAGCTAATCGGATATGATAGAAGGTGAGAATTTGGAGCAGTGGCAAAGGGTTACTTTTCAGATTAGAGGCCTGTGACAAGTGGTGTTCATAAATTCTAAGAGTAGAATTAGGCCATTCGGCCCATCAATTCTACCCCGCCATTTAATGATGGCTGATCTATCTCTCCCTCTCAGCCCCATTATCCCGCCTTTTCCCTATAACCCCTGACACTCTTACCAATCAAGTGCCACAGGGATCAGTGCTGGGCAACGTGGCCGCGTGGGTTTTCTCCGATATCATCGGTTTCCTCCCACGCTCGAAAGACGTGCAGGTTTGTAGATATATTGGCTTGGTATACATGTAAAATCGGCCCTGGTGTGTGTAGAAAAATGTTAATGTGCGGGGATCACTGGTTGGCGCGGACTCGGTGGGCTGAAGGGCCTGTTTCTGCTCTGTGTCTCTAAACTAAACTGAACTAAACTAAATCGCAAAGATATGCAGATTGGGAGGTTATTTGGCCACTCCAAATTCTCTCTAATGACAGGACAGGAGAATCATTAGGGAATTGAAGGATGTGAGAGAGATAAGATTGCAATGATTGCAGTGAAATAAGTGGGGAAATGGCAACATCCTGCCTATAGGTGCTGTCTCTATGGAGTTTGTACGTCTCCCCGTGACCTGCGTTGGTTTTCTCCAAGATCTTCGGTTTCCTTCCACACTCTAAAGACGTACAGGTATGTAGGTTAATTTGATTAGTTTCAATGTAAGTTGTTTCTAGTGTAGGATAGTGTTTACGTGCGGGGATCGCTGGTCGGTGTGGACTCATAGAGTCATAGAATGATACAGTGTGAAAACAGGCACATTCGGCCCAACTTGCCCATACCAGTCAACAAAAGTCCCAGCTCCACTAGTCCCACTTGCCTGCGCTTGGTCCATCTCCCTCCAAACCTGTCCTATCCACGTACCTGTCTAATTGTTTCTTAAACCATATAACCATATGACCATATAACAATTACTGCACGGAAACAGGCCTTCTCGGCCCTTCCAGTCCGTGCCGACCATTTATTTTCCCCTAGTCCCATCTACCTGTAATCAGACCATACCCCTCCATTCCCTTCCCGTCCAATGGGATAGTTCCAGCCTCAACTACCTCCTCTGGCAGCTTGTTCCATACACCCACCACCCTTTGTGTGAAAAGGTTAACCCTCGGATTCCTATTAAATCTTTTCCCCTTCACCTTGAACCTATGTCCTCTGGTCCTTGATTCCCCTACTCTGGGCAAGAGACTCTGTGCATCTTCCCGATCTATTCCTCTCATGATTTTGTACACTCATGATATTTGTACACTTATGATTTTGCACAGGTGGGCTGAAGGGCCTGATTCCGTGCTGTATCTCTAAACTAAACTAAACTAAAACCAAATGGCCAGTAAACTCTCATTACATATCAAAGCACAAATTAATGATTTTACAACTTCAAGAGCAACTTCTGTTTTTTGGGATTAATGAAGATTACGCTTAATAATAGCAGGATGAATTGTCCCAGACTAAACGTGTAATGATAGTATTGATTTTAAACTTCAGGCTATCTGTTATTAAGCCTGGAGTTACCAGCGCAAATCGAAAAGGACAGGCTTTGAAAGAAGAGTTGGCATCAACCGAAAACTAATTTCAATGAAAAGGTACAATAATTACGAGTTTCGGAAGAGCAATGTACAAAATCCGGCTTTAACTTTAATAAAAATGTAGAAGGAAATTAGGATCAATTTATTTTTGTTGACAAGGTCAATGAAACTTCTCCCATTGAAAACATCCTATCGCTTTATGTTGTGCAAGTGCATCAAATGACAAAAGAAATTGTTAGATTTTAAAAGTTCAAAAAAAAATTGAACTGCTGGGATTGGAAAGATAAATGCGAGATTTTGTTACACTTCAATCCACAAATGATACTGAAGAGCTCAATGGGTTATTGGTAAATTAAGGATGTTCAATGAATAAGGCATTTTTGGAGGGATATGGGCCAAACATGGGCGGGTGGGCTCGTAATGCTAAGACATGTTGGCCGGTCGGTGTGGGCATGTTGGGCTGAAGAGGCTGTTTCCATGTTGTTGTACTGTGGTTCCACAGAAATGGAAACTCTCGGCCCACTCCGTCCATACCGATCATTAGCCTGTTGGTCCCATATCCCTGAATGACTTGCTTATCCAAGTACCTATTGCATCTGGCTCCACCACCACCTTTCCTCACTCTTCTGTTTGATATCCTGACTTCTGAAGGTCACTCTCCCATGTGCCTTCCAAACCATCTATCTACCTGCATTGTGATATTTGAAGATTTATTTGGGGCAGCATGGTTTAGTTTCGCGGTAGAGTTGCTGCCTCACAGTGCCAGAGACCTGGGTTCAATCCTGACTATGGATGCTGTCCATACGGAGTTTGGACATTTTCCCCATGATCGCGTGGTTTTTCTCCTGCTGCTCTGGTTATTTCCTACATTACAAAAGACATACAGATTTGTAATTAATTTGCTTTGTTAAAAATTGTAAATTATCGCTAGTGTGTGTAGGATAATGTTAGTGTACAGGGATCGCAGATTCGGGGCGGACTCTGTGAGCCGAAGGACATGTTTCTGCACTGTATCTCTAAACTATAAGCTAAACTTATGAACATACTCCAAGGGCCCACTGTTCCTTAGTTTTCCTTTAGACCCTATCATTCACGGTGTGTGTGTCCGAGCCTCATAAGTAGTACCAAAATGCATCATCTCACATTTGTGTGGATTCCATGCTTTCTGCCGTTTTTCAACTAATTTCATCATCTCCCTCCAACCTACGATCTGTTTTGGCCTAATCTGGCAATTCAAATGGCCAGGGGCAGAGGAAATTACAAAAGTGATGAACATTGCCCAGTCCATTATGACCTCCCCACCATCAAAGGGACCTACAGGAGTTGCTGCCTCAAACTGGTAACTTCAATCATCGCGTCAGAGACCCACCTCCTGGCCACACACTCATTTCGTCAGGAAGAAGTTACAGGAGTTTGACAACTGACAGCTTCTTCCCAACTATAGGTCCACCAACAATCTTCTGGCTCTCTTGGTTCCAGAACCTTGCCATATTATCCATTTTGTCAGGCCAATAGAGGTCACAGCCTCTGAGCGGAGTCCAATGGAAGAGGAATGGTCTGCTTAGGCCGCCTGGGGGCTGAGATACCGGCCTGCAAAGTCGACCACATGGTCGACCACATAGTAACTCTTGCTTCTTGTTTTTCTGGTCCTCCAAAAATATTCAAAATGGAATTTAAGCAGAATTTAAACACCACCACCAAACTCCAAACTGAAAATTAGCCTACTGCATTTAATCTGTTTATTTATTGTGTGTATATATATATATATATATATATATATATATATATATATATATATATATATATATATATATGGTCTACAGTATATAGAAACACTGAACTTTTATCTCCTGAGTTCTGTATTATGTTTATATATTCTGTTTTGCTGCAGCAAGCAAGAATTTCATTGTCCTATCTGGGACACATGGCAATAAAACTCTTGACTCTTGACTCTAAACAAAAAAGGGTTCTTGAGGGAAAAAAAAGAGCTACCTTAAATTTAATTGCTTCTGGTTGGGTACCTATAGTAGTGTGACGACTATTCCATGCTTTAATTGTGCGGGGGAACTCCATGGAGCAGCCAGCATCTCTGGATAGATGAAATTGGGTGATGTTTCGGGTAGAGACCCTTCTTTAGATTTCCTCTGGTTTTAGTGTTTTTAGTTTAAAGATACAGCGTGGAAACATGACCTTCGGCCCACCGAGTCCACACCGACCACTGATCACTCGTACACTAGTTCTATCCCACACATTAGTGACATAGATCAAGAGTGTTTTATTCTCTCATGTCCCAGTTAGAACAATGAAATCCTTACTTGCAGCAGCACAACAGAATATGTAAACATAGTACTCTGTCAACATTTATAGAAACATGCAAAATAGGTGCAGGAGTAGGCCATTCGGCCCTTCGAGCCTGCACCGCCATTCAATATGATCATGGCTGATCATCCAACTCAGTATCCTGTACCTGCCTTCTCTCCATATCCCCTGATCCCATTAGCCACAAGGGCCACATCTAACTCTCTCTTAAATATAGCAAACGAATTGGCCTCAACTACCTTCTGTGGCATAGAAACATTATAAACGAGAAAACAAAACAGTGTATATTTATATATGAATATAGAACTACACACACACACACACACACACACACACACACACACACACACACACACACACACACACACACACACACACACACACACACACACACACACACACACACACACACACACAATTTCTCTCCTGGGATTAATAAAGTTCTATCGTATAGAAAGAAAAGCTGGAGTAAATCAACAGTTCAGACAGAATCTCTGGACAAAAGGAAAATATTACGTTTTGAGTTGGGTCTGAAAAAGGTTCCAGCACACCTTTGGAATGTGGAAGGAAACAAGAGTAGCTGGAGAAAACCCATGAGATCAAAGGGAAAAGGAAAAAACTCCATACAGACAGCACCCATATTCAGGATCAATTCCGGGTCTCTGGCAATTTTAGGCAGCAACTTTATGGCCAATGTACTGCCCCATAGTCTTGAACTGAATTAAAACATACAGTAGCTGTAAAGGGGGTCATAGCATCACTTAGATATTTCAGACTGAAAATGGATAGTTTCTTCGTTTTTAGTAACCAAAGTTATCAACGTATAATTTTTTGTGTGTTGGAAAATAAAATATAGTAGCACAGCTGGTGGACTTGCTGCCTCACACGCCAGAGATCTGTGTTCCATCGTGTCCTGGGACACTGTCTGTGTTCAATTTGCACATTCTCCCTGCAAGTGTGTGGGTTTCCGCCCACATCCCAAAAGCGCATTGGCTTTGTAAGTTAACTTGTCTCTGTAAAATTGCCCCTAAAGTGTAGGGAGTGGGTGAGGAAAGTGGAATAATAGAAGTTGTGTGACAGGGTCGACAAAAATTCTGCAGAAACTCAGCAGGTGAGGCAGCATCTATGGAGCAAAGGAAATGGGCGACGTTTCCGGTCTAGACCCTTCTTCAGGCTGATGTGAGGGTGCGGGGATGTGGGATGAAGAGAGGAAGAGACGGAGACAGTGGGCTGAAGGAGAGCTGGGAAGCGGAGGGGAAAGCAGGGACTACCTGACATTGGAGACGTCAATTTTCATATCGCTGGGGTGTAAACTGCTCAAGCAAAATATAAGGTGTTACTCCCCCAATTTATGGTGCACGTCACTCTGGCCATGGAGGACACCCAGGACAGAAAGGTCGGATTCGGAATGGGAGGGGGAGTTGAAATGCTGAGTCACCGGGAGATCAGGTCGGTTATTGTGAACCGAGCGGACGTGTTGGGCAAAGCGATCGCCAAGCCTACGCTTGGTCTCACCAATGTAGAGCAATGTCGGGAAAAAGAAAGGAAGAGGCGGAGACAGTAAGCTGTGGGAGTGCTGGGAATGGGAGGAGAAGGAGGGGGAAAGCAAGGACTGCCTCAAATTGGGTTAGCAAATGTTCATACCGCTGGGGTGTAAACTTCTCAGTTTGAGGAGCATCCTTTCCTCCAAGACCACCCCTGTGAATCCAATTCGGAGGAGCCAGCCTTCCTGATGAGTTTGTTAATCCTACTAGTGCCCGCGGCCTTCGACCTGCTTCCCCAGCACACGGCAGTGAAGAAGATGGCACTGGCTATCACCGATTGGTAGAACATCTGCAATATACAGGGGGTAATTTACAATTTCACTGAAGCTAAATAACGTACAAACCTACTTGTCTTTGGTGTGTGGGATAAAGCACCAGGAGCAATCCCACATGGTCACAGGGAGAACGTATAAACTCCGTACAGACAGCATCCTTCGTCAGGATCGAACCTGGGTCTCAAGAGCTGCAGGGCAGCAACAATAGCGCTACACATCTGTGCCGCCCTAAGATGTCGCAATTTTGTGATCCTCATGTATTTCAAATTTGGCTTTGGGTTAAACCATGCACATATAAATATAAGGTCTTTATTCTTTGGAGCGCAGAAGGTTAAGGGGGGACTTGATTGAGGTCTTCAAAATGATGAAAGGGATAGACAGAGTTGACATGGATAAGCTTTTCCCATTGAGGGTAGGGAAGATTCAAACAAGAGGGCATGACATGAGAATTAAGGGACAGGAGTTTAGGGGTAACATGAGGGGGAACTTCTTTACTCAGAGAGTGGTGGCTGTGTGGAATGAGCTTCCAGCAGAAGTGGTGGAGGTAGGATCGATTTTAACATTTAAAAGTAAAGTGGATAGGTAGATGGACAGGAAGGGAATGGAGGGTATAGTCTGAGCGCAGGTAGATGGGACATGGGGAAAATAAATGGCCGGCACGGACCGGAAGGGCCGAGAAGGCCTGTTTCCGTGCTGTAATTGTTATATGGTTATATGGTTATAAAGCCAACCAAATATCAGTGCAATCTGTTCACCATGCTACATTCAGGCTAATTGGTCAGGCAGATATCCTTCTTTGATAAGCCAGATAGGATTTAATTCCAATAATTTTATCGTCTCCATTACAGATCATTACGTGTATAGGAAGGAACTGCTGATGCTGGTTTATCCTGAAGATAGACACAAAATGCTGGAGTAACTCAGCAGGCCAGGCAGAATCACTGGAGAGAAGGAATGGGTGACGTTTCAGGTTGAGACCTTTCTTCAGACGTCTCCAGTTGAAAAAGGGTTGCGACCTGATGCGTCACCCATTCCTTCTCTCCAGAGATGCTGCCTGGCCCACTGCATTACTGTGCATTACATGCTGCCCATTCATTCCAGACTTATTTAATGTTCTGGGCACCGTGTTATGGGGAAGATGTTTTCAAGCTGCAAAAGGTACAGAGAAGATTTACGAGGATGTTGCCAGGACTAGGGGGGTTGAGCTACAGGGAGAGGTTGAGTAGGCTGGGACTCTTTTCCTTGGAGTGCAGGAGGATGAGGGGTGATCTTATAAAGATGAATACGATCATGAGAGGAATAGATCGGGTAGATGCACGGTGTCTCATGCCCAGAGTAGGTGAATCAAGGACCAGAGGACATAGGTTCAAGGTGAAAGAGAAAAGATTTAATAGGAATCTGAGGGGTAACATTTTCACACAAAGGGTGGTGGGGGTATGGAACAAGCCGCCAGAGGAGGTAGTTGAGGCAAGGACTATCCCAACATTTAAGAAGCAGTTAGACAGTTACATGGATAGAACAGGTTTGGAGGGATATGGACCAAATGCTGGCATGGGACCAGTGCTGCTGGGACCTGTTGGCAGATGTGGGTGAGTTGGGCCGAAGGGCCTATTTCCACACTATCACTCTTACGTGATTTTAATTTCTCTGTCTGTCGAGGTGGGTTTTCAACTCACATCTCCAGATCATCGTTTAAGACGTCTGAATTTTCAATCCAGCAACTTAACTGATATCTTGCGATATTCACACAGATATTGTGATTCTCAGTGATCACAGCTTTTGTGATTCTGGAAAATCACAAAAATGCTGGTGTAACTCAGCGTATCTGGCAGCATTCCGGCAGATCATGGGTACGTGACTTTTTTTGCATTGAACCCTTCTTAGATTAGGCTGAAGAAGGGTCCCGGCCTCAAATGTCACAACTCCATGTTATTCACGGAATCATTCTACCATAACTGGAGAGCAGTTCAGGACTGCTATCTACTGTACCTCATAGCTGATCCTCAGACTATCTGTGACTGGACTTTACTGGCTTTCCATTGAACTAAACGTTATTCCCTTATGTATCTATATGCTTGATTGTTAACATGTATTGTCTTTCCGTTGACTGGTCAGCACGCAACAAAAGCATTTCACTGTACCTCGGTACACGTGACAATAAACTAAACCGAACTGAACTGCAGCATTTTGTGTCTTTCCCTGGCAAACCAGCATTTGCAGTTCCTTGTTTGTATACTAATCTGATTGACATGCTCACTGGTTTGTAAGAGGGGAGTAAAAGACTCGTGTGTCACCCTTCACAAAGGCAGCCTTTGTCCGCTTGCGGCTTGACAAGACCCTTATTTTCTGCTTTCCGTATAAAGCAAAGGTGAAGGATCTTGGCAAAGTGATATAATCTACACTGGCAGCCAGTCAAGAGGCATTAGGAAGAACAGGTGATGCTCTTAACCTCCTCTCCTGTAGAGACTGTGTTACAGGCCTTCTTTACACCTCAAATACAACAGTTGACTCTGGCTAAATTGCAGTTTGGAGAACTTGCAGCAGGAATTACAAATGTACTGTTAATAGTTATAGACAAGTACAAATAGCACCCTGAGTGTAAGATGAGGCACTTTACAAGCTGTGCTGGCAGAGCAGATAGAGCCGTTTTAGACTGTTATCCTGCAGGAATAAGAAAAACCCCAGAGCACTGCAAATGTAGAGGATTTCAATTATCAGTCTCTTTAAAAATTTGTGTGGAGGCCTTTCATAACAGTGGTGAAGTGAAGATAGCAAAGGCTCTGTTGAACAAATTGAAATAAAGAGAAGGTATTAAAACCACAGACCATACAGTGAACTGTCTGAAGAAGGGTCGCGACCTGAAACGTCACCTACTGATTTTCTCCAGAGATGATGCCTGACCCGCTGAGTTACTCAAGCTTTTTGTATCGATATACTAGGAACTTGTATATGCTGGTCCCCAGCATATTAATTCACCATCCTGAATACTTACTCCCTCAACTACCACCTCACTGAGGCTGCAGAGTATCCAATCCATAGACAAGCACTGTATCAACTCTAGGCACAGTGGTGCAGTGGTAGAGTTGCTGCCTTACAGTGCCAGAGACCCAGGTTCAATCCTGACTACGCGTGCTATATGTACGGAGTTTGTATGTTCTCCCTGTGACCTGTGTGGGTTTTCCCCAGGAGCTCCGGTTTCCTCCCACACTCCAAAGACATACAGGTTTGTAGGTTAGAACTGCACATGCTGGTTTACATCAAAGATAGTCACAAAATGCTGGAGTAACTCGGCGGGCCAGGCAGAATCTACGGAGAGAAGGAATGCCAGAGATACTGCTTGTCCTGCAGAGTTACTCCAGCATTTTGTGTCTATCAGGTTTGTAGATTAATTGATTCCGTATAATTGTAAATTGTCCCTAGTGTGTGTAGGATAGTGTTAATGTGTGGGGATCGCTGGTGAGCACAAAAGGGCCTGTAAAACTATATCTTGCTCTATCTCTAAATCGAAAAAAACTAAAACTAAAAACTTTCACAATGGCTTAGAGTCTTTGGCCCAACTTGCACATACCAACCAATATGTCCCATCAACACTAGTGCCGCCTTCCTGTGTTCGCATCATATCCCTCTAAACTTTTCTTTGATCTCACAGGTAGAGTTGCTGCCTTACAGCGCTTGCAGCACCGGAGACCCGGATTCGATCCCGACCACGGGTGTTGTCTGTACAGGTGCTGTCTTGTACTTTCTCCCTGTCTCCGCGTTGGTTTTTTCCGAGATCTTCGGTTTCCTCCCACACGCCAAAGATGTACAGGAATGTAGGTTAATTGGCTTGGTGTATGTGTAAACTGTACCTAGTGTGTGTAGGATAATGTTAATATGCAGGGATCGTTGGTCGGCACGGACTCGGTGTGACAAAGGGCCTGTTTTTGCGCTGTATCTCTGAACTAAACTAAACCTGCCAAATCCATGAACTGTTCTCCTCAAGGTACAAAACTGTTGATATGTAAGAACAACGTAATTTGCATCGTAATTTGCCAATTCATCACTATTCCTTCATTGTTATTGTCCAGTCACAGAACTCAGTAGGACTGTGGTAATATCTTGAAAAGTTTTCTGTAAAATGGCTTTTTTTTACACAATGATTGCTAGCGGAATCTTATAAATTAATAATAAAATATTAAAAAATTCTGAAGATGTGGTATACAACCTTTAAACATAGGCTCAAATTTCTGGAGTAAATCAGGATCTCTGGAGAAAATGGATAGGTGATGTTTCAGGAAAGGACCCTTCTTCAGACTAACCAGCACGCAAATTGAAACATCCTCATTAAGGATCTTGTCCAGTTACACGGCCCATGGTTGTCGATTCTATTCATAAGTTCATAAACTCCAGGAGCACAATTGGGCCATTTGACCCATCAGGTCTACTCTGCATTCAATCGTGGCTGGACTATCTCTCCCTCCCCTCCCCCATCCTCCCTCCCCTAAATCCCCTCCCCTCCACACCCTCTTCTACCCCCCCTCCACCCCCTCCCCCCTCCCCCTCCCTTCCTCCCCCCTCCTTTCACCACATCTCACCTCCCTCCCCTCAGCCCCCCCCCTCTCTCCCCCGTCTCTCCCCCTCCCCTCCCTCTCTCCTCCTGTCTCACCCCTCCTTCCCCCACCCTCCACCCCTCATCCACTCTCCCTCTCCTCCTACCCTCCACCCCCCTCTCCCTCTGTCTCTTGCCCCTCTCTCTGTCTCTGCCCCTCTCTCTCCATCTCTGCCCCTTCCCTCTCTGCCCTCACTCTCTACCCGCCCCACTTCCTCTCTAGACACACCAGCGAGTTGGGGGCTATGCGTCAGTAGATAGGGCGGCTATGGGGTAAAAGGAACATATGAATAATATTAATATAATTACAAGGGGGGTAGTTAGCGTGTGTACGTGGGGGTGCTTACTGTGTGTGGGGATGGTTAGTTTGTGTGATGCCGTATGCCCCCCACCCCCAGCAACCGCACGATGGGGGAACAGAACCAACGGGTCTGCACTTGGTCTTATAACTTAGTAACTTACAAAACTCTGATCTTGGATGTTTACTTGGATGTTTGCTTGTTTGCTTCCCTGAACTTCTTCTTTGATTCACATCTCCTCGATGCAGTAAGGGTGACATTTTTACATATTCCAGTAGAGATTTACCTCATGATTATCTGGCTGATCATCTAGAATCAGTTCCCTGTTCCTGCTTTCTCCCCATATTGCTTGTTATATGCGATATAGGGAGAAATCCAATTAGCACGGAGCTATATCTAACTCTCTTTTCTTTGCCACTCTATGCCATTTTAGAACTGACTACTGATGAAACTTATTCTGAATTGAATCTATCCTGAAAAAATTGATCGCAGATCCACAGAATTTTTATGAAGGTAAATTAGGTGGATTTCACAGAGGGTTGGGGGGAGGTTCAAGTAAGGGTGGTGGGTGTATGGAACAAAAAATGAGGAGGTAGTTGAGGCAGGGACTATCACAACATTTAAGAAGCTGTTAGACAGGTGCATGGATAGGACAGTTTTGGAGGGATAGAAACATAGAAATTGGGTGCAGGAGTAGGCCATTCGGCCCTTCGAGCCTGCACCACCATTCAATATGATCATGGCTGATCATCCAACTCAGTATTCCGTACCTGCCTTCTCTCCATACCCTCTGATCCCCTTAGCCACAAGGGCCACATCTAACTTCCTCTTAAATATAGCCAATGAACTGGCCTCAACTACCCTCTGTGGCAGAGAGTTCCAGAGACCCACCACTCTCTGCGTGAAAAAAGTCCTTCTCATCTCGTACCGAAAGGATTTCCCCCTTATCCTTAAGCTGAGACCCCTTGTCCTGGCCTCCCCAACATTGGGAACAATCTTCCTGCATCTAGTCTGCCCAACCCCTTAAGAATTGTGTAAGTTTCTATAAGATCCCCTCTTAATCTCCTAAATTCTCAAGTCAAGTCAAGTTTATTCGTCACATACACATACGGGATGTGCAGTGAAATGAAAAGTGGCAGTGCCACTCTAGAGAATATAAACCAAGTCTACCTAGTCTTTCTTCATAAGACAGTCCTGACATCCCAGGAATCAATCTGGTGAACCTTCTCTGCACTTCCTCTATGGCAATAATGTCCTTCCTCAGATTTGGAGACCAGAACTGTACGCAATACTCCAGGTGTGGTCTCACCAAGACCCTATGCAACTGAAGTAGAACCTCCCTGCTCCTATACTCAAATCCTTCGAGTATCCTTGGATATGGACCAAACGCGGGCAGGTGGGACTAGTGTAGCTGGGACATGTTGGCCAGTGTGGACAAAAGGATCTGTTTCCACACTATGTTGTCAAAGAGTAATTCCACGATGTCAAAGAGTCATTTTATTCTCATTGACAATACAGGATTTGTGATTACACACGCACACACTGCATCTGGCTAGATGAAGCTGCAAACAGCATTCAAAGATTTCACTGATGGATTCAATATCAAAACCACAATATAAAATCAATTTACATTTATATTGCAGGTATGAGTACATAGCAGTCAAATTTCTTGACAAGCATTGAAAAATCTGGACTATTAATCTTTGGATCTGAGCTCAAACCTTACCACATCTTTGGGGAAAATTTACATTCAATGAATGAAATTAAAACTATCCAGGAATATTTTTTACGTTAAATTAGTAACGGTAACCATAAAGGTACTGGATTGCTGGAGAATCCTATTTGATTAGAAATCTATTGTTCTTAATTAATAATGTTTGTTTAGACTCTTCGCTGAGGGCAAATTTGAGATTAACAATCAATATCAGATATGCCCATGAAAAAAAAAAATCTAATCTGGAAGTACCTCTTGTACAGAAGTTGTTAAGGCAGATTGGGTAACAAAATTGATCGCAGATGCACAGAATTTGGATGTAGGTATTTTTACATCCACGGAATTTGGATGTGGATTTCAAAGAGGGTTTGGGGGGAGGTGGAGGGAGGGGTAGTTTGGGTGAATGGAACAAGCTGTCAGAGCAGATAGTTGAGGCAGGGACTGCCACAACATTTAAAAAGCCCTTACACAGGTACATGGATAGGACAGGTTTGGAGGGATATTCTAGATTAACCCTTATTAATTTTGTCATTCACAAACAGATATGGACCAAACGTGCGCAGGTGGGACTAGTGTGGCTGGGACATGAGGGCGAGTTGGTCCGAAGGGCCTATTTCCATACTGTATCACTCAATGACTCTATGAGGGAGTTCCAGAACAAATGTCTCCGAAAATGATAAAATTATTAAATATGTGAGCTTGATCATGAGTTGTAAATAAGAGGAATTCCTGGACCTCAGAAAGACACAAAAAGTTGGAGTTACTCAGCGGGTCAGACAGCATCTCTGGAGAAAAGGAATAGGTGACATTTCGGGTCGAGACCCTTCTATATCTCTATATCACCATCTATTTCCCTCATTTCCTTTTCATAGAAACATAGAAACATAGAAATTAGGTGCAGGAGTAGGCCATTCGGCCCTTCGAGCCTGCACCGCCATTCAATATGATCATGGCTGATCATCCAACTCAGTATCCCGTACCTGCCTTCTCTCCATACCCTCTGATCCCCTTAACCACAAGGGCCACATCTAACTCCCTCTTAAATATAGCCAATGAACTGGCCTCAACTACCCTCTGTGGCAGAGAGTTCCAGAGACCCACCACTCTCCGTGTGAAAAAAGTCCTTCTCATCTCGGTCCTAAAGGATTTCCCCCTTATCCTTAAGCTGTGACCCCTTGTCCTGGACCTCCCCAACATCGGGAACAATCTTCCTACAAATTCCCCTGATTGTGAAGGAGGGTTTCGGCCCGAAAGGCCACCTGTTCCTTTTCTCCAGAGATGCTGCCTGATCCTCTGAGATGCTCCAGCTTTTTGTGTCTAACTTCGCTTTAAACCACCCTCTGCAGTTCCTTCCTCCACAAGTCCTATACCTCAGGTGCCATCACTGCTGGTGGAGTGTGCAATTATCAGAAATTTGAAAAGAAAGGTGAGAATTTTAAAAGTAATCAATTGTTTATGTATGGGCCAATATGGATCAGACAGGATGGGGTAATGAGTGTGAGATAACATTTGGGCAGGTATGGGGATAGAAGAAGATATATTGGCCAAATGCAGGCAAATAGGACTAGTTTAGATGGGGCATCGTGGACAAGTTGGGCTGAAGGGCTTGTTTGTATGCTGCAGGATTCAGTGGATACTCATCCATTAGTATCTAAACTAATGAAGGGTATTTTCAACTGTAATTCCCGCAGGCCTAGGTACTCCCAGACCTGGAATATTGGTATTGTCTTAACCTTGCTCAGGGGTTGGGCACCAGCTACGTCCCTAACACTAGCGAAACTAACATATAAAATGGTGATGCTGATGGCACTAGTAATGGCACAACGGGTCTAGTCATTGCACAGATTAAGACTGGACACTATGGTAACATCCAAGACTAAAATCACTTTCTATATTTTTGAGTTTAAGAACAGGCCTGGATCGTCTGGCCTCAAATTGGAGTACCTGGCATACCCCATAGACCTTCGTCTATGCATAGTGACCCATCTATTACATTACCTGGAGGTCACCAAAATCCTAAGAGGCACGGAAATGGCTTTATTAATAAGTCATAAACGTCCTCATAAAAGAATGACCGTGCAGACCATTTCAAGATGGCTTAGACAGGTATTAGGTGCAGCAGGGGTGGACACTGATATCTTTAAATCTCATTCCACCAGGACTGCAGCTGCATCGGCAGCAAGAATGTTGGAAGTTCCCATGGACCACATCCTTGCAACGGCGGGATGGTCTAACGAAAGAACCTTCCAACGGTTTTATAATAAACCCGTTGCCAGACCTGAGACATTTGCATATACAATTTTGAGTTCTATATTATGATTATACCCCGAATTAGGGGGTCATTATTATTTGTTAATAAATAATCGTTGTTCTTCAGCAACCGATTCATGTCTGAATACATTAACATACTTCCTCCATTGGTCATTATGGCAGTGTGTGAGCATAGATTCGTTTCCACGACATGAAATCACAGAGCTTTGAAATCTTCACCTAGTCACTCATGTCACTCCAAAGTAAAATAGTAAGATTAAACAAGAACTTATTAGTTTGAAGTTTGATAGTAAGATTAAACAAGAACTTACCAGTTTGAAGTTTGATCTTTATTTTATGAGGAGTTGCGATGAGGGACTTCGTGAAGACCCCGCCAGGCACGCATGCGCGACATTCTTCAAAGCAGCGGTGTGGAATTACAGATCACAAACCGAAGATAGTAAGATTAAAACTTGACCATACCAGTTGAATTTATAATAGAGGGTTGGGAGAGGAGGGCACGAAGTCCCTCACCGCAACTCCTCATAAAATAAAGATCAAACTTCAAACTGGTAAGTTCTTGTTTAATCTTACTATTTTACTTCGGAGTCACGTGAGTGACTTCGTGAAGATTTCAAAGCTCTGTGATTACATGCCCTGGACCACGCCCATGCTCACACACTGCCGTAATTCTGATGGAGGAAGTATGTTAACGTATTTCAGACTTGAACAAGCTGAAAAATAATAGCATTTGTTAATACAACAATAACCCCCTGAACTCGGGGACAAACGTTTAGGGAACAGCACTTAAAACTGAATCCGCCAACATTGCGGGAGCGGTTATAAGTCAGTTATAAAACCACTGAAATGTAGATTCACTGGCCCAGCTCGCTATTGCGAGGCCATAATCCATGAACACCGCCATAGTCCTTGCCACTGATGTGGATGCAGCCCTGGTAGAATGACATTTAAAATGTTAGTGTCTTACCTGCTGCACCAAATACCACCTTGAGTCATCTGGAGATAGTCTGCACAATCACCCTGTGACGTGGGTTTCCATGGCTGAAACAGACCCGTCTCCATATACCTGATGCCCATTTGCAGACCTGTAGTCCCAGGTCTGTGTAGTGTAAGCAACTCTTCTATAAAGAAGTTGCTTTATTATGGTCCGGTCATTCTATCCAGGTTTAATTCCTGTAAAGTCATGACCTGTTGAGCTGTGTTCAGTGCCATTACCATAACCACTTTGAAGGTGAGCAAGACCATCATAGGCGACCAGCTCCTGAGGAGGGTCAACGCTACCTCCAATTTCAGGTAATATAATATCATGTTCGGGGAGGGATGGATAGACCATACCCCTCATAGTTTGGACACCAGCTGGTGAGATCCCACTCCAATCTAGCGATAGGATGACAATGCACTCCTGGCACTGTATACAGCACTGTAACTGAGGGACTCATCATAATGACGACCCATGAGTATTCCAGCACCTTGGAGAGTATAGCAGATATGTAGATGGTCTAGGTCCGACTACAGAAACCTCCCATATCCTTATGTAGGTGAGGTACTGCTTCCTACTGGATTCTCTCTGCACGATGCTGTTTGACGTCCATGGTCCTTTATGTTGCAGAGCCTGGTTGCGTATCCTGCAGCATCTGTCTGATGAAGCAGAATGGGAAAAGCATAGAAAACCCGCATTTCCCCCCCCCCAAAGTAGCGAAAACGCGTCCATCGCCACTGCCCCAGGATCTGGTTCTCAAGAGACATATGTTGGTATCCAATGGCTCAACCTGGACGCAAAGAGGACGATATCTGGTATTCCATATTAGGCTATAATTTTAGCAGATATTTGGAGGTTCAATCTACTTGATGTCGTTATTAATACTCGTGACCTGGTGTCCGCCACTATATTGAGCTTATCCAGAAGGTACATAGCTGAACCCAAATTTCTTTCAATCCACCAGAGCAAAATTAATGTTTCCAATTCATCCCAAGATATTAACTTGACACCCCCATAAGGTTTAATATGCCACCTCAGTGGTATTATTTTGAAGACGAACATACGTATGCTGCAGATTAGTGCATTAACACGCAGCCCTTGACATGATCCCAGCGTTTCTAAACAGTTTATTCCTTGTAATTGAAGAGAAGTAGACTCATGCAAATCACAACCATTGCTAATCCACCATTGTACCTCAATTATGCTTCGATTGACAGCTGCATAAGCTCGTAATTGTCCAGCATTCGCTTTAAATGCAGAGATTTTGCTTTTTCACCCAAGCTTTGATAGCGTAACGGCCCAATTATGTGGCTGGAATGTAGCTCCAATTTACCAATAGCTTAGCAGCATGTCTAAAGTCGGTTCCCTGGCGCAAGCAAAGCTGTTACATGCGTCTATTATGTCTATTGCTCTGTTCCCTGGATAGTGACAAACAGAGCCCCAGAATGTATGTAACCTCCCTCCTACTTGTGAGGTTATGCATGCAGCACTTCCAAGAGAACCAGACCCCCTTACCTCCATGGTTACCGGCGGGCCTGACGTTCTGGTTTCTGGTATTCCGTCTTTGCTGGGTGCTGCTCGATCGCCTCAGTAAATCCCTGTTCCTGCAGCTGGTGTGTGGTGAGGTAGTCTATGCTGGCTCTGCCCTAACAAGGCTTCTGCTGTTGGGGAGCTGGTGCGGATGTGTTATTGATGGCCCCGAGGTTTGGAGGAAGGATAAGGCTGTCTTCTGCACCCTTGCCGATGCTGGTGGTTTCATCAGCCCCTTTTGGCTTCCTCATCAAGTTCTTTGACCTGCTTGGGCAGGTCCTCCCCAAACAGCTGTCTTGGTGGTGTGGTGGAGGTACGACCCAACCCAGCGAATTCAGGGTTAATGTCGGGCCGGATGGAGCTCTGACTAAAACAGTTTCCTGAAATGTGCTACACAGGAGGGCTAGAGTATCCTGCGGACACGTGCCCCATCGAGGGTCCTGACGAGCGCCGTGATGCCCGACGTCAACAGCTTCAGAATTTCCTGCCTCTTAACCTCTTGTGCCCTCGCATTGGAACTGATGTTCCCTCAGATGGCTGAGTTGACCCTCGGGACGTTCAGGGTAACACAGTTTCCAGGATCCTTGTACTTCTTTACATAGAGAGTGGTGAGTCTCTGGAATTCTCTGCCAGAGAAGGTAGTTGAGGCCAGTTCATTGGCTATATTTAAGAGGGCGTTAGATGTGGCACTTGTGGCTAAAGGGATCAGGGGGTATGGAGAGAAGGCAGGTACGGGATACTGAGTTGGATGATCAGCCATGATCACATTGAATGGCGGTGCAGGCTCGAAGGGCCGAATGGCCTACTCCTGCACCTATTTTCTATGTTTCTATGTTTCTCCATGGTTTCTGAAAGCACCTAGTCTTGGAACTGGTGTGTCGTCAAGAAATTAATACTTACTGCCAATGTAGAGTGCAGCGGTTCCCCTGAAATACAGGTTTCAGAATTTCGACACTACCTCCAATTTCTTCTTCTGGATCGAGAGCAGTGGGCTCTTCTGCTGCCGCTTCTTCGTCAAATCGGCCATCTGTTGACTCCTAGCACTGCCGATGGACGAAGGTGAGATTGAAGGTGACGGCATGATCCGACTCCCAGACCGCTGAGACTCCTGCTCTTGCCGATCCAGGTCCCGCTGATATAGTTGCTCCACCATTAGCTCCATCCTAGCCATGCGACCGCTGCCGCTACACACGGTCACAGGTCGACTTCCCCAGGCCCTGATGAGTCGCTGGGGCTTCTGCCAGTAGGTCATACCTCAACAAAGTGGCTGAAAGGTACTCGTCAGCACCCGCTCCTGCGGGGCTGAATGACTTCCGCACGGACAACCCGCTAGCTCGGTGTCCCTCGGACCTTAGCGGCCTCTCTACCTGACGAGCAGGCAGAGGAAGGAGTCGGAACCGGTGCCCAATACTGGCTCCGTGGACCGTGCAGGCACACCGTCACCCTCACCCCCAGGGGTCTGTGACGGCGCTTGGCTGGATTTACCCGTAGCAACGGGGATGTCTAGCCGTAAACTGCTGCCACCGGTCTGCGCTCCGGCAGCCTGTTCCGGTGGAACACCGGTACCTCCTGCTCCTGCAGGGCTCCCCGACTTCCAGCAGATCCATCATCGGCCCGCAATCTAGCAGGTTACCCCCGATGGTATGTCGATGCCTCCCGCTGCAGCGGGGCATGACCTGTGCGCAGCTCTCCCCCTGGTACCTGCATAGTAGGGGAGACAAACAAGCCGCCGAGCAGATCACATGTTTACGCACCTTTGCCCCACTGTCACTATGCTTAGGTGACAGTGGTAGGGAGTCAAGGTCTTGCCTACCCTGCTCCCGCGCGGTGCTCCACCATTTTGCGGCCCCATGGTCAGCCGTGGTGGAGAGATGGGTCCTGGCTGCGCAGGGCTCCCCGAACTCCGCGTTCTTCTGGAATGGTGGCCGCTGATTCCCATCTGAAGTCGCATGGCCCTTGGAGACCTGCTTCGCTGCCTTCATTCTGGTCTCCATCCATCTGTGAGCAAACTCTAATACAGACGCTTAGCTATTCAAGGTTAGTATCTTACCTGACGGTCTTTCAGAAGTATGGTGACCAGCCTCTCATGCTTTAATAACTTTTATGTGCTGGCAGTCTCACTTCTTGAAGAAAATGCATACCCTGGAGTAGCAGGGCACTTTAATGTAGACAGGCCACATAAACCCTGCAGCTGTAGTGTGGAGTCAGGCTGCCTTTGCTTGCAAGCCTGCTCCTTCCTGAATGCCAGCAACCCGCAGAGACCCCTGCAGGCTGCGGTGTAGAGTCAGGGCTGCAGTTCTGCCGTTGAAACTTCTGACGGCGAGCCTGCAACCCCACTCCTGCATGCACACCGCCAGCCCGCAGTATCCCCCCACGGGCTGTGGTGTAGAGTCGGGGCTGCTGCTCTGCCGTTCCTAACTTTGAACGGCGAGCCTGCAAGTCCCACTCCTACATGTACACCGCCAGCCCTCGGTGTCCCCCGCGGCTGTGGTGCAAAGTCGGGGCTGCCGCTCTGCCGTTGAGAACTTTTGACGGCGAGCCGGCAAGCCCCCTCCTTTGCGTGCCGCCAGCCCGCGGTGTCCCCTGCGGGCTGCGGTGTGGAGTCGGGCTGCCTCCGCCGTCCTCCGCCGGCGAGTGTGTGAGCCCGGACCCTCCTCGGTCAACGGGCTGCCCGACTCCAACTATTGGAGCCGCCGCTGACTGCCGCAGCAGTCAGATCCAAGGCGGGCTCGAGACGCTGCGACAGGGCCACCTGGAAGAAAAAGACTGCAGGTTAGTTTTTTACTTACCTGCAGGTCCCAGCAGTAGAGGAGCAACGCTCCTCCCTGCCTGTTGCTCGCATGCGGTCGACGATATGTCGCACATGCGTGCCTGGCGGGGTCTTCACGAAGTCACTCACATGACTCCGAAGTAAAATCTTTATTTTAGGAGGAGTTACGTTGAGGGATTATGTGCCCTCCGCTCCAAACCCTCTATTATAAAGGTCAACTGGTATTCTAGTTCTCTTATCTTACTATATTTAGTCAACTTCTGTTATCTGTGATTTCACACCACTGCTTTGGAGAATGTCGCGCATGCGTGCTGGCGGGGTCTTCACGTAATCCCTCAACGTAACTCCTCATAAAATAAAAATCAAACTTCAAACTGGTAAATTCTCGTTTAATCTTACTATTATAGTACTTGCCACAAATACCTCATCTGGCAGCTCGTTCCATACACCCACCACCCTCTGAGTGAAAACGTTTCCCATCAGGTTTCCTGTTAAATCTTTCCCATCTCATCTTAAAACTACATCAAGATCTAGTCTAAAGAAGGGTCTTGACCCAAAACGTCACCCATTCTTTCTCTCCAGAGATGCTGCCTGTCCCACTGAGTTACTCCAGCTTTTTGTGTCTATCTTTGGTTCAAGCCAGCTTCCTACATATTAAAACTATGTTGTCTGGTTTTTGAATCCCCTACGTTGAGTAAAAGATTTTGTGCATTCACCCAATCTATTCCCCTCATGAATTTATACACCTCCTATGCTCTAATGAATAAAATAACAAGAGGATTTGAGTGTAGGAGTAAAGGGCTCCTTCTGCAGTTGTACAGGGCCCTCGTGAGACCACATCTGTAGTGTTGTGTGCAGCTTTGGTCTCCTAATTTGTGGAAGGACATCCTTGCTATTGTAGCGTAGGTTCACGACGTTCATCCCTGGGATGGCGGGACTGTCATATGAGGAAACATTGAAAAGACTGGGCTTTTATTCACTGGAATTGAGAAGGATGAGAGACGATCTTATAGAAACAAATAAAATTATACAAGGACTGGGCAAGCTAGATGCAGGAAAAATGTTCCCAATGAAGGAACAGAACCAGGGGCCATAGTCTAAGAATAAAGGGAAGGCCATTTAAAACTGAGATGAGAAAAACGTTTTCACCCAGAGAGTTGTGAATTTGTGGAATTCTCTGCCACAGAAGGCAGTGGAGGCCAATTCACTGGATGAAATTAGAAGAGATTTAGAGAGAGCTCTAGGGGCTAGCGGAATCAAGGGATATGGGGAGAATGCAGGAACGGGTTACTGATTGTGGATGATCAGCCATGATCACAATGAATGGCCGTGATAGCTCGAAGGACAAAATGGCCTCCTCCTGTACCTTTATTCTATGTTACTATGGTTCTAAAATGCTAGCCTACCCAACCACTCCGTCCCTCATGCCCTGGCAATATCACCTCATATTCATTACATATTGCTGTGACCTACAGCGAGCAGATGGTGTGTCTGTACATTTTCCTTCTTTATCCACATTCCTACTCCTCTCATCACAGCCTTTATACATATAATCCTGTGGCAGGCATTGTCTATCAGCTTGTAATAGAAAGAAACTGCAGATGATGGTTTATACCAAAGACAGACACAAAATGCTGGAGTAACTCAGCGGGTCAGGCAGCATCTCTGGAGAAAAAGGTTAGGTTTCAGGTCGGGACCCAATACTGACCCTTGCGTCTGAAGAAGGGTTTCGGTCCGAAACTATGCCTATCTCCTTCGCTCCTTAGATGCTGCTGCACCCGCTGAGTTTCTCCAGCCTTTTGTGTACCCTGACCCTATCCATGTTCTCCAGAGATGCTGCCTGACCTGCTGAGTTCTCTGGTGTTTTGTGTCGATCTGGCAGCTGCTTCTTCTAGGCAGACCTTTGAGGAAGATTTTGACCGGGCTCCAGCACTGTGTTTGCGGAAATAGAAACACATACGACTGGAAACACTCAACCCTCTATCTATCTTCCCATCATTCATTCTTCACCATTCCCCAGTTCCACCAACCATCTCTGACTTGTGGGTACACAAAAGGCTGGAGAAACTCAGCGGGTGCAGCAGCATCTAAGGAGCGAAGGAGATAGGTGACGTTTCAGGGTCGAGACCCTTCTTCAGACTGGTCAGGAATCAGGGAAATGAGAGATATAGACGGTGATGTGGAGAGATAAAGAACGACGAATGAAAGATATGCAAAAAAGTATCGATGATAAAGGAAACAGGCCATTGTAAGCTGTTTGTAGTGTGAAAATGAGAAGCTGGTCCGACTTGGGTGGGGGAGAGATAGAGAGAGAGGGAATGCCAGGGCCCGAGGGCTGAGGGAGAGGTGGGAAGGGGAGGAGGCAGCAAGGGTTAACAGAATTGAGAAAATTCAATGTTGAAGCCCAGAGGATGCAGACTCCCCAAGCGGAATATGAGGTGCTGTTCATAGAACATAGAAACATAGAAAAATAGGTGTAGGAGTAGGCCATTCGGCCCTTCGAGCCTGCACCGCCATTCAATGTGATCATGGCTGATCATCCAACTCAGTATCCCGTACCAGCCTTCTCTCCATACCCCCTGATCCCTTTAGCCACAAGTGCCACATCTAACGCCCTCTTAAATATAGCCAATGAACTGGCCTCAACTACCTTCTGTGGCAGAGAATTCCAGAAACTCACCACTCTCTGTGTAAAGAATGTTTTCCTCATCTCGGTCCTAAAGGAATTCCCCCTTACCCTTAGACTGTGACCTCTTGTTCTGGACTCCCCCAACATCGGGAACAATCTTCCAGCGTCTAGCTTGTCCAACCCCTTAAGAATTTTGTAAGTTTCTATAAGATCCCCCCTCAATCTTCTAAATTCCAGCGAGTACAAGCCAAGTCTTTCCTCATATGAAAGTCCTGACATCCCAGGAATCAGTCTGGTAAATCTTCTCTGTACCCCCTCTATGGCAAGAATGTCTTTCCTCAGATTTGGAGACCAAAATTGTACACAATACTCCAGGTGTGGCCTCACCAAAACCCTGTACAACTGCAGTAGAACCTCCCTGCTCCTATACTCCAATCCTTTCGCTATGAATGCTAACATACCATTTGCAACTTGCGGTGTTGCTCACTCTGGCCGTGGAGGAGGCCCAGGACCAAGAGGTCGGATACGGAATGGGAGGGGCAGTTGAAATGCTGAGCCACCGGGAGGTCGGGTTGGTTATCGTGGACCGAGCAGAGGTGTTTGGCGAAACGATCCCCAGCCTCCGCTTGGTCTTACCGATGTAGATCAGTGTCTCTGACTTGTGTCTCACTGATTGCCCTCTCACTTTTATAGACCGGCTAGAAGTCACCCTTCTCCACGCTCAGTCTTTAGACTTTGGACTAAGATCTAAGACACAGATCATGTAGACCGTGGAACAGCATCCCCCTTCCCATCAGAACTGCCCCATCCATTGACTCCTTTAAGTCAAGACTAAAAATTTATCTATGCTCCCAAGCCTTTCTTGACGTCCTCTGAACGAGGGCTATATGTATATATGTATGTAGTTTGTTTGTTTATACTATTCTTATAACAAATATAAAGCACTTTGGCCAACGAGAGTTGTTTTTTAAATGTGCTATATAAATAAATGTCGCTTGCCTTGACTCGACTTTAGAAACTCCGTATACAGCACCCATGGTCAGGATGGAAACCGAGGCTCTGGTGCTGTAAGGCAGCAACTCTACCACTGCGCCACTGTGCCACCCTCAACTGATGCAGCGTTTCCACACAGTGTTCATGCTCCTTTCCCACCACAGGTGTTGTGTCACCTGTTCTGTACCTGTTACTTTTCCTTATCTTGCATCTGTGCATTCAACCTGTATCCTTCATCGGACTTCACTGATATTATCCCGCACTAAACTTCATTCACATTATTCCCTTTATCATGTATCTGTAAATGGCTCAATTGTAATCATGTTTAGTCTTTCTGCTGACTGGTTAGCATGCAACAAAAGCTTTTCACTGTACCAGAGTACATGTGACAATAAACTAAACTGAAACTGAAACTGCAATGTTAATGGAACATATAATGTTGTAAATCTAACTAAATAGTGCACTTTGGTGTGCATTTTACCTTGCAAAAACGCGCTTCAGTTTAGGTAATTATTTCAAACCTTTTCATGGATATACTACCATCCTCAGATCCTGAGGCATGATTTATACCCACCACGGTGACAAGGAACTGGCAGCCGAGATTAGGAGAAACATCCCGAGCCACTTCCCACTCACTGTGCTAGAGGCTGGAGCGCGTGCACCTTAATGGATCTGTGACCATCTGCTAGTTAATGCAATGGGTGGTTGTTATTTTTATCATCCAGCTGAGTTTACACAGCAGTAACCAGCAACCGTGACCTGCCGAAAGTATCATTTTAAATCAGCTCCATGCGTTGCAATGACAAAATAGCAGAGGGAATTTGACACTTGGCAAATGCAACGATGCATTTTGGCTGAAATTACGGTGCTAAAATCAAACCTTTTTAATAGTCCATCACTTGACTTGATGTTGTGGGTTTAAACATCTGGAGTGACTATTTTATCCCTCTGTAATGTGGCAATTTAGTCTGAATATAATTGGTTTATGGCTGGCTGGTTATGGTACAGAGAGATGTGGAGCCTGGAAATTTTACTTAATAAATGTAATTGAGCAACTGTAGAAATAAAGAGCAACTGGAATCCTTGGGCAAATGAAGCAAACAACAATTCCAGGGAAGTCAACATCTGCCATGTGAGGAAGGCTTGAGGTTTTCATCATAACTTTTCCAAGCTCGCACAGTTTTCCTGATATCTAGGTTGGCACAGTGGTGCAGCGGTAGAGTTGATGCCTTTCAATGCCAGGGGACCAAGTTCGAGCCTGACTATGGGTTCCCACAAAACTCCAACTTGGAGGATATTGTTAAAACAGAGATAGATAGATTCTTGATTAGTTCGGCTGTCTGGGCTTATGGGGAGAAGGCAGGAGAATAGGGTTAGGAGGGAGAGATAGATCAGCCATGATTGAATGGCGCAATAGGCTTGATGGGCCGAATGGCCTAATTCTGCACCTATTACTTATGGCCTATATATCGGTGATATCAAGCGCAGGCTCACCAATTGTATCTCTGAACACCTCCGCTTGGTCTGCCAAAACCTACCTGATCTCCCGGTTGCTAAACACTTTAACTCCCCCTCCAATTCCCCTACTGACCTTTCTGTCCTGGACCTCCTCCACTGTCAGAGTGAGGCCCAGCGCTCTGACAGTGGAGGAGATGCTGCCTGCGATGCTCTAGAGATGCTGCCTGTCCTGCTGAGTTACTCCAGCATTTTGTGTCTATCTTTCATGTACAGAGATGTGATCAGTTTAACCTGGCATCATGTTCGACACAAACATTGTGGACCGAAGGGGCCGTTCCTATGTTGTTCTGTTCTATATAGGAAAGAACTGCAGATGCTGTTTTAAATCAAAGGTAGACACAAAATGCTGGAGTAACTCAACAGGACAGGCAGCATCTCTGGAGAGAAGGAAAGGGTGATGTTTCGGGTGGAGTTCGGGTCCGGTCTGAAGAAGTGTCTCGACCTGAAACGTAACCCATTCCTTCTCTCCAGAGAGGCTGCCTGTCCCGCTGAGTTACTCCAGCATTTTGTGTCTACCTGTACTGTTCTATATTTTATGTTTTAATGTTGTTTATTGTTTGTCTGAGCCAAAGACAATGCTTGCTCTTTGCTATTTTTTGTGTCTAACCCTGGGCAATTGTGTGGGAAGAGGCAGTTGCTGCTGGATTTCTTAACTCCAGTAACATTCATGTTCTAGCAGCATTTTTTTTTGTGAAGTGCAAGAAATAATATTTGCATTCTAAGACTTGCGTTTTAAAAGTATGTTTACATTGTAAAGCACTTCAAATCCATTTAGATTTTGATTACTATTTTTTTGGTCTTAAAAACAATTGCCAATTTGCACACAGCTGGGTTCCACACAAAAAAAAAGAAAAATGAATTTTCCATTCATTGCACTAAATTTAGTTGGATTTAAATTATTCTGCCAATTTACTTCAGCTGTGAGTCTGTACTTTGTTCAGCATCTTCAGCACATCTCTTCCACGTAAATACAAAACACAAATTGTCGGAGTGTTAGCAGATCAGGCAGTACCTCTTCAAGGCATGGGTAGGTGACGCTTTTTTTAGTTTTTAAGTTCAGTTTATTGTTACGTGTATCGAGGTACCATGCAAAGCTTTTGTTGTGTGCTAATCAGGCAGCAAAAAGATAATGCTTCAGTAAAGCATTCGACAAGGTCCTGCACGGTAGGCTGCTCTGGAAGGTTAATCGCATGGGATCCAAGGGGAGGTAGCTGTATAGATAGCAAATTGGCTCCATGGAAGGAACCAGAGGCTGATGGTGGGAGGTTACTTCTCGGACTGTAGCCTGTGACTAGTGGTGTGCCTCAGGGAACGGTGCTGGGCCCGTTACTGTCTGACATCTTTATCAATGATTTGGATGAGAACATACAGGGCAGGATTAGCAAGTTTGCACATGATACAGGATTTGCAGATAGCGAAGACCGTTGTCTTCAGGATCTTGATCAGTTGGCCAAGTGGGCTGAGGAATGGTTGATGGAATTTAATGCAGAAAAATGTGAGGTGTTGCATTTTGGGAAGTCTAACATGGGCAGGACCTACACAGTGAATGGTAGGGCTCTGGGTAGTGTGGTAGTGCAGAGGGATCTAAGTGTGCAGGTGCATAGTTCCCTGAAGGTGATCGCAGTTAGTTCAGGTGATCAAAAAGGCTTTTGGCACTTTTGGCCTTCATCAGTCAAAGAGTATTGAGTATAGAAGTTGGGAGGTCATGTTGTAGTTGCATAAGACGTTGGTGAGGCCACATTTAGAGTATTGTGTTCAGTTCTGGGCACTGTTTTATAGGAAAGATGTTGTCAAGCTGGAAAGGGTACAGAAAAGATTTATGATGATGTTGCCAGGACTAGAGGATCTATGCTATAGGCAGAGATTGAGGAGACTGGGACTCTATTCCTTTCAGCGCAGGAGGACAAGGGGTGATCTTTTACATAAAACCTGCACAAGATGGACAAACAATTCTCTATTCAAGTTGCACCGACCAGCGATCCCCGCACATTGACTGTGGTACATATGATAAATGCTGTTATAGCACCTGCCTCAAAAGCCTCCTCAGGCAGCTCATTCTTATCCCCACCACCCTCTGAGTGGAAAATTGCCATGAGGAACAACTTTACATTTATACCTAGCCAATTAACCTACAACCTTGTACGTCTTTGGAGTGTGGGAGGAAACCGAAGATCTCGGAGAAAGCCCGCGCGGGTCACATGAAGAATGTACAAATTCAGTACAGACAAGTTGTAGTTTGGATCGAACCCAGCACTGTAAGGCAATAGTTCTACTACTACATTGCCATTATGTTGATAACACTGGCAGGACAGTTGGAACTGCGTTAGAAAAGCATGGCTAGAAACACAACTGATTTTGAAGGACAGTTTATAGTCTCATAGTTTATAAAATCATGAGGGGAGTACAATGAATAGAGCAATACAGTATTTTACAATAAGTAGGTGAATTAAAACCAGAGGACATTGGTGTAAGGTGAGAGGGCAACCTCTTCACTCAGAATGTGATGGGCATATGGATTGAGCTGCCAGAGGAAGTGGTTGAGGCAGGGACTATAACAGCGTTGAAAAGACATTTGGACATGGAGATGTAAAGGAGAAGTTATGGGCCAAATCCAGGTAGCTGGGACTAGTGCAGATGAGGCATCTTGGTCGGAAAGGGCAAGTTGTGCTGAAGGACCTGTTTCCACGTTGTATTACTCTATGACTGTAACTTAACATCCCAACATATTTACTCAACACCCTGACTGATGAAAGCCATCACACAAAATGGCGACCCTATTCAAGATTCAAGAGTCAAAATTCAATTTAATTGTCACATATACCAATTAAGGTATTACCCTATCTACCTGTGAAACCGCTTTCAGAGATCTATGTATCTGCACTCCTCGATTCCTTACCATTCATTGTGAAGGTCCTGCCTTGGTTTGACTTGCCAAAATGTAATAAATGCAAAGCCTATGTGCATCAAACTCCTGCTGTAATTTTGATAACCACTTTCACTGCCTATGATGCCACCTGCTTTAGTGTGATCTGCAATCTTACTGATCATGCCCTGTACATTCTCGTCCAAATCGTTGATATAAACCACAAACAGCAATGGGTCCAGTACTGATCCCTGAGATGTATCACTAGTCACAGGCCTCCAGTCTTAAAAATATCCTTCCACCACTACCCTCCTTTCCTTGCATGATGCCAATTCTCTATCCAGTTTGCTAACTCTCCCATCTGATCTAACGTTCCCGCAGCTACGTTTTATATTGGGCTCTATGCAGGATGTTCTATATTCTACATTGGATACTAGTCTAGTGACGTAACTAGTGTGCCCTATCTAGTGTGGTTGAGTCTAGGATCAGAGACTCAGAAAAAAAAAATGTCATATATTTATATACAGCGTGGAAACAGGCTCTTCGGCCCAACTTTCCCACACTGACCAACATGCTCCATCTACACTGGACCAACCTGCTCACATTTGTCCCATATCCCTTTAAACATTTGGCCCAATCCCTGCTGGTGCATACCACTTTGAGTCATAGTCATTGAGTCCTATAGTGTGAAAAGCGGCCCTTCAGCCCAAATTGTCTACACCACCCACATAAGTTCCCTGCACCTGTCTAAATGTTTGTTAAACATTGCGATTGCACCTACCTCACCTACCTCCTCTGGCAGCTTGTTCCATTACCACACCTTTAGAAAGGAGATGAGGAGGAATTTCCTTAGTCCGAGGGTGGTGAACCTGTGGAATTCATTGCCACACATGGCTGTGAAGGCTAAGGCAATGATTATTTTTAAGATGGAGATTGACAAATTCTTGATTAGTATAGGTGTCAACGGAGAAGGCAGGAGAATGGGGTTGAGAGGGAAAGATAGATCATCCATGATTGAATGGTGGAGTAGACTTGATGGGTCATATGGTCAAATTTGCCTTCTATGATTTATGAAATTATGAACTAATCACACTGCTACCATCCCTTATAGAAAGCAATGTTATTTTTGTTTCTGTATGTTTAGTCTAGGTCATGTGGCCTTTTCAATGCTGAATAGTGTCCATTAACTGAAGGCTTTTTCAGTGGGAAATGTATTAGTGTGAGCTGACAAACGATCCATCTCTCAGACTTTACCTCAAAGTCTCTCGCATGCTAATAACCTTTTTGCCCTTCTATCTGTTATCCACTGAACTGCAATCATTCTTTCTTTCAGCTTTTGTCTCTTTGTTTTCATACCCACAGACATAGTGGCTGATAATATTAATATAAATCTCCCTCATTTTCTGCTGAGGATCCATTTGGATATCAGGGGATGAATGATTCAATCATGTAACAACCAGCGGTAGAGTTGCTGCCTTCCAGCGCCAAGACCCGAGTTCGATCCTGACTAGGGGTGCTGTCTGTACGGAGTTTGTACGTTCTCCTCCTGATCTGCGTGGGTTTTCTCCGAGATCTTCGGTTTCTTCCCACACAACAAAGACGTACAGGTTCGCAAGTGAACGGACTTGGGGTAAATGTAAAATTGCCTCTAGTGTGTGTAGGGTAGTGTTAATATGCGGGGTCACTGATCGGTGCGGTAGGCCGACGAGCATCTTTCTGCGTTGTATCTCTAAACTAAACTAAACAAACTTAAGAGGTTTCAAAATTCTTCACATTCAAAGTAATCATTGTTGACACCTGTCTACTATTGTAATGCAGAAAAATAGCAAATTATTTATTTTTGTTGATATTGGTTGGTTTGGAGATATACATTGTCAAAGGAAACGAAAAACTGCAGAAGCTGCAGTCTTGCGCATAATGCAAATTGATGGAGGAATTCAAAGGTTCAGCCAGCATATGGTCATAATTCATAAGATTTAGGAGTAGAATTAGACTAGGAATCCTGCACCAGCACTCCCAAGTCCTTTTGCTCCTCCGATTTCTGGATTCTCACTCCATTTAGAGAATAGTCTATGCCTTTATTCCTACTATGAAAACGTATGACTCTACACTTTGCTACACTTTATTCCATCTGCCACTTCTCTCCCCATTCTCCCAACCTGTCCAAGTCCTTCCTTTCTCTACACTACCTGCCCCTCCATCCGCAAACTTGGCCACAAAGCCTTCAATCCCCTTGTCCAAATCAATACTATACAACGTGAAAAGTAGCGGCCCCAGCACCAACCCTTGCAGAACTCCACTAGTCACTGGCAGCCAACCAGAAAAAGCCCCCTTTATTGCCAATCTTTGTTTCTGCCATCCAGCCAAACTGCTATCCATGCTAGTATCTGCCCTTTGATACCGGGGGCTCTAATCTTCTGAAGCAGCTACGTAAGGCACCTTATCAAAGGCTTTCTGAAAATCTAAGTAAACAACAACTACTGACTCACCTTTGTCTGTCCTGCTATTTACTTCTTCAAAGAATTCCAGCAAATTTGACAAGCAAGCCCTTCACAAAGCCATGCTGACTTCGGCTTATTTCATCGTGAATTTCTAAGTACTAAGTAAGGACAAGGGAGAGCCTTGTCAGTTGTCGTGTACCTGGACTTCCAGAAAGCATTTGATAAGGTCCCACATATGAGATTAGTGGGTAAAGTTAGGGCACATGGCATTGCAGGTAGACTGCTGACATGGATAGAAAATTGGTTGGCAGACAGGAAACAAAGAGTAGGGATTAATGGGTCCCTTTCAGAATGGCAGGCAGTGACTAGTGGGGTAGCGCAAGGCTCGGTGCTGGGACCGCAGCCATTTACAATATACATCAAGGATTTGGATGAAGGGATTCAAAGTAACATTAGCAAATTTGCAGATGACACAAAGCTGGGTGGCATTGTGAACTGTGAGGAGGATGCTATGAGAATGCAGGGTGACCTGGACAGGTTGGGGGAGTGGGCAGATGCATGGCAGATTAAGTTTAAATGTGAGGTTATCCACTTTGGTAGCAAAAACAGGAAGGCAGATTATTATCTAAATGGCGTCAAGTTGGGAAAAGGGGAAGTACAATGGGATCTGGGGGTCCTTGTACATCAGTCTATGAAAGTAAGCATGCAGGTACAGCAGGCAGTGAAGAAAGCGAATGGCATGTTGGTCTTTATAACAAGAGGATGTAGGAGCAAAGAGGTCCTTCTGCAGTTATACAGAGCCCTAGTTAGACCACACCTGGAGTATTGTGTGCAGTTTTGGTCCCCTAATTTGAGGAAGGACATTCTTGCTATTGAGGGAGTGCAGCGCAGGTTTACAAGGTTAATTCCCGGGATGGCGGGACAGTCATATGCTGAGAGAATGGAGCAGCTGGGCTTGTACACTCTGGAGTTTAGAAGGATGAGAGGATTTCTCATTGAAACATATAAGATTATTAAGGGTTTGGACACGCTAGAGGCAGGAAATATGTTCCCGATGTTGGGGGAGTCCAGAACCAGGGGCCACAGTTTAAGAATAAAGAGAAAGCCATTTAGAACGGAGCCGAGGAAACACTGTTTCTCACAGAGATGGTGAGTCTGTGGAATTCTCTGCCTCAGAGGGTGGTGGAGGCAGGTTCGCTGGATGCTTTCAAGAGAGAGCTAGATAGAGCTCTTAAAAATAGCGGAGTCAGGGGATATGAGGAGAAGGCAGGAACAGGGTACTGATTGGGGATGATCAGCCATGATCGCATTGAATGGCGGTACTGACTCGCGGTGACCAGTGGGTGCCTCAGGATTCTGTGTTGGGTCCACTGTTGTTTGTCATGTACATCAATGATCTGGATGATGGGGTGGAAAATTGGATAAGTAAGTATGCAGATGATACTAAGATGGGTGGTGTTGTGGATAATGAAGTAGATTTTCAAAGTCTACAGAGAGATTTGGGCCATTTGGAAGAGTGGGCTGAAAGATGGCAGATGGAGTTTAATGCTGATAAGTGTGAGGTGCTACATCTTGGCAGGACAAATCAAAATAGGACGTACATGGTAAATGGTAGGGAATTGAGGAATGCTGTGGAACAGAGGGATCTAGGAATAACTGTGCATAGTTCCCTGAAGATGGAATCGCATGTAGATAGGGTGATAAAGAAAGCTTTTGGTGTGCTGGCCTTTATAAATCAGAGCCTTGAATATAGGAGTAGGGAAGTAATGTTAAAATTGTACAAGGCATTGGTGAGACCAATTCTGGAGTATGGTGTACAAATCTGGTCGCCTAAGTATTGGAAGGATGTCAACAAAATAGAGAGAGTACAGAGGAGATTTACTAGAATGTTGCCTGGGTTCCAGCAACTAAGTTACAGAGAAAGGTTGAACAAGTTGGGTCTATTCTTTGGAGCGCAGAAGGTTAAGGGGGAACTTGATTGAGGTCTTTAAAATGATGAAAGGGATAGACAGAGTTGACGTGGATAAGCTTTTCCCATTGAGGGTAGGGAAGATTCAAACAAGAGGGCATGACATGAGAATTAAGGGACAGAAGTTTAGGGGTAACGTGAGGGGGAACTTCTTTACTCAGAGAGTGGTGGCTGTGTGGAATGATCTTCCAGCAGAAGTGGTAGAGGCAGGATCGATTTTAACATTTAAAAGTAAAGTGGATAGGTATATGGACGGGAAGGGAATGGAGGGTTATAGTCTGAGTGCAGGTAGATGGGACTAGGGGAAAACAAATGGTCAGCACGGACTGGAAGGGCCGAGAGGGCCTGTTTCCGTGCTGTAATTGTTATATGGTTATATGACTCGAAGGGCCAAATGGCCTACACCTGCACCTATTGCCTATTGTCTATTATCTGCACTAGTCTTATCTCCTTGTCTTTCACCCATATCCCCCTAAACCTGTCCTATGCATGTACCTGTCTAATTATTTCTGCAGCTTTGCGATAGTCCCTGGTACCTCCTCTGGCAGCTCGTTCCATACACCCACCACCCTTTGTGTGAAAATGTTCCTATTAAATCTTTCTCTCTTCACCTGAAACCTATGTCCTCTGGTTCTCAAATCCCCTACTCTGCGCCTCTCATGATTTTCCTTTCATGATTTTGTACACCTCTATATGATCACCCCTCATCCTCCTGCACTCCAAGGAATTGAGTCCCAGCCTGCACAACCTCTCCATGTAGCCCAGATGCTTGAGTCCTGGCATCATCCTCACAAACCTCTGTACCTTTTCCAACTTGACAACATCTTTCCGATATCATGCTGCCCAGAAATGAGTACAGTGCCCTAAATGTGGCCTCACCAATGTCTCATATTACTGCAAGAAGACCTCCCAACACTATACTCAATGCCATGATTGATGAAGGGCAATGACCCAAAAGCCTTTCAGACCACCCTATCTACCTGTGTCACCACCTTCAAGGAACTATGCACCTGCACTCCCAGATCTATCTGCTCGACAACACTCCCCAGAACCCTACCATTCACCGTGTATATCCTGCCCATGTTAGACTTTCCAAAATGCAACAACTCACATTTTTCGATATTAAATTCCATAAACCATTCCTTAGTCCACCTGGCCAACCAATAGCCAATCTTGCTGCAATGTTCATGAATAACTCAGTGGGATAAGCAGCATCTCTGGAGAGAACGAATGGGTGATGTTGCGGGTCGAGACCCTTCTTCACACTGTGGGTCAGGGGAAAGGGAAATGAGAGACATAGATGGCGATTTAGAGAGATATAGAACAAAGAAATAAAAAAAATGGAAAAAAGTAAAGATGATCAAGGAAATGGTCCATTGTTAGCTATGAGCTAGGTGAAAATGAGTTATAGACAATGAAACTCAACAAGACATCAGTGGAACTAGTACAATAACTAGGACGGGGGAGGTATGGAGAGGGAGTGTATGGAGGGGTTACCTGAAGTTAGAGAAATCAATATTCATACCGCTGGGGTGTAAGCTGCCCAAGCGAAATATGAGGTGATGGTCTTCCTGTTTGTGCTGGGCCTCACTGTGGAGAAGACCCAGGATGGAAAGGTCAGCATGGGAATTGGAGGGGGAGTTAAAGTGTTTGGTAACTGGGTTTTCAGTTTATTTACAACCCAGCAGTATGAATATGTCCCCTTGCATCCCCTCTCTCTCCGTCCCTCCCCCACCCTAGTTGTTGCACTGGTTTCACTGGCATCCTGGTGAGTTTCATTGTCTATAACCTGTTTTCACCTAGCCCACCGCCAACAGTCGACCATCTCCTTGATCATCATTACGTTTTTTGCACATCTTTCATTCAGTTGTGGTATATCTCTCTGTATCGCAATCTATATCTCTCATTTCTCTTTCCCAACAGACTCTTGGTCTGATAAAGGGCTCCACCCATTCCTTCTCTCCAGAGATGCTGCCTGTCCTGCTGAGTTACTCCAGCATTTTGTGTCTATCTTTGGTGTAAACCCGTATCTGCAGTTGCTACTTATACACAGCTGCAGTTTTTGACAAACATTTTCTCTATCTGCATTACCACCCAGTGATGTATCATCTGACTGCGTCTCATTAAACCTATGTTCTCTTGTTCTTGATTCCCCCCACGCTGATAAAAGACTCTGTGCATTCACCATATCTGTTGAAAATGTCCTGCCAAATGTGTCATTGTCCACTGTGACAGAAGCAATGAGAGTCTGAGTGATAATTAGAATCATGTGATAATTAGAATCATGCATCACGGTATAAACTATTCATCCTGACCAGTCTATTTCTCCTGTTTGGATGACGTTACCCAATTACTTGTGCCTCCCACCTCCTCCCTTAAGGCTCAGGACTGAGATGAGGAAAACCTTTTTTCACCCAGAGAGTTGTGAATCTGTGGAATTTCATTTCGGAGTCACGTGAGTGACTTCGTGAAGAGCCCGCCGGCGCGCATGCTCGACATATCGTCGTAACGCGTTCCTGCGACGGCTGGCGGTGGAGCGCGCTCCTCGCCAGCCCTTCATAAGGGGCCACGGAGGTGAGTATTCCACCTTTAGTTGGTGGTCCTTGTTGTTCGTTATGTCTTGCAGCAAGGACATGGATGGGAGTTCGAAGGGCCGGAGGACGTCAGGACGAGTTCGCCGGTCAACAGTTCCGGGGCCTTTACCATCGACAGTACCTGCAGTGCAGGCCGGGACTCAGGCGGAGATGTGGGTAAGCCCTGTGTTTACAGGTCCAGATCCGCCAGCACACCACAGCTCGGAGGAGTTCGATGAGGAGGAGTGTGGTGTGCCGCCAGAGCAGGGGGACCCTGCCATGGCAGTCAGGTCATCAGCGGGCTCGCTGGCGACCTCGAGCAGGGGGCGTGCGGCTGCACGGCCCGTTCCACTCAGCCCCCCGAGAAGGGGCAGGGCAGGAGCCCAGAAGCCTAACCCTGCCAGGGCTAAGGCATTGCCTGACACGGAGGAGCGGTCAGGTTCCAGGGCGAGACCCGGGGCGGCTGTGAGGTCCAGCCGGTACACCCCGACTCTCGACGCCGGGACAGGTCGGTTGAGTCGGGTCTCGTCACGGTCGCCGAGCCCCCATGGATGGGTGGGCGAGACCATGCATCGGCAAGGTCCACGATGTGGGCAGCCGGCAAGCCTGCGCGGGCTTCAGGTAGCCATGCTTCGGCTGGTGCCGACACCACGCTGCAAGTGCCCTTAGTGGCAGCGGCGTCAGCTCCCGCTAAACAGAGGCGGTTGAACACGCCCGCGCGGGAATCGCGCAGTTTCGCCTCGGCGGCAGTTAGCGACAACTACCGGCACCGGCAGGGCCTCGATGAGGTGCGAGCCGATGATAGGAGCCCGGTTTTCTTTTCAGAGCCGGAGGACTCCGACCACCTGAGTGTTCAGGGTGAAGGGCGTATTGACCGTATGGAGCGGCTACTGGAGCTCCTGCTTCAAAGCCAACAACAGCAGGGCAGCCACAGGCACAGGGCGTCGTCACCAGCCTCTACCATCAGCCTGGAGCAACAGGAGGAGGAGGTTTTGGTGGATCCCATACCACCTCCGCTGGAGGTACCAGCGGAGGATCTTCTGGATGTGGCGACCAAATTTGCGGCCCCACATTCATCTGGACTTCCTTTAAACACGAAGCTGGCAGCCACTGTGGACTTTCTTAACAACCAGCAACTACAGGAAGAAGTCCTCATTCAGGCAATGAGCCGTCACAAGGCTCCATCCAATTGCAACTCCCTCAACGTGCCTGTGGTCAATACGCCGATATGGGGCAACATCAGTGCGGCTATCCGTCAACAGGAGGTAAAACTGCAGCGGATCCTGAAGCTCCTCACGGCCGGTATTACCGCCTTTGTGCGGTCGGTGGACGGGGACGAATTGAATTTGGACCAGGAAGATGCCCTGGCCCTCCTGTGCGCGACCCAGCACGAAATTAACGGGTTTCGCAAAACCAGCATCCACCCAGCGCTCAATCCAAAGTTTGCAGGATTGTGCAAACCACCGCCGCCGCCCCCGCCCCGTCAGCTCTTTGGGGAGGACCTCTCGAAGAGAGTCAAAGAGCTTGACGAGCAAGCCAAAACGGTGGGGATCATGCGCCCTCAGAGTGCCCCCACACCGTCAGGCTCAAAGTCTCCATACATTCGATCACGAGGGTCTGCTAGTACCTCGACGAGGACCCACCCTCAAGCTCCACAACGACAGCAACATCAGACCCAGCACCAGGGGTCTTTTTTAGGACAGGGTCGGCAGAGACCCTGGTGGAAAACGAAGACGCCGTGCCCTCAAGCCAACCCAGCACCTCCACGTCCGCACACGCGTGTCAAGGACCGCCGGTAACCACGGAGGTGAGGGGGTCTGGTTCTCTCTTTTCTCTCTGTTTAACTTCACATGTTGGTGGTCGCCTTCGGTGGTTTTTGGGTGCATGGGGTAATTTTACTGGTGACGAGTATGTGTTGCAGAATATTCAGGGGCATAAAATTGAGTTTATTAATGGCGACATTCCTCCATCCCAGCACATGCCCGCTCGAACGTTTAAATTATCTGCTGCAGAACAGGCAGCCGGCTATAAGGAACTGTTAAGTCTTGAGCACAAAGGAGTGATTGAGAGAGTGGTGCATGAGCCAGTTGAATTTGTTTCGAACATATTCACCAGACCTAAAAAGGATGGAGGTTGTCGTGTCATTATTGATCTAACCCGTTTGAATACTTTTGTAACATATATTCATTTTAAAATGGATACGTTTGAAACAGCCAAATCATTGATTTCTCATGGTCGCTTTATGGCATGCATCGATTTAAAAGACGCATATTATTCCGTATCCGTCCAGAAATGTGACAGAAGGTTTTTGAAATTCATCTGGATGGGGCAACTCTGGCAGTACAAGGCTTTGCCTAATGGGCTCACCACAGCCCCTAGATTGTTCACTAAATTAGTGAAGCCAATTATGGCTTATTTGAGACAACGACACCATATAGTTATGGCCTATTTAGATGATATCTTAATTGTGGGCCACACCCTGGAATTGGCTGAACAGGGTGTTGCAGCTGCTGTCAATATATTTCAACAATTGGGGTTTATTGTCCATCCAGAGAAATCAAAGTTCTACCCTGCCCAGGTGATTAATTACCTAGGGTTCACGATGAACTCTATAAGCATGAGGGTTACCATTCCAATTAACAAGATTGAGGAGGTTACCCAGGTGTGTCAAGATTTAATCCGCACCAATATACCATCGATTCGGCACTTAGCTACAATAATTGGGAAGCTGGTAGCTTTGTTCCCGGCAGCGCGATATGGACCTTTGCATTATCAGAATTTGCAAAGAGCTAAAATTGCTGCGTTAAAACAGAACGCTGGTCATTATGATCGGTCCATGCAGCTGTGCCCGAAGCGATAAATGAGTTGCAATGGTGGGTGTGTCACATTAGCAGCTCATTCAAGCCTATTAGGGAGGCTAATCCGGTGGTATATTTGCAAACTGATGCAAGCTCCAATGGTTGGGGAGCCACGAATAATTGCTCTAGTTGTGGTGGCAGATGGGACACCCTTGAATCAACGATGTTGTCAACTCAAGGGATTAACTATTTGGAGTTGCTGGCAGCATTCCACGGACTTCGTGCGTATTGTTCCAAGCTTGTTGGAGCACATGTCCGTCTCCAAATAGACAACACCACAGCAGTAGCATATTTAAACCATATGGGTGGTGCCAGGTCAGTTTCGTGTGACAAATTGGCAAACTCAATTTGGCTCTGGTGTGTTCAAAGAGACATTTGGATTTCAGCTACCTATTTGCCAGGTGAGCTTAATATTGTGGCGGACACCAGGTCACGCAAATTTAATGACAATATTGAATGGATGTTGCATCCTGAGATCTTTTCTAAAGTCACAGCCAAATTTGGTAAACCGGACATTGACCTCTTTGCGTCACGGTTGAACCATCAGGTACCAACCTACGTTTCATGGGAACCAGATCCTGGGGCAATAGCGCTAGATGCATTCTCGCTGGACTGGGGGAAGTGGTTTTTCTATGCCTTCCCCCCGTTTTGCCTCATCAGTCGGGTATTGCAAAAGATTCAGGCAGACGCTGCCAAGGGCATTCTTATTATACCCAACTGGCCCACACAGCCTTGGTATCCGGTGGTCTTTGACATGCTCAACAAACCTTGGGTCCTTTTGAAGGGTTGCCCACAATTGGTTACTCACCCTGTCTCAGGGGAGCCGCATCCCTGCCATGGCTATTTAAATTTGTTGGCTTGCAGGTTCTGAACAGGCCGTTAGTCCAATACGGCCTCTCGGCTCGGACCATGGATACCATCGGGGCGTCGTGTCGAGAGTCTACAAGGCGAAGATACCGCTCGCATATTAAGAAGTGGGAAGCCTACTGCAGCCGCTCTCGCATCACGTACGATGACGTGACAATAACCGACGTCCTGGAATTCCTCGCGGGGTTGCACCATGATGAACACTTAAGTTACAGTGCCATCAACAGCGCCAGAAGTGCGCTATCATTCTACCTCAGTTTGGAGGTAGGATCCAACAGGCTAGTGTCCAGACTCATGCGGGGTATATTCAATATGAATCCGCCTACACCACGCTATAATATCACCTGGGATGTCAGGGACGTATTAACCCTGCTCAGGACGTGGTCTCCCATGGAAGGGCTCCAACTTGACCAACTCACCATGAAGCTGGTGATGTTACTAGCGCTGACTTCAGCTCAGAGGGTACAGACACTACACAAACTTTGTGTAGACAGAATGACGTCTACCCCCACAGAAGTAGTCTTTTTCATTAACGAGCTACTAAAGCAGCATAGACCTGGGTGCACAGGGCTGCAGCTGAAGTTCCCGGCATACCCCGCAGATGCTAGGCTATGTTTAGCCTCACATATCCGCCACTATGTCAAGGTGACGGCACGCATCAGAGGAATGGAGAGATACCTGCTTGTCACTCATAAGAGACCTCATCATCGAGTGACAGTCCAGACGATATCCAGGTGGCTTCGAGTCGTCTTGGGTAAGTCAGGTATCGACACTAATGTGTTCAAGTCTCATTCCACCAGGGCTGCGGCGAGGGTCATGGAGGTGCCCATGGACCAAATTCTCGCCACCGCAGGATGGGCTAATGAAGCTGTGTTCCAGCGTTTTTATAACAAGCCTGTTGCTGCTCCTCTACAGTTCGCAGAAGCCGTGCTGAATGCAGGTCAAGAACGTGGAGATGTCCCCGCATGAGGGGTTTTGATTTGTTATTCATAAATGTGCTCTTGTTTTGCAGTATGAACTATTGAGCAAGTTTGTTCCTCCCATCCATCCCTGGTAGTGGTGTGTCAGCATGGACGTGGTCCAGGGCGTGTAATCACAGAAGCTTTGAAGTCTTCACGAAGTCACTCACGTGACTCCGAAATGAAATAGTAAGATTGAACGAGAACTTACCAGTTCGAAGGTTGATCTTTATTTTATGAGGAGTCGAAGTGAGGGATTTCGTGCCCTCCTCGCCCAACCCTCAATCACCTTCATCTGGTAATCTTAGTCAATTCAATCATACTATGCGAAGTCATTTCTATTGTTGGTTCTGTGATTCCACGCCGCTACTTTGAAGTATGTCGAGCATGCGCGCCGGCGGGCTCTTCACGAAATCCCTCACTTCGACTCCTCATAAAATAAAGATCAACCTTCGAACTGGTAAGTTCTCGTTCAATCTTACTATTCTCTGCCACAGAAGGCAGTGGAGGCCAATTCACTAGATGTTTTCAAAAGAGAATTAGATATAGCTCTTAGGGCTAACAGAGTCAAGGGATATGGGGAGAAAGCAGGAACGGGATGCAGATTTTGTATGATCAGCCAGTGACCACATTGAATGGCGGTGCTGGTTCAAAGGGCCGAATGGTCTATTCCTGCACCTATTTTCTATATTTCTACGTTTCTATGTTAAAACAGGCGCTTTTGAAATATTCGTCTTCCGAGGTCCACTAACCCAACAAATAATCGACCGAAGCAATAGACATCAGAAAGAAACAGAATATTCAGAAGTAAGAAATGACTTGCATTAAAATAAAGAACATGATGTGTTTGTCAGTGAATTGAATGGTCAGAGTCCTTGAGTTGCTTTGACCAACGGGGCATACTTGGCAGCAACTGGATGAACATTGCAAAATGCTATGAAGGATTTGGGAAGGTTTCTTTTAAAATATAATATGAAAAGATGAGTAGATTCTGAAACCCATCTGCAGCCCAAGTTGATTTTAAATGCACTGGCGTTATATCACAGAAAGGCCATATGTGCACACCAGATATTCTTGTTCAACATGACTTGATCGCAATGGGTATTCATGTTAATGTAACATTTCCACAGCGCTTTGATGCTTTATTAGATTAAGTATATCAGTGAGATGTGTCAATATTTGAGAGTAAAATAAAGCATAAAGAACGTCCCGCAATGCCCTTTAATATTCAAAAGCAAACTTCTGGTGATTTCTACTTAGTGCTGACAATTGTAAACAGACAGAAGCGCTGTCATCCATTTGTTAGAAGATCTCCGAAGAGATGTGATTACTTATTTTAAACAGATCTGAGCCGCATTGTTGTGAGATGTGATGTGGGTACCAAGTTCCAGGAACTACTCCCATTGTTGGTGAAGTAATATCAATATCATCTCTCATGGACTCTATTCCTCGGAGCGCAGGAGGATGAGGAGAGGAATAGATCGTGTAGATGCACAGTCTCTTTTACACAGAGTAGGGGAATCGAGAACCAGAGAAATATACGTTTAAGGTAATCTGAAAGTAAGCATGCAGGTACAGCAGGCAGTGAAGAAAGTGAATGGCATGTTGGCCTTTATAACAGGAGTCATCGAATATAGGAGCAAAGAGGTCCTTCTGCAGTTGTACAGAGCCCAAGTGAGACCTATTGTTTTGAATCATAAAGCTGTAAATTTGTTTATAAACTACCCTTTCAATGTTCTTTGCCAGAAATGCTAAATTAGATATGGGCCTGTAGCTGCTAAAAAAGCATACTAAAAAAGCACCAAGACACACGACTACATAAAAGTTAACATAAGCATCCACCACAGCAGATTCCCCACATTCCTCACTATGATGGAAGGCAATAAAGTCTGATCTTCTTCCCTCATTTTTCTCCCACGTTCAGGGCAGCCGAACCATCCGCGTTGGGGCGATCGAAGCTCCCGTGTTCTCCAGAGTTGTTGCCTTACCTGTGAATTACTTCAGGACTTTGTGTCCTTTCGGGTCTCTATATGTCTCTATTTAGTAAAAGCAATTGTCATTTGGATGGAGTGTAGAGGTTGAGTTTAACCAAGATCCTTCTTCTATCATAGATGGGTCCCTCACATGTGTCTCCTCTGTGTCTGTAGTTCTGCACTTGCCACCCCCCTTTCTCCAGACACAACAAGGGCAGCGTTTTCCTGGTCCTCACCTTTCACCCCACCACCCCCCACATCCAACACATTATCCTCCGGCATTTCGTCGCCTCCGAGACACATCTCTACCCATCTCCATTCCCTTCCGCCTTCCGCAGGGAGATCTTCGGCTTTCTCCAAAACTCTAAAGGTTTGTAGGTTAATTGGTTTGGTGTACGTGTAAATTGTTCCAAGTGTGTATAGGATAGTGTTATCGTGCGGGGATCTTTGATCGTTGCGGACTCGTGGTCAAAGGGCATGTTTCCATGCTGTATCTCTAAACTAAATAAACTAAGCTGCAGATTTAGCAAAGTTTACCAAAAAAAGACACAAAGTGCTTGAATAACTCAGGGGTCAAGCAGCATCCCACGAGAACATGGATGGGTGACCTTACAACACTTTTTCAGTCCCTGCATCCTTCCTGTATTAGAAAGCAAATTCTGAAGAAAGGTCCCGACCTGAAACATCACCTATCTACGTTCTCCAGAGATGAGCCTGACCCGCTGAGTTACTCCAGCACTTTGTGTCTTGTGTTGAGCTTTTACTTTGCTCCTGACTTTCACAGAAATCCAGAAAATCAGGATCATTTCTCTTAAAATGTAAAACTAAAGAACTGCAGATGTTGGTTTACACTAAAAGGGCACAAAGTGGTGGAATAACTTAGCAGGTCAGGCAGCATCTCTGGAGAACATTGATAGGTGAAGAAGGGTCCTGACCCATAATGTCACTTATCCCTGTTCTCTAAAGGTGCTGCCTGACCCAATGAATTACTCCAGCACTTTGTGTCCTTGTTTCTCTTAAATCTTCTCTTTGCTCTTTCCAGCTTAGTAGCATCTTTCCCATTGCAGGGTGACCAAAACTGAACACAATTCATCAAGATTGGCCTCATCATAACAGCATGGATAGCAGTAACAAGATCGGTCTGAGTCAGCATGGATTTACGAAGGGGAAATCATGCTTGACTAATCTTCTGGAATACTTTGGGGATGTAACTAGGAAAATGGACAAGGGAGAGCCAGTGGATGTAGTGTGCCTGGACTTTCTTAAAGCCTTTGCTAAGGTCCCACATAGGAGATTAATGTGCAAAATTCCAGCACATGTTATTGGGGGTAGAGATGGATATGGATAGAAAATTGGCTGGCAGACAGGAAACAAAGAGTAGGGATTAACGGGTCCCTTTCAGAATGGCAGGCAGTGACTGGTGGGGTACCGCAAGGCTCGGTGCTCGGACCGCAGCTATTTACAATATACATTAATGATTTAGATGAAGGGATTAAAAGTAACATTAGCAAATTTGCAGATGACACAAAGCTAGGTGCCAGGGTGAACTGTGAGGAGGATGCTATGAGGATGCAGGGCGACTTGGACAGGTTGGGTGAGTGGGCAGATGCATGGCAGATGCAGTTTAATGTGGATAAATGTGAGTTTGGTGACAAAAACAGAAGGCAGATTATTATCTGATTGGTGTCAAGTTGGGAAATGGGGAAGTACAGCGAGATCTGGGTGTCCTTGCTCATCAGTCACTGAAAGTAAGCATGCAGGTACAGCAGGCAGAGAAGAAACCAAATGGCATGTTGGCCTTCATAACAAGAGGAGTTGAGTATAGAAGCAAAGAGGTCCTTCTGCAGTCGTACAGGGCCCTAGTGATACCACACCTGGTGTATTGTGTGCAGTTTTGGTCTCCAAATTTGAGGATGGACATTCTTGCTATTGAGGGAGTGCAACGTAGGTTTACAAGGTTAATTCCCGGGATGGCGGGACTGTCGTATGTTGATAGAATGGAGCGGCTGGGCTTGTATACTCTGGAATTTAGAAGGATCAGAGGGGATCTTATTGAACCACTAGACCAAGTGGCACCCATTAGGTTCCATCACCTCAACACACGGTTGCAGGTGGAGGGGGGCGGCCTGCGTCATCACACACGCACACTAACCACCCCCCTTGATATTATATTAATATTATTTTCACTACTTTTACCCCATCCTCCACCCTATCCACTGACGCATAGCCCCCAACTCGCAGGCGTGGCTAGAGAGGGAGGGGGTAGAGAGAGAGAGAGAGGGACACAGAGGCATAGAGAGGAACACAGAGGCAAAGAGAAGGCATAGAGGCACAGAGAGGGAAACAGAGTAGGGCACAGAGGCACAGGGAGAGACACAGAGGCACTGGGAGGGACACAGGGGGACAGAGAGGGAGGGGAGAAAAAGGGAGGAGAGAGAGAGGGGAGAGAGAGAGGGGGAGAGAGTGAGGGGGAGAGAGAGAGGGGGAAGGGGGGAGAGGACAGGGGGAGGGGAGAGAGGCCGGGGGGGGGGGGGGGGTGGTAGAGAGGCCGGCTATTATGGGCTTGGTCATTCCCGATATTGGGAAAGTCCAGAACCAGGGGCCCCAGCTTAAGAATAAGGGGTAAGCCATTTAGAATGGAGATGAGGAAAAACTTTTTCACACAGAGAGTTGTGAGTCTGTGGAATTCTCTGCCTCAGATGGTGGTGGAGGTCGGTTCTCTGGATGCTTTTAAGATAGAGCTAGATAGAGCTCTTAAAGATAGCGGAGTCAGGGGATATGGGGAGAAGGCAGGAACAGGGCACTGATTGTGGATGATCAACCATGACCGCAGTGAATGGCGGTGCTGGCTCGAAGGGCCGAATGGCCTACTCCTGCACCTATTGTCTATTGTGTATCAACATCATGTAGAAATATTCCAAGTGTGGCTCTGCAAAGTTTTGTACAATTCCTACAAACTGAACTGGTGTCTGACAAAATAAGAAGGCGTTTGCCTCCTTCAACATGTATGCGACTCCCTTTTAAATTGGAAATCAGTCAATGTGAATAGACTGAAGCTCCTGCTAGTGATATTTATGGACGAAGGTTCAGGTGGATGGACACAGGGATATAAAGACCCCAGAAACATTGGTTAAACATTGGTTGACCCCCCCACCATCGAAGGGATCCACAAGAGTCACTGCCTTAAAAAGGTAGCCAGCATCACCAGAGACCCGCAGCAACCTGGCCACACAAAGTACATTAAATCAAACTTTTAACAAACACTAAAAATAACAAAAAGATGAAAAAAACGAACAGACTGCCAGAAGGGCTGGCCATCTCCCTAGTGGTTTCTCTCAAACTTATACAGGTGTACAGTAAAGAGCATATTGACTGGTTGCATCACAGCCTGGTTTGGCTGTTTTGAATGCCCATGAATGAAGAAGACTGCAAAAAATGGTGAACACTGCCCAGTCCATCAGGGATTCTGACCTCCCCACCATCAAAGGAATTTATAGGAGTCGCTGCCTCAAAAAGGCAGCCAGCATCATCAGAGATCCACACCACCCTGGTCACACACTCATTTCACCCCTACCATCATGAAGAAGGTAAAGGAGCCTGAAAACTGTAACGTCCAGGTTCCTGAACAGCTTCTTCCCTCCAACAATCAGGCTATTAAACACTACAGCCTCCAAATAGGCTCTGAACTATATAGGCTTTGGAACATTATGTTTGCACTATTATACACTATTTATTTGTTGTTTAAAAAAATATATATACTGAACATTTTTGTTGTTGTTTATTTTGGGTTTTGGGTTTTATAGAGTACTGTGTTTACATGTCTAGACACAAAATGCTAGAGGAACTCAGGCGGTCAGGCAGCATCTCTGGAGAAAGGGAATTGGTGATGTTTCGGGTCAAAGGTTCAAAGGTCTTTTATTGTCACGTACCAATTAATGTACAGCTATATTCATATTACCAGACAGCCAAACTAAAAAAAACAAGACACACAACTACATAAAGGTTAACATAAACATCCACCACAGTGGATTCCCCATCCCTTCATCAGCATTAACCCGATCTCTCCTGTAAACGTCACCTATTCCTTTTTTCCAGAGATACTGCCTGACCTTCTGAGTTACTCCAGCATTTTGTGTCTATCTTCGGTGTTAAACCAACATCTCCAGTTCCTTCTTACACATGTTTACATATCAATGGTGCTGCTGCAAGTAAGAATTCCTTGGTTCTGCTTTGGGACGCTTTGGGATACTTTGGGAACAAGTTCACAAGTAGAATTAGGCCATTCAGTCCATTGAGTGCACTCCGCCATTCATTCATGGCTGATGTGTGCCCCATAATCCAATGTTTCTGCCTTCTCCCCATAACTCTTGACACCCGTCCTAATCAAGAATTTGTCTATCTCTGCCTTGAAAATATCCATTGACGGCATCCACAGCCCTCTGTGGCAATGAGTTCCAATGAGGCCAGTTCATTGGCTATATTTAAGAGGGAGTTAGATGTGGCCCTTGTGGCTAAGGGGATCAGAGGGTATGGAGAGAAGGCAGGTACGGGATACTGAGTCGGATGATCAGCCATGATCACATTGAATGGCGGTGCAGGCTAGAAGGGCCGAATGGCCTACTCCCGCACCTAATTTCTATGTTTCTATTAACTACCCTCTGACTAAAGAAGTTCCTCCTCAGATCCAGATTCAGATTCAGATTCAATGTTATTGTCATTGCACTTTTCAGTACAACAAAATGGTTTAGCTTATTGTCATAACATAGAATAAATAACAAAACACACACTCAACACAGTTTTACATCCACCGCAGTGAGTTCACCAGGCACCTCCTCACTGTGATGGAAGGCAAAAGTCCCAAAGTCTTTGTCTCTTCCCTCCTTGCTCTCCCTCTGCGCTGAGGCGATCCAGGCCTCCGATGTTGTGATCCCGCCGGGTGATGATAAGTGAGTCAGTCCCGTGGCTGAATCCGAGCTCTGCGAACGGGCCGGTTCAAACTCTGCAGCCCGGGGCGGTCGAACCTACCGAAGCTGCCGCCCTCCAGTCCAGTGGACACAGCTCCCAACGATGTGGTCTAGTGGGCCCACGGTCGAGACCACTGGACCCACGGCCGAGCCTCCAAAGTCGAGTCGGAAGTCGGGTCGCAACGCCACCACAGCCCCGAAGTCGGCCAGCCTCGCGTTGGTAAGTCCTGGTTCTGCCTCCGGCGCCTCGAGGTCGGTCCCCGTTGGCCTCAGCGCAGACAGAGACAGAGACGGAGAGGGGGGGATACGGCAAGTAAGGTCGCATCCCCCCCCGAAGGAAGAATCAAAAAACATGTTTCACCCACCCCCCACACATACACAACTAAAATAAACGGTAACAACAGGACAAAAGAAAACAAAAAAAGACAAACGGAGTGCAGGAGAGCCGCATCTGCAAGGCAACGTTGCCGCCTCTTTTCTAAAAGAGCGTCCTTTAATTCTGAGGCTGTGACCTCATGTCCTAGACTCTTGCACCAGTGGAAACATCCTTTCACATCCACTCAATCTATGCTTTTTATTATTCTGCAAGTTTCAATGAGGCCTCCACTCAACTTTCTAAACTCCAGCTCATTCCTGGAATTATTCTTGTAAACCTCCTCAGGACCCTCTCCAGAGCCAGCACATCCTTCCTCACATATGTTGCCCAAATTTGTTCACAGTGCTCCAAATGCAGCCTGACCTCAACGTTAGATCTAATGTATAAGAAGGAACTGCAGATGCTGAAAAATCTGAAGAAGAGGTTCGGCCCGAAACGTTGCCTATTTCGTTCACTCCAGCATTTTTGTCTACCTAAGCATTAGATCTCTGTTTTTGAATTTCAGTCCTCTTGGTACAAATGCAAGCATTGAATTTGCCTTCCTTACCTACCGATTCGACTTGCAAATTAACGTTTTTGGGAGTCCTGCACCAGCGCTCCCAAGGCCCTTTGCACATACGATTTCTGGATTCTCTCTCCATTTAAAAAATGCAGTAGGATCCCGCTCACCACTGAGGAGCTCGTTCTAGCTTGGGGGGTTGGGCTGAATTCAGGCTTGCGATCATTAGAAAAAAATAATCTCCCAACAATCAAAGCAAAGTTTTACTGAGGGAACTGACCGAGGTGATCCGGAGACATCATTACACGTGTTTCAAATGCCGCAGAACTACCCGTGAAAAAAGGAGTTTCAGCTAAAACGTTTTCACCCAAAGGGCAAAAGTTGTTCATTTAACACAGAAAGCCATTGAGACAGGCAGTGCAAAGGAGTTTGGAGACAATTAAATATATTTCTACAGAAGGTCGACATGTAGGCCTGTCTGAGCCCTGATTTTTGACAGATTACCAAGCTACAAAGGGCTCCTTAATGCTTCTAAGTCCTACTGAATGGAATGTGTTGAAGTCCTTTGTTATTCATTATTTTGTCTCGTGCCTTGTTCTCAATAACCCCTCAGGTTAAAAATGTCCACTTATTATATCAGCACATCTGCAGCTGTTCCTGTCAAATTCCCCAACCTGATGACTGACAATAATAAGTTTTATTGGAAATTCTAACCTTTCTGTACGCTACATCGCTCGGTGCTTTTGGTTTGCAAAGGAAATTACTTACAGTGGCATTTTGCTGACAAGTGCTCTGATCTTAAGCACTCTTTTACTGAATCCACCGGGCGTTACTGGACAATCCAACCTTGATTACCTCCAGGGGAATTTCAGCTTAGTGAGCTGTGAATGCCTAAAGATTCTTTGCACATTGAAGTTGAAGCTGGGAAACTAATGGGGCGGACTTGTAAACCAGGACACCATGTCCCACAAATTTGACTTGAGTGTTTTTGAAGAAGTGACAAAAAAGGATTGATGAGAGCAAGGCAATAGTTTAGTTTAATTTAGTTTAGAGATACAGTGCGGAAGAGATAGAGAGAGAGAGAGTTAGATTTAGCTCTTAGGGTAAAGTGAATCAAGGGATATGGGGAAAAAGCAGGAACAGGGTACAGATTTTAGATGATCAGCCATGATCATATTGAATGGCGGTGCGGGCTCGTTGGCCCAAATGGCCTACTCCTGCGCCTATTTTCTATGTTTCTATATTTCTATGAATCAGGCCCTTCAGCCTAACTAGTTCAAGTTCAAGTGAGTTTATTGTCATGTGTCCTTGATAGGACAATTAAATTCTTGCTTTGCTTCAGCACACAGAACATAGTAGGCATTAACTACAAAAACAGATCAGTGTGTCCATATACCATTATATAAATGTATACACACATGAATAAGTAAACTGATAAAGTGCCAATAACAGATAATGGGTTATTAATGTTCAGAGTTTTGTCCGAGCCAGGTTTAATAGCCTGATGGCTGTGGGGAAGTAGCTATTCCTGAACCTGGTCGTTGCAGTCTTCAGGCTCCCGTACCTTCTATCTGAAGGTAGCAGGGAGATGGGTGTGTGGCCAGGATGGTGTGGGTCTTTGATGATACTGCTAGCCATTTTGAGGCAGCGACTGCGGTAAATCCCCTCGATGGTAGGAAGGTCAGAGCTGATGATGGACTGGGCAGTGCTTACTACTTTTTGGAGTCTTTTCCTCTCCAGGGCGCTCAAGTTCCCGAACCAAGCCACGATGCAACCGGTCAGCAAGCTCTCTACTGTGCACCTGTAGAGGTTAGAGAGAGTCCTCCTTGACAAACCAACTCTCCGTAATCTTCTCAGGAAGTAGAGGCGCTGATGAGCTTTCTTGATAATTGCATCAGTGTTCTTGGTCCAGGAAAGATCTTCAGAGATATGCACGCCCAGGAATTTGAAGCTCTTGACCCTTTCAACCATCGACCCATTGATATAAACAGGACTGTGGGTCCCCATCCTACTCCTTCCAAAGACCACAATCAGTTCCTTGGTTTTGCTGGTGTTGAGGGCCAGGTTATTGTGCTGGCACCATATGGACAGTTACTCGATCTCTCTTCTGTACTCCGACTCATCCCCATCAGTGATATGTCCCACAACAGTGGTGTCATCAGCGAACTTGATGATGGAGTTCGTACTGTGACTGGCTACGCAGCCATGAGTATAGAGAGAGTACAGCAGGGGGCTGAGCATGCAGCCTTGAGGTGCTCCCGTGCTGATTGTTATCGAGTCTGATACATTTCCACTAATCCGAACAGACTGTGGTCTGTGAAAGGAAGTCGAGAATCCAATTGCAGAGGGATGCGCAGAGACCCAGTTCTGCGAGTTTGGTAACCAGCTTGGAGGGGATGATTGTGTTAAATGCCGAGCTGTATTCGATGAATAACAGCCTGACATGTGAGTTTTTGTTGTCCAAGTAGTCCAGAGTGGAGTGGAGAGCCAGCGAGATCGCATCCACCGTTGATCTGTTGTGGACAGGCTAGGAAAATGGTCCCGATGTTGGGGGAGTCCAGAACCAGTGGTCACAGTTTAAGAATATGGGATAGGTCATTTTGGACAAAGATGAGGGAAGAAAAAAAAATCACCCACACGGTTGAGAATCTGTGGAATTTCATTTCGGAGTCACGTGAGTGACTTCGTGAAGAGCCCGCCGGTGCGCATGCTCGACATATCGTCGTAACGCGTTGCTGCGACGGCTGGCGGTGGAGCGCGCTCCTCGCCAGCCCTTCATAAGGGGCCACGGAGGTGAGTATTCTACCTTTAGTTGGTGGTCCTTGTTGTTGGTTATGTCTTGCAGCAAGGACATGGATGGGAGTTCCAAGGGCCGGAGGAGGTCAGGACGAGTTCGCCGGTCAACAGTTCCGGGGCCTTTACCATCGGCAGTACCTGCAACGCAGGCCGGGACTCAGGCGGAGATGTGGGTAAGCCCTGTGGTTACAGGTCCAGATCCGCCAGCACACCACAGCTCGGAGGAGTTCGACGAGGAGGAGTGTGTTGTGCCGCCAGAGCAGGAGGACCCTGCCATGGCAGTCAGGTCGTCAGCGGGCTCGCTGGCGACCTCGAGCAGGGTGCGTGCGGCTGCACGGCCTGTTCCACTCAGCCCTCCGAGTAGGGGAAGGGCAGGAGCCCAGAAGCCTAACCCTACCAGGGCTAAGGCATTGCCTGACACGGAGGTGCGGTCAGGTTCCAGGGCGAGACCCGGGGCGGCTGTGAGGTCCAGCCGGCACACCCCAACTCTCGACGCCGGACGGGTCGGTTGAGTCGGGTCTCGTCACGGTCGCCGAGCCCCCCATGGATGGGTGGGCGAGACCATGCGTCGGCAAAGTCCACGATGTGGGCAGCCGGCAAGCCTGCGCGGGCTTCAGGCAGCCATGCTTCGGCTGGTGCCGACACCACGCCGCAAGTGCCCTTAGTGGCAGCGGCTTCAGCTCCCGCTAAACGGAGGCGGTTGAACACGCCCGCGCGGGAATCGCGCAGTTTCGCCTCGGCGGCTGTTAGCGACAACTACCGGCACCGGCAGGGCCTCGATGAGGTGCGGGCCGATGATAGGAGCCCGGTTTTCTTTTCAGAGCCGGAGGACTCCGACCACCTGAGTGTTCAGGGTGAAGGGCGTATTGACCGTATGGAGTGGCTGCTGGAGCTCCTGCTTCAAAGTCAACAACAGCAGGGCAGCAACAGGCACAGGGCGTCGTCACCGGCCTCTACCATCAGCCTGGAGCAGCAGGAGGAGGAGGTTTTGGTGGATCCCATACCATCTCCGTTGGAGGTGCCAGCGGAGGATCTTCTGGATGTGGCGACCAAATTTGCGGCCCCACATTCATCTGGACTTCCTTTAAACGAAAAGCTGGCAGCCACTGTGGACTTTCTTAACAACCAGCAACTACAGGAAGAAGTCCTCATTCAGGCAATGAGCCGTCACAAGGCTCCATCCAATTGCAAATCCCTCAACGTGCCTGAGGTCAATACGCCGATATGGGGCAACATCAGTGCAGCTATCCGTCAACAAGAGGTAAAATTGCAGCGGATCCTGAAGCTCCTCACGGCCGGTATTACCGCCTTTGCGCGGTCGGTGGACGGGGACGAACTGAATTTGGACCAGGAAGATGCTCTGGCCCTCCTGTGCGCGACCCAGCACGAAATCAACGGGTTTCGCAAAACCAGCATCCGCCCAGCGCTCAATCCAAAGTTTGCACGATTGTGCAAGCCCCCGCCCCGTCAGCTCTTTGGGGAGGACCTCTCGAAGAGAGTCAAAGAGCTTGACGAACAAGCCAAAACGGTGGGGATCATGCGCGCTCAGAGTGCCCCCGCACCGTCAGGCTCAAAGTCTCCATACATTCGATCACGAGGGTCTGCTAGTACCTCGACGAGGACCCACCCTCAAGCTCCACAACGACAGCAACATCAGACCCAGCACCAGGGGTCTTTTTTAGGACAGGGTCGGCAGAGACCCTGGTGGAAAACGAAGACGCCGCGCCCTCAAGCCAACCCAGCACCTCCACGTCCACCCACGCGTGTCAAGGACCGCCGGTAACCACGGAGGTGAGGGGGTCTGGTTCTCTCTTTTCTCTTTGTTTAACTTCACATGTTGGTGGTCGCCTTCGGTTGTTTTTGGGTGCATGGGGTAATTTTACTGGTGACGAGTATGTGTTGCAGAATATTCAGGGGCATAAAATTGAGTTTATTAATGGCAACATTCCTCCATCCCAGCACATGCCCGCTCGAACGTTTAAATTATCTGCTGCAGAACAGGCAGCAGGCTACAAGGAACTTTTAAGTCTTGAGCAGAAGGGAGTGATTGAGAGAGCGGTGCATGAGCCAGTTGAATTTGTTTCGAATATGTTCACCAGACCTAAGAAGGATGGAGGTTGTCGTGTCATTATTGATCTAACCCGTTTGAATACTTTTGTAACATATACTCATTTTAAAATGGATACGTTTGAAACAGCCAAATCATTGATTTCTCATGGTTGCTTTATGGCATGCATCGATTTGAAAGACGCATATTATTCCGTATCCATCCAGAAATACGACAGAAGGTTTTTGAAATTCATCTGGATGGGGCAACTCTGGCAGTACAAGGCTTTGCCTAATGGGCTCACCACAGCCCCTAGATTGTTCACTAAATTAGTGAAACCAATTATGGCTTATTTGAGACAACGACACCATATAGTTATGGCCTACTTAGATGATATCTTAATTGTGGGCCACACCCTGGAATTGGCTGAACAGGGTGTTGCAGCTGCTGTCAATATATTTCAACAATTAGGGTTTATTGTCCATCCAGAGAAATCAAAGTTCTGCCCTGCCCAGGTGATTAATTACCTAGGGTTCACGGTGAACTCTATGAGCATGAGGGTTACCATTCCAATTAATAAGATTGAGGAGGTTACCCAGGTGTGTCTAGATTTAATCCGCACCAATATACCATAGATTCGGCATTCAGCTACAATAATTGGGAAGCTTGTAGCTTTGTTTCCGGCAGCGCGATATGGACCTTTGCATTATCAGAATTTGCAAAGAGCTAAAATTGCTGCGTTAAAACAGAACACTGGTCATTATGATCGGTCCATGCAGCTGCCGCCCGAAGCGATAAATGAGTTGCAATGGTGGGTGTGTCACATTAGCAGCTCATTCAAGCCTATCAGGGAGGCTAATCCGGTGGTATATTTGCAGACTGATGCAAGCTCCAATGGCTGGGGAGCCACGGATAATTGCTCTAGTTGTGGGGGCAGATGGGACACCCTTGAATCGACGATGTTGTTGACTCAAGGGATTAACTATTTGGAGTTGCTGGCAGCATTCCACGGACTTCGTGCGTATTGTTCCAAGCTTGTTGGAGCACATGTCCGTCTCCAAATAGACAACACCACAGCAGTGGCATACTTAAACCATATGGGTGTTACCAGGTCTGTTTCGTGTGGCAAATTGGCTAACTCAATTTGGCTCTGGTGTGTTCAAAGAGACATTTGGATTTCAGCTACCTATTTGCCAGGTGAGCTTAATACTGTGGCGGACACCAGGTCACGCAAATTTAATGACAATATTGAATGGATGTTGCATCCTGAGACTTTTTCTAAAGTCACAGCCAAATTTGGTAAACCGGACATTGACCTTTTTGCGTCACGGTTGAACCATCAGGTACCAACCTACGTTTCATGGGAACCAGATCCTGGGGCAATAGCGCTAGATGCATTCTCGCTGGACTGGGGGAATTGGTTTTTCTATGCCTTCCCCCCGTTTTGCCTCATCAGTCGGGTATTGCGAAAGATTCAGGCAGATGCTGCCAAGGGCATCCTTATTATACCCGACTGGCCCACACAGCCTTGGTATCCGGTGGTCTTTGACATGCTCAACGAACCTTGGGTCCTTTTGAAGGGTTGCCCACAATTGGTTACTCACCCTGTCTCAGGGGAGCCACATCCCTGCCACGGCTATTTAAATCTGTTGGCTTGCAGGTTCTGAACAGGCCGTTAGTCCAATACGGCCTCTCGGCTCGGACCATGGATACCATCGGGGCGTCGTGTCGAGAGTCCACAAGGCGAAGATACCGCTCGCATATTAAGAAGTGGGAAGCCTACTGCAGCCGCTCTCGCATCACGTACGATGACGTGACAATAACCGACGTCCTGGATTTCCTCGCGGGGTTGCACCATGATGAACACTTAAGTTACAGTGCCATCAACAGCGCCAGAAGTGCGCTATCATTCTACCTCAATATTGGGGTAGGATCCCAACAGGCTAGTGTCCAGACTCATGCGGGGTATATTCAATATGAATCCGCCTACACCACGCTATAATATCACCTGGGATGTCAGGGACGTATTAACCCTGCTCAGGACGTGGTCTCCCATGGAAGGGCTCCAACTGGACCAACTCACCATGAAGCTGGTGATGTTACTAGCGCTGACTTCAGCTCAGAGGGTACAGACACTACACAAACTTCGTGTCGACAGAATGACTTCTACCCCTACAGAAGTAGTCTTTTTCATTGACGAGCTACTAAAGCAGCATAGACCTGGGTGCACAGGGCTGCAGCTGAAGTTCCCGGCATACCCCGCAGATGCTAGGCTATGTTTAGCCTCACATATCCGCCACTATGTCAAGGTGACGGCACGCATCAGAGGAATGGAGAGATACCTGCTTGTCACTCATAAGAGACCTCATCATCGAGTGACAGTCCAGACGATATCCAGGTGGCTTCGAGTCGTCTTGGGTAAGTCAGGTATCGACACTAATGTGTTCAAATCTCATTCCACCAGGGCTGCATCGACGTCAGCGGCGAGGGTCATGGAGGTGCCCATGGACCAAATTCTCGCCACAGCAGGATGGGCGAATGAAGCTGTGTTCCAGCGTTTTTATAACAAGCCTGTTGCTGCTCCTCTACAGTTCGCAGAAGCCGTGCTGAATGCAGGTTCAGAACGTGGAGATGTCCCCGCATGAGGGGTTTTGATTTGTTATTAATAAATATGCTCTTGTTTTGCAGTATGAACTATTGAGCAAGTTTGTTCCTCCCATCCATCCCTGGTAGTGGTGTGTCAGCATGGACGTGGTCCAGGGCGTGTAATCACAGAAGCTTTGAAGTCTTCACGAAGTCACTCACGTGACTCCGAAATGAAATAGTAAGATTGAACGAGAACTTACCAGTTCGAAGGTTGATCTTTATTTTATGAGGAGTCGAAGTGAGGGATTTCGTGCCCTCCTCGCCCAACCCTCAATCACCTTCATCTGGTAATCTTAGTCACTTCAATCTTACTATGCGAAGTCATTTCTATTGTTGGTTTCTGTGATTCCACGCCGCTACTTTGAAGTATGTCGAGCATGCGCGCCGGCGGGCTCTTCACGAAATCCCTCACTTCGACTCCTCATAAAATAAAGATCAACCTTCGAACTGGTAAGTTCTCGTTCAATCTTACTATTCTCTGCCACAGAAGGCAGTGGAGGCCAATTCACTGGATGTTTTCAAGAGAGAGTTAGATTTAGCCCTTCTGAGGCCCCCCTCGGTCATGGCTGACTATGGGTGTATCTAGGGTGCTATTCCTTATGTGGAGGACGCCTGTGCGTGACTTTGTTTAACGTGGGGAGACTGGTGCACAAACAGCCACCCCATGGTCCTTGACAGATCTGGGTCAAGATCCAGTGGCATGGAGTCCAAGACGACCAGAGACCCTGTGCTGCTGCAGCCCGACCTCGACTCCTGCACCTATTTTTCTATGTTTTTTCTGTCAATCTTCGGTTTAACCATGTGTGGGGATGACTGGTCGGTGCAGACTCGGTGGGCCAAAGGGCCCGTTTCCGCGCTGTATCTGTAAAAAAAAAAAAAAAACGATATGTAAAACCGGACAGTCCGTGATAATGAGAATTTGTAATGATCAACAGAGCAAGACTTGCACATAATACACTGTTTATGAGCACTTAGTCGGTATATCATTGCGCCATATGGGTCAGATAAAGTGGCCCTACAAAATCTTGCATTAATTAAAGATTTTATTTTTTAGCAGTATGACAAATAGTGGGAATAACTGAGATGAGAAATGGGCAAAAACTGGCACATTCTGGACAACGCTAATATAAAAAACTACTGCTCTCTAACCGATCAATATCTATAATTTACCTGACCAAGCGTAAACCTTGGCAATAGAATAATTAGTAAATAAGTCTGTTCACAGCGAGATGATAATTTCTTCAAAGGACTGTCAAGATCAAGGGCCAGAAGGTACAAGGGTGTGGGGGCGTTAATTAAAAGTGTAAGGACAATTGGAGTCAGAACAATCAAGCTGATCCCACTGACCTATTAATGCCAGCACTTTGCATTGACTAAACCTAAGGCAATTACTCAAAACTTCAGGTCCCCATTAATATTCCTTTGGAGTCCTGTAAATTGGGATGGCACGGTAGTGCAACGGTAGAGTTGCTGCCTTACAGCGCCAAGAACATGGGTTCGATCCTGACTATGGGTGCTGTGTGTACGGGGTTGTACGTTCTCCCCGTGGCTTGCGTGCGTAGGTTTTCTACGAGATCTTCGGTTTCGCCCACAGCCCCGAGACGTACAGGTTTGTAGGTTAATTGGCTTGGTGTAAATGTAAAAGTGTCCCCAGTGTGTGTAGGTAGTATTAATAGAAACACAGAAACATAGAAAATTGATGCATCCAAAATCAGTACCCTGTTCCTACGTTCTCCCCAAATCCCTCGATTCCATTTATGTGCAGACGTGGCGTCGAAGAACGAGAAGTGGAAGCCAAATAACCGAATGGAAACTAAGCCAAAAGGACAAATAACCAAAAGCGGACGATGCCAAAAAGCCAAATAACCAAATGGACGCAACGCTGAAAAAACAAAAGACCAAATGGACGCAACGCTGAAAAGCCAAATGACCAAAAGGGCGCAACTGTGAAAAGCCAACTCACTGAACGGACACAATGCCGGAAAAACAAATAACGGACATGACATCACCGGGGGGCAGGATTTGTCAGCGATTGATGCAGACCCCCGCGTCCATCACATCACTGGCCGGGGGAGACGGGAGGGTGGGGGTCATTTTCCCACACAAGACCACCCGGGGCTGGAGGGTGACTGGGCACTCTGAACCCGAGCACCAAGGTGTAAATGGCTGAAGAAGCGCATCTCTTGGGACAGCCCCCACTCTCCCCCTGGGGCCAGCGCTGTATGGCCATGGCCGCCCTCTGCCTTGTCTCCACAGATCAAAATGCTGGAGTAAATCCGCGGAACAGGAAGCATGTCTGGAGAGAAGGAATGGGTGATGTTTCGGGTCGAGACCCTTCTTCGGACCTGAAGACTGAGTCTGAAGGGAATCGACCGAAACATCACCCATTCCTTCTCTCCAGCATTTTATGTCTTTCTTTGGTGTGACTGTTGTCTAATTTCATCGGCTTCATGTATCGCGCGCATGGAAGAGACGCTAGATGTTTACATGTTTACATTCCGCTTGCATCTATTCATCCAAGTGTGCTCTTAATGAAATCTCACATCTCGCAAGGGAGGGATGGAATGGGTGAAACCACTGGCGAAAGCAAAGGCATAGTGGGGACAGGAAAATAATCCCACCACTTAATTAACCAGGTTCCGGAGTCGCGGCCCCGCTATGCCCGTCCCCGTGTGTGTGTGCGCTGCCGGCCCACAGCCCATCACAATGCGGCCGAACAAGGGAGACGAGGCGGAGGGCAGCGCTGACCACGGGAGAGAGTGGGGCTGTCCCGAGGGATGCGTTCCTTCGGCCGCTTACACCTTGGTGCTTGGGTTCATGGTGCTCAGTAACCTTCCAGCCTCGGGCGGACTTGTGTGGAAAAATGACCCCCACCCTCCCGTCTCCCCTGGCCAGTGATGTGACGGACGCGGGGGTCTGGACCGATCGCTGACAATTCCCATCCCCCGGCGACGTCATGTCCGTTATTTGTCTTTTCGGCGTTGCACCGTTTCGGTTATTTGCCTTTTCGGCGTAGCGTCCCTTCGGTTATTTGGCTTTTCTGCAATGCGCCCGTTTGGTTAGTTGGCTTTTCAGCATTGCGCCCTCTGGGTTACTTGGCTTTTTGGCATAGTAGGCTTCAGTTATTTGGCTTTTCGGCATCATTTCCATTCGGTTATTTGGCTTCCACCTCTTTGCTTCGGCTTGTCGTCCTTCGATGCAACATCCGGGTACCAATTCCATTAGGTAAGATTCTTATGAGCTATATCTAATTCTCTATTGAAAACATCCAGTGAATTGGCATCCACTGCCATCTGTGGCAGAGAATTCCACAGATTCACCACTCTCTGGGAGAAAATGTTTTTCCTCATCTCAGTCATAATGGCCTACCCTTATTCTTAAACTCTGACCCCTGGTTCTGGACTCCCCCAACATCAGGAACATTTTTCCTGCATCTAGCCTGTCCAATCCCTTAAGAATGGTATTTTTTTTATATAGGGTGTCCTCTCATCCTTCTAAATTCCAGTGAATATAAGCCCAGTCAATCCATTCTTTCATCATATGTCAGTCCCGCCATCCCAGGAATTAACCTGGTGAACCTACGCTGCACTCCCTTAGTAGCAAGAATGTCCTTACTCAAATTAGGAGACCAAAGCTGCACACAATAGACCAAAACTGCGCGTAGTTTTGTGGGGGGATCGCTGGTCAGTGCAGACTCAGTGGGCCGAATGGCTGTATCTCTAAATCAAAACTAAAACTAAATAAGTTACTGGCAACAGGGGTTTTATTTTGCTGGGCACGTTAAATGCAAATTGGAGGAACAGAACCTCATATTTGCTTTCACGAGAGAGGTACTCATAAACATCGGACATATGGTACCTCCAAACATCGTTCCGGATTTCCATCACTCGCTGGATTATTTGGACATACTCGTCGGCAGGGTTCACGGTCTTGAGACGGAGGAGGACCCGTGGGAAGCGCTCTGGTGCACTCACCCGACTCCGGCGACTAGGATCACGCACACCACTCCCGAGCATATTCCTGGCAAACGTTCAATCCCGCAAGAACAAAGTGGACGAACTGCAACTGCACCGGACAAACAAGGACTTCTCTCGAGCTGCTGCCCCATGTTTCACCGAGACCTGGCTTTGTGAGTCGACCCCGGACAGTGCGCTGCAACTGGCTGGCTTCCAACTTCACAGAGCGGATCGCGAAGTGGAAGCAGCGGAGAAATCAAGAGGCGGTGGAATATGCTTCTATACCAACCAGGACTGGTGCAGCGACATCACGGTACTGTCAAATTAGTGCTCTCCCAACCTAGAATCCCTCTTTATAAACTGCAAACCCTTCTACTCTCCAAGGGGATTTAACTCCTTTATTCTCGCTGGAGTTTACATTCTCCCCCAAGCCTGCATACGTAAGTGCAAACACAACTCACTGACCAAGTAATGAGAGTAGAGAGTGACTTCCCGGACTCCATGGTCATTGTTTTGGGGGACTTTAACAGAGCTAACCTCAGCCGTGACTTTCCAAAGTACAGACTTCATGATACCTGCCCCACCAGAGGGGGGAGAACACTCGATCAATGTTATACAGCAATCAAGAACGCATATCGCTCTGTTCCCCGGGCGGGTCTGGTTCCCTCTGAACATTGTCTAGTTCACCTTATTCCGACCTACAGGCAGAAACTAAAAGCTGCTAAGCCTGTGGTCAGAACAACAAAAAGGTGGACAAGCGAGGGCATTGAGAACCTACAATCCTGCTTTGACTGCACGGATTCGAATGTGTTCAGGCAACCACAAGCCTCGATAAGTATATGGACACTGTATCATCATTTGTCAGCTTTTGCGAGGACAGTTGCATTCCAACTAAGACCCGGACATGGTTCAACAACAACAGGCCCAGGTTCACTGTAGAACTCAGACAGCTCCGACAGTCTAAAGAGGAGGCCTACAGGAGTGGGGATGCAGACCTCTGCAGGCAGACCAAGTACAAGCTGAGAAGAGGAATCAGAGCTGCCAAGGAAAGGTACTCTGAGAAGTTGAGGAGCATGTTCTCAGCTAGTGACTCTTCTTTAGTTTGGAAGGGCTTGCAAGAAATTACCAGCTACAAGCTACCAGCTAAAGCCCCCCGCTCTTTGGACAATCATTAGCTGACAAATGACCTGAATGAGTTTTACTGCAGGTTTGAAAATCAGAAACATAACCCTGGTACCCCCTCCCCTCTGCCCAACCAACACAGCCAGACCCCAGTCTACAAAGAATGGTCCCTACACCCTCTTCTTCCCATTCACTACTTCACACCTACTTAAGGCAAGACTCCAGTACGAAAAGACTGGACCATTTCCCACCCCAACCAACACTTCACACCCAGTCACAGCCTGACCTCAGTCTACAAAGACTGGGCCCTTCTGCACCCACCCCCCCTCCAATCACCCACACCCTCTGTGCTGCACAACATCACTTATCCAATATCAACAATAAAAATAGAGGAGGTGGAGAGGATTTTCAGAGGACAAAAGAGCCGGAAATCTCCAGGACCTGACAATGTTTCCCCCTCTACTCTTAAGATCTGTGCCAAACAGCTGGCACCAGTCTATACAGACATTTTCAACCAGTCCCTGCAAACATGTACTGTCCCTGCCTGCTTCAAAGTCTCCACTATTGTCCCTGAACCCAAAAAGGCAAGGATTACTTGTCTTAATAACTACACTCGAAAGGCTTGTGCTGGCCAAGCTGAAAAATATCACGATCCCCCTACTGAATCCTATGCAGTTTACATTTCGGGCCAATAGATCTGTGGATGATGCAGTCAACCTGGGCCTGCACTTCACCCTACAACACCTAGACCACCAGGGGACCTATGCGAGGATCCTGTTTGTTGATTTTAGCTCTGCATTTTAGCTCTGTACACCATTGTGCCAGAGCTACTACACTCCAAACTTCCGAGTACACTGTGCCTGAACCCCTCTGTCGGTGGATCACCAGCTTCCTGACAGGCAGGAAGCAGCATGTGTGGCTGGGAAAGCACAGCTCGGACCTGCAAACACTCAGCATAGGAGCACCGCAAGGCTGCGTACTCTCTCCTCTGCTCTCTCTACACCAACGACTGCACATCCACAGACACCTCTGTCAAGCTTCTCAAGTTTGTGGACGACACAACCCTGATTGGACTGATCCAGGATGGGGAGGAACCTGCCTGCAGACAGGAAGTGTCACAGCTGGCGACCTGGTGCCATCGCAACAATCTGGAGCTCAATGTTCTTAAGACAGTGGAATTGATTGTAGACTTTAGGAGAACTCCCCCTCCCCTCCCCCCACTCACCATCAACAACACCACAGTCACATCTGAGGCGCTACCATCGACTCCACAGTCAAAAAGGCACAACAGAGGATGTACTTCCTACGGCAGCTGAGGAAGCACAATCTGCCACAGGCAATGATGGTCCAATTCTACACGGCCATCGTAGAGTCTGTTCTCACCTTCTCCATCATGGTCCGGTTTGGCTCAGCCACCAAGCATGACACCTCGACGCTGCAGCGAATCGTCCGATCAGCAGAGAAGGTTATTGGATGCAACCTTCCCTCCATTGATGAACTGTACACTGCAAGGGCCAGGAAGCAAGTGGGCAAGATCATCTCTGACCCCTCTCACCCTGGCCACAAACTCTTTGAATCACTTCTCTCTGGAAGACGACTCTGGACTGTCAAAGCTGCCACAGCCAGACATAATCAGTTTTTATCCACGAGTAGTTGCTCTACGTAACAGCCAAAAATCTGTAGCCTCCATTTGTCTGGTATTTTGTTGGTTCACATGCTTGATCAATGGTGTTTTATGTTTCATTAATGTTTTATTATTATTAATGTTTAGTGTTTTCTGAGTCATTTGTAACTGTCACTGTATGTCATGTTGTTACTTGTGGATGGAGCACCAAGGCAAATTCCTTGTATGTGAATATTTGGCCAATAAACTTACTTACTTATTAATTGTATTTCGCTCGGACAGCTTACAATCCAGCAGCATGAATATTGATTTCTCTAACTTCAAGTAACCCTTGTATTCCCTTTCTCTCCTACCTCCCCCATCCTCATCCTCTTGCAAATTTCACCATTTGTTTCACTTTGTTATCACCTCATCCCCAGCCAACAATAGACCATTGTGGGCTCCACCTTTGCTGAGTCATCGATGCAGGCTCTGCTTCGTTCTGTACATTCCCATACCTCTATTTTCCACCCTCCCTCCCAGACTCAGTCTGATGAAAGGTCTCAACCCAAAATGTCACCTATTCCTATTCTCTAGAGATGCTGCCTGACTTGCTGAGTACCTCCAGCGTTTATTGAGGTGTGCTTGATCATGTAGTACATGAATAAAACAAATATTCACAGCCTTTTTACAAGAATGATCCCAGGAATGAGTAGGTAAACCTATGATGAACATTTGTCAGCAGTGGGCCTGTACTTGCAAGAGTTTAGAAGAATGAGGAAGGACCTCATTGACAATTACAGAATAGTGAAGGGCTTGGACAGTGTAGAGGTGGAGAGGAATTTTCCACTCTTGAGAGAGTCTCGGACTAGATCAAAGCCTTAGAATTAAAGGACAATCTTTTAGGTAGGAGACGAGGAGATGTTGATTTAGTCAGAGGGTGGTGAATCTGTGGAATTCTTTGTCACAGAAGGCTATGGGGGCCAAGTCAGTGGATATTTTGAAGGAAGAGATGGATAGATATTTGATTAGTACCGGTGTCAGGAGTTATGGCAGGAGAATGGAGTTAGGAGGGAGAGATAGATCAGCCGTGATTGAATGGCAGAGTAGACTTGATGGGACGAATGGCCTAATTATACTCCTATCACAAGACCGTAGGACCTTTTTTCCCGGGTAGAGGATTCTAAATCTAGAGGGCATAGGCTAAAGGTGAGAGGGGAGAGATTCAAAAGGGCCCTCTGGGGCATGTTTTTTCACTCAGAGGATAATCTACATCTGCAATGAGTTGGCAGAGGAAGCTATAGAAGCAGATACTATTATAACTTTAAGTCATTTGGGAAAATACAAGGATCGGAAGAATTTAGAGGGCCATGCATTAAATGTCAGCAAATGGGATTCGACCCGAATGCCAACGTCGTCAGCATGGACAAGGTGGGCAGAAGGGCCAGTTTCCATGTTGAATTCCAGCATGCCACTATGGATGAGACCCAAGAACTGAAGGGAAAAAGGTCGCAAAGTGCCAGAGCAACTAGCAATTTTACCTGTACGGCTTTGGAATGTGGGAGGAAACCAGAGCACCCATAGAAAATCCACGCGGTCACAGTGAGAACATACAAATTATGCACAGACAGCACAAGAGGTAACGATTTAACCCAGGTCTCTGACACTGTGAGGCAGCGTCTCTACCAGCAGTGCCATTGTGCCACCCTCTCTTTGCATTCAACTGGTAACTTTGTGCATGGGAGAAAATACCTGACTCATATTTCTTGCCTGAGGTTATTTTTACCTAACTATGACTTCTTAGTTAATTTAAATTCTCCGCCACCCTCTTCGATCTCACAGCATCCTGCACTATGAACCTTGGTCTTTTAATTAAGGCTCGCAGTCAAATGGTTGATACGGAGGGCTTTGAGTTTCCTAATTTAATTTTTAATTTCAGTATTATTGTCAGGTCTGATTCGTGATTATGTGTAAACGTCAAGGATGGCCAAATGTTCGGGCACATGAAAGGGATTTGCAAAGCATACAAATGATCTGTAAAACATACACAATCAGCCCATGCCTTACTTTGTACATTAGTTGCTGCTGTTCTGTATTCAACCGGAATAGGCAGCAATGTCCATAAATCGCCCAAGGATATAACATGCGATAAGAAATCTGTTATCTTGGTTGCTGATGAGACTGGCTCTGAAGTCAAAAACTGAGAATTATTTTCATAATTAATTTGGAAATTCTGATATGTAGCTCCCTTCAGGTTTCTGCCTTTAATTCAGGTACGTCATCTTCAAAATCTGACCAGGTCTGCTTTACCTTACATACAGTATCTTTAAAGAATGATGCATTATTTAGAGAAAAAAGTGGCAGCAGAACAGAAAGCCACAGGTCTAGGCAGAAGAGCCAATTTACAGAAGGGATTGGAAATATATTTGGAGCTGAGCAGTTTGCAAGTGATGTTGGAAAACTGCACTAAACTGCCCAACACCTCATTGCCACAGAAGGCTGTGGAGGCCAATTCAATGGATATTTTTAAGGTAGAGATAGATAGATTCTTGATTAGTATGGGTGTCAGGGGTTTTAGGGAGACGGCAGAAGAATGGGGTTAGGAGGGAGAGATAGATCAGACATGATTGAATGGCAGAGTAGACTTGATGTGCCGAATGGCCTAATTCTGCTCCTATCATTTTCGAACTTATGACCTTATAAATATGTTTAATTGGATAACTCTTTCTAAAGACTATATAGCCATAGAGTCATACAGCATGGAAACAGGCCATTATGCCCAACTGTGATTGACCCATCTATATATTACTAAAATTCTCATCTTGTTTGCGATTCTGCGTGCTTGTGTGCAAATGTGCTCCCGGAGCTAAGCCAAAACAGCACACGATAGGACTACAATTGTTTGACCACCTTACTCACAATTGTCTTGAGGTGTGTTTGTTATCATGTTTAATTCAGATTAATATTATATTTTAAAAGTTATTCACATTTTTAACCCCACTTTGAGAAAAATGACTTGAAGTTGCAGTGGCAGTTAGCAGCTATGATGTCACAATTGGATCTAATTTACATAAACTGCCCCTCAGCAGTATTCCTCTGCCAATTGGCAGCATATGACATCACAATCGGATCTAATTTACATAAACTGCCCGTCAACAGTGTTCCACCCAGTGCAATGAGAGATTTCTTACATTGTTGTAAGGAGGGGGAGGGAGTGGGGGAGGAGGATAAATGTAATTTGAACATTGTGTTTAGTGGGGGAGTATGATAGGGGAGAGGTAAGGAGTGGGGGAGCAGATAGATAGAGGGAGAGGAGGGGGATAGCGAGGGGAGAGGGGTTATTAAGGGATGGAGGGAGTGACTGAGGGTAGGAGAAAGGAGAGGGAGGGAGATGAGGAGGAAGGGAGAGAAGAGAGAAGGTGAAGAGGAGGGGCAGGGATCACAACAGGGATGTCTGGCATCACAACAGGAACCCATCAGCTATGCCTGCGCAGTTGGGGGCTGTGGATGCGTGGTAGGATGTTGTGTTTGGGGACCAACCCTCCCATGTGACAGGTACCCAATGGTTCCCACTTTGTCTAGTATCCCTCTAAATCTTGGTGGACCGAAGGGCCTGTTTCCGCGCTATATCTCCAAAATAAACTAAGCTAAACCTCAAATAAGCTCTGAATCACATAAACTATTATTATTATTATTATTGCACTTTTATTGTCTGTTTTTTTGTGTTTGTATATATTTATATCTGTTCGGATTGTTTACCTTGTCGTAGTGAAGAGCCTTGCATGACCTCATGATTCCAAGAGAGATGCCGTTGGAAGCATTAGCTTCTGGTAGGGCCACCTATGGCGGTAAGGTCGAGGATGAGGGTCCAGACTAAGAACAATCCAACCTACAAGACCTCAACAGAGGACCAGGCGGACAAAGTTATCTTGAACTCAACGGCTGTTTAGGCGGATGAAGGCAGCAACAGATCTATCAGCTCCAATTGTCTTAGTTCCCTTGCTACTGGAATTAGTTGATTGATTTGTGAAGGACCATGTGCTTCATGGAGCGCAACATCAAGTACATGTTAAACAAACACACGCACAGGCGGCTTCATTCCGTAAGCTGCAAAGCCAGGATTGGACACAGAAACATTGGTGGCCAATGGGGGGGGGGGGGGGGGGGTCTTTCTGGAGCAATAGTATGGTTGTTGTGGGCCAAAGGGACTGGTTTCCAGAGGGCTAGTATGGACATTGTTGCCTAATGCATTCTTGGGCTGGAAGCTCAGTCACTCAGGCCTGATGGGCTGGTATATCAGTAACTCAAGCCTGGTATGCTGGCAGCTCAGTCACTCAGGCCTGGTGGGCTGGCAGCTCAGCCACTCAGGGCTGGTGGGCTGGCAGCACAATCACTCAGGGCTGGTAGCTCAGTCACTCAGGGCTGGTGGGCTGGCAGATCACTCACTCAGGGCTGGTGGGCTGGCAGTTCACTCATGGCTATTCCTTGCAATTCCATTTCAAACAGAGTGCAGGCCAACAACTCAATTCCATAGCATTTCAGGCAGAGTGCAGGCCACCAAATACAATTCCATAGCATTTCAGGCAGAGTGCAGGCCACCAAATACAATTCCATAGCATTTCAGGCAGAGTGCAGGCCACCAAACACATTTCCATAGCATTTCAGGCAGAGTGCAGGCCACCAAACACATTTCCATAGCATTTCAGGCAGAGTGCAGGCCACCAAACACAATTCCATAGGATTTCAGGCAGAGTGCAGGCCACCAAACTCAATTTCATAGCATTTCAAGCAGACTGCAGGCCACCAAATTCAATTTCATGGCATTTCAAGCAGAGTGCAGGCCACCAAATTCTATTTCATAGCATTTCAAGCAGAGTACAGGCCACCAAATTCAATTTCATAGCATTTCAACCAGAGTGCAGGCCACCAAATTGTCATTGTCATTAAGGACTAACAAATAATTTATTGCAAGTACATTGCAGACTGACAGTTCAGTTGATTCACAGCTTAGAATCATAGTTGCGGACTCTCCCTCGCGATCTTCCAGAGTGACTGAAACGTCCAGGCATCCGGGGTTTTATAGTCCTGCCCCCCCCTGGGAGGGGCGTTACCTTCACCACGGTGATTGACATGCGAGAGTACTAATCAGCTGATCTGAAGATTTTTTAACATTCCTAACCTTTTTATTTTTCATCGATCAGAAAAATCCTCAGGGCTGCCTCAGCAGAGGAGGACTAGGAGTAAGATGGCTAAAAATCATAGCGATAGCATAGGACATAAGTTTAGGGGTAACATGAGGGGGAGCTTCTTTACTCAGAGAGTGGTGGCTGTGTGGAATGAGTTTCCAGCAGAAGTGGTGGAGGCAGGATCGATTTTAACATTTAAAAGTAAAGTGGATAGGTATATGGACGGGAAGGGAATGGAGGGGCATGGTCTGAGTGCAGGTAGATGGGACTAGGGGAAAATAAATAGTCGGCACGGACTGGAAGGGCCGAGAGGGCCTGTTTCCGCGCTGTAATTGTCATATGGTTATATGATATATGATAGCTTTTTTTTCTAAAATCAATATACAGTTCAGACAGGAAGTGGTCAAGATGAGACTTTTAGTTATATAGATATATATAAAATGTACATGTGACCTGTGAGTATGTTTATATGTACACACACTGAGGTTTTTTTTCTTGTTTATTATATTGCTTACAGTGTACTATATTTATATGTTATTTTGTGCTGCTGCAAGTAATAATTCCATTGTTCTTTCTGGGACATATGAAATAAACCATTCTTAACTCTTGACTTGTCTTTGCAGTGTGGGAGGAAACCAGAGCACTTGGAGAAAACCCACATGGTCACGGGGAGAATGTGCAAACTCCGTGGAGACAGCATCCATAGACAGGAACCAACCCGGGCTTCTGACGCTGTCAGTCAGTAACTCCACCACTGCACCACCCCAAATATAATAGATCCTCTTCCGGAACACCAGGCAGAGTGTCGCTTTTTGGCAGCTTCCACGTCTCTGAGATCCAGGAGTGGTCGGCCTGGCCAAATGTAATGCCATTGAGTCCATTCACCGACGATTCATGCAGGTGACGCAGGCTGTGCTCGGTTCACTCCCTCACCCGGCTGCTGCAGGGCCTCCTCGGCACGGTGGCGCAGCTGTAGAGTCGCTGCCTTACAGCACTTGCAGATCCGGAGACCCAGGTTCGATCCCGACTACGGGTGCTGTCTGTACGGAGTTTGTACATTCTCGCCGTAACCCCAGCGTGGGTTTTCTCCGAGATCTCTGGTTTCCTCCCACACTCCAAATACGTACAGGTTTGTAGGTGAATTGGCTTGGTATAAATGTAAATTGTCCCTAATGTGTGTAGGACAGTGCGAGTGTGCGGGGATTGCTGGTCGATGGGGACTCAGTGGTCCGAAGGGCCTGGTTCCGCGCTGTGTCTCAAAACTAAACCTCCACCGACAGCACGACCTGTGACCTGTGACACGTGATCAGTGGATATTTTTAAGGCAGAGATAGATAGATTCTTGATTAGCACGGGTGGCAGAGGTTATGGGGACAAGGCAGGAAATGGAGTTAGGAGGGAGAGATAGATCAACCATAATTGAATGGCGGAGACTTGATGGGCCGAATGGCCTAATTCTGCTCCCATTCTTTATGAACTTATGACCACTGCAAACGCACCATCTGTCACCTCCAGCTGCCGATCTCCACCTCTGTTCTCCCAGGACACCATGTACCGCTTACCGAGCTGATCAAGAAACGTTAAGGCACTTCCAAGGGCGAGGAAGATGAGTTTGCGGACTGTTCACATCCCGCCGACTCTCCTCTTCACCTTCCAACATCACCATCTTGGAAGTGTTCATAATGTAAATTCCATGCATGCCCAAACCTTCATGGTAAAAGTACCTGGATTGATAATTGCTTTGAGACATTCAGATGGAAGGTAAGTCTACACAATTACACACACTTCTACAAAAACTCAGTACCATGCACTTCAACCGAACTGGATGGCATGGTGGCGCAGCGGTAGAGTTGCTGCATTACAGCAGCAGAGACCCGGGTTCGATTCTGACTACGGGGGTTGTCCGTATGGAGTTTCTCCCCGTGACCGCGTGGGTTTTCTCCAGGTGCTCCGGTTTCCTCTCACCCTCCAAAGATGTGGAGGTGTGTAGGTTAATTCATTTCTGTCAACTATCCCTAGTGTGTAGGATAGAACTAGTATACGGAGTGATTGCTGGTCAGAGCTGACTCGGTGGACCGAAGTGCCTGAATCTGACGCTGTATCTCGATTAAACGAGAAACTAAACTGAATTTTGGAGATCATGCCCACATGCAAGAGCTATTTTATCATGCATTTACCTCGTGGGGCATGGGAATAATTTCTATGCTGTTGCTGTGCTGCGCATGTGTGTGTGTGTTTTTTTTCCCTATTTGTAATCTCGATAGAACTCAGGTGGCCGCATCAATGTGATTGCCAAGTTGCCAACGATTTGTCAAAATTTAATTAATAGACGGAATTTGTTTGAGGTTTGTTAATCAAAAAATGTTGTTTAATCCGAGATTCCAAGAATGGAAATATTTCATCTCAGTGGATGGAAAATCTGAGTAATTACTTGCATCTCCTGCCAAGGTAGAACTACAGGGGAGACAATTTTATATTGTTGGAAACAGAAAGATATAGAATTATTTAATGGCAACGGCACTGCTCGAGGCTGTCGCTGCAAAAGCAATGAGATATATTGGGAATGGATAGTCCATGTAAAATAATTAACCTAAACCTGATGATGAAGGGGAAAAATGGGCTTTGGAAACACCAGGATACAATTTCATTGCATATACAACGTATACAGGATGTGGAATATCGAGTGATAAAGTCACAGGCACACAGCATGGAAACAGGCACTTCGGCCCAACTTACCCATGCTGACCAAGATGTTCCATCTACTCTGATCCCACCAATAGACAATAGGTGCAGGAGTAGACCATTTGACCCTTCGAGGTAGCACCGCCATTCAATGTGATCATGGCCGATCATCCCCAATCAGTACCCCGTTCCTGCCTTCTCTCCATATCCCCTGACTGCTATCTTTAATAGTCCTATCTAGCTCTCTTTTGAAAGCATCCAGAGAACCTGCCTCCACCACCCTCTGAGGCAGAGAATTCACCAGGCTGCCTTTGGGTCATATCCCTCTAAACACAACTTGCCCACACCGACCAACATGTCCATCTGCAGTCGTCCTGTGCCTGTGTTTGGCCCACATCCCTCTAAACCTATTCTATCCATGTATGCTCAAATGTCTTTGAAATGTTATTATAGCACCTACCTCAACCACCTTCTCTGGCAGTCCGTTCCAATACTCACCAGCCCTTGTGTGAAACCATTGCCCCTCAGGTTTCCACTAAATCTTTCCCCTCTCAGCTTAAACTTCATTCTTGTACTAACAGTACAGCACAAGAACATGATGCTCATGCCAAACAAGATTTCATGTTTAACTAATTTTCACTGCCTGCAGTGATCCATATCCCTCCATATCCACGAGCCCATCTAAAAGCCTCTTAAACACCACATCTGTATCTGCCTCCACTATTATAAGCTCCTTTAATCTTTGCCCCACATTGCCCCTACGGTGGCACAGTGGTGGAGTTGCTGCCTTATACCGTTAGAGGCCCGGGTTTGATCCTGGCCACGGGTGCTGTCTGTTTGGAGTTTGTACGTTCTGTTTCCGTGCTGTATTTGTAAAGCCTAAAGTCTAACGTAAAGTCTAAAGTCTCTCATCTTAAAGCTATGCAATCAATCATAGAGTCAGAGTGCGGAAACATGCCCTTCGGTCCAACATGCCCCCAGCGGCCAACATGTTTCATCTACACTGTTCCCACTTACCTGTGTTTGGCCCACTATCCCTCTAAACCCGTCCTTACCATGTGCCTGCCTAATTGCTTCTTAAACAGTCTTTGATAGTTCCATCGTGGGAAGAAGGGTTCTGACTCTACCCAATCTGTGAGTGTCATAATTTTACATATATTCCATAGGTCTCCCCTCAACCACTGAATTCCGGAGAAAACAATCCAAGTTTGTTCAACCCCTCTTTTTTAAAATTTAGTTTAGAGGTACAGCACAGAAACAGGCCCTTCGGCCCACCGGGTTTGCGCCAACCAGCGATCCCCACACACTAGCACTATCCTACACCCACTAGGGATGATGTTTAGATTTATCAAGCCAATTAACCTACAAACCTGTACGTCTTTGGAGTGTGGGAGGAAACCAAATATCTCAGAGAAAGCCCACGCAGGCCACGGGGAGAATGTACAAACTCTGTACAGACAAGCACTCGTACTCGGGATCGCAGTCAGGTCTCCGGCGCTGCATTCACTGCAACGCCACCATGACGGCCCTTGATAGGTAACACTTTCTAATCAGCGACATTCTGGTGGAAAGTATGCCTGATGTGATGTTGCGCCATAAGCGGCTTGCTCAGATTCCATCTCTTGCTGTGTTTTTTAATTTGCTACTTTTTTCACGGTTTAATTTGCAACAAGCAAAACCATAGATAGGAATGTGAGATGTAATCATGCAAATGAAACAGCTTAACAGCAAGAAAATGAGCCACTTGACCTTTTTTAACGAGCGAGACATTATTCCTGCTGATGATAACAGAAGTAAAGAGGCATGCAGATTCCCATAAAGTGTAAAGCACATCTTCAAGAGCAAGGGGTTTGATATCACTGAAAGTTTACTAAGAGGGAAAAGGAAATCTGAATAAAGTCTCAACCCGAAACGTCACCCATTCCTTCTCTCCAGAGATGCTGCCTGTCCCGCTGAGTTACTCCAGCATTTTGTATCCATCTTCACTTGAAAAGCTTGATATCTTCTGTGACAATGAAGGAGACTTCTGGTATCTCTAGAATGCACCCTCCTATTTTAAATATATATATACTACACTAAGTGGGACCCGTTGGGTCCCAGCTTCACAAGGGAGGGCTGGTCCCCCAATGCAATATTCCACCTCCACCAATTCCAATATTGCTGGCCAGTGAGGGGGGCTTTCTGGAGCGATAGCGTGGGTGTTGTGGGCTGAAGGGACTGGTTTCCAGAAGGCTAGTATGGACATTGTGGGCACACATCCACACACGCACACACATCCACACACACACACACACGCACACACCAGCGCACGCACACACCAGCGCACGCACACACCAGCGCACGCACACACCAGCGCACGCACACACCAGCGCACGCACACACCAGCACGCACACACCAGCACGCACACACCAGCATGCACACACCAGCACGCACACACCAGCACGCACACACCAGCACGCACACACACACTCACACACCCACACTATATTTATGGCAATAAACATTCTTGAATACTCACACGGCTGAGTGCGGCCTCTCCACCCTGGGGCTTCCGCAGTCAGCGGCACTTCCGCAATCAGCATGACCTCTGCACTAACCGGAAATTATGAAATCAGCTTCACAAGGGAGGGCTGGTCCCCCAACGCAATATTCCACCTCCCCACCAATTCCAATATTGCTGGCCACTGAGGGGGGCTTTCTGAAGCGATAGCATGGGTGTTGTGGGCTGAAGGGACTGGTTTCCAGAGGGCTAGTATGGACAATGTGGGCACACACACACACAGCAGTAAACCTTCTTGAATACTCACACGGCTGAGTGCGGCCTCTCCACCTTGGGGCTTCTGCAGTCAGCGGCACTTCCACAATCAGCATGACCTCTGCACTTACCGGAAATTATGCAATCAGCGCGACCTCTGCACTCACCGGAATTTACACAATCAGCGCAACCTGTCCACTAAGTGGAAGTCACGAAATGTGCAGCTTTTGAACCAAACTCAGTCGGACCTAATTAAGCATTTATTCCTTCCAAACACAGTCGGACCTAATAAACCATTGCAGTTTCAAGCACGGGCAGGGCCGCATGGCATTGTCATTAAGGGGTAACAAATCATTTATTGCAAGTACATTGCAGACTTACATGGCCTCTCCCTCATGATCTTGCAGAGTGACTGAGTCACGTCCAGGCATCCGGGTGTTTTTAGTCCTGCCCCCCACTCCCCGGAAGGGGCATTACCTTCATTGCGGTGATTGACAGGCGAGAGGATCTCAAGGTTTCTTAAACACTCATAACTTTTTTATTTTTCATCGATGGGATAATTCCTTGGGGCCTGCTCAGCAGAGGATGACCATGAGTAAGATGGCCAAAAATCATAGCGATATATGGTGGTGTTTTTTCTAAAATCAATACACAGCGCAGGCAGGAAGTGGTCATGATGAGACTTTTAATTATATAGATACAGGACTCATGGGTCTGGGCTATAGGGAGAGGTTAAACAAGCTTGGATTCCATTCCCTGAAGTGCAGGAGGATGAGGGGTGATCTTATGGAGATGTACACAATTATGAGAGGAATGGATCATGTAAATGCACAGGTTCACTTCCCAGAGTAGGGGAATCGAGAACCAGAGAACATCATAAGATCGTGAGTGATAGTAGCACAAATAGGTTATTTGGCCCATCAAGTCTACTCTGCCATACCATCATGGCATATCTATCTCTCCCTCCTAACCCCATTCTCCTGCCTTCTCCCAATAACCTATGACACCAGTACTAATCAAGAATCTTTCAATTTTGGGCATCATATCTGAGGAAGGATGTGCTGGCTCTGGAGAGGGTCCAGAGGAAGTTTACAAGAATGTTCCCAGGAATGAGTAGGTGAACCTATGATAAGTCTTTCGAAGAAGGGTCTCGACCCAAAACGTCACCTATCTCCTTCGCTCCTTAGATGCTGCTGCACCCGCTGAGTTTCTCCAGACTTTTGTGTCCCCAAGAATCTATCCATCTCTGCCTTAAAAATATTCACTGACTTGGCCTCCACAGCCCTCTGTGGCAAAGAATTCCACAAATTCACCACCCTCTGATTAAATAAATTCCTCCTCATCTCCTTTCTAAAATAATGTTCCTTTCATTCTGAGGCTATGATCTCTAGTCCAAGACTCTCTCACTAGTGGAAACATCCTCTCCACATCCACTCTATCCAAGCTTTTCGCTATTCTGTATGTTTCAATGAGGTCCCCCCTCATTCTTCTGAATCTTCTGAATTTGTAGTCGGCAGGGCAGTAGTCTGCATATCGCCAACATTCATCTAAACTCCAGCCAGTACAGGCGCAGTGCCATGAAAGACTTATCATCGGTCAACCTACTCCTTCCTGGGAACATTCTTGTAAACTTCCTCAAGACCCTCTCCAGAGCCAACACATCCTTCCTCAGATATGGTGCCCAAAATTGCTCACAATATTCCAATTGGGGCCTGACCATTACCTTATAGAGCCTCAAGACCTTTTGAAGTAAATGTTAACATTGTGTTTGCTTTCTTTACTACCAATTCAGCTATCTGCAGAGCCAAAAGAGATGGGGGAGATATTGAACAATTTATTTTCTTCGGTATTCACCAAGGAGAAGGATATTGAACTCTGTGAGGAAAGGGAAAAAAGTAGAGTAACTATGGAAACTATGAGATTCAAAGAGGAGGAAGTACTGACACTTTTGAAAAATATAAAAGTGGATAAGTCTCCAGGTCCTGACAGGATATTCCCTAGGACATTGAGGGAAGTTAGTGTAGAAATAGCAGGAGCTATGACAGAAATATTTCAAATATCATTAGAAACGGGAATAGTGCCGGAGGATTGGCGTACTGCGCATGTTGTTCCATTGTTTAAAAAGGGTTCAAAGAATAAACCTAGCAATTATAGGCCGGTTAGTTTGACGTCAGTGGTGGGAAAATTAATGGAAAGGATACTTAGAGATAATATATATAAGCATCTGGATAAACAGGGTCTGATCAGGAACAGTCAACATGGATTTGTGCCTGGAAAGTCATGTTTGACAAACCTTCTTGATTTTTTTGAAGAGGTTACTAGGGAAATTGATGAGGGTAAAGCAGTGGATGTTGTCTATATGGATATCAGTAAGGCCTTTGACGAGGTTCCCCATGGAAGGTTGGTTAAGAAGGTTCAATCTTTGGGTGTTAATGGCGGAGTAGCAAGATGGATTCAACAGTGGCTGAATGGGGGATGCCAGAGAGTAATGGTGGATGGCTGTTTATCAGGTTGGAAGCCGGTGACCAGTGGGGTGCCTCAGGGATCTGTGTTGGGTCCACTGTTGTTTGTCATGTACATCAATGATCTGGATGAAGGGGTGGAAAATTGGATAAGTATGCAGATGATACTAAGATAGATGGTGTTGTGGATAATGAAGTAGATTTTCAAAGTCTACAGAGAGATTTTGGCCATTTGGAAAAGTGGGCTGAAAGATGGCAGATGGAGTTTAATGCTGATAAGTGTGAAGTGCTACATCTTGGCAGGACAAATCAAAATAGGACGTACATGGTAAATGGTAGGGAATTGAGGAATGCTGTGGAACAGAGGGATCTAGGAATAACTGTGCATAGTTCCCTGAAGGTGGAATCGCATGTAGATAGGGTGGTAAAGAAAGCTTTTGGTGTGCTGGCCTTTATAAATCAGAGCATTGAATATAGGAGTAGGGAAGTAATGTTAAAATTGTATAAATCATTGGTAAGACCAATTCTGGAGTATGGTGTACAATTTTGGTTGCCTAATTATAGGTAGGATGCCAACAAAATAGAGAGAGTACAGAGGAGATTTACTAGAATGTTGCCTGGGTTCCAGCAGCTAAGTTACAGAGAAAGGTTGAACAAGTTAGGTCTTTATTCTTTGGAGCGCAGAAGGTTAAGGGGGGACTTGATTGAAGTCTTTAAAATGATGAAAGGGATAGACAGAGTTGACGTGGATAAGCTTTTCCCATTGAGGGTAGGGAAGATTCAAACAAGAGGGCATGACAAGAGAATTAAGGGACAGAAGTTTAGGGGTAACATTAGGGGGAACTTCTTTACTCAGAGAGTGGTGCTTGTGTAGAATGAGCTTCCAGCAGAAGTGTTGGAGGCAAAATCGATTTTACATTCAAAAGTAAAGTGGATAGGTACATGGACGGGAAGGGAATGGAGGGGTATGGTCTGAGTGCAGGTAGATGGGACTAAGGGAAAATAAATGGTCGGCACGGACTGGAAGGGCCGAGAAGGCCTGTTCCCGTGCTGTAATTGTTATATGGTTATATGGTTAATTCGACTTGCAGATTAACTTTTTGGGCATCCTGCACTAGCATTCCCGAGTCCCTTTACACCTCAGATTTCTGGATTCTCTTTCTCTATCAAAATGCATGACTCCACACTTTGCTACATATGCCACCTGCCACTTCTCGATCCACTCTCCCAACCTGTCCAAGTCCTTCTGCAGAGTCGCTGCTTTCTCTACCCTACCTGCCCCTCCACCTATTTTTGTATCACCCGCAAACTTGGCCCCAAAGCCTTCAAATCCCTCATCCAAATCATTAACAACGTGAAGGGTAGCGACCCTAGCACCGTGCCCTGCGGAACTCCGTTAGTCACTGTCAGCCAACCAAAAAAAGCTCCCTTTATTGCCACTGTTTGTCTTCTGCCATCCAGCCAACCAGCTATCCATGCTAGTATCTGCCCTTTGATACCGTGGGCTCTCAGCTTCCATAGCAGCCTCCTTGTGGCATCTTATCAAATGCTTTCTTAAAATCTAGCTAAACAACATCTACTGACTCTCCTTTGTCTGTCCTGCTATTTACTTTGGTTAGGTTTAATATGCAGGGGGAATGATTTAATAGGAATCTGAGAAGTACATTTTCCAAACAACGGGCAGTGGGTGATTGAAATGACTTGCCGGAGGAGGTAGTTGAGGCAGGGACGTTTAAGAAACAATTAGACAGGTACATGGATAAGACATGTTTGGTGGGATATGGGCTAAATGAAGGCAGTGGGACTAGTACAGATGGAACACGTTGGCTGGTGTGGGCAAGTTGGGATGAAAGCATGTTTCCACGCTGTATGACTATGACTCTATATGGAACTAATCATCAATTATTTGCATCCATATTTCCAATAATGTTGGCACTGACACCTGAGAGTAAGTCATGTGATGAGGTGGGGATGCAAACATTGAACATAGCAGCACAGAAATTCTGAACCTAGAAATATAGAAAATAGGTGCAGGAATAGACCATTCAGCCCTCCGAGCCAGCACTGCCATTCAATATGATCATGGCTGATCATCCATGATCCATGATACAGAATCAGTACCCCTTTCCTGCTTTTTCCCCATATCCCTTGATCCCATTAGCCCTAAGAGCTCATCCGGTGAATTGGCCTCCACTGCCTTCTGTGGCAGAGAATTCCACAGAACTTGATGCCAAGGTAAACTAATCCCATCTGATTACTTTGCAGATACAGCATGGAGGCTGGCCCTTTGGCCCATTAAGTCCAAGTCAACCACTGATCATCCATTCCCTTTAGTTCTATGTTACCCCACTTTCTCATTCACTCACAACACAGTAGGGGGATTTTTACACAACCCCTACGTCTTTGGGATGTGGGAGAAAACCAGAACACCCAAGATCACCCCACATTCTCCAGTGCTCCAAGGATTAAAGCCCTTCCTTCTCAACCTCTCCCTCCATCTCGAGTCCTGGAGTCTCAGCAACATTCTTGTAAATCATCCCTGCACTTTCTCCAGGTCAATGGATCTTTCCTGCAAAACTGAACACGGTATTCCAAAGGCGACGTGGTAACCGATAACTTTAATTTAGTTTAGTTAGTTTAGAGATGCAGCACGGAAACAGGCCCTCCAACCCACTGGTTCCGTGACGACCAGCCATCCCCGTACACTCACACTATCCCACAAACTTGGGACAATTTACAATCTTTTCCGAAGCCAATTAACCTACAAACCCAGGGGCCAAATGTGGGCATATGGAGCGAGCTTAGTTTGGGCATCTTAGTCAGCATGGACCAGGTGGAGCTAATTGCCTGAAGAAGCCTGAAGAAGGATCTCAACCAGAAACGTCACCTTTTCTCCAGAGATGCTGCCTGACCCGTTGAGTTATTCCCACATTTTGTGTCTACCTTCTGCCTGTTTCCATGCTGTATGACATTAGGACTATAATTCATCAACAAATACACTTTGGTTGTACTTCACAGCATGTTAAGTGCTTTGGGACTCACTAAGGCCATCAAACAAGCTATATAAATGCGAATCTTCCCCTCTCTCATTGCCATTAGTATCTCATCTGCACACACCAATGTGATTGGCAAATATTTGTCTAGCAGCCTCTTCATTAAAAGATTTACATTTGTTTTTGAATAAACCTCAGATGAGAGGCCAGCCATTATAAGAAAACAAATTATGAAACCAAATAGAGAAACTGTCAGCTAATGGCTACCAGTCAGGCTGCAATCATTTTTAATTAGAATTGATTGACTTTTCCGTGTGGTCGTTTTCCAACACAAATAATGCTGGGATTTATTCTCTAGTTTGAGACTTTCTCATTTTGATTTTGTGTGTGTGAATGGGGGCCAAGTCAACGGATATTTTTAAGGCGGAGATTGATAGATTCTTGATTAGTAAGGGTGTCAGGGGTTATAGGAAGGTCATAAGATCATGTGATAGGAGTAGAATTAGGCCATTCGGCCCATTGTCTACTATGCCATTCAATGATGGCCGATCTATCCCTCCCTCCCAACCCCATTCTCCTATCTTCCACCCACAACCCCAACCCTGAGAAGTAAGGAGAATAGGGTTGAGGGGAAAGATAGATCAGCCATGATTGAATGGCCGAGTAGACATGATGGGCCGAACGGCCTCATTCTGCTCCTAAAACTTATAAACTTATGAACTAATGACAGGGTTGTAAGGGGGTTAGATGCCGTGAGGTTGGGAATCAGGGCAGTGAAGGTCTCCTCTTTAAAACTATCTTGCTTCTTCTAAAGCACCTTAACGGATCTAAACTGCTGCTGTCGACAATTTCCTTTTAAAAGCAAGTAACGTTGCTTCATATTGCACAAACAATAACAAACATGAATCCAAAAGCAAAATACTGTGGATGCCAGAACCTTTCTCCCAAGAGTGGAGATGTCCGAGAGCAGAGGGGGGAGCATTAAAGCAAGAGGGACAACATTTCAAGGAGATGCACGGGGCGAGTCATAGCCATAGAGTCATAGAGTCCAGCGCAAAAACAGGCCCTTCAACCCAATTTGCACACACCGGCCAACATGTCCCATATACACTAGTTCCACCTGCCAGCATTTGGCCCATATCCCTCTAAACGTGTTCCATGTTCCTTGGTCATGTCCAAATGTTACTTAAACTTTGTGATAGTCCTTGCCTCAACAAACTGTTCCGGCAGCTCGCTCCATACACCCACCATGCTTTATGTGATAAGGTTACCCTTCAGATTCCTGTTAAATCTTTCCCCTTCTCAGCTTAAACCTATGTCCTCTGGTTCTAAATTTGCCTACTCTGGGCAAGGGACTCTGTTACATACTTGCTTACTGCCTATTATGCCTCCTGGCATGTAGGGCAACAATAAAGGTCCTCCCCTCCTGTTGATTCCTTCAGTTGCTGTTTCCGTAACATATTTGTCTTACACATCAGTGTTAATACCTGCATCAATCAAGACTTGTTTCAGCCATCTCGAAATAGTATTAACCGACACTCTCTTATGTGGTTTTTTATAACTGATAAACAATCCTGTCTCCATGTTATGTAAAGCCGCTGTTGCTGCAATGTATTGCATCAAACGCGTTTTTACGCATAAGGATGGATCTGTGGGATATGCTGAAAACGCTATTTTAAACCCTGTGACCCCTGGCCTGCTTTGTTTGAGGAAGTCACAAATGTAAAACTTAACATTGTCTGCAGCAGTTTCCATTCGATCTAGCTGTAGTTTTTGTAACGTCTGTACTCTTTGTGCTGATCCCAATGCCATGAGCATGGCCACCTTCATGATGATTTTGGTCAAGGACAAAGACGAGACAGGAAACCACTCACGCAGTAGTCTAAGGACCATACTCACATCCCAAATTGCCATTTATCTAGGTTTGGGAGGTCTGGAATTAAAAATCCCTTTCATCAACAACGAGAGGGTGAGATCCAATAGAATGTTTGTCTGACTACATCACTAATATGATGATAAAGCATTTCTCGCTGTATTGATTGTACTATAACTCAATCCTTCATCATAGTAGTGGGGTGACAGGAACTCTAGAACATGCGAAATACGTGCTGTACAATAGTCAATATTATTTTGTACACAGTAAACTTCCCATTTTTTTACATAACAAATATACTTCTTTTGAGTACTCGATCTCCAAGATGCAGTAAGCATGTCCACAGTTCCACCCGACCATCCATGCCCCAGATATGGCCTTCTTAAAATCTGCAAATTAACAAATCAATAAAATCATACAACGGATGGCATTCGCCAGTTACCGGATGCACCAATAAATCCCTTTGTTTGGGAACAGCCGTCAGAGGTTGTGTCATCAGCTGTAAGATCAAAGGGTACCATGGCTGGGTAGGCCAGTCGGGTATCACCAGTACCCCTGAAGCATCATCCTGGTGGATTTTAAGCAGACAATGATTTATGAGACAAAACGGTGGAAATGCATACAAGTACATACCACCCCAATGCAGCAAGAAAGCGTCAATCACTACTGCCCCAGGATCTGTGTCCCATGCCACATATTGTGAAGCTGGTGGTTTAGTCTGTATGCAAACAAGTCGACATCTGGCATTCCATATTTGACATCGATCTCATTGAATATGTCCCGATTCAACATCCACTCTATGTTGTCATGGAACTTTTGTGACCTGGTGTCTGCAACAGTATTGAATCTCCCTGGTGGATATATAGCTGAGAGCCAAATGTGTTTGTCAATACACCAGATCCAGATTTGGTTTGCCAGTCTGTCACAAGATACCTACTTTATACCACCCATGTGATTGACATATGCTACTGCCGTATTGTTATCAATTTGGAGCTGAACATGCAGACTGCTTTTGTTAGAACAATAAATCTTGAGCCCATAAAATGCTCCTAAAAGCTCCAAAAGGTTTATTTCCCATGTTTGCAGAAGCACAGCTTCTTCCATACTCCATCTTCCCCATAACTTGAACTTGTATCCGTGGCACCCCACCCAAGTGCACTGACATCAGTCTGTAAGACCATGGAAGGTTGTTCTAGCACCACTGTGCTGAAACTACTGGAGACATGTTGGATCCACCATTGAAGATCAGTAACTGCATCTGCTGATAATTGCATGGGCCTATCATAATGACTCAATTGTACCCCAAGTGCATGTTCCTTTGCTCTTTGTAATTGCTGATAATGCAAAGGCCCAAATTGGACTGCTGGAAATGCTGCTACCAATTTGCCTAGCAACCTGGAAACTTGTCTAATTGAACGTTGTTGTTTGTTTAAAGGTTTTATACAATCCTCAATTAGCTCTACACTTTTCTCCCTGGGCAAGGTAATTACCATTTTAAGTGAATCAATTGTGAACCCCAAATAATCAATTGTGGTAATTGGTGTCAATTTAGATTTTCCCAAATGAATGACAAACCCCAGTTTTTCAAGTGTGAACTTGACAACTGCCACTGATGTTTCAGCTAATTCTATTGTTTGTCCGATAATTAAAATATCATCCAAATATGCCATAATTACATGGTCCTGACCGCTAAGTATCCCCAAAATTGGTTTTAACAATTTAGTGAATACTCTATGGGCTGAGGTTAAACCATTCGGCAGTACCTTAAACTACCATAATTGATTAATCCAAATAAATTTTTAATACTTTCTATGCTCGCAATGAACAGGCACTGAGTAGTAAGCATCTTTCAGATCTATGGTCGTCATATAACAACCTCTGAAAATCAGTTGTTTGGCGGTAACCAACGTTTCCATTTTGAAGTGTCTATAGAGTACAAATGGGTTTAATTTTGTAAGATCCAAAATGATTCTGCATACTCCATCCTTTTTGGGATGGGAAAATATATTTGACACAAATTGACGGACTTGATAAACCGTCTTCTCAATTACCCCTTTGTTACACAATTCCTCAAGTTCAGCTTGAACCTCTATTACCTCTGTTTGTGAGAAATAAAGTGTTCTGCTAGGAACATGTTGGAGAGGTAAATCACCATTTTGAATAAATTCAATCCAAAATCCTTGAATCACACTCCTGATAAACAGATCTGAAGTAAACTGCTTCCATTCTTCATTAAATAAAGCCGTAATCTACCACCAATCTTTTCCTGTGTTACATTTAATATGTATTTATGAGAACCACGCCCACCTAACTCTCTGGTAACTGGTGTGCCCTTCTGACTCCAGCCTCTGGCAATGGCCCCCATGGTTGCTCGTTCTCCGGCCGAAGGATACCATCCGCGCCCCTGTGTTGAGGACCGGCTTGTCTCTGGTGTAGCTCCGGAAGCTGAAGTGGTTCTGTAAGGATACTTCCTCTTCAGCGGTCTGCCGATCATAACATTGGTCTCATCAGGCTCATTGTTTTTGCTTCTTCATTAATCTCTTTGACCTGCTTGGTAAGGTCTGCACCAAACAGTAGATTAGGTGGCTGGATATTTGTTGGCTTGCAAACCGCAGCAAATCTGGGATTAATGGTGGGTCTAATTGCCCTTTTTCTGATACAACTGATCTCAAAATGGGTGCTGCATAGCAACACTAGAGCCTCCTGATGTGTTCTGGTCACATAACCACCATCCATTGTTCTTGCAAATGCCGTAATGCCAGAGGCCAATAATTTTTGGACCCCCTGCACCTTAATCTCTTGATTTCGCATGCCGGGTCCCATCTGACCCCATATGACCTGATTCACAGTTGGTACTTTTACCAACTTACAGTTATTTGGAGGCTCATGATGTTTGGCTATCTCATCCATAGTGAGCTCCTGGAGCTCGTGAGAAACCATATAATTTATTGTGGTGGCCAGCTCTTCACCTAGCAGCTCTCCAGCTCCTGATGGGACAGCAAATGATACTGCCAGCGGTGGAACATCTGGTAACTCCACTGTTACCCCTGGCTAAACCTCCCTATCAGATTCGGGGTCAGGACTGATCTGACCCATTGTATTCCCTTCAAAAGTGAAGGGGTTACTGCTGACGCCTCTGGTTCTGAGCGGCGCTGACACTCCTTCTCCTGGAGTGAAGTTCTCTGAAGGACTGTGTGCAACAGCTCCTCCACTTGGGATAGGCGTGAATATACTCTATCCAGCCCCGGTGAGGAATCATCCCCCGACTACGCGGGCCTAGCAGACTTTTCAGGTGCCTTGCGCCCTAATGGCGCTGGCTCTGTGCTGTGTAGCACTAAGTCTGCAGTTGCTAACTCTGTAGCTAGCAACTGTACAGGGGTATGACGCAGCATGTCCAAACCTGAGCTGTTTTCCCTTCCCTGTTTTGTCCATGCTAGCGATCGGCAGATAGCATACCGGCCAGCACGGACTCGAACTCCAGTGAAAGTTTTGTCACTTACCTGGAATCTGAATACTTACCGCTGGAGGAGCTCTATTCCTTGCAGCCTCCGTGAGTCAATGCGGCTGGCGTACTGATGCGCATGCGGCCTGGCGGGTCTTCTTCACGGAATCACTCACATGACTCCGAAGTAAAATCTAAATTAAAAGAGTTATTAATCAAATACTGGGATTTATTTACCAGTATGTTACTACAATATTGGAAGATGCTAACATTTATTGTAGTTTAAACCTAAAACTAAACCTAAACATTTTTGATTTCAGCTTAGTTTAGAATGTTATGGTTTTGTGTACCAGGGTAGAGTGAAAAGTTTTTTGTGTTGCATGCTTTCCAGTCTGAATTTGGTCGAGATGCTGCTTCCAAGTTCCAGTATACCAAGTTCAATCGGACTTCTGTTTGCAAGTTTCCCGTGAGGCTACATTAGTTTAGTTTAGTTCAGCTTATTATTGCCACGTGTACCAAAGTTTTTGTTGCATGCCATCCAGTCAGCAAAAAGAGCATACATGATTACAATCAATATATCCACAGTCCACAGATACAGGAAAGAGGGTATAATGTTTAGTGAAAGATAGTCTGATCAAAGATAGTTCACTGGTCTCCAATGAGGTAGATGAGAGGTCACCTCTAGTTTCAGGGACAGTTTCTCTCCAGCTGTTATCAGGCAACTGAACCATCCTATCACAACTAGAGAGCGTTCCTGAACTACAATCCACCACATTGGATGCCCTCGGACTGTCTTTGATCAGACTTTACCTGCTTTATATTGCACTAAACATCATTTGCATCATTCCCTTTATCATGTATCTGTACACTGTGAACGGCTCGATTGTAATCATGTATTGCCTTTCCGCTGACTGGTTGGCACGCAACAAAAGCTTTTCACTGTACCTCGGTGCACATGTCAATAAACTCAACTCAAGCTCAAACTGGAAAGTCAGGACCCCTCTCTAGCTGGTGAGAGGATGGTCCAGTTGCATGTTAACAGCCTGTGAAGAAGCTGTCCCTGAATCTGGAGGTGTGCGCTTTCACACTTCTATACCTTTACGTTCCTACAAGGGTCAGAGGTTACGGGGAGATGGCAGGAGAATGGGATTACGAGGGAGAGGTAGATCAACCATGATTGAATGGCGGAGTGGACTTGATGGGCCGAACGGCCTAATTCTACTCCTATCACTTATGACACACGGACACCATCCTACACACCCTAGCGACAATTTACAATTCTACCAAAGCCAATTAACCTACAAACCTCTTCGTCTTTGGACCTTCTTTCGGAGAAAACGTTTGATGGTCCTTTTAAAGATTAAGGAGGTAATGCTCCTTGATTAACTAACCATCACTCCTTGAGTGAGTAACCATTTCAAAGAAGCTCTAAAGATGTAATTTGCTGTTTTTTGCAGCTAGGATCCCACGTGGTTGAACCTTCCTGGAACCCTATATTGACAAACCTAAAAGCAGGTGTACAGGAGCAGATGGTATTAATAAACCTTCTCTCCACACAAGTGAGTTATACAAACTAATTAAATATGAAAATTCTTCAACGAAGATCAAAACAAGTGTTTAAGGTTAACAAGGCAGATTTCTTAAAACAATGGTGTGATTTTTTTTCCCCCCGTGATACTGGAGTGACAATGTTCCAATAGCATGACTGCAAACCATAAGCTGGTTAATAGTTTAAATGAATATGGGTTGGCTTTTAATCAAAATAAAATTACAGTTCATTAAACTGATGTCATTAAAATAAACTAAAAATCAGATGGATGTGTCAAGTTTGGACGGATATGAACCAAACGTTGTCACCTTCCCCTCAGTAACCATGAGCCATTCTCCATTTTCTCGTCCCCTTTGATCTGTGATTTTACAACTTACCCTTCCATATCTCTATGTCTCCCTCTCCCCTGACTCTCAGTCTGAAGAAGGGTCTCGACCCAAAACATCACCCATTCCAGAGATGCTGCCCGTCCGGCTGAGTTACTCCAGCATTCCGTGTCTATTTTCTGTGTTATTGACATGGTTTATCAGGTTGATCTTTTCCAATGCTTCACTTCTGTTGTCCATGAGTGTATCTGCCTCCACCATGCCCCACTGTCTTCCATCCAGAGACCTCCAGCAATAACTTCCTAACCATGCACACACACAAACTATCAGGAGTTTTCCTTGGCCTCCTCCGCGCTGCACCTCACTGCTATCTTTGAGATTATGTGCTTTTTAAGATGAAGGGCAAACGATTTAATAGGAATCTGAGGGGTGACTTTTTCACACCGAGGTGGTTGTATAGAACACGCTGCCAGAGGAGGTAGTTGAGGCTGGGTCTATCCCATCGTTTAAGAAACAGTTAGACAGGTACATGGATAGGACACGTTTAGAGGGATACGAAGGGCCTGTTTCTGCGCTGTATCTCTAAACTAAACTAAACAAAACTACCCCATTGTGAACGGGGTCTAGTTCAAGTATTTGTCCTTATATTTCCTACCTTCCGTTATTTCTGTTGCTATATCTCTTTCCATGGAGTGTTTTGGGACCATTTTACTGTAGAATCACAGAATGCATACAGCTTGGATATAGATCAAACGCAGGCATGTTGGACTAGGGTAGCTGGGACATGTTGGCCGGTGTCGGCAAGTTGGGCCAAAGGGCCCGTTTCCACACTGTATCACTCTATGACTCTTTGTTAGCCTTGCCCTGATTCCCAGCATGTGAGATGTCCCTGGTGTGTTTTATAAATGTATTTTATTTACATACTGTAGCTTTTCACTCCTCATTTTGGTTGCCAAGAAATGGACCCAGCTGTTGTCTGTTTATTCAATATCATTATTTTAACCCCGAAATAAATGTCATAAAATATGAACTTGAGTTCTGATGTCCATCATCTTACTGTTGGATCAATTTAGTTTAGTGTGGTTTAGTTTAGACCAGCGATCCCCACACATTAACACCATCCTGCACACACTGGGAACAATTTACAATTTAACCGAAGCCAATTAACCTACAAACCTGTACTTTTTTGGAGTGTGGGAGGAAACTGGAGCCACCATAGAAAACTCATGCAGGTTAGGGGGTGAACGTAAAAAACTCCGTTTAGACATCACCCGTGGTCAGGATCGAACAGGGGTCCCTGGCACTGTAAGGCAGCAACTCTATTGCTGCGCCACCGCGCCAACGTGTTTGAAGTCGATGTGCAGCTACTGTTCAAGGGCGACCAAAGTCTGAGCATAGCAAGCTCCAATATACAGAAATAAAATAAATCAATAAATAAACAAATTAAATAAATAAAACACATTATCAAGATGGCACAGCGGTAGAGTTGCTGCCTTACAGCACCAGACACCCAGGTCGATCATGACTATCTGCAAGAAATTTGTACGTTCTCCCATGACCTGCGTGGGTTTTCCGTGGGTGCTCTATTTACCTCCCCCACTCTAAAGACGTACATGTCCCAGCTACGCTAGTCCCACCTTCCAGCATTGGGTCCATATCCCTCCAAACCTGTCCTATCCATGTACCTGTCTAACTGCTTCTTAAATGTTGGAATAGACTCTGCTTGAACCTCCTCTGGCAACTTGTTCCTCACCCTTTGCGTGAAAAAGTTACCCCTCAGATTCCCTTACTCTGGGCAAGAGACTCTGTGTGCCTACCCGATCTATTCCTCTCATGGTTTTATACACCTCTATAAGATCCCTATTGTCCCTAAGATTCCAAAGATTCCAATTGTCCCGAGTGTGTGTGGGATAGTGTTAGTATGGGAGGATCACTCATCTAAGTGTACTCTGTGGGCAGAAGGGCCTGTTTCCGTGCTGCATCTCTAAATTAAACTAAACTAATAATGGTCAGGTCTCCTCCACTAAAAGTCCTTTAACTAGCTCCAACAATCTGACTATCAGGGAACCCCCCTCGCTTGAGGTGCTCAGAATTTTTAATGCATTAAATGGTAGGATGATTTCACGAGCCGGACAGACATTAAATGCCAGCAATTGTGAGCTTCCGGCACAGTTGCACCCTTTTTCAATAGAAATTAATCTTAAGGGCTGTTCAACTTAGTCACAGTATGTCACATTGTGTGCTCTCCACGTGCCCAGTGTGGATTTTGTCTGAGATCTTCAGTTTCCTCCCACACTCCAAAGCCATACAGTTTTGTCGGTAAATTGACGGTGTAAAAAATGTAAAAATTGGCCCCAGTGTGTGTAGGGTAGTGTTAATGTGCGGGGATGGGTCAGTGGTCAGAGCGAACTAAGTGGGCCGAAGGGCCTGTTTCTGTACTGTATCTCTAAATTACCTATTACTGTATGTACCACTTTAATGCTGTGATAAACTCTAACAACTGACACTAAACCTACCCGGCACTGAAAATAACACGTTTTAAATGCAGAGTATCATTACCACAATATCAGTTTAAATTTATTATTTTTAATTATCATCGTTTTTTTCTCCCTTAATCCAATATTTCTTTCTCATATAATTTCCCTTTCTGTACTTGATTTGACATTAAATCCGTTGGGTTCAACTCACTTTGTTTCTCAGTCTTTCTGTTGTTTATTTCCCAATTATTAACATTGTCGTTTACCTACCTTTTGAATTCCTTTAGGCTCCTGATGCCCTGTTTTTTTTCAGAGAATGTAGAACGTAGAACAGGCCCTTCGAACATGGGTGGGTAACGTTTGGGTCAGGACAGCCTTCTACCGACCAGGTCCCGATCCAAAATATCACCTATCCATGTTCTTCTGGGGTGGTACCTGACCTGCAGAGTTACTCCAGCACCCTACCTCAATGGGTGATTGTGAGGACAGGTACAATGGTGGCATTTGTGAGGCTTATAGATAGGCACATGGAAATGCAGGAATGGAGGGATGTTTGATCACATGCAAGCAGAGGATATTGGCCTATCTTGGCATCACATTCGGCACAGACATTGTGGGCCAAAGGGACTGTGCCTGTGTCATACTATTCTATGTTCTATCTTAAGTTCATAAGTTCTATAAGCAGAATTAGGCCATTTGACCCAAGTTTACTCTGCCATCCAATCATGTCTGATCCATCTTTCCCTCTCATCCCCATTCTCCTACCTTCGCTCCATAACCCCTGACACCCATAGTAATCAAGAATCTGTCACTCGCTGCCTTAAAAATATCCACTGACTTGGTCTCCACAGCCTTTATTCTCAATGATATCCACAGATTCACCACCCTCTGACTAAATAAATTCCTTCTCATCTTGTCTTCTTATTCTGAGGTTATGGCTTCTGAGGTTATAGACTCTTCCACTGATGGAAACATCCTCTCCACATCCACAGGCTTTCACTATTCGGTGTTATGAGATTCTCCCCTCATCCTTCTGAACTCCAGTGTGTTCAGGCCCAGTGCCTTTAACTGCTGACTTGTGATTCCCCCTCTGAGTTACACTTAGCATTTCTCAAAAGGAGTACGGTTTGAAGGAGGCATCATAGAAACATAAAAACATAGAAAATAGGTGCAGGAGTAGGCCATTCGACCTTTCGAGCCAGCACCACCATTCAATATGATCATGGCTGATCGACCAACTCAGTATCCTGTACCTGCCTTCTCTCATAGAAACATAGACAAATAGGTGCAGGAGTAGGCCATTCGGCCCTTCGAGCCTGCACCGCCATTCAATGTGATCATGGCTGATCATCCAACTCAGTATCCCATACCTGCCTTCTCTCCATACCCCCTGATCCCTTTAGCCACAAGTGCCACATCTAACGCCCTCTTAAATATAGCCAATGAACTGGCCTCAACTACCTTCTGTGACAGAGAATTCCAGAGACTCACCACTCTCTGTGTAAAGAATGTTTTCCTCATCTCGGTCCTAAAGGAATTCCCCCTTATCCTTAGACTGTGACCCCTTGTTCTGGACTCCCCCAACATCGGGAACAATCTTCCAGCATCTAGCATGTCCAACCCCTTAAGAATTTGATAAGTTTATATAAGATCCGCCCTCAATCTTCTAAATTCCAGCGAGTACAAGCCGAGTCTATCCAGTCTTTCCTCATATGAAAGTCCTGACATCCCAGGAATCAGTCTGGTACCCCGTCTCTCCATACCCCCAGTCTCTCCATACCCCCTGATCCCTTTAGCCACAAGGGCCACATCTAACTCCTTCTTAAATATAGCCAATGAACTGGCCTCAACTACCTCATCAACACAGGCTAAATATCTAGCAAACATAATCAGTCAAAATGTCCTCTATCTTCACTTCATTATAGTTCAGGTCTGGATCTGATGGCCCAAGAGCAAAATGTCCAGCCCTGCAGTGAAGGAAGTATGAAGTATTGGGACTGATAGGGCAATGAGGGTCTGTACTCACTGTTCTACATACAGGGTGATGGAAGCATAAACCCTCGCATTTCACAGATGCCGTGATTAATGCCTCAAGAACTGTGACTTAGGAGAATTTGAAACAAGACCTGAAGAGAGAGAGTAATCTAAATACCTTTATTCCTCATTTACTGAGTACCATAAATTCTACACTTCAATGTTTGAACAAGGAACATATAGCCAAGGAACATCATTGTAGAGCTACTGTCTTATCCATTGCTGTGGAGTTTAGCCTATCTGCCAGGACACCACTTTAGCCCAGCAGCCAGGGCGGCACAGTGGCACAGCGGTAGAGTTGCTGCCTCACAGTGCCTGAGACCTGGTCAGGGTTCGATCCTGACCACGGGTGCTTGTCGGCACTGAATTTGCACACTCTCACTGTGACTGCGTGGATTTTCTCTGGTCTTCTCCCACATTCCAAAGACGTGCAGGCTTTTAGGTTAATTAGCTTCAGTAAAATTATGAATTCTCCCTAGTTTATAGGATAGCGCTAGCGTACGGGGCGATCGCTGGTCGGTGTGCACACGAGCTGTCTCTATAAAGTCGAAAGTCGAAAGTAGATCTCCTATGGCAATGTTCCTGGTAAGTGTTGATTGATGATTACAATTTGGACATTTGATGATGGAATAATGGCATTGTATTTTGGTCAACTCTCTGTCAGACTGCAATATCCAGCTCTAGGGCCACAGAGGGTGTCTATCTGGACTGGTGTTGGCATGAATGGCACCTCCCAGAGCTAGTGATTCTAATTGCAGCCTGTGGTCTCTGGGAGAACACGAATATTCAAGATATTCAAGTCTTCCCGTGAGTAAACCTCCAGGACGTATGCCAGAGCTACTTCCAATCTAAACCGAGCTCTGGTGGACATCTGCCTGAGTCTGCTCTGCTCAGGGCCAGCATGGGCAACTTCAAGTAACTTTGGATGTGTCACCATGGATTATCGTTGAGCTCTTGAAGAGATAACAGACAAAGTAGACAACAATAGTGCAGTCGATGCAATTGAACTACATTTTCAAAAGCACCCCACGACAGGCTGAGGTTTAGTTTGAGGTTTCACAAGTTCACAATGTTATAGTAGAATTAGGCCATTCGGCCCATCGAGTCTATTCTGCCATTCAATCATGGCTGATCTCTGCCTCCTAATCCCATTTTCCTGCCTTCTCCCCACAACCCTTAACACACACTCTAATCAATAATGTGTCTATCTCTGCCTTAAAGACACAGACTTGGCCTCCACAGCCCTATGTGGCAATGAGTTCCACAGATTAACAACCCTAAAACAAAGGAAGTTCCTCCTCACCTCCTTTCTAAAAGAACGCCCTTTAATTCTGGGGCTAGGACCTCTGGTCCTGGACTCTCCGACCAGTGGAAACATCCTTTCCACATCCACTCTATGCTTTTCATTATTCTGTAAGTTTCAATGAGGTCCCCCTCAACCATCTAAACTCCAGCGAGTAGAGGTCCAGTGCTGTCAAGTTTTGGTTTATCATTGCCACGTGTACTGAGATACAGCGAGAAGTTTTGTTGAGCATATTCATAGAGTCATACAGTGTGGAAACAGGCCCTTCAGCCCAACTTGCTCATGCTGACCACATGCCTATCTAATACCAGTCCCACCTACCTGTGTTTGGCTCATACCCCCCCAAAGCCTATTCTATCCATGTACCCGTCTAAATGTTTCTTAAATGTTGTAATAGTACCGACCTCAACTACCTCCTCTGGCACTTTGTTTCATACACCCACCACCCTTTGTGTGAAAACTTTACCCCTCAGATCCCTTTGAAATCTTTTCCCCTTCACCTTAAACCTATGACCTCAGGTCCTCGAATCACCTACTCTGTGCATCGACCCGATCTATTCCACTCATGATAGACACAAAAAGCTAGAGTACCTCAGCAGGACAAGCAGCATTTCTGGAGAGAAGGAATAGGTGATGTGAATTGGGTCAAGATGCTTCTCGATCCAAAACACCACCCATTCCTTCTCTCCAGAGATGCTGCCTGTCTTGCTGAATTACTCCAGCTTTTTGTCTTCCTTCAGTTTAAGCCAGCATCTGCAGTTCCTTCCTACACTATTTCGCTCGTGATTTTACACACCTCTATAAGATCACCCCTCATCCTACTGCGCTCCGAGGAAGAGTGTCCCAGCCTACTCGACCTCTCCCTTTAGCTCAGACCCTCGAGTCCTGGCAACATCCTCGTGAATCTTCTCTGTACTCTTTCCAGCTTTCCTACAACATGGTGCCCAGAACTGAACACAATAATCTAAATGTGGCCTCACCCAATGTCTTATATAACTACACCATGACCCCATAACACCTCAGGTTCTTATTAAATCTTTCCCCCCTCACCTTCAACCTATGTCCTCTGGTTCTTGAATCGCCTACTCTGGGTGAAAGACCTTCTCTATTCCTCCCATGATAGAACAATGGAGCAATGCCCTAGCCTGGACTGTTCTGTTTCTGTACCTCATGAAATCACGCTCATTTGTGCTGTTACAAGCTTGCCTGAACAATCTTTCACAAAAAGGAAGAGTCAGTTTAAATGCCATCTCACTGTGAGTGAAGCAGTTCAGATCAGATAAAAACTTATCTGGCATCGCAGGATTTTTAAAATTGAATTGCAATGCTCCACATGCTCACCATCGACAGGGGGTCAACCGGGATTAAGGATTTATCTCTGGAACACCGCTACAGGTAACTCAAAAAGTAAAATGCTATGGGTAAATTAAACATCGCATTTACCAAGCCAATGAACCTACAAACCTGTACGTCTTTGGAGTGTGGGAGGAAACCAAAGATCTCAGAGAAAACCCACGCGGGTCACATACAAAACTTAGCGGGAACATACAAACTCTGTACAGACAGCACCCATCGGGATTGAACCTGGGTCTCCGGCGCTGCATTCGCTGTAAGGCAGTAACTCTACCACTGTGCCACCGTACCACCCAAACAGTTGTATGAGACGATGGTGAGGCCATTGTGTTCCGTTTTGGTCACCATGTTATAGTCAAGCTGGAAAAGGTGCGGAGAAGATTTACGAAAATGTTGCCAAGACTCAGGGCCCTGAGAGAGGTTAGGACTATTACTTGGAGTGCAGGAGGATGAAGGGTGATCTTATAGAGGTGTACAAAATCATGAAAGGATTAGATATGGTAAACGCACAGAGTCTCTTGCCCAGAGTAAGGGAATCGAGAAGCAGAGGTCACAGGTTTAAGGTGAGGGGAGAAAGATTTAATAGGAACTTGAGAGGTAATTTTTTTACAGACAGGGTGGTGGGTGTATGGAACAAGCTGCCAGAGTAAGTCGTTGAGGCAGGGACTATTTATGAAACAGTTAGACAGATTCAAGGATATGACAGGTTTAGAGGGATGTGGGCCAAACACAGGCAGGTGGGATTTGTGTAGATGGGGTATGTTGGTCGACGTGGGCAAGTTGGGCTGAAGGGCCTGTTTCCATGTATGACTATGAATCTATGACTATGAATAAAGGCTGTTGACAGACAGTGAAGGACTTAGAAACATAGAAACATAGAAAATAGGTGCAGGAGTAGGCCATTCGGCCCTTCGAGCCTGCACCGCCATTCAATATGATCATGGCTGATCATCCAACTCAGTATCCTGTACCTGCCTTCTCTCCATACCCCCTGATCCCTTTAGCCACAAGGGCCACATCTAACTCCCTTTCAAATATAGCCAACGAACTGGCCTCAACTGCCTTCTGTGGCAGGGAATTCCAGAGACACCACTCTCTGTGTGAAAAATACTTGGTGTTATTTTCACTTACAATCCCCTTCTGATGATGAATGACGAGGATAAATAAACTGAATGAGCAGTGCTGAGGTTGGGGGTTTTGGAGTGTCAATGTGATGGGGGGGCCGCTGGCCATGTGGTACCTGGATATAGTCTGCAGCTAATCAAACAATTTGGTTCTTTTCGGTTGAATCAAGTAACCAGCAAGTAACTCAAGTAGATGCAAGGAACTGCAGATGCTGATTCATGAAGCAAAGGCCCACAATGCCGGAGTATCTCTAAACTAAACTAAAAATCTAGACTAAACTCAATGGGTCGGGCAGCTAATCTTAAGGACATTGATAGGCGAAGTATCGAGTTGACATCTTCATCAGACATTGTAGTATGGAGTAGAAAATTGGAAGAGAGATAAAGGTGGGACAAAGCCTGACATGATGGGTAGATTAAAGAGACTATCCACTTACATTCCTTCCTCTGGCTTCATATTTTGCATGTCTATCTGCTTCTTCTTATCTAACACTTTTTGTTTTCTCACCTCCGGTCTTCGTCCAACCACCTACCAATCAAGAACCCCCTTCACTTGTAACAGTAAAGTGGGAAGTCATGTTAAATTATTTACACGAGGCACAAGAGTGCAGATGCTTGACTAGACAGGCAGACAGTCTGGGTAGACAGCCAGAGGTTTCCAGGTATGAATAGGTATACATATCACATGTATTGTAACATATCACATATCACTTGAAAGCACTGGCCCTGTACTTGCTGGAGTTTAGGAGGATGATCGGGGAACCTTATTGAAACTTAATGAATAGGAAAAAGCCTGGACAGAGTGGATGTGGAAAGGATGTTTCCACTATTGGGAGAGTCTAGGACCAAAAGCCATGGCCTCAGAATTAAAGGACGTACCTTTAGAAAGGAGATGAGAAGGAATTTCTTGATCAGAGGATGGTGAATCTGTGGAACTCATTGCCACGGACGGCTGTGGAGGCCGTCAATGAATATTTATAAGGTAGAGTGACTGATTCTTGATTAGTACTGGTGTCAGGAGTTAGGGGGAGAAAGCAGGAGAATAGGGTTGAGGGGGAATGATCGAGTAGCAGAGTAGACTTGATGGGCCAAATAAATAAATGAATGAATGAATGAATAAGTTTATTGGCCAAGTATGTACACATACAAGGAATTTGCCTTGGTGCTCTGCTCACAAGTAACAACACAAAATACAATAACAATTAAGAATGACAAATAAAACATTAAACATTAATAATAAAACATTATAGTTTAAGCATGTGAATGCAATAAAATGAGGCGACAGACTTTTGGTTATTGAGTAGAGGTACTGCTCGTAGAAAAAAAGCAGTTTTTATGTCTGGTTGTGATGGCTTTGATAGTCCGGAGTCGCCTTCCAGAGGGAAGTGCTTCAAATAGTTTGTGGCCAGGGTGAGAGGGGTCAGAGATGATCTTACCCACTCGCTTCCCGGCCCTTGCAGTGTACAGTTCGTCAATGGAGGGAAGGTTGCAGCCAATAACCTTCTCTGCTGATAGGACGATTCGCTGCAGCCTCCAGGTGTCATGCTTGACGGTTGAGCCAAACCAGACCATGATGGAGACGTTGAGGACAGACTCTATGATGATAGTATAGAATTGGACCTTCATTGCCTATGGCAGATTGTGTTTACTCAGCTGCCGCAGGAAGTACATCCTCTGTTGAGCCTTTATGGCTGTGGAGTCAATGGCCTCATTCTGCTCCTATCACTTGTAGGGGGCGCTGGAGGAGGGAGATGGCTGTCCTGCCAGCAGTCTGTTCGCTTTTTTCATCCTTTGTGTTGTTTTTAGCGTTTGTTTAAAGTTTGTTTTAATGTTCTTCTGTTTGTTTTATGTGGGGGAATGGGGGAGGGGGAAACTTTTTTTTTCAGGTTCTTACCTTCCCGGAGATGTGATCAAGTTTTGGATCACATTCTCCGGGCTCTGCGGCCTACCATCGCTGGAGCTGGGAGCCGCCTCGGACTGTCGTGAGCCCACCGCAGGTCACGGACTTACCATCAGAGCGGATCCCTTGCCTGGGATCGCTCCCACCGCGGCCTGCGGACATACCATCAAGGGCTCGCAGTCTCGGGAGAGGCTAGTCGGGAGCTCCAACGCCGCAGAAAATTTGTCCAGCCCTGACATGAAGTTGGATCGCTTGATGCGGGGAGCTGACATCCCCCCAATGCGGGAGTTGAACGCCTCGACGCGGAGGGCCCGAACGCCACCAGCTACGGGACTCAAGACCGTCCCATCAACGGGGGGCTCGATGCCCTGACCAAGGAAGAACAACAAGGGACAGCCTTGAATTTTATTTTCACCTTCCATCACAGTGAGGAATGTGTAGGAGTCACTGTGATGGATGTTTATGTTAAAACGTGTTTTTGAGTCTGTTGCTTTTTAAAAATTGAATGACCGACCTGGACAGTGAATTTCACTGCACCATTTGGTGAAGGTGACAATAAATGAACCTTATGAACCTTAATTATGATCCTTAAGAACCTTGTAAACTTATGAACTTTTTTACCCAGGTTGGACATGTCAAGGACTAGAGGGCATAGAGTTAAGATGAAAGGTGAAACATTTGAAGGAGATGCACGAGGCAAGTTTTAAACATATAGTGTGGTGGGTGCCTGGAACATACAATGTGATAGTGGCATTTAGGAGGCTTTTAGATAGACACCTGGGTATGCAGGGTATAGAAAGACATGCATCATATGCAGGCAGAGGAGATTTATTTATTATTATAACAGAAAGAGAGCTGCTGGAGGAACTCCGTGGGTCAGGCAGCTTCAATGGAGGGAAGTGGACAGTCGACATTTTGCGTTACCATCCTTCATCTAGACTGCAAGACCAGAGTGGAAGAAGCCAGTCTAAAGAAATGGGAGATAAAGAGAAAATGTGATAGATTACAAGAAGAGCCAGATATACTTGTAGAACAGATGCCTGATAGACATGATGTGGAACTGCAGATGCTGGTTCATACCAAAAATAGACACAAAGTGCTGGAGTAAATTAACGGGTAAGGCAGCATCTCTGGAGATAAGGAATGGGTGATGTTTCAATAGGTGACTTCTTCTGAAGAAGTTCCCGGCCGGAAGAAGGGTCCTGACACGAAACGTCACCCATCCTTTTTCTCCAGAGATGCTGCCTGACCCGCTGAGTTACTCCAGCACTTTGTGTTTACCTGATGGACATGAGTAGTACGGATGTCAGAGGTTATGGGAAGAAGGTAGGAGAACGGGGTTCGGAGGGAGAGATAGATCAGACATGATCGAATGGCGGAATAGACTTGATGGGCCGAATGTCCTAACTATCACTTATAATCTTATGATCTTATGAGTTTAATTATAGTAAAGTGTGGGGGGATGTATTTTGATAGATGAAATAAGGTTACACATTGCAAGGATAATTGGTATCTCAGTGGAGGGGGGAGGGGGGTGGGGGGTGGGGGAAAAGAAAGAGATTCAAGAAGCTAAATTAGCAAATCATTAAATGTAGTGAAGCAGGTTAATAAGGCCATAAAAATAAACTTTAAAAAATAGTGAGAATTTCTGGAGAAAAAGAATGATAAAAACAGAGGTGTTTTTCCCAAGATTGCATTAGATCTTGATTGACTATTTTAAAGCATTTATGTGTAATGAGGCAGAATTAATTAGTGAAATTGTAATGACGGATGCGCATTCAGTCTTTGAGTGACAAATTTATGTCTGAAACAAGTCATAAACGTAAAGGCAATTACACTGTTGTAGGTGCAGATTGGCAAATTAGATAAAAGGTACAAAGATGTACGACCAAAATTCGCAATAAAGAAACATTCGTTTGAAAAATAAAGATTCTGAAGGAAATGGGATCAATGTGTGGCTAATTAATAATACTGCAAGTTGTAGAAACAAAGAACTGCAGATGCTGGTTAATACACACAGGTACACAAAGTGCTGGAGTAACTCAACAGGTCAGACAACATCTGAAGAACATGGACAGGTGACCTTTCAGATCAAGACCCTTCTTAAAGTCAAGGATGAACACTGATTCAAAGTAACATTAGCAAATTTGCAGATGACACAAAGCTGGGTGGCAGTGTGAACTGTGAGGAGGATGCTATGAGAATGCAGGGTGACTTGGACAGGTTGGAGAGTGGGAGGATACATGGCAGGTGACGTTTAATGTGGAGAAACGTGAGGTTATCCATTTTCGTAGCAAAAACAGGAAGGCAGATTACTTTCTAAATGGCGTCGTTGGGAAAAGGGGCAGTACAGCGGGATCTACGGGTCCTTGTTCATCAGTCTATGAAAGTAAGCATGCATGTACAGCGAATGGCATGTTGGCCTTTATAACACGAGGAGTCGAGTATATGAGCAAAGAGGTCCTTCTGCAGATGTACAGAGCCCTAGTGAGACCACACCTGGAATATTGTCCCTTGCTATTGAGGGAGTGCTGCGTAGGTTTACAAGGTTAATTCCCAGGATGGCGGGACTGTCATATGCTGAGAGAATGGTGCAGCTGGGCTTGTACACTCTGGAGTTTAGAAGAATGAGAGGGGATCTTATTGAAACATATAAGATTGTTAAGGGTTTGGACATGCTGGAGGCAGGAAACATGTTCTCGATGTTGCGGGAGTCCAGAACCAGGGGCCACAGTTTAAGAATAAGGGGTAAGCTTATCTCACCCCTTATCTCACAGGGGTTGTGAGTGTGTGGAATTCTCTGCCTCAGAAGGCAGTGGAGACAGGTTCTCTGGATGCTTTCAAGAGAGAGCTAGATAGGGCTCTTAAAGATAGCGAGTCAGGGGATATGGGGAAAAGGCTGGAATGGGGCACTGATTGCAGATGATCAGCCTTGATCACATTGAATGGCGGTGCTGGCTCGAAGGGCCGAATGGCCTACTCCTGCACCTATTGTCTATTGTCTATTGTCTATTGATTGTGTAGGAAGGAACTGCAGTTGCTGGTTTACACCGAAGATAGACACCAAATGCTGGAGTAACTCAGCGGGACACGCAGCATCTCCTTATAGAAGGAAAGGGTGGTGTTGTGGATCGAGACCCTTCTTCAGACTGAGAGTCAGGGAAGAGGGAAACGAGATATATGGAAAGATAAGGTGTGAAAACGAGAGATCAAAGTGGACGAAGTTCAAGAAAAATGTAGAATAGTTCATCGTTAGCTAGGGGAAGGTGACAACGAGGTATACAATGTAAAATGCAATCAGGAGGATCGGCTGGAGAACTAGGATGGGGGAGAAACGGATTTATTGGTTCATAATAGAGGTTGATGCTTCCCAAACACTGAACAGGGTTAGCAATGGACAAGAGGGGTCTTTCTCTTGGTCTTCTCCTCCTTGATCTTATTTAGAAACATAGAAACATAGAAAATAGGTGCAGGAGTAGGCCATTCGGCCCTTCGAGCCTGCACCGCCATTCAATGTGATCATGGCTGATCATCCAACTCAGTATCCCGTACCTGCCTTCTCTCCATACCCCCTGATCCCTTTAGCCACAAGTGCCACATCTAACGCCCTCTTAAATATAGCCAATGAACTGGCCTCAACTACCTTCTGTGGCAGAGAATTCCAGAGACTCACCACTCTCTGTGTAAAGAATGTTTTCCTCATTTCGGTCCTAAAGGAATTCTCCCTTATCCTTAGACTGTGACCCCTTGTTCTGGACTCCCCCAACATCGGGAACAATCTTCCAGCATCTAGCTTGTCCAACCCCTTAAGAATTTTGTAAGTTTCTATAAGATCCCCCCACAATCTTCTAAATTCCAGCGAGTACAAGCCGATTTTCAGGCTAACACTTGTCCCACCTCAGAGTTTTTGATAGTCCTGCCTTTCACCTTGCGTGCATGGAAATAACTGTTCTATTTCAAAGGATTTGCAAATGTTATTTGTCTAACATTATCATAATTACCACACCAGTGATAAATATAGCCATACTTTAAATGAGCAGGTCTACCAACTAACTCTCCACTGATGAAGCAATCAGTTTGTGACCCATCTTTATCTCCACTGCTTAATCAAGCAGTGTTGGTATGTCTTCATTAGTTCTTGATTGTTGCATATGCACTGCACAGTGAAAGCTCATATGTGCACACGCCATTTACACAAAGAAAAAGTCCAAAGTCCACAGTCTGGTCCACATGCTGGATGTACTGGTGCGCCCACGATGCGGGTGAGCCCAGGTAGGCCCCAGGCTGCTGCGGGGGAGCATCCTCCGTCGCCCTCGACCGGCTCGTCCCGCCAACCAACGTCCCTCTCCTCGCCCGCACGACCGCCTTTCTCTCACTGGCAACACCCTCATAAATCTTCTCTGCACCCTTTCCAGCCTAACAATGTCAGGGTGACCAACAACTGAACACAATGCTCTAAATGTGGCTTCAACAATGTTTGGTACAATTCTCCAATCTTAGCTCTCTGTGGCCATAATATTCTTCAGAGGGCGGCACGGTGACGCAATGGTAGAGTGGCTGCCTTATGCCCCTGTCCCACTTAGGAAACCTGAATGGAAACCTCTGGAGATTTTGGGGCCCCCCCAAGGTTTCCGTGCGGTTCCCGGAGGTTTTTGTCCTCCAGCTACCACCTTCAACTAGCATCGCAACCGGCTTCAACTAACAAAATTACCGATTTTTAAAACGGAAACCACTTTCGACCATTAGGGAGACTGACAAAAGCCTCCGGGAACTGCACGGAAACCTTGGGTGGTGTGCAAAGTCTCCAGAGGTTTCTGTTCAGTGCCTGAGACCCGGATTTGATCCTGACTACGAGTGCTGTCTAAACGGAGTTTGTGCATTCTCCCCATGACCAGCGTGGGTTTTCTCTGGGTGCTCCGGTTTTCTAGCATACTCCAAAGATGTGCAGCTATATACGTTAATTGACTTTGGTAAAATTACTAAATTGTCCCTAGTGTGTAGGATAGTGCTAGTGTATGGAGATCGCTGGTCAGCATGGACTCGGTGGGCCGAAGGGCATGTTTCCATGCAGTATCGCAAAACCGGAACTGAAACTAAAAACTAACACCAAACAATAAAGTCCAAACCTGCTCAACCTCTCCCTCTGCCTCCTTGCTCATAAATATTGCAACATGCTCATAAATATTCTCTGCACCCTTTCCAGCTTAACATCATTCCTATAGTGAGGTGACCAAAACTAAACACAATACTCTAAATGTGGCCTCACCAATGACTTGTACAATTCTCCAATCTTCCCTTTCTGTGGCCATAATATTCTTCAAGGTGGCACAGTGACACAGCGGTAGAGTTGCTGCCTTACAGCGCTTGAGACTCGGGTTCGATCCTGACTACAGGTGCTTGTCTGTATGGAGTTTGTTCGACACCTGCGGGTTTTCACTGAGACCTTCCGTTTTCCTCCCACATCCCAAAGACATACAGGTTTGTAGGTTAATTGACTTGGTATAATGGTAAATTGTCCCCAGTGTGTTGTATAGTGCAAGTGTACGGGGATCGCTGGTCGGTATGGACTGTGTCAGGGGTAGTGCACGGGTGTCAGGGGTTATGGGAAGAAGGCAGGAGAATGGGGTTAGGAAGAAGAGATAGATCATCCATGACTGAATGGTGGAGTAGACTTGATGGGCCAAATGGCCTAATTCTGCTCCTATTACCTATGGCCAAAGAGCCTGTTTCCCCACTGCATAACTTAGAGAATAAAGTCCTAACTTGCTCAACCTCTCCCTCTTGCTCAGACCCTTGAGTCCTGGCAACATCCTCATAAATCTTCTCTGCACTCTTTCCAACTTGACAACGTCATTCCTGGAGCTGGGTGACCAAAACTAAACAACAATACTCTAAATGTGGCCTCACCAATGTCTTGCACAATTCTACCATCTTCCCTCTCTATGACCTTAATATTGCGCACAGTACTCCAGGCATAATTGCTCTTGCAATCCTTAAAAACCTCATCGGCGTCAATATTTTCTAAAACGATATTATGGACATTGTGGCGGCACCTGATAGCAACCCAAGGTCACGACGAACCATTGGCTCTAGAGGGTGGCGTCTTGGTGGGGGAGGCGCGAGTCACGGGGTTGTTATCTGAGTTGTTATTTAAGGCCTGTGTCAGCTGAGGAGTAGGGAGCTGTATGCAGAAGATTAAACACGTCTAGAACACACAACCTGTGTCCGGCTAGTTTTTGGCTGGGCTCCTGCCAGTCCCCGCCACAACATGACGATAAAGTTGGGTCCCTGTTCCTGAGTGAAAAAATAATAATTACCAGCCACTGTGACATTGAAAAAAAAAAATGACAGTGAAATGCAGCACAAATCATACGAGAAACATATTTTAATTGGATAAGAAATGAAATATATATTGGAAGACAGCCTGGAAAAGGGCCAACTCGGATTCCATTTGTAACTATATTAGAGAGAAGTGATTTACAATTATGTAGAGGCTCCTTGTGCGCAGACAGTCGGAGCAAACTGTCACCTCTCACAAGTCTTAATTGATGAAGATTGGGAGGCAGCAAGAGATTGTCATATGCCTTAGTGCTACGCTGGAATTGAATCCGATTTTGGATAGACCTTTCTCAGATAATATGCCACCTTAATACAACACTCCTATTAGGCACAGTTCTTTCGCTATCAGGACTTCCTTTTTAATATCCATTGCAAACTGTTTGCCATATGTCTTACTGATTCATTGCTCATTGCTCCTGAAAAATGTATTTTGCCGTTTGAAACCCATATAGCCGCCTCGCGTAAATTTACGATACAAAACCGTGATGAATTCCGCTGCTGTGGAGAAACAAAATTATTCATGAATATCAAAGCAGGTGCACCTCGATAAATTTGTGTGCTGTTTCTGCATTATGTCTGGGATGTCAGGAGGGTTGGAATGATGGATGTTTCACCTTGTCAGCTCGAAATCGCATTTTCTTCCCTGCTCTGAAGACTTTGTTGATAGAGACCAGTTAAGGAATGTCGGAGGCATTTAATTGTGGCCTCTCCTGCTCCGTTATCTCTCCAACTGGACTTCAATAGATTTGGATGCACAAAGGAAGGCAATTATGTACACCTAGTTTAATGCAATGATTATCCAGTGAATTGCCACATAGACTCGTCGCTATTGTTGTGACCATGCATGGTAATTTTGTGCTGCAATTCTGAATTCACTATAAAAATGACTTGGCTCACATTCTAAAACAGTTCTTATAGTTTAATCATTCTAAACTGGAACTCAAGTGGAATGCTCAGGGCGGCACAGTGGTGCAGCAGTAGAGTTGCTGCCTTACAGTGCCGCAGACTCGGGTTCGATCTTGATCGCGGGTGCTGTCTGTACGGGGTTTGTACAAACTCACTGTGACCTGCGTGGGTTTTCTCTGGGTGCTCCGGTTTCCACCCACACTCCAAAGACGTGCAGATTTACACGTTAATTGACTTTGGCAAAATTGCTAAATGAATGAATGAATGAATGAATGAATAGCCTTTATTGTCATTCAGACCTTTCGGTCTGAACGAAATTTCGTGCCAGCAGTCATACATATATAAAAATAACAAAAACCACACAATAAACACAAATTTAACATCCACCACAGTGAGTTCACCAAACACCTCCTCACTGTGGTGGAAGGCAAAAGTCTTAGAGTCTCTGTCTTCTTCCCTCCTTATTCTCCCTCTGCGCTGAGGAAATTGTCCCTAGTGTGTTGGATAGTGCTAGTGCACGGGGTGATCACTGGTCGGCACAGACTCGGAAGGCCGAAGGGCCTGTTTCAGCGCTATAACTATAAAATTTAACGAGCATAGATAGTTTAAATGTTGCCGAACCTGCTGCACATATCCTGTGTTTTCCAATGTTCTGTGTGTCTACACTGTCAATGCAAAGCAATTTGAAAATTTCCATATTCTTCTGATGAAATGTGTGGGGGGAATTTTGTGCTATTTTGTGCTACCCATACCCTGTATCTGGCTTTACTCGGATAAGCACGGGCACAAACCATAACAGCTCGCAGATAGGTGGTGAGTCTGGTGGACGTCGATTTATTCACCAATCTTGTCCAGTAAATTCACCACATTTTTCATTTTATTTCTTTTCCTCTCTTTGTTCTATTGTTGCGACAACTTACGGTCTCCCGACAACAATACGGAATCTACTCCAAGTGTTTTGTGGTGTGCTTCATTAAGGCTATCAATAAGCCAACTTTAGTTTAGTTTAAAGCAGAAATAGACAAGAAATGCTGGAGTAACTTAGCAGCATCACTGGAGAGAAGGAACGGGTGACTTTACGGGTCGAGACCCATCTTAGTTTAGTTTAGTTTAGAGATACAGTGCGGAAACTAGCCCTTTTGCCCAACAAGTCTGCACCGACCAGCGATCGCTGCACATTAACACTATCCTGCACATTAACACTATCCTGCATACATAATTTACATTTCGACCAAGCCAATTAACCTGCATACCTGTACGTCTTTGGAGTGTGGGAGGAAATCGAAGATCTCGGAGAAAACCCATGTGGTCACGGGGAGAACCTACAAACACCAGTCAAGTCAAACAGTCAAACAAACTTTATTGTCATTTAGAAATACATTGATATATGCAGTTCCAAACGAAATTACGTTGCATTTGGCTCCCTGTGCAACACAATAAATTACCGAAGGATAGGCATGGATGAAAAGGATAAATAGACAATGGTGGCAGCCCATTACATGGCATTCAGGAGTCTGATGGCTCGTGGGAAGAAGCTGTTGCAGAACCTTGATGTTCTGCTCCTTATGCTGCGATATCTTTTTCCCGAGGGCAGCAGAGTGAACAGTCCGTGATGGAGATGTGTGGGATCTTTTATAATACTGCTGGCCTTAGACACGCAGCGTTTGGTCGCAATATCCCCGATTGAGGGGAGAGAGGTCCCGATGATTTTTTCCGCTGTCCTCACCACTCTCTGCACAGATCTCCAGTCGGAGGCTCTACAGTCCCCAAACCAGACAGAGATACAGCTGGTCAGAATACTCTCTATGGTGCCCCTGTAGAAAGTAGTGAGGATGGGATGGGGGAGATGAGCTCTTCTCATCCGGCGCAGAAAGTGCAACCGCTGCTGCGCTCTCTTAACTGTTGATGAGATGTTATTCGACCAAGTCAGACTGTTAGTGATCTGCACCCCCAGGAACTTTGTGCTACTGACCACCTCCACATCGCTGTCATTGATGTGAAGTGGTGTGGGACTGTGCCGGGTTTTCCTGAAGTCGACGACAACCTCCTTTGTTTTTTCGACATTCAGGATCAGGTTGTTCGTATTGCACCAGTCCACCAGTTGTTTCACCTCCTCCCTGTAAGCCAGCTCATTGTCGTCCCTGATGAGGCCCACCACTGTTGTGTCATCTGCGTACTTCATGATGTGGTTTGTACTAAACCTGGCACAACAGTCGTGAGTCATCAGGGTGAACAGCAGTGGACTCAGGACACAGCCCTGAGAGGAGCCGGTGCTCAGAGAGATGGTGTTGGAGGTGTTATTTCCAACCCTCACAGACTGGGGTCTGTCAGTGAGGAAGTCCAGTAGCCAGTTACACATGGGGGTGCCGAGGCCTAATTGAACCAGTTTGCTTATCAGGTGCTGGGGGATAATGGTGTTGAATGCTGAACTGAAATCCACGAACAGCATTCGCACATAGGTGTTTTTCTCCTCTAAATGTTCCAGGCTCAGATGGAGCACGGAGGATATAGCGTCCTCTGTGGAGCGGTTTGGCCTGTAAGCAAACTGGTATGGGTCGAGTGTGGAGGGGAGTCTGGAGGGAATGTGGTCCCTGACCAGCCTCTCGAAGCACTTCATCATTATGGGGATAAGTGCTACAGGGCGGTAGTCATTGAGACATTGTATGTTGGATTTTTTTGGCACTGGTATGATGGTGGCAGTCTTGAAACATAATGGGACGAAAGCCTGGTTCAGCGAGGTGTTAAATAAGTCCGTAAGTGCATGTGCCAGCTGATCAGCACATTCCCTGAGCACCCGCCCTGGTATGTTATCAGGGCCTGCCGCCTTTCGTGCGTTCACTCCTTTTAAGGTCCTCCGAACATCCACTATGTCAAGGCTGAGTGCCTTTTCCTCACAATGAGGAATACCTTTGCTTGCAGGTGTGTTATTTAATGCCTCGAACTGACCAAAATAGTTGTTGATTTCATTGAGGAACTCAATGTTGTCATCACAGGGTGGTGAAGCAGTCTTATAGTCCATGATTGATTTGATTCCCTGCCACATGCGCCTGGTGTTCTTGGGGTCATGGAAGAAGCTCTGGATTTTCTGACCATGGGCACGCTTGGCCAGCCTGATGACTCGGTTCAGGTTGGCTCTTGCGGATCTGATTGCCACCACGTCGCCAGATTTAAACGCGGCATTACGTGCTCTCAGCATTCCACGTACCTCTGTGGTCATCCAGGGTTTCTGGTTGGCCCGTACAATGATGGTCTTGGTGACACAGACATCCTCAATGCACTTCTCCATGTAAGCAGACACGGACGCAGTATACTCCTCCAGGTTGATGTGTTGGCTGACAGTTGCAGCCTTCTTGAACATGTCCCAGTCCGTGCATTCAAAACAGTCCTGTAGTGTTGTCATAGCTCCCTCTGGCCAGACCCTAACCTGCTTCACAGTAGGTTTTTCTCGGGTCAGCAGGGGCCTGTATGCAGGAATTAGCATCACAGAGATATGGTCTGAGGAGCCAAGGTGGGGGCGGGGGACTGCCTTGAATGCCTTCTTGATGTTAGTGTAGGCTAGGTCCAGTGTATTGATTCCCCTGGTTGCAAAGTCTACATGCTGGTAGTAATGTGGGAGAACAGTCTTCATGTTGGCCTGGTTAAAATCCCCAGCAACAATGAAGACACCATCTGGATGTGTAGATTGAAGGTCACTAATGGAACAATAAAGAGCATTCAGGGCCTCCTTAGTGTTTGCACTGGGTGGGATGTACACAGCTGTGATGGTTATAATGGTGAATTCCCTGGGCATATAGAAGGGTCTGCATTTTATTGTCTCAAAACTCAAAAACCCATACCACCTGTAGTCGGGATCGAATCCGGATCTCTGCTCTGCAAGCACTTTAAGGCAGCAACTCTACTGCCATGCCACCGTGCCACCCATCAACTTGTTCGATAGACTCACCACTGATCTATGAGCTACAGTATTTTATTTTGTGTCTGTGCCGTTCAGTTTTCAGATTTAATTTATTGTCACAAGCACAGGTACAGTGAAGATCTTTTGTTGTTGTTGCATGCTAACCAAACGGTGGAAAGATAATATATTCTTGTAAATTCGAGTATTGGCCTCATTTGATTAAACTTTCTTCCTGTCACAAATCTCGTGAACATTTGGTTCATTCCCTCCATTGTACATCTATGCTTTATTTAGTCAGGAGGCCAAACTTGTACACCGTCTCCCAGATCCAGTGGGCCCCATCTCATTTGAGCAAATCATTGCTGCTCTTGCACTAAAGTCTTCTTGCAATCAGTCAGGAGGTGCCCTAATTGCTCATCATACATGCATGCTAATATTGAGCAATTAGTATCAAAGGTCCTTCTGAGCACATAACATTACAGCACAGGAACTGGGCTCATATATTCACAATGTCCCTACCAACTATGAAGGCAATAACTGTATACTAAGTAATACTTGGGGGAGTAAAAAATGTACAAGACACTCTCACTGAAAGCACTTAACAAGACATAAGGGCATGAGCTATAGGGGTGTTATTTCAAGTCAAGCCAGTTTTATTTGTCACGTGCACATAACATGCAGTGAATCGAATTTTCCAGCAGCAGTGCAATAAAAAGAAAGTGCACACAATACACAATTAAAATTTAACACAAACATCCACCACAGCATTCAATACTGTGGTGGAAAGCACAAAGTTTGGTCAGTCCTCCCCTGTGGTTGGGACCACAACCCTCCGCAGTCGCCGCTGCGGGCGTCCAGATGTGCGGACAAGGTAAGTCCTTAATCGGTGCCTCCCCACCGGAGACCACCGGAGGCTTTGAGGTGGTGTAGGCCGCAGGCCGGCGGTCGAAGATCTAAAGTCCCCGCCGCGCCGCAACCAGAAGCACCGCAGACCGCAGGGCCGGCGGTCGGAGCTCCTCTCCAGGGATCGCCGGCAAGGTATCGCCGGACGGTAAGTCCCCGCAGCACCCGCGGTTAGAAGTAGGTCTCGGGCCAACAGTTGGAGCTCTTCTCCTCCAGGTCCCCAACGAGGGATCCTAGGCTCCGGATGGCACACCTGTCGGAAGCACCGCAGTCTGCAACTTCTGGGCCTGTGGTTGGAGCTCCTCTCCAGGGATCCCCGGCGAGGGACCCTGCTCCAGATGGTAAGTCCCCGCCGCGCCCGCTTAGGCAGTTTATAATCCAGCAGTACGATTGTTGATTTATCTAATTTAAAGTAATTTCTTCCTGCCCTCCATCTCCCAAGTCTAGTTGTCCTACTAGTTCCACTGTTCACATCCTTGCACATCTTCCCGAGCCAACAATGGGCCATTGTAGACTCAACCCTTCCTGAGGTCATCTGATGCCAACCCTGATTTGTTCTGGCTTTGTCTCAGCTCCAGTTCTGTCACCCCCTCACCCCCCCCCCCCCATCTTTATCATTCAGTCTGAAGAAGGGTTCCCACTCGAAACATCACCATTTTTAGCTGGGACTTTATTTATTGGAGCGCAGGAGGCTGAGGGGTGATCTTATTGAGGTGTATAAAATATTGAGGGAAATAGATAGGGTGAATGCACAGAGTCTTTAACCCAGAGTAGGTGAATCAAACACGCAAGGACATATGTTTAAGGTGACAGGGCAAGATTTAACATGAACCTGAGGGACAGCTTTTTCACAAAGAGGGTGGTGGGTGTATGGAACCAGTTGCCAGAGGAAGTATTTGATGTAGATATTATAACAGCATTTAAAATAGTAAGATTAAACGAGAACTTATCAGTTTGAAGTTCTTTATTTTATAAGGAGTTACGGTGAGCGATTACACGAAGAAGCCCCGCCACTGCGCATGTGCGTCAATCTTTAAAGCAGCAGCATGACAGTAACTACAGTCAAAGTGATATAGTAAGACTCAGAAGACTAGAACTACAAGATGATCTTTGTGATTATGACGGCTGGGAGCGGAGGGCACGTAATTGCTAACCGTAGCTCCTCATAAAATAAAGATCAAACTTCAAACTGGTAAGTTCTCATTTAATCTTACTATTTTACTTCAGAGTCACGTGAGTGATTCCGTGAAGATTTCAAAGCTCTGTGATTTCATGCCGTAGATCCAGTTCCATACGACACACTGCTTCGGTTGACACAGGATAAACATATAATTTATTGAACATTGGTTAAATTATACAATGAATGTTTTTAATAATAAAAGAACAGTAATAACCCCTCTCTCCCAGGGGGAAATTACAAAACAGAGCCCAAATCAGAACCCAAAACAGCATGCCCAAATCCTTGCGTTGTGAGGACAGGTTTGTCATAAAACCGTGAAAAAGTCCCTTCACTGGACCATCCTGCGGCGCCGAGGATTTGGTCTAAAGGCACGTCCAGCGCTTTCCCTGCGGATGTTGACGCCGCCCTGGTGGAGTGAGATTTAAACACATCAGCGTCTTCTCCAGCACAATCCAAAACATGTTTCAGCCATCTAGAAATAGTTTGTACTGACACCTTTCTATTTTTTTTTGTTAAATTTTTTTAATTAGAAGTAACTACATAATAAAAAGTAATTTGTTCATTGTAGACATAATAAAAAGCATTTTGTTCATTGTAGACATACATAATCAATATTATTTATATTCACAATTGCATAGTAACTGTACTTCTATGTATTTTTTCCAATTTTTATAAAGATAGAAATTAATAGGGAGAGAGTAAACAAAAAAAAGGAGGAAAAGTCGAGAAAGAATGGAATGTTCTATAGATTATGCATCGTTAGAGATATATCCGCGTTTTATGAAATGTACTTCTTCATCTATTCTTTGATTCAGGTTTCAGTCGGGTTCTCGTGCCGAACCAGTTTGCCCCTTCAAATATTCAATGAATGGGAACCATATCATTTTAAATAGTTCTTGTTTGTCCATTAAGCCAAATCTTAATCTTTCCAAATATAGGGTGTCCGACATTTCCGTAATCCACATTTTAATTGTGGGGTTTATAGGACCTTTCCAAAATTTTAATATTAATTTTTTCCCAATTATTATGCTATAATCAATAAAGGTTCTTTGATTCGAAGTAATGAATTAATTTTGTTCTATTATTCCTAATATTATTAATTTTGAATGAGGAACCAATTTGGTATTGACACTTCTGAGACTATCTTAAAAATTTCCATTGTTTACAATAGGAAGAGGTAGTGGTAAATAATCCAATTTTAATGTTTTCTTTATTTGTTTCCAAATGCGTATCCCACTGTCTATTATAGGGATTTCTTTATAGTTTTTTTTGCTTAATTTAGTAATAGCAAATAGAATCGACCCAATTTCAAAAGATAAACAATCTTCCTTTTCCATTTTTAACCAATCTGGTTGTTTGTCCAATTCTTCCAGCCAAAAATACATATTTTTATTATTAACTGCCCAGAAATAAAACACAAAATTTGGTAATGCTAAGCCTCCATTTATTTTTGATTTACATAAGTGTTTCTTGTTTATTCTGTGCTTCTTATAATCCCAAATAAAATTGGTGACTATAGAGTCAACCTTTTTTAAGAAAGTTTTTGGGAGATATATCGGGAATACACCTTTCTATGAGGTTTTCTGTGGCTGATGAGCATCGCTGTTTCGGACCCTCTGAGACTCTTGGTGACCTCGATATATTGATGGAGGTGCGTAACTACACATAGTCTCAGGTCAATGGGGTATGCTTTAAAGCTTATTTTGTTTCCAGACGTTCCTGGCCTGCTTTGTTTGATTAGATCATACACATAAAACGTAATATTATCTACAGACGAATGCATGCTGTCCAATTGTAGCTTTTGCAATGTCTGGACCCGTTGCGCTGAAACCAGCGCCATGAGCATGACCACTTTGAGCGTTAGCTTCTGGAAAAACAGAGATGTAATTGGAGCCCATTGCCGAAGCAGTGTGAGAACTATGCTCACATCCCAGATTTCCGTATATCTAGGTCTGGGAAGGTTTTTGTTAAAACTACCTTTCATGAATCGGGACACCAATGGATGAGATCCGACAGAGCGTTGTCCCGTCCCCTGCTCGTCAAAATGCAATGTAGCAAGGAACTCCAATTCATCCGGTATGTCTGCAGTATGATAAGATATATTTGACTGTAAGCAGAACATCTCCCATTTCTTAATATGAGATGCATATTGTTTTTTAGTACTATCTCTCCAGGCCGCAGTAATCACATCCACAGTCCTACTCGATAGCCCGAGCCCCTGAAACGGTCTGGTCAGAATCTGCAAATCAACAAATTAATACGATCATGTAAAGGGTGACTTTCTCCTGTCACAGGGTGAACCAACAAGTTACTGCATTTGGGGATAGTCACGAATGGCTGTGTCAGCAGTCCCAGAACCAAAGAGAACCATGGCTGTGTGGGCCAGTCAGGAACTACCAAAATGCCTGAAGCGGAGTCCTGCTCTATTTTGGTGAGACATTGACTGATGAGGCAGAATGGGGGAAAAGCGTAAAAGAACGTACCTCCCCAAAGTAGCGAGAATGCATCCACCGCTACTGCCCCTGGATCCGGTTCCCATGAGACGTATTTAGGTAACTGGTGATTTAACCTGGATGCTAACAGATCTATGTCTGGCAATCCATACCAGATGACAATCATTTTCAAAACTTTTGGATTCAGCATCCATTCTGTGCTGTCATTAAATTTACGTGACCTGGTGTCTGCCACCACATTATCTCTACATGGTAGGTAGGTAGCTGAGACCCAGATGTTTCTCGTAATACACCAGTGCCAGATGAGGTTAGTCAGGTTATCACATGATAATGACTTAATTCCACCCATGTGATTAATATATGCAACTGGGAGCTGAACATGTAAACCATACATTGTTGAGCAGTATGCGTTTAGGCCATAGAATGCACCCAGCATTTCTAAGTAGTTTATCCCATGCATCTGCAGGATTAATGCCTCTTGCATACTCCATCTGCCGCCGCAGCTAGACTCACATCAGTTTGTAAAATAACTGAAGGTTGTTTAGTCAGAATGTCTTGAGAACCTCGTGAAACATTAGTTATCCATCATTGCAACTCGGTGATAGCTTTGACTGGCAATTGCATTGGTCTATCGAAATGACCTGCATGTTCTTTGAGTGCTTGTTCTTTAGCTCGTTGCCCATTCTGATAGTGCAGGCCCGAATTGCATTCCAGGGAAAGCCGCCACTAATTTACCAATAACACTGGCTACTCATCGGATGAAGGGATGCTGTTCATCTACCAGATTGCTACAGGCCTCCATAATTTCTAACGTTTTGGCTGTAGGCAAAGTCACTGACATGTTAGTTGAATCAAGGAGTATTCGTAATAAGGTGGATGAGTTGAACGTGCAGATAGCTATAAATGAGTATGATATAGTTGGGATCACGGAGACATGGCTCCAGGGTGACCAAGGCTGGGAGCTGAACATCCAGGGATATTCAATATTCAGGAGGGATAGAGAGAAAGGAAAAGGAGGTGGGGTAGCATTGCTGGTTATAGAGGAGATTAACGCAATGGAAAGGAAGGACATTAGCTTGGAGCATGTGGAATCGGTATGGGTAGAGCTGCGAAACACTAAGGGGCAGAAAATGCTAGTGGGAGTTGTGTACAGGCCACCTAACAGTAGTAGTGAAGTTGGGGATGGTATCAAACAGGAAATTAAAAATGCGTGCGACAAAGGCAAAACAGTCATAATGGGTGACTTCAATCTACATATAGATTGGGTGAATCAAATTGGCAGGGGCGCTGAGGAAGAGGATTTTTTGGAAAGTATGGGGGATAGTTATCTAAATCAACATGTAGAGAAACCAACGAGAGAGCAGGCTATTTTAGACTGGGTATTGAGTAATGAGGAAGGGTTAGTTAGCAGTCTTATTGTGCGTGCCCCCTTGGGCAAGAGTGACCATAATATGGTTGAGTTCTTTATTAGGATGGAGAGTGACATTGTTAATTCAGAAACAATGGTTCTGAACTTAAGGAAAGGTAACTTTGAGGGTATGAGACGTCAATTGGCCAAGATTGACTGGCAATCAATTCTAAAAGGGTTGACGGTGGATACACAATGGAAGACATTTAAAAACTGCATGGATGAAGTACAAAAATTGTTCATCCCAATTTGGAAAAAGAATAGATCAGGGAAGGTAGTGCATCCGTGGATAACAAGGGAAATTAGGGATAGTATCAAAGCAAAGGATGATGCGTACAAAGTAGCCAGAAAAAGCAGCATACCAGAGGATTGGGAGAAATTCAGAGACCAGCAGAGAAGGACAAAGGGCTTGATCAGGAAAGGAAAAATAGATTATGAAAGAAAACTGGCAGGGAACATAAAAACTGACTGCAAAAGTATTTATAGATATGTGAAGAGAAAGAGATTAGTTAAAACAAATGTAGGTCCCTTGCAGTCAGAAACAGGTGAGTTGATCATGGGGAACAAGGATATGGCGGACCAATTGAATAACTACTTTGGTTCCGTCTTCACTAAGGAAGACATAAATAATCTGCCGGAAATAGCAGGGGACCGCCGGTCAAAGGAGGACTTGAGTGAAATCCAGGTTAGTCGGGAAGTGGTGTTGGGTAAATTGAATGGATTAAAGGCCGATAAATCCCCAGGGCCAGATAGGCTGCATCCCAGAATACTTAAGGAAGTAGCTCCGGAAATAGTGGATGCATTAGTGATAATCTTTCAAAACTCTTTAGATTCTGGAGTAGTTCCTGAGGATTGGCGGGTAGCAAACGTAACCCCTCTTTTTAAGAAGGGGGGGGAGAGAAAACGGGGAATTACAGACCAGTTAGTCTAACATCGGTAGTGGGGAAACTGCTAGTCAGTTATTAAAGATGGGATAGCAGTACATTTGGAAAGTGGTGAAATCATTGGACAAAGTCAGCATGGATATATGAAAGGTAAATCATGTCTGACGAATCTTGTGGAATTTTTCGAGGATGTAACTAGTAGCGTGGATAGGGAAGAACCAGTGGATGTGGTGTATCTGGACTTCCAGAAGGCTTTCGACAAGGTCCCACATAAGAGATTAGTATATAAACTTAAAGCATACGGCATTGGGGGTTCAGCATTGATGTGGATAGAGAACTGGCTGGCAAACAGGAAGCAAAGAGTAACCATATAACCATATAACCATATAACAATTACAGCACGGAAACAGGCCATCGCGGCCCTTCAAGTCCGTGCCGAACAACTTTTTTCCCTTAGTCCCACCTGCCTGCACTCATACCATAACCCTCCATACCCTTCTCATCCATATGCCTATCCAATTTATTTTGAAGTGATACCAACGAACCTGCCGCCACCACTTCCACTGGAAGCTCATTCCACACCGCTACCACTCTCTGAGTAAAGAAGTTCCCCCTCATGTTACCCCTAAACCTCTGTCCCTTAATTCTAAAGTCATGTCCTCTTGTTTGAATCTTCCCTATTCTCAAAGGGAAAAGCTTGTCCACATTAACTCTGTCTATCCCTCTCATCATTTTAAAGACCTCTATCAAGTCACCCCTTAACCTTCTGCGCTCCAGAGAATAAAGACCTAACTTATTCAACCTATCTCTGTAACTTAGCTGTTGAAACCCAGGCAACATTCTAGTAAATCTCCTCTGTACCCTCTCTATTTTGTTGACATCCTTCCTATAATTGGTCGACCAAAATTGTACACCATACTCCAGATTTGGTCTCACATAGAAACATAGAAAAATAGGTGCAGGAGTAGGCCATTCGGCCCTTCGAGCCTGCACCGCCATTCAATGTGATCATGGCTGATCATCCAACTCAGTATCCCGTACCTGCCTTCTCTCCATACCCCCTGATCCCTTTAGCCACAAGTGCCACATCTAACGCCCTCTTAAATATAGCCAATGAACTGGCCTCAACTACCTTCTGTGGCAGAGAATAGTAAGATTGAACGAGAACTTACCAGTTCGAAGGTTGATCATTATTTCATGAGGAGTCGAAGTGAGGGATTTCGTGAAGAGCCCGCCGGCGCGCATGCTCGACATACTTCAAAGTAGCGGCGTGGAATCACAGAAACCAATCAAGAAATGACTTCACATAGTAAGAATGAAACGACTAAGATTACCAGCTGAAGGTGATTGAGGGTTGGGCGAGGAGGGCACGAAATCCCTCACTTCGACTCCTCATGAAATAATGATCAACCTTCGAACTGGTAAGTTCTCGTTCAATCTTACTATTTCATTTCGGAGTCACGTGAGTGACTTCGTGAAGACTTCAAAGCTTCTGTGATGACACGCCCTGGACCACGTCCATGCTGTCACACCACTACCAGGGATGGATGGGAGGAATAACTTGCTGACTAGTCCATACTGCAAAACAAAGCATATTTATTAACAAACAAATCAAAACCCCTCATTCGGGGACATCTCCACGTTCTTGCCCCGCATCTAGCACGGCTTCTGCGAACTGTAGAGGCGCAGCAACGGGCCGGGTGTAGAACCGCTGGAACACCGTCTCATTAGCCCATCCTGCTGTGGCGAGAATATGGTCCATGGGCACCTCCATGACCCTCGCCGCCGACGTCGATGCAGCCCTGGTGGAATGAGATTTGAACACATTAATGTCGATACCTGACTTACCCAAGACGACTCGAAGCCACCTGGATATCGTCTGTGTTGTCACTCGATGGTGAGGTCTCTTATGAGTGACAAGCAGGTATCTCTCCATTCCTCTGATGCTTGCCGTCACCTTGACGTAGTAACGGATATGGGAGGCTAAGCATAGCCTAGCATCGGCGGGGTATGCCGGGAACTTCAGCTGCAGCCCTGTGCACCCAGGTCTGTGTTGCTTCAGTAGCTCGTCAACAAAGAAAACTACTTCTGTGGGGGTAGACATCATTCTGTCGACACGTAGTTTGTGGAGTGTCTGTACCCTCTGTGCTGAAGTCAGCGCTAGTAACATCACCAGCTTCATGGTGAGTTTGTCCAGCTGGAGCCCTTCCATGGGGGACCACGTCCTGAGCAGAGTTAAAACGTCCCTGACATCCCAGGTGATATTGTAACGTGGTGTAGGCGGATTCGTATTGAAAATACCCCGCATAAGCCTGGACACTAGCCTGTTGGATCCCACCTCAATATTGAGGTAGAATGATAGAGCGCTCCTGGCGCTGTTGATGGCACTGTAGCTTAAGTATTCATCATGGTGCAACCCCGCGAGGAATTCCAGGACGTCGCTTATAGTCACGGCATCGTACGTGATGCGAGAGCGGCTGCAGAAGGCTTCCCACTTCCTGATGTGAGAGCGGTATCTCCGCCTTGTAGACTCTCGGCACGACGCCACAATGGTATCCATGGTCCGGGTAGAAAGGCCGTATTGTTGTAAAGGCCGATTCAGAATCTGCAAGCCAACAAATTTAAATAGCCATGGCAGGGATGTGGCTCCCCTGAAACAGGGTGAGTAACTAATTCTGGGCTACCCTGCAAACGGACCCAAGGTTCACTGAGCGTGTCAAAGACCATCGGATACCATGGCTGTGTAGGCCAGTCGGGTATGATAAGGATGCCCTTGGCACCGTCCATCTGAATTTTACGTAATACCCGACTGATGAGGCAAAACGGGGGGAATGCATAGAAAAAGCAATTCCCCCAGTCTAGCGAGAATGCATCTAACGCTATAGCCCCAGGATCTGGTTCCCACGCGACGTAGGTTGGTACCTGATGGTTCAACCGGGACGCAAAAAGGTCAATGTCCGGTTTCCCAAATTTGGCTGTGATTTTTGCAAAAATTTCAGGATGTAACATCCATTCAATATTATCATTGAACTTGCGTGACCTGGCGTCCGCCACAATATTAAGCTCACCTGGCAAATAGGTAGCTGAAATCCAAATGTCTCTCTTGACACACCAGAGCCAAATTGAATTAGCCAATTTATCACATGAAACTGACCTGGTACCGCCCATGTGGTTTAAATATGCCACCGCTGTGGTATTGTCTATTTGGAGCCGGACATGTGCTCCAATGATCTTGGAACAATATGCACGAAGTCCGTGAAACGCTGCAAGCAGCTCCAAATAGTTGATCCCTTGTGATACCAACATCGTATTCTCAAGGGTATCCCATCGGCCCCCACAACTAGAGAATTGATTCGTAGCTCCCCAGCCATCAGAGCTCGCATCAGTTTGTAAGTATATCATCGGTTTCGCCTCAATAATAGTTTTGAACGATTTACTAATGTGGCAAACCCACCATCGTAATTCATCCAATGCTGCAGGCGGCAGCCGCATTGATCGATCATAATGACCAGCATGCCGTCGCAACGCAGCGATCTTGGCTCTCTGCAAGTTTTGATAATGCAGAGGTCCATACCGGGCTGCCGGAAACAAAGCCACAATCTTGCCAATGACAGTAGCTGTGTGACGAATCGATGGTATACGAGTATTAATCAAGTCTGTACACACCTGTGTTACCTCCTCAATTTTGTTAATTGGTATGGTGACTCTCATGCTAATGGAATTCACCTGGAACCCCAGATAATTAATTACCTGGGTGGGGCAGAACTTAGATTTTTCTGGATGAACAATGAACCCAAGCTGTTGGAACAAATTGACCGCAGCTGCCACCCCTTGTTGTGCTAATTCCAAGGTGTGGCCGACAATTAAAATATCATCTAAATAGGCCATAACAATATGATGTCTTTGTCTTAAATAAGCCATAATTGGCTTCACCAATTTAGTAAATAAGCGAGGGGCTGTGGTGAGCCCATTAGGCAACGCCCTATATTGCCACAGCTGATCCATCCAGATAAATTTTAAGAACCTTCTGTAATATTTTTTCATAGGTACGGTATAGTACGCATCCTGTAAATCAATGCATGCCATAAAGCACCCTTGTGAAATCAATGATTTGGCCGTTTCAAACGTGTCCATTTTAAAATGAGTATATGTTACAAAGTTATTCAGAGTGGTTAGATCAATAATGACTCTACAGCCTCCATCCTTCTTAGGTCTAGTAAAAATATTGGAAACAAATTCAACGGGCTCATGAACCGTTCTCTCTATGACCCCTTTCTGTTCCAACCTTAAAATTTCCTTATAGCCTACTGACTGTTCCGCAGCCGTTAGTTTGAAAGTACGACCCGGTCTATGCTGAGGTGGAGGGATGTCCCCATTAATAAACTCAATACTGTGGCCCTGAATATTCCGTAACACATACTCATCGCTGGTAATGTCACCCCATGCACCCGCAAACGCCCACCAACATGTGGAGTTAAACAAAGAGAAAAAAGAGAACCAGATCGCCTCACCTCTGTGGTTACCGGCGGTCCCTGACACGAGTGGGTGGTCGTGGAGGTGCTGGGTTGGTTTGAGGTCGTGGCGTCCTCATTTTCCACCTCGGCTTCTGCCGAGCCTGTCCTAAAAAAGACCCCTGGGGTTGGGGTGGCTGATATCGGTTTGGAGCTGGAGGGTAATTCCTGGTGGAAGTGCTGACAGACCCTCGTGAACGGCCAAGTGGGGCTTTCGAGCTTGATGGTGTGGGGGCACTGTGAGAGCGCATGAGCCCCACGGTCTTGGCTTGTTCATCCAGCTCTCTGACCCTTTTGGAGAGGTCTTCGCCAAAGAGCTGACGGGGCGGCGGCAGCGGCGGTGGTTTGCACAACCCTGCAAACTTAGGGTTGAGCGCTGGGCGGATGCTGTTTTTGCGAAAGCCGTTTATTTCGTTTTGAGTAGCGCACAGAAGCGCCAGAGCATCCTCCTGGTCCAAATTAAGCTCCTCTCCGTCGACCGACCGCACAAAGGCAGTAATCCCGGCCATGAGGAGTTTCAGGATCCGCTGAATTTTCAGCTCCTGCTGACGGATAGCCGCACTGATGTTGCCCCATATTGGCGTATTGACCACAGGCACGTTGAGGGAATTGCAGTTTGATGGAGCCTTGTGACGGCTCATGGCTTGTAGTAGGACTTCCTCCTGAAGCTGGTGATTATTTAGGAAGTCCACTGTGGCTGCCAACTTCGTATTGATGGGAAGCCCCAACGAATGAGGGGCTGCAAATTTGGTAGCCACATCGAGGAGGTCCTCCGCCGGTAATTCAGGCGGGGGTGGGATGGGGTCAACCACGGCCTCCTCGTCCTGCTGCTCCAGGCTGGTGTACGAAGCTGGTGATGAAGCCCTGTGCCTGTCGCTGCTGGATGCCTGTTGTTGTTGACCTTGTAGGAGAAGCTCCAGCAGCCGCTCCATCCGGTCAATACGCCCTTCACCCTGAACACTCAGGTGGTCGGAGTCCTCCGGCTCTGAAAATTGGCCGGGGCTCCTGTCATCGGCCCGCACCTCGTCGAGGCCCTGCCGGTGCCGGTAGTTGTCGTCGACAGCCGCCGAGGCGAAACTGCGCGATTCCTGCACGGGCGTGTTCAACCGCCTCCGTTTAGCGGGAGCGGAAGTCATTGCCTCTATGGACAGATGCGGCATGGTGTCGGCACCAGCCGAAGCCTGGATACCTTGGGCCCGTGCAGGCTTGCCAGCTGCCCACATCGTGGACCTTGCCGACGCATGGTCTCGCCCACCCATCCATGGGGGGCTCGGCGACCGTGACGGGACCCCCAACTGACTCGTCCCGGCGTCGAAAGTTGGGGGGCGACGGCTGGACCTCACAGCTGCCCCGGGTCCCGTCCTGGAACCTGACCGCTCCTTGGCGGCAGGCAGAGCCTTAGCCCCGACAGGGTTAGGCTGCTGGGCTCCTGCCCTTCCCCTTCTCAGAGGGCTGCGTGAAACGGGCCGTGCAGCCGCACGGACCCTTCTGCTCGAAGCCGTCAGCAAGCCTGCTGACGACCTGGCTGCCATGGCAGAGTCGTCCTGCTCTGGCGGCACACCACACTCCTCCTCGTCGGACTCCTCCGAGCTGTGGTGTGCGGGCGGGTCCGGACCTGAAAATACAGAGCTCACCGACATCTCCGCCCTCGTTCCGGTCTGCGTTGCAGGTACCCCTGACAACTCTCGCTCCGGAACTGCTGGCCGGCGACTTCTCCTCGAACTCCGGCCTCTTAGACTCCCATCCATGTTCTTGCTGTGAAGCAAACACAACAAGAACCACCAACTTAAGGTAGCATACTTACCTGCGTGGTTCCCTTATGAAGGGCTGGCGAGGAGCACGCTCCTCCGTCAGCCGTCGCAGCAACGCGGTACGACGATATGTCGAGCATGCGCGCCGGCGGGCTCTTCACGAAGTCACTCACGTGACTCCGAAATGAAATTCCAGAGACTCACCACTCTCTGTGTAAAGAATGTTTTCCTCATTTCGGTCCTAAAGGAATTCCCCCTTATCCTTAGACTGTGACCCCTTGTTCTGGACTCCCCCAACATCGGGAACAATCTTCCAGCATCTAGCTTGTCCAACCCCTTAAGAATTTTGTAGGTTTCTATAAGATCCCCCCTCAATCTTCTAAATTCCATCGAGTACAAACCGAGTCTATCCAATCTTTCCTCATGTGAAAGTCCTGACATCCCAGGAATCAGTCTGGTGAATCTTCTCTGTACCCCCTCTATGGCAAGGATGTCTTTCCTCAGATTTGGAGACCAAAACTGTACGCAGTACTCCAGGTGTGGCCTCACCAAAACCCTGTACAACTGCAGTAGAACCTCCCTGCTCCTATACTCAAATCCTTTCGCTATGAAAGGATATAGCACCAACGTCTTGTACAATTTTAACATTACATCCCAGCTTCTATACTCAATGCTCTGATTTATAAAGGCTAGCATACCAAAAGCTTTCTTTACCACCCTATCTATATGAGATTCTACCTTCAAGGAACTATGCACGGTTATTCCCAGATCCCTCTGTTCAACTGTATTCTTCAATTCCCTACCGTTTACCATGTACGTCCTATTTTGATTTGTCCTGCCAAGGTGTAGCACCTCACATTTATCAGCATTAAACTCCATCTGCCATCTTTCAGCCCATTTTTCCAACTGGCCTAAATCACTCTGTAAACTTTGGAAATCCTCTTCATTATCCACAACACCCCCTATCTTGGTATCATCTGCATACTTACTAATCCAATTTACCACCCCTTCATCCAGATCATTGATGTACATGACAAACAACAAAGGACCCAACACAGATCCCTGAGGCACCCCACTAGTCACCTGCCTCCAACCCGACAAACAGCCATCCACCATTACCCTCTGGCTTCTCCCATTCAGCCACTGTTGAATCCTACTGAGAGTAGGAGTAAACGGGTCGTTTTCACAATGGCAGGCAGTGACTAGTGGGGTACCGCAAGGCTCAGTGCTGGGACTCCAGCTATTTACAATATACATAAATGATCTGGATGAGGGAATTGAAGGCAATATCTCCAAGTTTGCGGATGACACTAAGCTGGGGGGCAGTGTTAGCTGTGAGGAGGATGCTAGGAGACTGCAAGGTGACTTGGATAGGCTGGGTGAGTGGGCAAATGTTTGGCAGATGCAGTATAATGTGGATAAATGTGAGGTTATCCACTTTGGTGGCAAAAATAGGAAAACAGACTATTATCTAAATGGAGGCCGATTAGGAAAAGGGGAGATGCAGCGTGACCTGGGTGTCATGGTACACCTGCCATTGAAAGTAGGCATGCAGGTACAGCAGGCAGTGAAGAAAGTGAATGGTATGTTAGCTTTCATAGCAAAAGGATTTGAGTATAGGAGCAGGGAGGTTCTACTTCAGTTGTATAAGGTCTTGGTGAGGCCACACCTGGAGTATTGTGTACAGTTCTGGTCTCCAAATCTGAGGAAGGACATCATTGCCATAGAGGGAGTGCAGAGAAGGTTCACCAGACTGATTCCTGGGATGTCAGGACTGTCTTATGAACAAAGACTGCATAGACTCGGTTTATACTCTCCAGAATTTAGGAGATTGAGAGGGGATCTTATAGAAACTTACAAAATTCTTAAGGGGTTGGACAGGCTAGATGCAGGAAGATTGTTCCCGATGTTGGGGAGGTCCAGGACAAGGGGTCACAGCTTAAGGATAAGGGGGAAATCCTTTAGGACCGAGATGAGAAGAACTTTTTTCACACAGAGAGTGGTGGGTCTCTGGAACTCTCTGCCACAGTGGGTAGTTGAGGCCAGTTCATTGGCTATATTTAAGAGGGAGTTAGATGTGGCCCTTGTGGCTAAGGGGATAAGAGGGTATGGAGAGAAGGCAGGTACGGGATACTGAGTTGGATGATCAGCCATGATCATATTGAATGGCGGTGCAGGCTCGAAGGGCCGAATGGCCTACTCCTGCACCTAATTTCTATGTTTCTATGAATCAATGATGAACCCCAAATAGTCAATCATTCTAGATGGTATTAATTTGGCTTTAGTTGCATGGATGAGGAAACCTAACCTTTCAAACATGTGTTCGGTAACTGATACTGAGTTACGATGGGGATATGTCCAATAATCCCCTGGAACTGGACATTTCCTGCCGTTGACTCTGCAGGATCCGTTCCATCATCCTCTCTATTCTTTCGATGCGTCCTTCATCGTGAATGAATGGGAGGTCAGAGCACTCTTGCCCGAAGGAACTCCTGAGGCTCCTATCACTGGCCCGTACCTCGTCGAGGTGATCTCGGTGCCGTGATGAAAAGTCGCTGCCAGCCGCCTCAGTGGAACTGTATGACTCTCGCGCGGATCTGCTCATTTGTCTCTTTATGGAGCTAGGTCCGCTTGCCTTAAAGGCCATATGCGGTGTAAAGTCGGTCCCTGCCGCCGCAGCGTGGTGACCCGACATCCGCGTGGGCTTGCCGCCTGTCCTTCTCCTGGACTCAGGCGACGTACGGTCCCGTCCTGCCACTAATGGGGGATGCGGTGACCGTGGCGAGACTCCACCTGCATGACTTCTACTGGTTCTGCTATGTGGTGAGTCTACACTGGCCCTTCCTGGTCTGCCAGTGGACTCGGGTCTCGACAAGCCACCAGTCTGCAGTCTAGCGGCTACTGGTGAACATTCTGCCTTGCAAGGGTTTTGCTGATGAGCTCTATCCCTGGCTCTTCCACGAGTGCTCGGGGAGAAGGGCCGTGCAGCAGCACGGGCAACCCGTTTGCTCATTTCAGTCAGCGTTTCTCTCCCAGTTGGAGGTAGAGAGATAGAGTCAGGGTCTACCTGCTCAGGCGCCGTTCCAACTTGCTGTTCTGCGGGCTCCCCGCCTGTACCCAGCTGTATTGGTGGGTCGGGTCCTGTAGTCACAGGGCTCCCCGACTTCCGCGCCTTTTTCCCGGCCGAAGTCCTGCAGCCTGTACTCCTTTTATCCATACCCCTGTGAAGAAATACTATTCAAACACCAGGGACAACCAGCTCAAGGTTGCCTATATTCACCTGAGTGGCCCTTATGAAGGGCTGGTGGGGAGCCGCGCTCCACCTCCAGCTGTCGACTGCAAATGCGAGCGACGATATGGAGGGTTCTTCACGAAGTCACTCACATGAAATACACTTGGACAGGCACTTGGATGAGAAAAGTTAGAATGATATGGGCCCAACACAGGCAAATAGCATAGAAGGGGCATCTTGGTCGGCATGAATGAGTTGTGTCGATGTGCCTGTTTCCATGCTGTATGACTCGATGAGTCTAGTTAACTAGAAAATGAAACAGTACAGCAGAGCACAGGAGCCACAGGGGAGGCACGGTGGCGCAGCGGTAGAGTTGCTGCCTTAAGGGGAGTTTAGAAGAGTATGCCCTTGACTCAAACTTGCAGCACAGACAACATGTGGTCCAAGGAGGTCCTAGAAACTCTCCCTCATGCTCAAGGGAAGTTCCAGCATACTCACGGCCTCAGCCAGGTTGCGGAGAATCTTTCCGCGTGTAAAAATTGGTCGGCATGGTTCTTTTGAACTCGTACTGCAGTGGAGTGGGGTCTTAATTTAATTACAGGCAGTCGAGGGCAGCCGGAGGTAATCTCCTTCGCTGACCAGGCATTTTAATTGGTTCATTGGAGTTTTCGGGACCAAGGAAAACCGACCGGTAATGTTAAACGCCCGCTAAACTTTAATAAACATTGTCTGACTTTCTAAAAGTATCTCCACTCCTTCTCCCCCCTTCTCCCCCCTTCTCTCCCCTTCTTTCCCATGCTCTCCCCTTCTCTCCCCTTCTCTCCCCTTCTTTCCCACGCTCCCCCGCGCCCTCTAAAGGACTTACTGTACACTGTGCAGCCGTCCTTTACCTTCCTCATCATCGCGGGTGATGTGTTTGTTTGCGTGTGTGTGTGTTGATGGTCGATCCGGCTCGCGGTTTAATCGCTGACGGTCGATCCAGCTCGAGGATGCCAGGCACGTGCCCTCAAGCTTGAAAGTCGAAGACTCTGGACTCGTGGATTAGGTCGCCACAGTGGGACAGCCCCTTGCAGTGCGGGAGACCCGGGTTCCATCCCAACTCTGGGTGCTGTCTGTACGGAGTTTGTATGTTCTCCCCGTGCCCGCGTGGTTTTTTCCAGGATCTTCGTTCCAAAGACGTACAGGTATGTAGGTAAATTGGCTGGGTGTGTGTGTGTGTGTGTACATTGTGTGTACACTAGGGTGTGTGTGGGATAGTATTAATGTGCGGGGACCCCTGGGTTGGCGTGGACTCGTTGGGCCACGCTGTATCTCTAAACTAAACTAAACCAATCCATCAGCCCACCAAGTCTCCCCGACATAATACAATGCAGTTGCTGGAATCTTCAGCAGTGCTGGACGAACTCAACAAGTCAGGCAGCATATGAAGAAGGGACTTGGGCCAAAATGTCACCTGTCCATTCTCCCTGTAGATGTTGACTGACTTGCTGAGCTCCACCAGCACTTTGTCTTTTACCCATCTGCCTGTACATAGTCTATGTCCCTACATTCCATTTGTGTTCATGTATCTGTTTAAACGCCTCTTAAACATTGCTATTGTACCTGCGCTCACCACTTCCCCTCGCCCTGCATTGCCCGCGAGTCCGCGATCCTCTGTATGTTTAAAATGTTTACAAATCTCCTTCAAACATTCCCCTTCGCACCTTGAAGCTTCTCTTTAGTATTTGACGATTCCGTCCTGGTAAAATTACTCTCTCTACAGTATCTATACCTCCCATAATTTTATATACTTCTATCAGGTCACACCCTCAGCCTCCAGAGAAAATATCTGTTTATCCAACCTCTCCTCATAGGTAATATTTTCTAATCCAGACAACAACCTGGTGAAAATCTTCTGCACCCTCTCCAGTATTATGGCAACCAGAACTGCACACAAAATCTATCCTAACTAGGCGGCACAGTGGCGCAGCGGTAGTGCTGCTGCCTTACAGTTCCAGAGACGCAGGTCAGATCCTGAGAATGGGTGCTGCCTGTGTGGAGATTATACGTTCTCTCTGCGCTGCAGTGGTTTCCTCTGGTTTGCATGCACATCCCAAAGACATGCGGGTTTGTAGGTTAATGAGCCTCTGTAAATTGTCCTAAGTGTGCAGGATAGAACTAGTGCACGGGTGATCGCTGGTCGGCGTGGACTCGGTGAGCTGAAGGGCCTTTTTACACGCTCATTCAATAAACTAAACCAAACTAAAACTTAGACAGACTAAACAAAAATTTGGTTGAAAGCATATGAAGATTAGATCTTGCTGGGAATAATGTGAACAGTTTAGGCTCCCATGCTATCTGAAGAATGTAGTGATCCTTGAGAATTTTGCATGGCATTATATAGACACATCACCTTTCAATGTCCCGTTTTACAGAAATATTCTGTCTTCCTATTTTTTCTAAGAGAGTGAATGAACTATAATTTTCAATATAATATTCCATTTGCCATAATTACCTTGTCCATCTACACCCCCTTAAAGCCTCTCCACAACCTCCACATAATCCACAGTTTAGTTGCATTAATATTACCATTTGTAAAGTTCAAGAGAATAGACAATAGACAATACACAATAGGTGCAGAAGTAGGCCATTTGGCGCTTCAAGCCAGCACCACGTTCAATGTGATCATGGCTGATCATCCCCAATCAGTACCCCATTCCTGCCTTCTCCCCATATCCCCCGACTCTGCTATCTTTAAGAGCTCTATCTAACTCTCTCTTGGAAGCACCCAGAGAATTGGCCTCCACTGCCTTCTGAGGTAAAAATTCCACAGATTCACAACTCTCTGGGTGAATCTTTTTTTTCCTCATCACGATCTAAATGGCACGCTTATTCTTAAACTGTGGCCCCTGGTTCTGGCTCCCCCAACATCGGGAACATGTTTCCTGCCTCTAGTGTTTCCATTCCTTCTCAGGATATGTTGATGTGAAGAGTCAATGAGCAAGAGGCAAATCTGAAAAGAAAAATGTCAGCATCTCTGCATTACTAAGACACTTTCAAGAGCATTAAACTGTTGTCTTGGAGAGGATGCTGTTCAGTCTGCATTGATTATACTATGAGTAAAAATGTTTTTGAAGTTCATAAGGTCATAATGTCATAAGGTCTTAGGGATAGGAGTAGAATTATGCCATTCGGTCCATCAAGTCTACTCCGCCATTCAACTACGGCTGATCTATCTCCCCCTCCGAACCCCATTCTCCTGCCTTCTCCTCATCACCTCTGACACCTGTACTAATTAAAAATCTACCTCTGCCTTAAAAATATCCACTGACGGCCTCCACAGCCCTCTGGGGAAAGAATTCCACAGATTCACCACCCTCTGTTCCGCCTTATCTCCTTCCGAAAGGAACGTCCTTTATTTCAGAGGCTATGGCCTCTAGTCCTAAACTCTGACACTAGTGGAAATATCCTCTCCACATCCACTCTATCCAGACCTTTGTTGAAAAAACAGGGCCAGTAAGCCCAGAGGAGCTCTGTGAGCTGAAATCCAACTCATTTGGAGAATTTTTATCCAACTTTTCAATAAAGTATTTCAAGATAAGACAGCTTGCATTAAATTCCCTTTCAAGATGAAAGCCTACCGCCTTCATCTTTACAATGTATGAGTCCAGTCTGCAGAGAGTGAATGATTCTCAGATGTCCCCTCTGCTCTGCAAGTTACAGAGTCACAGCAAAACAATGAGAAATGTCCTTGTCAGTGATCTATGCCCCAAGGGTCATTTGCAAACAGCTATCTCATCTTGTTTGCAGTCAGTTGTGGCTTTTCAATATTTATTGTTGAATTGAAGCAAAGACTGGATGAATTCTAGTCTTCAGACTGCGGAGATACAGCGAGGAAATGGGCCCATTTGGCCCACCAAGTCCACGCCAACCAACGATCACCCCGCACGCTAACCTACACACACTGTAGTTTCACAATTTACCAAAGCCAATTAACCTACAAACCTGCCAGAAGCGCTGCTTTACCTTCATCGGTTTTCTCCGAAGGTAGACACGAAATGCTGAAGAAACTCAGCGGGTGAGGCAGCATCTCTGGAGAGAAGGAATAGGCGACGTTTCGGGTCGAGACCCTTCTTCAGACTCCGATATTTTCGATATCCAAAATCCGATATCAGTTTTCTCCCATATTTTCGGTTTCCCCCCATACTCCCAAGACGTACCGGTATGTAGTTAAATTGGCTTGATAAATGTAAATATTGGCCAGAGTGTGTGTAGGATAGTGTTAATATCCGGGGATCACTTGTCAGCGTGGACCCTGTGGGCCGAAAGGCCTGTTTCTGCGCTGTATCTCTAAACTTAACTAAACTAAATCGAGACTACATTGAATACGTTGTAACTTTGTCGCTGCCCTATACGTAGTGACTCTTTGCATACCTTGTGTATAGTATGCAAAACAATGAATTTCAATGTGACTTGTAACATGTGACAGTAAAGTATTAATTAATTCATTAATTTATTGGTGGACTGATTGGTCTGTTTCCACACTCTGTCTCTAAACTAAACTGATACTTTTCCTGATAACAGAAAAGTTACTGCTCTATAAGATAAATTTAGTGGCCAAACTAATTTGTGCCTTTCTGCAAACGCCCAAGCCAATGTCTATTCATGTCCATTTATGTCACCATTGGCATCTATAACAACATAAAAAGTAGCTGGAGATATCAAGCATGCTCCACCACTCAATGAGATGAAGGTTGAACCTTTTTTCCCTATTTTCCCATTCCTATTGATTTCACTAGTGTTCACACATCTAACAGTCACAACTTCAAATATATTCAACATCTACATCACTCTAGGGTCGAGATTTCCAAAGATCTATAGTTCTCTTGGTCATAAAAGTATTATCTCTTCCCCATATGGCCAAATTCTTCCACCAAAACTATGACTTCCCAGTTTTAGACTGCGTAGCCTAGGGAAACAGCTTTTCAGCATCTAACTACTGTAAGAATTCTATGTTCCACTAGGAATCATGCTTCATTCTTCTGAACTACAGATAATAACCAATCTCTTCCACATGGGCTATCCTTGCATTGTAGAATCATCCAGAAAATATTCATTATATTGTTCCTTAGGCAAGGAGTACAAGCTGCAGAACCCTCTGGTTTGGGGGAACTCACTGCGGATGGCTGGATTGTAATCATGCATCGTCTTGTACATCAATGATCTAGATGAGGGGGTGGAAAATTGGATAAGTAAGTATGCAGATGATACTAAGATAGGTGGTGCTGTGGATAATGAAATAGATTTTCAAAGTCTACAGAGAGATTTGGGCCATTTGGAAGAGTGGGCTGAAAGATGGCAGATGGAGTTTAATGCTGATAAGTGTGAGGTGCTACATCTTGGCAGGACAAATCAAAATAGGACGTACATGGTAAATGGTAGGGAATTGAGGAATGCTGTGGAACAGAGGGATCTAGGAATAACTGTGCATTGTTCCCTGAAGGTGGAATCGCCTGTAGATAGGGTGGTAAAGAAAGCTTTTGGTGTGCTGGCCTTTATAAATCAGAGCATTGAATGTAGGAGTAGGGAACTAATGTTAAAATTGTACAAGGCATTGGTGAGACCAATTCTGGAGTATGGTGTACAATTTTGGTTGCCTAATTATAGGAAGGATGTCAACAAAAGAGAGAGAGTACAGAGGAGATTTACTAGAATGTTGCCTGGGTTCCAGCAAGTAATTTACAGAGAAAGGTTGAACAAGTTAGGTCTTTATTCTTTGGAGCGCAGAAGGTTAAGGGGGGGACTTGATTGAGGTCTTTAAAATGATGAAAGGGATAGACAGAGTTGACGTGGATAAGCTTTTCCCATTGAGGTTAGGGAAGATTCAAACAAGAGGGCATGACATGAGAATTAAGGGACAGAAGTTTAGGGGTAACATGAGGGGGAACTTCTTTACTCAGAGAGTGGTGGCTGTGTGGACTGATCTTCCAGCAGAAGTGGTGAAGACAGGATCGATTTTAACATTTAACAGTAAAGTGGATAGGTATATGGACGGGAAGGGAATGGAGGGGTATGGTCTGAGTGCAGGTAGATGGCACTAGGGGAGAATAGTAAGATTGAACGAGAACTTACCAGTTCGAAGGTTGATCTTTATTTTATGAGGAGTCGAAGTGAGGGATTTCGTGAAGAGCCCGCCGGCGCGCATGCTCGACATACTTCAAAGTAGCGGCGTGGAATCACAGAAACCAACAAAGAAATGACTTCGCATAGTAAGATTGAAGTGACTAAGATTACCAGATGAAGGTGATTGAGGGTTGGGCGAGGAGGGCACGAAATCCCTCACTTCGACTCCTCATAAAATAAAGATCAACCTTCGAACTGGTAAGTTCTCGTTCAATCTTACTATTTCATTTCGGAGTCACGTGAGTGACTTCGTGAAGACTTCAAAGCTTCTGTGATTACGCGCCCTGGACCACGTCCATGCTGACACACCACTACCAGGGATGGATGGGAGGAACAAACTTGCTCAATAGTTCATACTGCAAAACAAGAGCAGAGTTATTAATAACAAATCAAAACCCCTCATGCGGGGACATTTCCACGTTCGTGACCTGCATTCAGCACGGCTTCTGCGAACTGTAGAGGAGCAGCACCAGGCTTGTTATAAAAACGCTGGAACACAGCTTCATTAGCCCATCCTGCTGTGGCGAGAATTTGGTCCATGGGCACCTCCATGACCCTCGCCGTTGACGTCGATGCAGCCCTGGTGGAAAGAGACTTGAACACATTAGTGTCGATACCTGACTTACCCAAGATGACTGGAAGCCACATGGATATCGTCTGGACTGTCACTCGATGATGAGGTCTCTTATGAGTGACAAGCAGGTATCTCTCCATTCCTCTGATGCGTGCCGTCACCTTGACATAGTGGCGGATATGTGAGGCTAAACATAGCCTAGCATCTGCGGGGTATGCCGGGAACTTCAGCTGCAGCTCTGTGCACCTAGGCCTATGCTGCTTTAGTAGCTCGCCAATGAAAAAGACTACTTCTGTAGGGGTAGAAGTCATTCTGTCGACACGAAGTTTGTGTAGTGTCTGTACCCTCTGAGTTGAAGTAAGCGCTAGTAACATCACCAGCTTCATGGTGAGTTGGTCCAGTTGGAGCCCTTCCATGGGCGACCACATCCTGAGCAGGGTTAATACGTCCCTGACATCCCAGTTGATATTATAGCGTGGTTTAGGCGGATTCATATTGAATATACCCCGCATGAGTCTGGACACTAGCCTGTTGGATCCTACCCCAGTATTGACGTAGAATGATAGCGCACTCCTGGCGCTGTTGATGGCACTGTAACTTAAGTGTTCATCATGGTGCAACCCCGCGAGGAATTCCAGGACGTCGGTTATTGTCACGTCATCGCACGTGATGCGAGAGCGGCTGCAGTAGGCTTCCCACTTCTTAATATGCGAGTGGTATCTTCGCCTTGTGGACTCTCGACACGACGCCCCGATGGTATCCATGGTCCGAGCCGAGAGGCCGTATTGGACTAACGGCCTGTTCAAAACCTGCAAGCCAACAACTTTAAATAGCCATGGCAGGGATGTGGCTCCCCTGACACAGGGTGAGTAACCAATTGTGGGCAACCCTTCACAAGGACCCAAGGTTCGTTGAGCATGTCAAAGACCACCGGATACCAAGGCTGTGTGGGCCAGTCGGGTATAATAAGGATGCCCTTGGCAGAATCTGCCTGAATCTTCTGCAATACCCGACTGATGAGGCAAAACGGGGGGAAGGCATAGAAACCAATTCCCCCAGTCCAGCGAGAATGCATCTAGCGCTATTGCCGCAGGATCTGGTTCCCATGAAACGCAGGTTGGTACCTGATGGTTCAACCGTGACGCAAAAAGGTCAATGTCCGGTTTACCAAATTTGGGTGTGACTTTAGAAAAAATCTCAGGATGCAACATCCATTCAAAATTGTCATTAAATTTGCGTGACCTGGTGTCCGCCACAGTATTAAGCTCACCTGGCAAATAGGTAGCTGAAATCCAAATGTCTCTTTGAACACACCAGAGCCAAATTGAGTTAGCCAATTTGTCACACAAAACTGACCTGGTACCACCCATATGGTTTGAATATGCTGCTGCTGTGGTGTTGTCTATTTGGAGACGGACATGTGCTCCAACAAGCTTGGAACAATACGCACAAAGTCCGTGGAATGCTGCCAGCAACTCCAAATAGTTAATCCCTTGAGTTAACAACATCGTTGATTCAAGGGTGTCCCATCTGCCACCACAACTAGAGCAATTATTCGTGGCTCCCCAACCATTGGAGCTTGCATCAGTTTGCAAATATACCACCGGATTAGCCTCCCTAATAGGCTTGAATGAGCTGCTAATGTGACACACCCACCATTGCAACTCTTTTATCGCTTCGGGCGGCAGCTGCATGGACCGATCATAATGACCAGCGTTCTGTTTTAACGCTACAATTTTAGCTCTTTGCAAATTCTGATAATGCAAAGGTCCATATCGCGCTGCCGGAAACAAAGCTACCAGCTTCCCAATTATTGTAGCTAAGTGCCGAATCGATGGTATATTGGTGCGGATTAAATCTTGACACACCTGGGTAACCTCCTCAATATTGTTAATTGGAATAGTAACCCTCATGCTTATAGAGTTCACCGTGAACCCTAGGTAATTAATCACCTGGGCAGGGTAGAACTTTGATTTCTCTGGATGGACAATAAACCCCAATTGTTGAAATATATTGACAGCAGCTGCAACACCCTGTTCAGCCAATTCTAGGGTGTGGCCCACAATTAAGACATCATCTAAATAGGCCATAACTAAATGGTGTTGTTGTCTCAAATAAGCCATAATTGGCTTCACTAATTTAGTGAACAATCTAGGGGCTGTGGTGAGCCCATTAGGCAAAGCCTTGTACTGCCAGAGTTGCCCCATCCAGATGAATTTTAAAACCTTCTGTCACATTTCTGGACGGATACGGAATAATATGCGTCTTTTAAATCGATGCATGCCATAAAGCAACCATGAGAAATCAATGATTTGGCTGTTTCAAACGTATCCATTTTAAAATGAGAATATGTCACAAAAGTATTCAAACGGGTTAGATCAATAATGACACGACAACTACCATCCTTCTTATGTCTGGTGAATATGTCCGACCAATTCAACTGGCTCATGCACCACTCTCTTAATCACTCCTTTGTTCTCAAGACTTAACAGTTCCTTATAGCCGGCTGCCTGTTCTGCAGCAGATAATTTAAACGTTCGAGCAGGCATGTGCTGGGATGGAGGAATGTCGCCATTAATAAACTCAATTTTATGCCCCTGAATATTCTGCAACACATACTCGTCACCAGTAAAATTACCCCATGCACCCAAAACCACCGAAGGCGACCACCAACATGTGAAGTTAAACAGAGAGAAAAGAGAGAACCAGACCCCCTCACCTCCGTGGCTACCGGCGGTCCTTGACACGCGTGTGCGGACGTGGAGGTGCTGGGTTGGCTTGAGGGCGCGGCGTCTTCGTTTTCCACCAGGGTCTCTGCCGACCCTGTCCTAAAAAGACCCCTGGTGCTGGTCTGATGTTGCTGTCGTTGTGGAGCTTGAGGGTGGGTCCTCGTCGAGGTACTGGCAGACCCTCGTGATCGAATGTATGGAGACTTTGAGCCTGACGGTGTGGGGGCACTCTGAGGGCGCATGATCCCCACCGTTTTGGCTTGCTCGTCAAGCTCTTTGACTCTCTTCGAGAGGTCCTCCCCAAAGAGCTGACGGGGCGGGGGCGGCGGCGGTGGTTTGCACAATCCTGCAAACTTTGGATTGAGCGCTGGGCGGATGCTGGTTTTGCGAAACCCGTTAATTTCGTGCTGGGTCGCGCACAGGAGGGCCAGGGCATCTTCCTGGTCCAAATTTAATTCGTCCCCGTCCACCGACCGCACCAAGGCGGTAATACCGGCCGTGAGGAGCTTCAGGATCCGCTGCAGTTTTACCTCCTGTTGACGGATAGCCGCACTGATGTTGCCCCATATCGGCGTATTGACCACAGGCACGTTGAGGGAGTTGCAATTGGATGGAGCCTTGTGACGGCTCATTGCCTGAATGAGGCCTTCTTCCTGCTGCTCCAGGCTGATGGTAGATGTTGGTGAAGACGCCCTGTGCCTGTTGCTGCCCTGCTGTTGTTGACGTTGAAGCAGGAGCTCCAGCAGCCGCTCCATACGGTCAATACGCCCTTCACCCTGAACACTCAGGTGGTCGGAGTCCTCCGGCTCTGAAAAGAAAACCGGGCTCCTGTCATCGGCCCGCACCTCGTCGAGGCCCTGCCGGTGCCGGTAGTTGTCGCTAACAGCCGCCGAGGCGAAACTGCGCGATTCCTGCGCGGGCGTGTTCAACCGCCTCTGTTTAGCGGGAGCTGAAGCCGCTGCCACTAAGGACACTTGCGGCGTGGTGTCGGCACCAGCCGAAGCATGGCTGCCTGCGGCCCGCGCAGTCTTGCCGGCTGCCCACATCGTGGACCTTGCCGACGCATGGTCTCGCCCACCCATCCATGGGAGGCTCGGCGACCGTGACGAGACCCGACTCAACCGACCCGTCCCGGCGTCGAGGGTCGGGGTGTGCCGGCTGGACCTCACAGCCGCTCCGGGTCTCGCCCTAGAACCTGACCGCCCCTCCGCGGCAGGCAATGCCTTAGCCCTAACAGGGTTAGGCATCTGGGCTCCTGCCCTCCCCCTTCTCGGAGGGCTGAGTGGAACAGGCCGTGCAACGGCACGTGCCCTGCTCGAGGTCGCCAGCGAGCCCGCTGACGACCTGACTGCCATGGCAGGGTCCTCCTGCTCTGGCGGCACACCACACTCCTCCTCGTCGAACTCCTCCGAGCTGTGGTTTGCTGGCGGATCTGGACCTGTAACACAGGGCTTACCCACATCTCCGCCTGAGTCCCGGCCTGCGTTGCAGGTACTGCCGATGGTAAGGGCCCCGGAACTGTTGACCGGCGAACTCGTCCTGGCGTCCTCCGGCCCTTGGAACTCCCATCCATGTCCTTGCTGCAAGACAAAACCAACAACAAGGACCACCAACTAAAGGTAGAATACTCACCTCCGTGGCCCCTTCTGAAGGGCTGGCGAGGAGCGCGCTCCACCGCCAGCCGTCGCAGCAACGCGGTACGACGATATGTCGAGCATGCGCGCCGGCGGGCTCTTCACGAAGTCACTTACGTGACTCCGAAATGAAATAAATGGTTGGCATGGACTGGAAAGGCCGAGAAGGCCTGTTTCCATGCTGTAATTGCTATATGGTTATATGGTTATATGGTCTTTCCACTGACTGGTTACCACATAACAGGAGCTTTTCACGGTACCTCGGTACACGTGTCAATAAACTAAACTGAACTAAACTAAACTAACTGTTATTGCTTGGGCAGCTTACAACCCAAAGGTATGAATTTTGATTTCCCTAACTTCAAGTAACCCTTGCTTTTCCTCTCCCCTGACTCTCAGTCTGAAGAAGGGTCTCGACCCAAAACATCACCCATTCCTTCTCTCCAGAGATGCTGCCCGTCCGGCTGAGTCACTCCAGCATTGTGTGTCTATCTTCTGTGTTATTGACATGGTTTATCAGGTTGATCTTTTCCAATGCTTCTCTTCTGTTTCCATGAGCACGTCTACCTCCACCATGCCCCACTGTCTTTCATCCAGAGACCTTCCAGCAATGACTTCCAATCCATGCACACACACAGAGCGTCAGGAATTTCTCTTGGCCTCCTTCTATGTCCTGTCTCCACACTGCACCTCACTGCTATCTTTGAGATCGTGTGCTTTTTAAGGTGAAGGGCAAATGATTTAATAGGAATCTGAGGGCTCTTCTTCTTATCGAGTCCACACACAAGATCAGAAGTTGTTCAGCCAGAGCTGAACACACATCTCGGCATCTGCATACAATGGTGTCTGTCTTGTCGCTTCTTGTGCTTCTTGTGCATGTTGGTGGAAAGATTGGTGGAAACAGGGCCGCGACGTGAATGCTCTTTCCTTGATCCCGTCTGAGGAGTAACCTTTTCACACAGAGGGTGATGGGTGTATGGAACAAGCTGCCGGAGGAAGTAATTGAGGCAGGGACTATCCCAACATTTATGAAACGGTTAGACAGGTACATGGATGGGACAGGTATGGAGCAAGCGCGGGCAGCTGGGACATGTTGGCTGCTGTGGGCAAGTTGGGCTGAAAGGCTTGTTCCAACACAGTATTAATCTATAACTCCATGACTAGGTGACGTTTCAGGTTGAGACCCTTTATCCGATTGGTCGGCCAAAGCCATCCCTTATGAAAAAGCCGAGGAGGTGGGACCGGCCCGGCTATAAAAAGCAGTTTGCGGTGACCCATGGACGGTATCCAAAACCAAATTTGATCCCCAGGTGAAGCCATTCCTCTCCAATATTTCATTACCCTCTCTCCTCCTGGTACACGGACCTGTATCGAGTTTTGCTTAATCTCTGCCCCTGATTTTATATTGACTCATAGAATTTAAGTTGTTTGGAATTGAGCTATGAGTAGGAAATGAGGAATGGGTGGGTTAACCCATAGTGAGCGTTCGACGGCACTAGCCTGTACTCGCTGAAGTTTAGAAGAATGAGGGGGGACCTCATTGAAACACACAGAATAGTGAAAGTGCTTGGATAGAGTGGATGTGGAGAGGATGTTTTCATTTGTGGGAGTCTCTAGGACTCAAGGTCATAGCCTCAGAATTAAAGGACGTTCTTTTAGGAAGGAGATGAGGAGTGATTTCTTTAGTCAGAGGATGGTGAATCTGTGGAATTCGCTGCCACAGAAGATTGTTGAGTCAAAGTCACTAGATATATTTAAGGCAGAGATAGATAGTTTCCTGATTAGTATGGGTGTCAGAGGCTATGGGGAGAAGGCAGGAGAATGGGGTTGGGAGGGAGAGATAGATCAGCCATGATTGAATGGCGGAGTAAACGATGGGCCAAATGGCCTAATTCTGATCCGATCACTTCTGAAATTGTTGTGGATAGAAAGAGGTAATTCTGCTCTCCAGATCTATGCTGGCCCTCAAAACAGCAGACCAATCAGTACCACTCATTCTCCAGTTCTGTCCCAATTGCCTTGAAAATTATTCTTTCCCAAATACTCAAGTCTGTGTTCGAACACCTCTTATATCAAATTCTCATCCTTTCATTCAAATCTATGCTTTGTTCTTCAGCCCGACTTTTTGCCGGCCCTCAATGCTCCAAATGATTCCTCTTACACCATCCTCACACATAGCTTCATCTCCAATCTTAGCCTAAAGCTACTCGGCAGCTCCCACATCTCATTTAATAGTCATAGATTCATGCAGCATGGAAACAGGCCCTTCAGCCCAACATGTCCCATCTACACTAGTCCTACCTTCCTGCATTTGGCCCATATCCCTCTAAAGCTGTCCGATCCATGAACTCTTAAAAGTAGCAATAGTTCCTGTCTCAACTACCTCCTCCGCCAACTCGTTCCACACACCCGCCATTCTTTGCATGAAAAAGTTACCCATCAGGTTCCTATTTAACCTTTTATCCCTTCACTTTAAACCTATGTCCTCTGGCTCTTTATTCCCCTCCTCTTGGCAAGAGACTCTACCCGATCTATTCCTCTCATGATTTTGCACACCTCTAAAAGATTACCCCCTCACCCTCCTGCGCTCCAAGGAATAGAGTCCCAGCCTGCTCATCCTCTCCCCATAGCTCAGACCCTCGAGTCCTCACAACATCCTCATAATACCTTTGAAGAACCTCTAGTCACCCAGCTTATTCATTCCATCGTTGGCTTGCCACCAGTTTCTGTTCCCCTGAAGTGCCTTGGCACGTTTTCCTGTGCTCATGGCACTGTAGAAATGCAAATTGCTGCCATGGTTGCATTTCTGCTGGCCTATAAGTGAACCGAATTGGGAGTGAGCCTGGAGGGTTGTGTAAATATTAAGTTTGCATAGGCCTTGGATCTAGAGTAACCTTCCAGCAGATTGCTGGCAGTGTTGGTGCAGTGATAACTATAATTATACCGAATACTAATGAAATATTACCTTAATGTTAACACCAGGAGCTAAAAATGTACCATTCTAATCAGGGCTAATCAGTTAGAGACAGGTCATTGCTGTATCTGATTAGGATGAATAATCTATACAGGGGTCCTTTTTTTGTTCAGGGGGGTGATGTGGGGGCTGGTTGGGAAGGGGGGGGGGGGGCGTGTTGAATAGACAGAAATCATTGGAAGGGTTTGATGCTGTACAGTAATTGATATGTTAATATCCGGCAGAGCGTAAATAAATGAAGCTGCATCACAGTCAGAGACCACTAACTGGGCCAACACACGCAATTCAGCTGTGGAGATGTATAGAAATGTGTGTGCCAGTTTTCTTAATGAAAACATCCCCTCGGCTTGTTGCTATTAACAGTCGGAGGGACATGCAAAGGCAATGTAATTAAACCTGAGCAGGTGCCAGTCGCTGATAGACCCAGAGTCATAGAACCATAAAACGTGTAAACAGGCCCTTCGGCCCGTTGCCCATGCCGACCAACATGTCCCATCTGCACTAATCCCACCTGTCTGCATTTGGTCCATATCCCTCTAACCCTGTTCTATCCATGTACCTACCTAAATGTTTCTTAAATGTTGCAATAGTCTCTGCCTCAACAACTCCTCCAGTAGCTTGTCCCATTCACCCACCACCCATTGTGAGAACTCCATTCTCCTGCCTTCTCCTCATAACCTCTGACACGTGTACTAATATTGTTGAAGCACCATTGACCACATTTTAAATGTGTGACGACAGAATTGACTAGAAAGGAACTGCAGATGCTAGTTATACACCAAAGATAGACACAAAATGCTGGAGTAACTCAATGGGACAGGCAGCATCTCTGGAGAGAAGGAATGGGAGACGTTTCGGGTGGAGACCCTTCTTCAGACTGGGACTGCGAAAAATAAAATCCAGAAAACCTTTTCAAGATGGTTTTAATTTGGCAGGTTATCAAATAGTATTTGAACCTAATTAGTCTGGTTCAGAAAATGCCAAATTTATGTTTTAACTTTGCTCCGGTCTCAGTGAAGACATTGAGGGAAAGACAAATGATTCACTCTGTTTAGTTCAGTTTAGTTTATTGTCACGTGTACCGAGGTACAGTGCAAAGCTTTTGTTGCGTGCTAACCAGTCAGCGGAAAGATAATATATGATTACATTCAAGCCATTTACATGATAAGGGAATAACATTTAGTGCAAGGTAAAGCCAGCAAAGTCCGATAATCCAAGGATCACCAAAGAGGTAGATAATTGTTCAGCACTGCTCTCTGTGGGCAGTGGGCAGGTGCTATAGACCTGCACGAGAAGGTAGACGCTCCCGTCCCCACGAGTCTCGGGCAGATGGGGCTCGTCAGCCTGGGAAGGCAGTCCATCTAGGTGAGGGAAAACTCTGATTTAAAACCTCCACTGCCCTGCTGTCACACCCACTGAGTTTCTCCAGTATTTTTATCTACCTTCAGAAATGTATGTTTTATCTTTGCTCTGGTCTCAGTAAAGCCATTGAGGGGAAGACAAAGGATTCACCTCATCATTTTGCTCTCCTCAATCAAATTGCATTGGTGTGTGACTTTCTCAATGGCCCAGCTCATATATAAACAAGAATAATTTAATTGAAAACTTTCTTTGATCTGTTCTATTTTTTCCCGCTCTGGCAGACGTTTTGTCCATGTTGCATGCGATGGGTGGCAAAGCTGACCGATAAAAAATTTCATTCCAATTTGGCACCCAAGTCAACATCAAGGACATGAAGGTCAGCTTTCATGTGGATTGCATGCAGTGCAATTTAATCTTCACTCCCCTAGAGAACAGGGTTTCACCTCAAATCTCCGCCATCGTAAAGCTTGGCGATTGCACTTTCAAAGCTCAGGGAACACCAGGCTGTATTTGGGTCCATCTCCCTCCTTCACAAGTTCACAAGTTATATGAGTAGAATTAGGCCATTTGGCCCATCTAGTCTACTCCACCATTCAATCATGGCAGATCTCTGCCACCTAGTCCCATTTTCCTGCCTTCTCCCCATAACCCTTGTCACCCGTTCCAATCAAGAACTTGTCTATCTCTGCCTTAAAAATATCCACTGACTTGGCCTCCACAGCCCTCTGTGGCAATGAGTTCCACAGATTAACTACCCTCTGACTTAAAGAAGTTCTCCTTCACCTTTTTAAAAAGCGCCCTTTAATTCTGAGGTCTATGACCTCTAGTCCGAGACTCTCCCACCAGCAGAAGCATTCATTCCACATCCACTCTATATATGCCTTTCATTATTCTATATTCACTCCTTAGCACTGAAAGTCAGCCGATATTTTTACAAAGCATTGGTGACAGGGCTGGCACTGTGGAACAGCTGGTAGATCCACCGCCTCACAGCGCCAGAGATGCAGGTTCCATCCTGACCTCGGGTGCTGTCTGTGCAGAGTTTGCACTTTCTCCATGTGACCGTGTCTGTCAATTTCCACCTAAAAAATATCCATTAACTTGCCCTCCAACAAAGGTGCTCCGGTTTCCTCCCAGATAGAAGCATAGAAACATAGAAACATAGGTGCAGGAGTAGGCCATTTGGCCCTTTGAGCCAGCACCGCCATTCAATATGATCATGACTGATCATCCAAATTCGGTACCCCATTCCTGCTTTTTCCCCATATCTCTTGATTCCTTTAGTCCTAAGAGCTAAATCTAACTCTAACTCTAACTCTCTCTTGAACAGCCCAAAGAAGTGTAGGTCTGTAGGTGAATTGACCTCAGTAAATTATCCGTAGTTTGTCGGGAATGGATGAGAAAGTGGGATAACATATTTAGTTTAGTTTAGGAAAGGACTGCAGATGCTGGTTTAAATCGAAGGTAGACACAAAATGCTGGAGTAACTCAGTGGGACAGGCAGCGTCACTGGAGAGAAGGAATGGGTGAGTTTCGGGTCAAGATCCTTCTTCAGAAACGTCACCCTTTCCTTCTCTCCACAGATGCTGCTTGTCCCGTTGAGTTACTCTAGCATTTTGTGTTTGCCTTTAGTTTAGTTTAGTTTAATTTAGTTTAGTTTAGTGTCATGTGAAGAGGTGGTTGGCTTGGACTCGGTGGGCCAAAGAGCCAGCTTCTATGCTGTATCTCTGAACTAAACTAAACCTCATCATATGGGAAGTCTTAACTCAGACGGCACGATGGCACAGCGGTAGAGTTGCTGCCTTACAGCGAATGCAACGCCAGAGACCCGGGTTCGATCCCGACTATGGGTGCTGTCTGTACGGAGTTTGTACGTTCTCCCCATGACCTGCGTGGGTTTATTGATATGCTGGGATCGTTGGTCGGCGCGGACCCGGTGGGCCGAAGGGCCTGTTTCCGCACTGTACCACTAAACTAAACTAAATTTAATCTGCAATTCCGTTTCAGATTCATGATCAGAAAACAATGACGGGTTTGTGTTTATTTGCAAGTGGTGTTACAGTTCAGACAGGAAAATCTAATTAATGTAAGGGATGTTTTCCCAAACATTGCTTATTAGATCTTGCTATGATTAACTTTGAGTTCTCTTTTCCTATTCTTGCCAAACATGACCTGCAGGATCTCGACCCTATTCCTTTTCTCCAGCGATGCTCCCTGACCCGCTGAGTTACTCCAGCTTTCTGCATCTGTCTTTGGTTTAACCAGCATCAGCAGTTTCTCCTCACATACTGCAATATGCTTTATTAGGAAGCATTTCTTTCCCTTTCTTTCCCATCATGTATCAGTACAGTATCTCTGGCTAGACATGAGAACACAGGGAGCACAGTGCTGCAGACTGCGCTAGAGACCCGGGTTCAACTCTGACCTCGGATGCTGCCTGTGTAGCTATTGGCACATTCACTCTGTGACCGTGTGAATTTTCTTTGGGTGCTCTGGTCTTCTCCCACATCCTAAAGGCATGCGGCTTTGCCCTGCATCTCCCTCTGAAATGCTGCCTGACCCTCTGAGTTAAGGGTCTGTCTCACTTGGCGATTTTTTTCAGCGACTGTCATCGTCATTGACTGACGTATCAGGGTCGCTGAAAGATGTTGAACATTTCAAAATCCAGCGGCGGCAAAATAAATGTCGCGACACTTGAGGAGACACTGCGCGTCATCATGCCACGTCATACCGTGTCACCGCCGCATCATGCCGCATCACGCAATGACTTTTTTAGTGACCCGATACGTCAGTCAATGATGCCATCAGCCGCCAAAAAAATCGCCAACGGACAAGCCCTTTACATCAGCAATTAGTACCTTCTTTTGTAAACCTGCATTTGTAGTTTCTTGTTTCTACACACCTGACTGTTCTAGCGATGTCTGCAGTATATCTGTCTGCCTGGTATATTTTCTCATTATCGAAACTTTTGTGTCATGATCGGCTTTGCCTGATTCTTCTCGGTGTTTGGAAATAATCCAAATCTTTCATAGGATGATGTCTCCCATGACTTGGGTATCCTAAAAAACAGTGGATGCATCCTCAAAATAAGAGGTTATTTGGGACAAATTCCATCCAAAGACCCCAACAGTCCTTTCACGTGAGGCAGAGGTTCACTTGCACCTCCTCCAACCTCATCTACTGTATCCGCTGTTCTAGGTGTGGACTCCTATATATCGGCGAGACGTGGCACAGTCTGGGCGATCATTTCTCTGAACACCTTTGCTTATCGCGGCTAGGTGAACGCAATCTCCCAATTGCTAAATATTTTAACTCCCCTTCCCATTCCTGCATTGACCTTTCTGTTCTGGGCCTCCTCCATTGTCAGAGTCAGGCTAAATGCAAATTGGAGGAACAGCATCTCATATTTTGCTTGGGATGTTTACACCCCAGCAGCATGAATATTGATTTCTCCAACTTCAAGTAACCCCTGCTTTCCCTTTCTCACTGTCCCTCCCCCACCCAGTCATCTGACTCATTTCACTCTCCTCCGAATTAATGTTACTTTGTATGCCTTGTTGTCACCTTCCCCTCAGCCAACAATGAACCTTTGTACATTTCCTTGATCATCATCTGCTTCGATCTGTCCTTTTCAAACCTTCCATGCTCTTTGTACCCTTCCATATCTCTAGACTCCATTTCCCCCGACTCTCAGTCTGAAGAAGGGTCTCGAGCTGAAACGTCACCCATTCCTTTTCTCCTGGGATGCTGCATGTCCCACTGAGTCGCTCCAGCATTTTGTGTCTATCTTCTGAGAAAACGATTAGTTGGAATTCTTTACCCAAGAAAATTGTGGTAGCTCATTCACTGTGAATATTTGAGATCGAAAAATCTTTCTGCATCTGGGTCATAAGTTCAAAAGTCATAGGAGTAGAATTACAGATGTGGTGGTCATTTGGTGCAAGTAATGTAGAAGATCTGTGGTCGTTGTGAAGATGGAATAAGGAAATTAGAAACAGGAGAAGTTCAAAGTATATTTGGAACACCATAAGAGCAACATAAATTCAAAGGAACTTCAAGAGGTGCTTCTGCTTCCTCAGAAGGCTTAGGAAGTTCGGCATGTCCCCAACACCTTACACCAACTTCAACAGATATGCCGTGGAAAGCATTTCATCAGGATGCATCACAGGGACGCTTAAGTCAACACCTTTGCAGTGGCCCCCTGTCCTCTCTCATATCGCCCCTCCCAGCATATGCAGAAGGGAGAGGATGTTGAAAGATTGGTGCACCATCGAGGCTAACCCTGACCTTCCCATCCATGCTGATTTGAACAATCTGCCCAACATGCGCCTGAAGTCCTGCAAACCCTTCAGGTCTTCCATTAAATCCCTAGAATACTTTGGTTCTATGACTGAGTGGAGCAGAGCCTGGAAAGATGCCAACACCAACAATAGAGAGGTCATCACAGACCCCACAGTGAAACCACCGGGTTTTGACCTCCACCGCAAGCAATGGCGAACCCTGAACAGAATCTGCACCCTCCATGCAAGAACAGCCCATCACCTGCATAAGTGGGGGATGACAGACATCCCTGTTTGTGACTGCGGACATCCAGACCAGACCATCGCACACATCCAGACCAGACCATCCCACACTGTGCCAATTGGCACACGTGACAAATAAATGTATCTTGTATCTTGTATCTTGTATCATGAATGACTGCATTTCCCTGGGGGCATCAAACCCATCCACCCAGTAACTGACGCTGTCCTGGCCTGGATGTCTACCCTTGATCTACAACTTTAGGCTGTGCACGCCATACGCACGAAGAAGAAAAAAGATGCATTACAGCATGGTTTGGGAATAGTTCCATCTAAGACTGCAAGAATTTGACCCTGAGGTTAAAAACCCAGCCTACCCCTCCTTCTTATACTGCCATGCAGCACATTCATTAGGAGCTAGTTACTGGGATCCAGAAGCCTGGAATATTGATTTAGAAATTCAAATTCAAATCCTACCACAGCAGCCAAAAAATTAAATTCAAGTAATTAATTAAAGCAACAAAGAAGAAAAAACATAATGTCAGCAATGATGATCATGCGATTATTAAAAAAAAAGTTGGCTTTACCCCTCTCTCTCCATTTCTACCCCCACCCAAGTCGTCGTACCAGCTTCAAAGTTGTCTCGTTGCGTCTCATTGTCTGTAACTAATTTTCACCGAGCTCACAGCTAACAATGGCCTGTTTCCTTTATCACGGTAACTTTTTTGCATGTCTTTCATTCATTTGTTCTATATCTCTCAAAATCACCGTCTATATCTCTCCTTTCCCTTTCCCCTGACTCTCAGTCTGAGGAAGGGTCACGACCTGAAACGTCAACAATTCCTTTTCTCCAGAGATGCCGTCTGACCCGCAGAGTTACTCCAGCTTTTTGTGTCTATCTTCCTTTTCATAAGCAGTGTGCTAAAATGTCTTAATATTGCCTTATTGCTACTGCAGTGATGATCCGGATGCATCTGTGGATGCAGTTGACTGCAGACATTTTGGGTCAGGACCCTTCTTCAGTGTTCGGCTCGCAGTTTGTTCAGTTTAGTTTAGAGATACAGCACGGAAACAGGCCCTTCGGCCCACCGGGTCCGCGCCGACCAGCGATTCCGTGAAATAAGTCACAATTCTGTCAGGGTATTTTTGTAAAATAAATGTTATAAGTAGCTACAGGGAACAGGAGCGGACACTTCAATCTTTCAAGTTTACTTTGTCTTTCGATCAGAGGGTGTTTGATTAATGTCACTCATCTGCTGGTCAGTATCCCTTGATAACCTCATAAAATAAAAATTTGTCAAGCTGAGAACTAAACATTTAGTTGATTTGTTATCCACTGTTTTTATCGTGGAGAGATTTTCAGATCACCAGGTAACACCAGCATTTGTTGGTGTACTAACTAAATTCCTGGACTGCCATACATTAGATCCAGATAAACGATCTGGGATTCAGTTTTTAGTTTAGTTTAAAGATACGGCGCGGAAACTGGCCCTTCGGCCCACCGAGTCCGCGCCGACCTGCGATCCCTGAACGTTACACTAACCTACACCGCACCAGGGACAAGTTACCATTATACCAAGCCAATTAGCCTACAAACCTGTACGTCTTCCAGCAGAACCTGTACGTCTACCAGACTGATTCCTGGGATGTCAGGACTTTCATATGAGGAAAGATTGGATAGACTCGGCTTGTACTCGCTGGAATTTAGAAGATTGAGGGGGGATCTTATAGAAACTTACAAAATTCTTAAGGGGTTGGACAAGCTAGATGCTGGAAGATTGTTCCTGATGTTGGGGGAGTCCAGAACAAGGGGTCACAGTCTAAGGATAAGGGGGAATTCCTTTAGGACCGAGATGAGGAAAACATTCTTTACACAGAGAGTGGTGAGTCTCTGGAATTCTCTGCCACAGAAGGTAGTTGAGGCCAGTTCATTGGCTATATTTAAGAGGGCGTTAGAAGTGGCACTTGTGGCTAAAGGGATCAGGGGGTATGGGGAGATGGCAGGTATGGGTTACTGAGTTGGATGATCAGCCATGATCACATTGAATGGCGGTGCAGGCTCGAAGGGCCGAATGGCTTACTCCTGCCCCTATTGTTCTATGTTTCTATGTTTCTATCTGGAAATCGACATTTTTGTAACATTAACACAAAACTACCACATCGTCTTAACAAATCCATGTCATTTAGTTTTCAGTTTTAGTTTTAGAGATACAGCGTGGAAACAGGCCCTTCGGCCCACCAAGTCCTTCACTGACCAGCGATCCCCACACATTAACACAGTCGTACACACATTAGGGAAAATTTACACTTACACCAAGCCAACTAACACACAAAGCTGTTCGTCTTTGGAGTGCGGGAGGAAACTGAAGACCTCGGAGAAAACCCATGCAGGTCACGGGGTGAACGTACAAACTCCGTACAGACAGTACGTACCCGTAGTTGGGATCGAACCTGGGTCTCTGGGGCTGCAAGCGTTGTAAGGCAGCAACTCTACCGCTGCATCGCCATGACAGAGAAGTACATGGGTTCATTCACACTTTTCCTTGCTTGATTTGGCTGATATATGACTCATGACCAACTGCAGATCATGCAATTTAGAGTTGGACGATAAATGTGGACATTACATGAATGAATTAGGTAGAATGAATGAGTAAGATAGAGCTCTAGGGGCTAGTGGAATCAAGGGATATGGGGAGAAGGCAGACACGGGTTATTGATGGGGGACGATCAGCCATGATCTCAATGAATGGCGGTGCTGGCTCGAAGGGCCGAATGGCCTCCTCCTGCACCTATTTTCTATGATCCTATGTTTCTTTGAATGAATACATATATTTTATGTTACTGATCCTACCTAGCCTGTATTCAATCTTAAACATTTGATCTTGCTCTGGATTCTATTCACAAAGCACATAATCTCCAGCTTTCTATCATTAAACAAATAAGGACAGTATTTTTAAACAATTAGTTTAGTTTAGTCTAGAATAGTTTAGCTTAGTTTAGAGATACAGCGCAGAATAAGGCCCTTAGGCCCACCGAGCCCGTGCTGACCAGCGATCGCCTGGTACACTAGGTCTATCCTACACACTGGGGGCAATTTTACTGAAACCAATTAATCTACAAACCAGTTTTTCCAGAGAAAACCCACGCAGGTCACAGGGAGAACGTACAAACTCCGTATTGACAGCACCTGTGGTCACGATCGAACCAGGATCTAGTTTAGTTTATTTTATTTTAGTTAATTTAGTTTAGTTTAGTTTAGTTGAGAGATACAGAGTGGAAACAGGCCCTTCCACTGACCGAGTCTGCACCGACCAACAATCCCCCTGTACCGAACCAGGGCCTACTGCTGCATCACTATGTTGCCCATGTTATTGAGGCCGAACTTGGAGTAGGGTAGTTACCCATATTTATTTGCTCTGATGCACTGACTTGTGTCTGAAGAAGTGTCGTGTCCCTTCTCCAGACATAATTAAAGTCACCTATTCCTTTTTCTCCAGAGAATCTGCCTGACCCGATGAGTTACTCCAGCTTTTAGTGTCTGTCTTGTGCATGGAATTACAATCTGAGTAACCCTCTTGAAGCAGCCTCACTGAAAGATGTGATGGATGGACCAAGTTATGCAGTGGGGCTGAGGTACGCGGCTCCAATATGTTGGCTTTGCCAACCGAGGTGCCCTTGAAGCTGTTCAGTGCTTAGTAATCTTGTCCTATGTGTAATGCCAAGAGCATTGACTGGTAGTTTCTCCAGTTGAATGAGTCATCGAAACAGGATGTCTCTATGATGTACCACTGATGGATTATTATGATGTACTACTGATGGCTTGGCTATTTATTGATGCTTGACTTTCAACAATGGACAAAAAGTCGTGGTACCATAGATTGTCTGCCCTCTCCCCCTCCATTAAGATGAGACGACCAAAGTGGAGGCGACAGCTGCAACGGGCTTTGCAGCAGGAACGTAGAAGAATGAGGAGAGCATACATACTGAATAGTGAAAGGATTGGATAGAGTGAACGTGGAGAGGGAAAGCTGGAGAAACTCAGCGGGTGCAGCAGCATCTAAGGAGCGAAGGAGATGGGCGACGTTTCGGGTCGAGACCCTTCTTCAGACTGGACGTGGAGAGGTTGTTTCCACTAGTGGGAGAGTCTAGGACTAGAGATCAAAGCCTCAGAATGAAAGGCCATTCTTTTAGGAAGGAGATGAGGAGAAGTTTCTTTGGTCAGGGGGGAGTGAATCTGTGGGATTCTTTGCCACAGAAGGTTGTGGAGGCCAAGTCAGTGGATATTTTTAAGGCAGAGATAGATAGAATCTTGATTAGTATGTGTGTCAGAGGTTATAGAAACATAGAAACATAGAAAATAGGTGCAGGAGTAGGCCATTCGGCCCTTCGAGCCAGCACCGCCATTCAATGTGATCATGGCTGATCATCCAACTCAGTATCCCGTACCTGCCTTCTCTCCATACCCCCTGATCCCTTTAGCCACAAGTGCCACATCTAACGCCCTCTTAAATATAGCCAATGAACTGGCCTCAACTACCTTGTTGAGAAGGCAGGAGGCACTACCTTGGGGAGAAGGCAGGAGAATGGGGTTAGCAGGGAGAGATAGATCAGCCATGATTGAATGGCGGAGTAGACTTGATGGGCCAAATGGGCTAATTCTACTCCTATCCCGAATGAGCTTATGACGTGACTTTAAAAGGGCGCCTCTTGCATATGGACAGTGGGCAGTTTAGTGCATACTTTACTGACCGAGGGATTATGCTCATGTACGGAGATAGATCTGTATGCAAAAAGAGGAGCACCATACCTACTGTAGATGGTTTTGCATGCAACCAATAACATAGTTACCTCAGTACCATTAACCCCGCCTAGTTAACATCAATCATAACGCCTTCCCCTTCCTGGATACGGTTCACTAGAAGAATGTAGCCAGTATTTGAGGATGTATGTAATACCTTGTGCTATCATTAAAATGTGTTGAACACTTTTAGAGTTTGTAAATTGCTTATTTACATGGTGTCAGAAGTGGGATGATGCTTGCGCCTACCTGTCCATCGGGTTTTATTTCTTTTATTTGATTTGTGCCTTTTGTGCTTTATCTCTCTGACCATGGCATCCTCGTGCAGAAAGCCCGCGCAGCTTGTCTTTGATGCTGATATTTCTGAGCGCTGGGCTACGTTTGAAATTGATTTCACCCACTTTGTCAACGTCGCTCACCGCAATGATCCTGACTCCCTCAAAGCCTCCCTCCTACTTAACCTTGTCGGACCTGATGCCATGAAGAGAGCCAGAACTTTCGTCTATGCTCCAGCGGTCCTGGACGACAACAACGTGGTGGTTACCCCTGCAGAATCTGCCAGTGACCCTGCTTGCCTGCTACGTAAGTTCAGGGAGATTTGTGACCTGCCCTCGAACCGCATTCTAGAGAGGGCACGGTTCTTTACAAGGAGACAGCTGCCGGAGGAACCTGTTGAATGTTTTATTGCCGATTTGCGTTATCTCGCCCAGCGGTGCCGTTTCGGTGACATGACAGACCAGCTCACTAGAGACATTTTAGTAACTGGCATGCGTGACCAGAAGCTGCGATGTGAGCTTCTTAGGGATCCGGATCTAACGTTAGAAATAGCCATGCATGCCTGCAGATTGTCTGAGGTCGTTGTATTGCCAGATGATCACCGGGACTTGGGAGATAAGTCTGTTCACCAGGCTGGATTTAGTAGAGCCCTGCCTCAGAGGGGAAACAATGCTTTTCTGCCGCGTGCCAACCCTGGTCCTGATGATGTGCCCCCAAAAAGGTGCCCTAACTGTAACTACATGCACCACAGACGGTCGACGTGCCCTGCCTATGGCAAGGCTTGTAATTTTTGTAACAAACTGAATCATTTCGTTTCTGCCTGCCGCTTATTCCGTTCTCGTGGGAGACAGGTACAGATTTCCAGACCCAGTCTAAACATGCTTAAACAATCTGATAGCTGTTCCAACCCACAGCCCGATGTTGCTGAATCCTATGATGCAGATCCAATTAATTCTCCCGAGGATTCGAATGTGTTTACCCTCCTCCAGGCACCTGGCCAACGTCTTGATCCCTCCGTGTCTGTGACTGTCAACAATGTAACCTTCCTTGCGAAGTTAGATACTGGGGCAAAGGTCAATGTTTTGTCAATAAATCTTTTCAACAAGATAAGGACTAATGAGGCCTTGGTCGCTGACAATGCTACTCTACACGCCTATGGTGGAGAAATTCTCAGGCCTGTGGGGAGGGCCACTTTAACTTGCAGGCTACAGAAGGCCACGAGAAACTTGATATTTTATGTTTTGAACTCTGACTGTGTTACCCTGCTGGGAAACCGTGCGTGCCAAGATCTTGGCCTGGTGTCCTTCGACCACACGGTCCACAAAGTGCAACTGTCATTTAACCCGATTGCAGAATACCAGGACCTGTTCAACGATGACCTGGGAAAGTTACCACTGACATACCATATTTCCATTGACCCAAATGTACAACCCGTGGTCCGCGCACCTCACAGGGTGTCCCACGCCATGAAAGACAGGGTCGAGGCGATGCTTAACAACATGGTCGACAAGGGGGTGCTAGAAGCGGTCAGCGAGCCCACCGATTGGGTCTCCACCATGGTTGCCACGATAAAGAAAGACAAGAATGAAATACGTGTGTATCAACCCCAAGGACTTAAACCTTGCCATCAGGCGGCCACACTACCCCATGCGGTCTGTTGAGGACGTGGCGGCTCAGGTCGGGCAAGCCACCGTCTTTTCGGTCCTAGACGCTAAGAACTCGTTCTGGCAGATCCCGTTGGACAAAGCATCTTCCGACCTGACAACCTTTGCCACACCATCCGGCAGATTCAAATTCCTGCGAATGCCATTCGGCATCAATTCCGCTAGTGAGGTGTTCCAGCGAACGATGGAGCAGATATTCTCGGGCCTGCCATGTGCCATCATCGTGGATGACATCTTAGTCTATGGAAAGGACATTGCCGAACATGACCGGAACCTCCGCCGCGTCCTGGATCGGGCGCGAAAGGCCAACCTGAAGCTGAACCCAAAGAAGTGCCGGTTTCGTGTCTCAGAAGTCACGTATGTTGGACACGTTTTCACCTCTAACGGACTAAAACCCGACCCTTTGAAGGCAGCGGCCATCTCTGAGATGGCAGCCCCCACCGACGTGCCAGGTCTACAACGTTTCTTGGGCATGGTGAACTACCTTGGGAAGTTTGTACCACATCTCAGTGAGCTGAGTGCTCCCCTGCGGCAGCTGACAAAAAAGGATATCGCCTGGGTCTGGCTCCCACAGCACCAGCAGGCGTTTGACTGTCTCAAGTCGAAACTGATTAACACTCCGACGTTGCGATTTTTTGATGCGAGTCGCCCCATCACCGTCACCTGTGACGCTTCTAAGTTCGGCCTGGGCGCGGCATGCCTCCAATCTGTCGATGGATCGTTACATCCTGTCTCCTATGCCTCCCGCACCATGACGGACACCGAGCAGCGGTACGCTCAGATCGAGAAGGAGCTGCTTGCGGTGGTGTTTGCCTGCTCCAAGTTCAGAGACTTCCTGTTTGGCAGCAGATTTACAGTCGAAACCGACCACCAGCCACTGGTGACAATCCTGAACAAGCCGATTCATGCTGCCCCTGCCAGGCTGCAGTGTATGATGCTGCAGCTCCAGCGCTTTGATTTCGACATCGTCTACAAGAAAGGCACCGAGATGCACATCGCGGACACGTTATCGCGCGCCCCGCGGGCCTCCTGTGCTCGCCACCCCTACGAAACAGAGGACTTGCTCGTACTGGGCGTCAATTTTATTCCCACCAAGCAGCTGCAGCTTTTGGCCGAGCACACCGCTGCCGATCCAGTTTTGCAACGGCTTGCGTCTGTGATTAAATCAGGGTGGCCAACAAAGCACTCCGCTGCACCGCCTGAAACACAGCCCTTCTTCCTGGTCCGTGACGAACTGGTGCTCCAGAATGGCGTTATTGTTAAGGGACATAAAGTGGTGGTCCCGTCCTCCCTGTTCGATTCTTACTACTGCGCAGCCCACAGCGGACACCCCGGGGTCGATGCAACACTCGCCCACGCTCAGTGCCAATTCTACTGGCCTGGAAGGCCAAATATATTCGAGACCGTGTTTCTGCCTGCTCCACGTGCAACAGTCTTGCTCCACATCAGCAGCGACAGCCCCTGCTGCAACAGCCCGCTCCTGCCTTGGCCTGGTCCTCGCTGGCTGCCGACATCTTCGAGTGGCGTGGTAACCACTACCTTGTCCTGGTCGACTCGTACTCAAACTGGTTCGAGGTGGATTTGCTGACATCCCTCACGTCGGAGATGGTGATCCGGAAGCTGCGGAAACACTTCTCCACGTCTGGGTCCCCTGTCAGGCTGCAGACTGACAATGGCAGGCAGTTTACCAGCCGTGAGTTCAAAAGTTTTGCTGACAAATGGAATTTTGTGCATTTCACCAGCAGCCCGGAGTACCCACAGAGCAACGGCCTTTCTGAACGGGCCGTCCGCAGCGCCAAGCTTCTGATGGAACAAGCGAGACTGTCTAACTCTGATTTGTATTTGGATCTCCTGAACCTCAGGAATGTTTCCAGAGATCCGGCCATGGGGTCCCCTGCTCAGCGTCTGATGTCCAGAACAACCAGATCTACCATCCCGATTGCCCAGCGCCAGCTGAAACCTCGGGTGCTGGAGCCTGCCTCTGTGCAGAGGCGCATTCAAGAGAAACATGACAGCCAGCGGCGTTCCCACGATCGGTCGTGCAGACCACTCGATCCTCTGTTGCCTGGACAGGTTGTTCGATTGCAAACCGCCAGTGGTCACTCCCGTCTGGCTACTGTGGTTGGGGTGGCCGACTCACCTCGTTCGTATCTGGTCGACTATGAGGGAACCATCTACCGTAGAAGCCGACAACACCTGCTTGCGGTTAATGAGCCAAAGCCGCAGGCCCCGGGCCCCTATGCCCCGCCGCTCTCATACCAGCAGCCGGCTCCTGTCCCAGCCAGCGTTCCCTGCATGCCTCGGTCCCCATATCGAGCGCCCGGTTCCCCTCTGCGCGGGTCACCTGTTGGCGGTCGCGGTTCTCCCTCTCCTGTTCCTCCAACCCCACCGCCCTTCCCTGGTTCCCCTGCTGTCTCCGGTCCCCCTGTTTTTTCTGCTCCTCCGGGGGAAGGGGGAGGCATCCGTACGCGCTCGGGCCGGATCAGCAAGCCACCTGTTCGTTATGGCGATTCTGTTTAATTCTGTTTAATTCTGTTGTAGTGACAACGGTCTGTTTCTTTTAAATTTTCTAAGGGGAAGGATGTAGATGGTTTTGCATGCAACCAATAACATAGTTACCTCAGTACCATTAACCCCGCCTAGTTAACATCAATCATAACGCCTTCCCCTTCCTGGATACGGTTCACTAGAAGAATGTAGCCAGTATTTGAGGATGTATGTAATACCTTGTGCTATCATTAAAATGTGTTGAACACTTTTAGAGTTTGTAAATTGCTTATTTACACCTACTACATATGATGACAGAAAAAACTATTGGACCATTGAATGATCCTTCCATTAGCTAGGGTACTTTATTGTCTCATGTACCTTCATAAATTCATAATTTCATAAGCTATTGGAGCAGAATTAGGCTATTCAGCCTATCAAGTTTAGTTTTTTGTTTAGCGATACAGCACAGAAACAGGCCCTTCGGCACCGACCAGCGATCCCCGCACACTAAATCTATCCTACACACACTAGTGACAATTTTACACATACACCAAGCCAATTAACCTACAAATCTGCACGTCTTTGGAGTGTGGGAAGAAACCGAGGGTCTCGGAGAAAACCCACGCAGGTCACGGGTAAACTCCATAACGAGAGCACCCGTAGTCGGGATCAAACCCGGGTGTCCGGCGCTGCATTCGCTACTGCTGCGCCACTGTACCGCCCGTTTGCTCTACTCCGCCATTCAGTCGTGGCTCATCTATCGTTCCCTCTCAACCTCATTCTCCTGCCTTCTCCCCATAACACCCGTACTAATCAGTCAATCTCCGCCTTAAAAATATCCATTTCCTAGGCCTCCACAACTGTCTGTGGCAATGCATTCCACAGATTCACCACACTCTGACTAAAGAAACTCCTCCTCTCCTTTCCAAAAGGTACGTCATTTAATTCTGAGGCTATTGTCTCTGGTCCTAGACTCTCCCACCAGTGGAAACATCCTCGCTACATTCACTCCATCCAGGCCTGAACTGACACATTAATTAAATATCACTTCACACTAACACTACACTACATCTATTTTATTCTCCCCACATTTCCCCATATACCACCACTCACCTGCTCACATGGGACAGTTTTTTTGCCACCAATTAACCAACTTTTGGTTGGTTAATCTGCCCGTCTTTAAGATGGGGCAGGAATCAGGGCCGAACTGTTTGACAGAGGGTCCCAACCCAAAATGTTATCTATCCATACTCTCTAGGGGTGCCGTCTGACCCCGCTGCATTACTCCAGCACTTTGCATCTTTTTTAATGTAAACTGCCATCTGCAGTTCCTTGTTTCTGCAGAGCGACTTTACAAAACACTGGCTAGGCCACATTTAGAGTATATGTGTGTATCTGTACACTGCGGACGGCGCGATTGTAATCATGTATAGCCTTTCCACTGACTGGTTAGCACGCAACAAAAGTCACTGTACCTCGGTATTCGTGACAATAAACTAAACTAAACAAAACAAAACAAAACTAAACTTTATTAGTTGCTAAATGATAGGAAGGATGTGGCTTTGTGTCTTTGTGTCATTCCTGTGTAATCCTTTACCTTTCAAGTGTCTATTCAGTTTTTGATCATGACAATTGAATCTGCTTCCACTACACAATGCTGTAAATGCGTTCCATTCTTTTGCCAATAACCTTCATTCGATGCTTTTTGGTTCTGTGACAATAGCAACATTTTTTCACTATCTATTCCGCTTGGAACCTGACAGTCAAAGCCTTTGTTCCCAGGGTGGAGACAGTCAGAACCTTTTACGCTGGGTGGAAAAGTCCAACAGGGGTGCAGGGTGGCCCAGCGCTTGCAGCACCGGAGACCTGGGTTCGATCCCGACTACGGGGGCTGTCTGTAAGGAGTTTGTACGTTCTCCCCGTGACCTGCTTGGGCTTTCTCTGAGACCCTCGGTTTCCTCCCACACTCCAAAGACATGCACGTTTGTAGGTTAATTGGCTTGGTATAGGTGTGTACATTGTCCCTAGTGTGTGTGGGATAGTGTTAATGTGTGGGGATCGCTGGTTGGTGCGGACTCGGTGGGCCGAAGGGCCTGTTTCCATGCTGGATCTCTAAAATAAACTAAAAACTAAACTAGAGGGCATAGCTATAAGCTGGGAGGGACATAGTTTAATGGAGATGTGCGGGGCAAGTATTTTCCATAGAGAGTGGACGGGGCCTGGAACGCATTGCCAGGGGAGGTGGTGGAGACAGATACAATAGTGCTGATTAAGATGCTTTTAGATAGACACATGGAAGTGCAGGGAATAGAGGGATATGGATCATATGCAGGCAGACGAGTTCAGCTCAGCTTGGCATCATGTTCGGCCCAAACATTGTTGGACGAACGGACATTGCCGTTCCTGTGCTGTACTGGTCCATGTTCTATGTAGTCTTTTCATGATTTCAAATACCTCTGTCAGATCTTTCCCCACCCTCCTATGTATTGATTCACTCCAGCTTAGCCAGTCTAGCCACGTAACTAGTTCATGTACTTAAGTGATAGGAGCAGAATTAGGCCATTCGGCCCATCTGGTCTACGCCATTCAATCATGGCTGATTTATCCCTCCCTCCTAACCCCATTCTCCTACTGTCACCCCATAACCCCTGATATCTGTACTGATCAAGAATCTGTCAATCTTAAATGCGCCTTAAAAATGACTTGCCCACCACAGCCTTCTTGGGCCGCTCTTGGTGGCAACTCTTTGCATATCTTGGGTGGAAAAATAAAGTATTTCACTGTGATGTTGCGTGATAATGAAGTATTCATTCAATTTCTTTAGCGAGAGGGTGTTGAATCTTTGGAATTCATTGCCACAGAAGGCTGTGGAGGTTGTCAATGGATATTTTTTAAAGCAGAGAGAGATAGATTCTTAAGTGGTACGGGTGTCAGGGGTTAAGGGGAGAAGACAGGAGAATAGGCTTGAGGAGGAAAATTAGATCAACCACGATTGAAAGGCGGCGTAGAATTGATGGGCCTAATGGCCTCATTGACTTCGCTTCCACAGCCTTCTGTGGCAAATAATTCCACAGATTCACCACCCTCTGACCAAAGATATACCTCCTTATCTCCTTCCGAATGGAACATCCTTTAATTCTAAGACTATAACCTCTGGTCCTAGACTCTCCCACTAGAGAGTCTAGGACCTCTAGCATAGTGGAAAGGCCACTCAATGAGGTCCCCCCTTATTCATCTAAACTCCAGCGGCTACAGATCTAGCGGCGTCAAACGCTCACAGGGAGAGCGTACTAAATGCTCACAGAAAGAAGGTACAAAACTCCACACAGACGGAACCCAAAATCAGGATCGAACCCAGGCCTCTGGTGCTGTGAGGTAGCAGCTCTACCCGCTGTGCCTCTGCACCACGTGAAAACCTACGTGTTGTAAAGGTTCAACACAACAGCCTTGCTTTTGCACTCTGAATCTATTAATAAAGGCCAGGTACACATTTGCTTCTTCAATTGTTTTCACCATCTGCTCACCCGCTTTCATCAATTTGTGCACACATGTACTGATACATCTGTTGCTGCATCTCTTCTGGGACTGTGTTCCCCAGTTTATATCACAACCTTTTATCGCACTGAATTAGTTATAACAGTTTGCATTTTGTGTGTTGACCTTTGGCTGCCACTTCTCCGCTCATTCCACTGGCTTTGAGAGTAATACAGTGTGGAAACAGTGCCCTTCGGCCCAACTTGCCCACACCAGCCAAAATGTCCCAGCTACACTAGTCCCACCTGCCTGCGTTTTGGTCCACATCCATCCAAACCTGTCCTATCCATGTACCTGTCTAACTGTTTCTTAAACGATGGGATAGTCCCAGCCACAACTACCTCCTCTGGCAGCTTGTTCCATACACCCACCACCCTTTGTGTGAAAAAGTTACTCCTCAGATTCCTATTAAATCTTTTTTGCCTTCACCTTAAACCTATGTCCTCTGGTCCTTGATTCACCTGCACTGGGCAAGAGACTGGGCAAGAGGCTTGTATGTATCCTAACATCCTTTTACCTAATTTATTAAATGATGTTCAGGATCTTCCTTACAATTTATTTCACAAATTGCCCTTGAGAAGGCGGTGGTGAGCCATCTTCTTGAACCACTACAGTTATTGTTTCTAGAGGAGATGCTCACACAGTGCTTTTTTTTTAAGAGTTACAGCGCGGAAACAGAACCTTCGGCCCACCCAGTCCGCACAGGCCAGCGAATCCTGCACACTAGCACTATCCTACACACATTAGGGGCAATTTTACTAACCCAATTAGCCTACAGACCTGTACGTCTTTGGAGTGCGAGAGGAAACGGGAACACCTGGAGAAAACCCACGCTGGTCGCGGGGGAGAAACGTACAAACTCCATGCAGGCAGCACCCGTGGTCAGGATCGAACCCGGGACCTGGGACCCGGGGTTCTGGCACTGTGAGGCAGCAACTCCACTGCTGCACCAGAGCATGGGAATATAGGACTAGGGGGCATAGGTTTCAAGTGAGAGGGGAAAGATTGTATAGGAACCTGAGGGCAATCTTTTCGAATAGAGAGGTCAGTGGGTATATGGAACAGGCTGCCAGAGGAAGTGGTTGAGGCAGGGACCATAACAAATGTAAAAGACATTTGAACAGATTTGTGGATAGTAAAGGTTTAGAGGGATGTGGGCAATGGGACTTGTGTTGAAGGCCATCAGAGTTGGCATGGATGAGTTGGTCTCTCAATCACCAGCAAGAGATGGAAGAACAGATATGTTTAGGTTATATGTAGGAAGGAACTGCAGATGCTGGTTTACATCGAAGATAGACAGTAGGACAGGCAGCATCTCTGGAGAGAAGGAATGCCTCACGTACATCCTCCAGCAGTTCATTCCATACACCCACCACCCTTTGCATGAAAATGGTACCACTCCAGATTCCTGTTAAATCTTTCCCCCTTCACTTTAACCTATGGTTCTCCATTCCCCTCTCTGGCCAAGAGACTCTGTGCATTTACCCGATCTATTCCTTTCATGATTTATTACCTCTCTATAAGATCAAACCTCATCCTCCTGCGCTCCAAGGAACAGAGTCCCAGCCTGCTCCCTTTAGCTCAGGTCATCGAGTCCTGGCAACATCCTCATGAATTTTCTCTGAACCCTTTCCCGCTTGACAACATCTTTCCTATTACATGGTGCCCAGAACTGAACACAATACTCTAAATGCAGCCTCACCAACATCTTATACAATTGCAATACACTGACTGGTGAAGGCCAAAGTGTAAAAGCCCATCTACCTGTGACACCACATTCAAGGAACAATGTACCTGCACTCCTAGCTCCCACTGCCTTACCCATCTTGGGGACGGGTTTGCCAGTCCATGGTGTATTAAGGTCAGACATACACATGACAGGATGCGGGCCTGCCAGGCTGCGGACAATTATGGCACCACGGTTGGTTCATCCATTCTATGGTTGATCGTCAAACTTCAGTCCTTGTTCCACCTTTTTCCCCTTGTTCCTCGACCCTCCTCGCCCTAAGTACCACATGTCACACCTTCCTGAATATGTGTACAAGCCTCTGAAGTTTCTTGCCGTCTTGAATCAAACTGTGATGCGACCCGACAAAATGATTTCTGTTGGACCAAGAGTGGGTCTCTCAGCCCTTCAATGGTTCAATGGGTTTAACATCCAGTGTGGAATGGCACAGTGGCACAGTGGCACAGTGGTAGAGTTGCTGCCTTGCTTCGTCAGAGACCCAAGTTAAATTCTGACAATGGGTGCTGTCTTTACGGAGTTTGTACGTTCTCCCTCTGACCTGCGTGGGTTTTCTACAGGAGCTCCGGTTTCCTCCAACTCTCCAAATACGTACAGGTTCGTAGGTTAATTGGCTTGGTATAATTGTAAATTGTCCCAGTATAGTGTTAGTGTGCGGGGATCGCTGGTCAGCACGGAACCGGTGGGCCGAAGGGCCTGTTTCCACGTTGTATCTAAACTAAACTAAGCGAAACTAAACCAAACTAATCTAAATTAAACTAGACTTAACTAGACTAAACTAGACCAATCTAGACTAGTCTAGAATAGACTAGATTAAACTAAACCAGACTAATCTAAACTAAACTAGATTAGACTAGACTAGACTAGATAAGACTAAACTGGACTAGTAAGATTGAACGAGAACTTACCAGTTCGAAGGTTGATCTTTATTTTATGAGGAGTCGAAGTGAGGGATTTCGTGAAGAGCCCGCCGGCGCACATGCTCGACATACTTCAAAGTAGCGGCGTGGAATCACAGAAACCAACAAAGAAATGACTTTGCATAGTAAGATTGAAGTGACTAAGATTACCAGATGAAGGTGATTGAGGGTTGGGCGAGGAGGGCACGAAATCCCTCACTTCGACTCCTCATAAAATAAAGATCAACCTTCGAACTGGTAAGTTCTCGTTCAATCTTACTATTTCATTTCGGAGTCACGTGAGTGACTTCGTGAAGACTTCAAAGCTTCTGTGATTACACGCCCTGGACCACGTCCATGCTGACACACCACTACCAGGGATGGATGGGAGGAACAAACTTGCTCAATAGTTCATACTGCAAAACAAGAGCAGAGTTATTAATAACAAATCAAAACCCCTCATGCGGGGACATCTCCACGTTCGTGACCTGCATTCAGCACGGCTTCTGCAAACTGTAGAGGAGCAGCAACAGGCTTGTTATAAAAACGCTGGAACACAGCTTCATTAGCCCATCCTGCTGTGGCGAGAATTTGGTCCATGGGCACCTCCATGACCCTCGCCGTTGACGTCGATGCAGCCCTGTTGGAAAGAGACTTGAACACATTAGTGTCGATACCTGACTTACCCAAGATGACTGGAAGCCACATGGATATCGTCTGGACTGTCACTCGATGATGAGGTCTCTTATGAGTGACAAGCAGGTATCTCTCCATTCCTCTGATGCGTGCCGTCACCTTGACATAGTGGCGGATATGTGAGGCTACACATAGCCTAGCATCTGCGGGGTATGCCGGGAACTTCAGCTGCAGCCCTGTGCACCCAGGTCTATGCTGCTTTAGTAGCTCGTCAATGAAAAAGACTACTTCTGTGGGGGTAGACGTCATTCTGTCGACACGAAGTTTGTGTAGTGTCTGTACCCTCTGAGCTGAAGTCAGCGCTAGTAACATCACCAGCTTCATGGTGCGTTGGTCCAGTTGGAGCCCTTCCATGGGTGACCACGTCCTGAGCAGGGTTAATACGTCCCTGACATCCCAGGTGATATTATAGCGTGGTGTAGGCGGATTCATATTGAATATACCCCGCATGAGTCTGGACACTAGCCTGTTGGATCCTACCTCCAAACTGAGGTAGAATGATAGCGCACTTCTGGCGCTGTTGATGGCACTGTAACTTAAGTGTTCATCATGGTGCAACCCCGCGAGGAATTCCAGGACGTCGGTTGTTGTCACGTCATCGTACGTGATGCGAGAGCGGCTGCAGTAGGCTTCCCACTTCTTAATATGCGAGCGGTATCTTCGCCTTGTAGACTCTCGACACGACGCCCCGGTGGTATCCATGGTCCGAGCCGAGAGGCCGTATTGGACTAACGGCCTGTTCAGAACCTGCAAGCCAACAAATTTAAATAGCCATGGCAGGGATGCGGCTCCCCTGAGACAGGGTGAGTAACCAATTGTGGGCAACCCTTCAAAAGGACCCAAGGTTCGTTGAGCATATCAAAGACCACCGGATACCAAGGCTGTGTGGGCCAGTCGGGTATAATAAGGATGCCCTTGGCAGCATCTGCCTGAATCTTTCCCAATACCCGGCTGATGAGGCAAAATGGGGGGAAGGCATAGAAAAACCACTTCCCCCAGTCCAGCGAGAATGCATCTAGCGCTATTGCCCCAGGATCTGGTTCCCATGAAACGTAGGTTGGTACCTGATGGTTCCACCGTGACGCAAAGAGGTCAATGTCCGGTTTACCAAATTTGGTTGTGACTTTAGAAAAGATCTCAGTATGCAACATCCATTCAATATTGTCATTAAATTTGCGTGACCTGGTGTCCGCCACAGTATTAAGCTCACCTGGCAAATAGGTAGCTGAAATCCAAATGTCTCTTTGAACACACCAGAGCCAAATTGAGTTTGCCAATTTGTCACACAAAACTGGCCTGGTACCACCCATATGGTTTAAATATGCTACTGCTGTGGTGTTGTCTATTTGGAGACGGACATGTGCTCCAACAAGCTTGGAACAATACGCACGAAGTCCGTGGAATGCTGCCAGCAACTCCAAATAGTTAATCCCTTGAGTTAACAACATCATTGATTCAAGGGTGTCCCATCTGCCACCACAACTAGAGCAATTATTCGTGGTTCCCCAACCATTGGAGCTTGCATCAGTTTGCAAATATACCACCGGATTAGCCTCCCTAATAGGCTTGAATGAGTTGCTAATGTGACACACCCACCATTGCAACTCATTTATCGCTTCGGGCGGCAGCTGCATGGACCGATCATAATGACCAGCGTTCTGTTTTAACGCAGCAATTTTAGCTCTTTGCAAATTCTGATAATGCAAAGGTCCATATCGCGCTGCCGGAAACAAAGCTACCAGCTTCCCAATTATTGTAGCTAAGTGCCGAATCGATGGTATATTGGTGCGGATTAAATCTTGACACACCTGGGTAACCTCCTCAATCTTGTTAATTGGAATGGTAACCCTCATGCTTATAGAGTTCACCGTGAACCCTAGGTAATTAATCACCTGGGCAGGGTAGAACTTTGATTTCTCTGGATGGACAATAAACCCCAATTGTTGAAATATATTGACAGCAGCTGCAACACCCTGTTCAGCCAATTCCAGGGTGTGGCCCACAATTAAGACATCATCTAAATAGGCCATAACTATATGGTGTCGTTGTCTCAAATAAGCCATAATTGGCTTCACTAATTTAGTGAACAATCTAGGGCTGTGGTGAGCCCATTAGGCAAAGCCTTGTACTGCCAGAATTGCCCCATCCAGATGAATTTTAAAACCTTCTGTCACATTTCTGGACGGATACGGAATAATATGCGTCTTTTAAATCGATGCATGCCATAAAGCAACCATGAGAAATCAATGATTTGGTTGTTTCAACGTATCCATTTTAAAATGAGAATATGTTACAAAAGTATTCAAACGGGTTAGATCAATAATGACACGACAACTTCCATCCTTCTTAGGTCTGGTGAATATGTTCGAAACAAATTCAACTGGCTCATGCACCACTCTCTTAATCACTCCTTTGCTCAAGACTTAACAATTCCTTATAGCCGGCTGCCTGTTCTGCAGCAGATAATTTAAACGTTCGAGCGGGCATGTGCTGGGATGGAGGAATGTCGCCATTAATAAACTCAATTTTATGCCCCTGAATATTCTGCAACACATACTCGTCACCAGTAAAATTACCCCATGCACCCAAAAACCACCGAAGGCGACCACCAACATGTGAAGTTAAACAGAGAGAAAAGAGAGAACCAGACCCCCTCACCTCCGTGGTTACCGGCGGTCCTTGACACGCGTGTGTGGACGTGGAGGTGCTGGGTTGGCTTGAGGGCACGGCGTCTTCGTTTTCCACCAGGGTCTCTGCCGACCCTGTCCTAAAAAAGACCCCTGGTGCTGGGTCTGATGTTGCTGTCGTTGTGGAGCTTGAGGGTGGGTCCTCGTCGAGGTACTGGCAGACCCTCGTGATCGAATGTATGGAGACTTTGAGCCTGACGGTGTGGGGGCACTCTGAGGGCGCATGATCCCCACCGTTTTGGCTTGCTCGTCAAGCTCTTTGACTCTCTTCGAGAGGTCCTTCCCAAAGAGCTGACGGGGCGGGGGCGGCGGCGGTGGTTTGCACAATCCTGCAAACTTTGGATTGAGCGCTGGGTGGATGCTGGTTTTGCGAAACCCGTTAATTTCGTGCTGGGTCGCGCACAGGAGGGCCAGGGCATCTTCCTGGTCCAAATTCAATTCGTCCCCGTCCACCGACCGCACAAAGGCGGTAATACCAGCCGTGAGGAGCTTCAGGATCCGCTGCAGTTTTACCTCCTGTTGACGGATAGCCGCACTGATGTTGCCCCATATCGGCGTATTGACCACAGGCACGTTGAGGGAGTTGCAATTGGATGGAGCCTTGTGACGGCTCATTGCCTGGATGAGGACTTCTTCCTGCTGCTCCAGGCTGATAGTAGATGTTTGTGAAGACGCCCTGTGCCTGTTGCTGCCCTGCTGTTGTTGACGTTGAAGCAGGAGCTCCAGCAGCCGCTCCATACGGTCAATACGCCCTTCACCCTGAACACTCAGGTGGTCGGAGTCCTCCGGCTCTGAAAAGAAAACCGGGCTCCTGTCATCGGCCCGCACCTCGTCGAGGCCCTGCCGGTGCCGGTAGTTGTCGCTAACAGCCGCCGAGGCGAAACTGCGCGATTCCTGCGCGGGCGTGTTCAACCGCCTACGTTTAGCGGGAGCTGAAGCCGCTGCCACTAAGGGCACTTGCGGCGAGGTGTCGGCACCAGCCGAAGCATGGCTGCCTGGGGCCCGCGTAGTCTTGCCGGCTGCCCACATCGTGGACGTTGCCGACGCATGGTCTCGCCCACCCATCCATGGGGGGCTCGACGACCGTGACAAGACCCGACTCGACCGACCCGTCCCGGCGTCGAGAGTCGGGGTGTGCCGGCTGGACCTAACAGCCGCCCCGGGTCTCTCCCTGGAACCTGACCGCTCCTCCGTGTCAGGCAATGCCTTAGCCCTGGCAGGGTTAGGCTTCTGGGCTCCTGCCCTCCCCCTTCTCGGAGGGCTGAGTGGAACAGGCCGTGCAGCCGCACGCACCCAGCTCGAGGTCGCCAGCGAGCCCGCTGACGACCTGACTGCCATGGCAGGGTCCCCCTGCTCTGGCGGCACACCACACTCCTCCTCGTCGAACTCCTCCGAGCTGTGGTGTGCTGGCGGATCTGGACCTGTGAACACAGGGCTTACCCACATCTCCGCCTGAGTCCCGGCCTGCGATGCAGGTACTGCCGATGGTAAAGGCCCCGGAACTGTTGACCGGCGAACTCGTCCTGACGTCCTCCGGCCCTTGGAACTCCCATCCATGTCCTTGCTGCAAGACAAAACCAGGACCACAACAACAAGGACCACCAACTAAAGGTAGAATACTTACCTCCGTGGCCCCTTCTGAAGGGCTGGCGAGGAGCGCGCTCCACCGCCAGCCGTCGCAGCAACGCGGTACGACGATATGTCGAGCATGCGCGCCGGCGGGCTCTTCACGAAGTCACTCACGTGACTCTGAAATGAAATAAACTAATCTAAACTAGACTAGACTAGACTAAACTAATCTAAACTAAATTAAACTAAACTAGATTGGACTAGACTAGACTAGATTAGAGTAGACTAGACTAGACTAAACTAAACAGGAGAAGAAATTTCTCCTAATCTCAGCCTGAAACACCTTCCCTCTATCCTGAAACAATTCACACATAAATAATGATAGCTAATCCCTCACGATTTATCGTTTCCAGAGATTACCTTAACATCAAGATTAAACTGATTCAGTTTATTCTTATGCCGTTTTATTCAAAACAAAGAAAATCTGTTGAGCACTTACCTTCAGCCCATGCTGTCCAGGATGCCCCATCTTAGTTTGTCCCATTTTCCTGCATTTGGCCAATCTCCCTCTAAACCGTTCCTATCCATGTACCTGCCCAGGTGTCTTTTAAATATTGTTATAGTACCTGCCTCAACTACCTTCCCTGGCAGCTCAGCCCATAAACCCACCACCTCCTGAGTGAAAAGTTTTCAGTTCAGTCCAGTTTAGTTTATTGTCACGAGTACCGCGGTGCAGTGAAAAGCGTTTGTTGCGTGTACAGTGTACAGTACCATTTATAATGTACAGATCCATGATAAGGGAATAATGTTTAGTGCAAGGTAAAACTAGCAAAGTCCGATCAAGGATAGTCCGAGGGTCACCAAAGAGATAGATAGTAGTTCAGGATGGCTCTCTGGTTGAGGTGGAATAATTCAGTTGCCCGATAACAGCTGGGAAGAAACTGTCCCTGAATCTGGAGTTGTGCATTTACACCTCCATAGCTTTTGCGCGTTGAGAAAGGAGAGACGGGGGAGTTACCAGGGTGCGACTTGTCCTTGATTATGCTGCTGGCCTTGCCGAGGCAGCGTGAGTCAATAGAAGGGAGGCTGGCTAGTGTGATGGTCTGGGCTGCATCCACAATTCACTGCAATTTCTTGCGGTCTTGAATGGAGCTGTTCCCAAGTCAAGCTGTGATGCATCTGGATAACATGCTTTCTATGGTGCCTCTTAGGTCCTACAGTATTTCCCCTTTCACTTCTGGTAATTACTGTTTTTATTTCAATTTTTCTGCATCTTCACTGATGCCAACTAAGCAAACATCACTGCAGTTAACAATGGCACTAACAAATCTTACGTTTTGTTTTATTTTCTGGACTCCATTCTCTAATACTTTGACTTTCCTCTACACATTGGCATGGCCTTTTAGGCAATTAAATTTTAATCCACGTTAAATACATTGTTTAAATATTTACATTTTGAGAAAAAATAAATCTTGCCCAGGTCATCTAGCGTAAATAGTAAATTAATTTTGCTTTTCACAGATTTTAATCTTGGACAGCTGTTTCAATATTGACTGCCTATGTCAATGGTTGCCAGGTAACAGAATGCACAGTTACATGCGGTGATGTGTTGACCCTGTTTTGAAAGAGAAGCCTATACCTTCTTCACATTTTTCTCAGCTTCAAGGTATTTTAAAGCGTTCATAAGAGATAGGAGCAGAATGAGACCATTTGGCTCATCGAGACCAGTGGATGTAGTGTACCTGATTTGGATGATGGGATTTAAAGTAACATTAGCAAATTTGCAGATGACACAAAGCTGGGTGGGAATGTGAACTGTGAGGAGGATGCTATGAGAATGCAGGGTGACTTGGACAGGTTGGGGAGTGGGCAGATGCATGGCAGATGAAGTTTAATGCGGATAAATGTGAGGATATCCACTTTGGTAGCAAAAACAGGAAGGCAGATTACTATCTAAATGGTGTCAAGTTGGGAAAAGGGGAAGTACAACGGGATCTGGGGGTCCTTGTACATCAGTATATGAAAGTAAGCATGCAGGTACAGCAGGCGGTGAAGAAAGCGAAACTCTCTGCCTCAGAGGGCGGCGGAGGCAGGTTCTCTGGATGCATTCAAGAGAGAGCTAGATAGGGCTCTTGAAGATAGCGGAGTCAGGGGATATGAGGAGAAGGCAGGAACGGGGTACTGATTCGGGATGATCAGCCATGATCACATTGAATGGCGGTGCTGGCTTTAAGTGCCGAATGGCCTACTCCTGCACCTATTGTCTATTATCTATTATCGATTGTCTTGCCTTGAGTAACTCTTGCGATCCTCTTTTATATTATTGGCCAGCTTACCTTCGTATTTCATATCTTCTAATGATCTGTTGCCTGCTGCGGCTGCTGTCTCTGTTTGTTGTCATTTGTCTGACTGTGGTCAGTTGACAGGGCTCACCATGGGGAGGCCGACAACACCCACAGCCCCACCCAGCTCGGACCTGCCCCGTTAAGAGTGGGTGGCCTTGAACCCGCTCCGTACAGGGGTCGGCCGGTTCAACGCCAACATGCATCGCTGGGGGCTGGGTTCATCAGCAGCCTGCGTGTGTGGAGCAGACCAGCAAACAGCGCCGCACGTCATTTTCGACTGCGCTGTCCTCCGCCCCCCCTAGTGGTGGGGGGGGGTGACCTCACGGCCCTCGACAACAGCACATTGAACTGGCTACAGTGCCTGGAGGGCGTTACATAACCTTTGCTGCCTCAAATGCAAGAAGAAGAAGGTCTGTTGCCTTTTTAGTTACCTTCTGTTGTTCATTAAAATAAGTCCAAGAGGAAACACTTTTTCTCACAGAGAGTGGTGAGTCTGTGGAATTCTCTGCCTCAGAGGGCGGTGGAGGTAGGTTCTCTAGATGCTTTCAAGAGAGAGCTAAATAGGGCTCTTGAAAATAGCGGAGTCAGGGGATATGGGGAGAAGGCAGGAACGGGGTACTGATTGCGGATGATCAGCCAAAATCACATTGAATGGTGGTGCTAGCTTGAAGGGCCGAATGGCCTACTCCTGCACCTATTTTCAATGTGTCTATTGTCTACTGTCTACAGTGGAATCAGTATTCCTCACTGTGATGGAAGGCAATATATTTCAGTCACCTTCCTCCTTTGTTTACCCGTGTTCGGGGCCTTTGTATGGGGCCGTTGCCGATGATTCGCCGTTCAAGCCCTCTCGTTGGGATGATGGAAACTCCAGCGTTGGGACGGATCGGAACCCTCCACGGCAAGGAGCTCATGAGTTGGCCGCTTCTTACCGGAGACCGCTGCTTCATGGTGTTAATGTCCACGGGCCCCGCGGTTGGAGCTCTCCACTTCCACTCTATCCAGGCCTTTCACTGTTAGGTACTTTCCAGTGAGGTTCCGCCTCATTCTTCTAAACTCCAGCAAGTACAGGCCCAGTGCCGACAAATGGTTGGTGCAGATATGGTGAGCTGATGGGCCTGCCAATTTCCATGTAAGTGCTTTCAGTGTGAATGTCTTGGACATATATTAGTCCCCTTAAGTTTTACTTAATATGCAGATAATTATTTTTATGGTTGCATCTATTTCACACAACTATTAAAATAATAATCTATACATATATTAAATAACCACTGCAACGTGCTGGTGGAAAGCTAGCGATTGTGTATATTTAAACCAGATATGCCTGTGCACAACTACTAATGAGTCACCCTGAGGTGACATTTAGGTGTTGGCTTTTGCAGAGAGAGTGTGGGGTCATTTATTGTGATAACAAGATACTCCCTGGCGAATGCTAGGTTAGCCCAGCCAATGATTCCCTCACCCAGCGTCCATAAACAGGAGGAATGGAGCTCATCCACAACTACGTGCTGCCGACCTCTGGAGCTGAGATCCACGCCACACATAGGCAGCGACCCAGGATGAGATCATTAACTTGAGAAGAGCTGGGAAAATCAAACGTGGCTATCTCTCTCTGCCTGCAAGTCTGTGCGACATCACCTCAGAAAGAGTCATAGAGTCATAGGGTGAAACAGTGTGGAAATATGCCCTTCAGCGCAACTTGCCCACACCGGCCACCATATCCCAGCTACACTAGTTCCACCTGCCTGCGCTTGCTCCATATCCCTCCAAACCTGTCCTATTCAAAATTCGAGATAGAAGATTCAATATATTTGCCACATGTACCAATTAAGGTACAGTGAAATTTGAGTTACCATACAGACATACTAAGTAAAAAGCATATATACACACAGCACATCAAATAAAGTTTAATATAAACATCTATGAGCAGGTACTTTGGATCTGTCTTCGCTAAGGAGGTCACAAGCAATATTCCTGATATAGTAGTGGCCAGACAATCTGGGGTGACGGAGAAACTGAAGGAAATCCACATTAGGCAGGAAATGGTGTTGGATAGACTGATGGGACTGAAGGCTGATAAATCCCCAGGGCCTGATGGTCTGCATCCCAGGGTACTTAAGGAAGTGGCTCTAGAAATCGTGGGTGCATCGGTGATAATTTTCCAATGTTCTATAGACTCAGGATCAGTTCCTGTGGATTGGAGGGTAGCTAATGTTATCCTGCTTTTTAAGAAAGGCAGAAGAGAGAAAACAGGGAATAAAAGACCAGTTAGCCTGACATCGGTGGTGGGGAAGATGCTGGATAAATTATAAAAGATGAGATAGCCGAACATTTGGATAGCAGTAACAGGATCGGTCCGAGTCAGCATGGATTTACGAAGGGGAAATCATGCTTGACTAATCTTCTGGAATTTTTTGAAGATGTAACGAGGAAAATGGACAAAGGAGAACCAGTGGATGTAGTGTCTCTGGACTTTCAGAAAGCATTTGATAAGGTCCCACATAAGAGATTAGTGGGCAAAATTAGGGCACATGGTATTGGGGGTAGAGTGCTGACATGGAGAAGTGGTTGGCAGACAGGAAACAAACAGTAGGGATTAACGTGTCACTTTCAGAATGGCAGGCAGTGACTAGTGGGGTACTGCAAGGCTCAGTGCTGGGAAAACTGCAATTTACAATATACATCTACGATTTGGATGAAGGGATTCAAAGTAACATTAGCAAATTTGCAAATGACACAAAGCTGGGTGGCAGTGTGAACTGTGAGGAGGATGCTATGAGAATGCAGGGTGACTTGGACAGGTTGGGGGAGTGGGCAGATGCATGGCAGATGAAGTTTAATGCGGATAAATGGGAGGTTATCCACTTTGGTAGCAAAAACAGGAAGGCAGATTACTATCTAAATGGCGTCAAGTTGGGAAAAGAGGAAGTACAACAGGTTCTGGGGGTCCTTGTACATCAGTCTATGAAAGTAAGCATGCAGGTACAGCAAGCAATGAAGAAAATTAATGGCATGTTGGCCTTCATAACAAGAGGAATCGAATGTAGGAGCAAAGAGGTCCTCCTGCAGTTGTACAGAGCCCAAGTGAGACCACACCTGGAGTATTGTGTGCAGTTTTGGTCCCCTAATTTGAGGAAGGACATTCTTGCTATTGAGGGAGTGCAGCGTAGGTTTACAAGGTTAATTCCCGGGATGACGGGACTATCATATGCTGAGAGAATGGAGCAGCTGCGCTTGTACACTCTGGAGTTTAGAAGGATGAGAGGGGATCTCATTGAACCGTATAAGATGCTTAAGGGTTTGGACACGCTAGAGGCAGGAAACATGTTCTCGATGTTGGGGGAGTGCAGAACCAGGGGCCACAGTTTAAGAATAAGGACTAAGCCATTTAGAATGGAGACGAGGAAACACTTTTTCTCACAGAGGGTGGTGAGCCTATGGAATTCTCTGCTTCAGAGGGCAATGGAGGTAAGTTCTCTGGATGCTTTCAAGAGAGCTAGACAGGGCTCTTAAAAATAGCGGAGTCAGGGGATGTGGGCAGTAGGCAGGAACGGGGTACTGATTGGGGATGATCAGCCGTTGCTCAAGTCCTATCATTGGGATGATGGAAACTCCAGCGTTGGGACGGATCGGAACCCTCTGCAGCATGGAGCTCATGAGTTGGCCGCTTCTTACCGGAGACCGCTGCTTCAGGTTGTTAAAGTCCACGGGCCCCGCGGTCGATCCTCGGCAAAAGATCCCAGGCTCTGCAATGGTAAGTCCATGCCACTCCCACGGCTTGAAGCTCTGGGCCGGTCTCCAGGAAAGGCTGCATGTTGTAGGCCGCAAAGGAGGGGACGGAGATGAGACACGGAGAAAAATGGCATCTCCGTCGAGGTAAGTAATTGAAAAAGGTTCCCCCCCAATTCCCTCCCGCACCCCGCACATAAAACATACCAAGAGACTTTAAAACAGAAATTCAAGACATACTTAAAATAATAAAAACAGAGAAGGGAGAAGACAGACTGCTGGCGAGACGGCCATTATGGGCGCCACCCCATGGTGACCTGGTACCTGTCACCGTGTATTTGTTTAACTGTTTCTTAAATGTTGGGATAGTCCCAGCCTCAACTACCTCCTCTGGCAGCTTGTTCCCACCACCCTTTGTGTGAAAAATGTACCCCTCAGATTCCTATTAATTATTTTCCCCTTCACCTAGAACCTATGTCCTCTGGCCCTACTCTGGGCAAGAGATTCTGTGCATCTACCCAATTAGTCCTCTCATGATTTAATGCATCTTTATGAGATTACTCCTCATCCTCCTGCACCCCAGCCTACTCAACCTTTCCCTATAGCTCAGACCCTCTAGACCTGGCAATAAATCTTCTCATAAATCCTCTCTAAACCCTTTCAAGCTTGACAATATCTTTCCTATAAGGGTGCCCTGAACTCAACACAATACTCTAAATGCGGTTTCACCTACGTCTTATGCAACTGCAACATGATAGACACAAAAAATCTGGAGCAACTCAGCGGGACAGGCAGCATCTCTGGAGAATAGGAATTGGTGACGTTTTGGGTCGAGATCCTTCTTCAGACTGAGTGTCAGTGGGAAAAGGAAATGAGAGATACAGATGGTGATATACAACAAATTAGAGTTGTGCATAAATGTAATGATAATAAAGGAAGCAGGTTATTGAAGCTGTGGGCTAGGTGAAAACGATTTACAGACAATGAAACATTGAAACTAGTACAACGACTGGGGGGGCGAGGGATGGAGAGAGAGGGGATGCAAGGGTTACTATAACTTAAATAGATCACTATTCATATCACCTTCCCTGAGATTGTAACACTGGTCTCATTCCAATTGCAGAAAGTTGTAGATGTGAGCCAAGTCTAACACACATACCAGACTCCCCGCCATCGGCTCTATCTACACTTCACGCTGCCACAGGAAGGCTACCAAAGTAATCAAAGACCTTTCACACCCTAGTCACTCCTTCTTCTCCCCACTCACTAGAATATTTTCATCTTATTGATTTGGACGAGGGGATTGAAGGCTTTGTGGCCAAGTTTGGGGATGATACGAAAATAGGTGGAAGGGCAGGTAGTGTAGAGAAAGCAGAGACTCTGCAACAGGACTTGGACAGGTTGAGAGAGTGGGCAGAGAAGTGTCAGATGGAATATAGTGTAGCAAAGTGTGGAGTCATGCATTTTGGTAGTAGGAATAAACGCATAGATTATTTTCTAAATGGGGAGAGAATCCAGAAATCGGAGTTTTTGCAAAGGGACTCTGGAGTGCTGTTGCAGGATTCCCAAACAGTTAATCTGCAAGGTAAATCAGTAGTAAAGAAAGCAAATTTGATCCTAGCATTTATATCAAGATGGCTTGATAACAAAAACAGGGATTTAATGCTGAGGCTCTGTAGGTGCTGGTAAGGCCATATTTAGAATATTGTGAGCAATTTTGGGCACCATAACTGAGGAAGGATGTGTTGGCTCTGGAGAGGGTCCGGAGGAGGTCTACAAGAATGATCCCAGGAATTAGTAGGTTAACCTATGATGAGCATTTGTCGACACTGGGCCTGTACTCACTGGAGTTTAGAAGAATGATGGGCGACCTCATTGAAACGTACAGAATAGTGAATTTTGAGCAAATAATCTGTATGTTAGAGATATTGGTGGAACAATGAGGTTGCTGCTACATATACAGTGGTGTTTTATGAAGAACGTATCGAAGAATAAGGGGGAGGCCATTTAGGTCTGAGATGAAGACAAAAAAAATTAACTTGGAGAGTTGTGAATCTGTGGAATTGTCTGCCACAGTAGGCAGCGGAGGCCAATTCACTAGATGTATCAAAGAGAGAGTTGGATATAGCTCGTAAGGCTAATGGAATCAAGGGATATGGGGAGAAAGCAGGAACGGGATACTGATTCTGGATGATCAGCCATGATCATATTGAATGGCGGTGCTGGCAGGAAGAACCAAATGGGCTACTCCTGCACCTATTTTTGATTTTTCTGTTTCTGTGTTTCTCACCCATTGCTAACCAAACTCTCAAGGAGCCAAGCCATGTATTGGTTTTGATTTGTCTTGTATAATGTGATAGCAACATTTGCTTTGCACTATAAACAATTTCACGATAGATTGCTGTACATATGACTGTCACTTAAATATCATCAGAACCTTAGTAGGTTTCTGAGAGACAATGGACAATAGACAATAGACAGTAGGTGCAGGAGTAGGCCATTCGGCCCTTCAAGCCAGCACCGCTATTCAATGTGACCATGCAGGCATGATGTGTCACAAAACGGCCAAACACTTTCCTAACTCGTGGAAGAACTAAATTTGATTTTAAGATACCGCAAAGAAACAGCCCCTTCGGCCCACTAGTCCACGCTGACCAGCGATCTCCACATATTAACACTACCCTGCATACACCTGGAGTATTGTGTGCAGTTTTGGTCCCCTAATTTGAGGTAGCTCATTCTTGCTATAGAGGGAGTGCAGCGTAGGTTTACAAGGTTAATTCCCGGGATGGCGGGACTGTCATATGCTGAGAGAATGGAGTGGCTGGGCTTGTACACTCTGGAGTTTAAAAGGATGACAGGAGATCTTATTGAAACATATAAGATTATTAAGGGTTTGGACACGCTAGAGGCAGGAAATATGTTCCCGATGTTGGGGGCGTCCAGAACCAGTGGCCACAGTTTAGGAATAAGGGGTAAGCCATTTAGAATGGAGATGAGGAAACACTTTTATCACACAGAGAGTTGTAAATCTGTGGAATTCTCTGCCTCAGAGGGTGCTGGAAGCTGGCTCTCTGGATGCTTTCAAGAGAGAGCAAAATAATCTCTTGAAACTAGCGGAGTCAGGGGATATGGAGAGAAGGCAGGAACAGGGTACTGATTGTGGATGATCAGCCAAAATCACATTGAATGGTGGTGCTAGCTTGAAGGGCCGAATGGCCTACTGCTGCACCTACTGTCTGTTGTCTATTGTCTTGCCTCTTTCTTAAGGGCCTGTCCCACTTGGGCGTCATTTGCGCGTGATTTACGCGACATCATTTACGCGTCACGACCATGATCACAATGAATGGCGTTGCTGGCTCGAAGGGCCAAATGGCCTACTCTTGCACCTATTGTCTATTGTCTATTGACATTTTTTTTTTTTCGAAGCCAATTAACCAACATACCTGTACGCCTTTGGAGTGTGGGGGGAAACTGAAAACCTCAGAGAAAACCCAGGGAGTTCACGGGGGGAACATACAACCTTCACATAGCCAGCACCCGTAAACAGGATCAAACCTGGGTCTCTGGCACTGTAAGGCAGCAACTCTGCCGCTACGCCGACATGCTGCCAATGTGAGGTTCAAGCAAAAAAAATTCTCAAATATTAATCTGCACAGAATTATGGCTTGAATCAGAAATATTTATGCTCAATAAGTCATAGGAGCAGAATTAAGCCATTCGGCCCATCAAGTCTACTCTGCCATTCAGTCATGGCTCGTCTATCTTTCCCTCCCAATCCCATACTCCTGCCTTATCCACATAACCCCTGACACCAGCACTAATCATGACAAATTCTGACAGTGAAATCAGGGCGGCACAGTGGCGCAGCGGTAGAGTTGCTGCCGGAGACCCGGGTTCGATCCCAACTACGGGTGCTGCCGGTATGGACTTTGTACGTTCTCCCCGTGACCGTGTGGGCTTTCTCTGAGATCATCGGTTTCCTCCCACACTCCAAAGACGTGCAGCTATGCAGATTCATTGGCTTGGTGTATGTCTAAAATTGCCCCTCTTGTGTGTAGGATAATATTAATGTGCAGGGATCGCTGGTTGGCGAGGACTCGGTGGGCCGAAGGGCCTGTTTCCGTGCTGTAAACTAAACTGAACCGTTCTAAACTAAACTAAAGTAAACTACGTGTTTGAAAGAGCCCAGCTCCCTTTCCACTTATATTCATTTATCCGGGTTCATAATTCACAATTCTTCTATACTTATCTCACACCGTTTGTCTCTCCATCTCTGGCCTTTGCCCTATCACCTTCCTATCAACAACCCCTCCCCAACCCCCGCATTTCTCCCCTCTTCACCCATCATTCACCAGGGCTTTGTCCTTTGGAGTTTGGTTTCGTTAGAGTTACTCTTAGTCACAGTCAATCTGAAGAAAGGTCCCGACCCAAAATGTCACTTATCCATGTTCTCCAGAGAAGCAGCCTGACTCTGAATTACTCCAGCGCTTTCTGTCGTTCAGTCCATCAAGTCTACCACACCATTCAATCGTGGCAGATCTATCTTTCCCTCTCGGTCCCGTTCTCCTGCCTTCTCCCCACAACCTTGGGGTCACAGTCCAGGATATCCCCCTGATATCAAGGATAAGGGGGAATTCCTTTAGGACTGAGATGAGGAAAACATTCTTTACACAGAGAGTGGTGAGTCTCTGGAATTCTCTGCCACAGAAGATAGTTGAGGCCAGTTCATTGGCTATATTTAAGAGGACGTTAGATGTGGCACTTGTGGCTAAAGGGATCAGGGGGTATGGAGAGAGGGCATGTACAGGATACTGAGTTGGATGATCAGCCATGATCACATTGAATGGCGGTGCAGGCTCGAATGGCCTACTCCTGCACCTATTTTTCTATGTTTCTATGTTTCTAACCCCTGACACCCGTACTAACCAAGAATCTATCAGTCTCTGCCTTAACAATATCCATTGACTTGGCCTCCACAGTCTTGTGTGGCAATGAATTCCACAGATTCACCACCCTTCAAGGAGCAGGTGTGCGGGGCTGGGGGTTCAATGGCACCAAGTGCTCAATGCAGGGTGCCAGCTCGCTTACCCTTGTCTCCAGCCACCGGGGCTGCGCCCCTCAATCTGCCGAGCATACAAAGTGTTTCATCTGCCACCACTGCTACTCCGTGTATCTGCTCACCTTTCGAATGATAACAAGTCGCTTGCAACAAAACAACCTTAATGAGTCGTATCAAGGAGGCAGCTGACTCACAGCAAGCGTTTCCACTGCAGTGTCAGTAAGGTCTCCTGTGTCCCAGTAGGTAAATCAGATGCAGTGGATGGAGCGATTTGAAATCTCATCATTATCATTCAGCAGGTGTCTCTTCCAAACCCATTTGAATTTCTCCCCAAGACCAGAATAGTTATCGATTATTCTCTTGTTTTCTCAGACCTCTGCTTTCCAATTAACCTTCTCTATTTGAAAGATAATGCATCATTAAAATGATCTTTCTTTTTTTTTACCAGATACATAGAGCGCTGCAACAAACTAAAATTCCTCCTTATTGCTTGACTCTTTAGACAGGTACATGAATAGGACAGGTTTGGAGGGATATGGATCAAGCGCAGGCAAGTGGGACTAGAGTAGCAGGGACATTGTTGGCCGGTGTGGGTGAGTTGTGGACAAAGGGTCTGTTACCACACTGTATGTTCTACACTATGACTCTATTACTCTATGACTCTATGAGTTGGATTGGAATTTATCAGCCCACAGCTAATTTGTCAAGTTATCATGTCGGCCAACACCCAGCATGTCCTTTGTTATATGTATTGTGAAGCAAATTCTAACTACGGTCTTCTGATTTTTTCTTCTTCGGTTCTACAGTCATGATGCCCATGACCCTGACTTGCCTGCAAAGACCACATGATCCTTGCTGGAGTTATCTGATGAGGCGTCAGATTTGTGTTTAATAATGCTTCTGCTTACGTTAATATTATGTCTGATTCCTGGTTGATCCAATACTTGAACGTAAACCGTAGACCAGCTGGGAAGAAACTGTCCCTAGGTCCTTGGGCGGGTTGCATTTTAGCACAGCGGTAGATCTACTGCCTTGCAGCATGGGAACAGGTCCTCCACGCTGACCAGCGATTCCCACAGATTAACACTATCCTACACACACTGGAGACACTTTTTACATTTACACCAAGCCACTTAACCTACATACCTGTACGTTTTTGGAGTGTGGGAGGAAACCGAATATTTCGGAGAAAACCCACGCAAGTCACGGGGAGAGCATACAAACTCCTTACAGACAGCACCTGTAGTCGGGATCGAACCCGGATCACAGGCGCTACATTCGCTGTAAGGCAGCAACTCTATTGCTGCACCACCGTGCCACCCTAAATATATTTATCGAAAAGTCTCTTAGATGTCACTCTCATATCTGCTTCAACCACTACCCCCACCAGCATGTTTAAGAAAGAACTGCAGTTGCTGGAAAAATCGAAGGTAGACAAAAATGCTGGAGAAACTCAGCGGGTGAGGCAGCATCTATGGAGCGAAGGAAATAGGTGACGTTTCGGGTCGAGACCCTTCTTCAGTCTGATGCAGGGTCTCGAGGTGAAACGCCACCTATTCATTCAATCCATAGATGCTGCCTCGCCTGCTGAGTTTCTCCAGCATGTTTGTCTACCCCAGCAGTAGGTTCCATGTACTTACCGCCCTTTGTAAAAACTTGCTTTGCACATCTCCTTTAAGCTTTCCCCCTCTCACATTAAAGCTATGCCCTCTGGTATTTAATATTTCCATCCTGGTTCTGACTGTCGGCCCTATCTGCTTGGTCAAAGCATTGCTGACTGCCCCTAATGTGCCCATTCTCTTCCAAATTAGAGTAAATCCTATCCTGGAAAATTCTCTCCAATAGCCTCATTATCACTGATGCGATGCTCCTGCATTATCCTCACTCCCCTTCGTCAAACATGGAACAACACCTATTCCACCAAATACATTCTCAAACAGCTTCGCAATTTTCTCTTCTTCCATCACGTCTCCCTGCAACTTCTGGCATTCTAGGGAAAATGATCCAAGATTGTACAATCTCTCCTTGTAGCTAATATCCCCTAGTCTAGGGGTCATTCTAGTAAATCACTCCTGCACCCACTACAAAGCCTCAGCATCCTTCCTGTAATGAGACAACCAAAACTGCACACAGTACTCTATCGGGCTTTCGGCAACATTTAAAGCTGCACATGGCTTTCTGACTCTTATACTCGTGCCCTGGCCGCTAAAGGCATGATATAATATGCCTTCCCTACCACTCTATTTACTTAAGCTGCCACTTTCTGGAAGCTACTTGTACCAGAAGGTCTCTTTGTTCTACAACATTCCCCTGGGGCCTGCACTGTGTGAGTGCTGCCATGATTTAGAATAAGGGGTAAGCCATTTAGAATGGAAATGAGGAAAAACTTTTTTCACCCAGAGAGTTGAAAATCTGTAGAATTCTCTGCCTCAGAAGGCATTGTAGGCCAAATCTCTGGATGCTTTCAAGAGAGAGCTAGATAGGGCTCTTAAAGATAGTGGAGTCAGGGGATGTAGGGAGAAGGCAGGAATGGGGTACTGATTGTGGATGATCAGCCATGATCACAGTGAATGACGGTGCTGGCTCAAATGGTGTCTGTCTTGCGTTTAACCATATAACCATATAACATATAACCATATAACAATTACAGCACGGAAACAGGCCATCTCGGCCCTTCAAGTCTGTGCTGAACAACTTTTTTCCCTTAGTCCCACCTGCCTGCACTCATACCATAACCCTCCATACCCTTCTCATCCATATGCCTATCCAATTTATTTTGAAATGATACCAACGAACCTGCCGCCACCACTTCCACTGGAAGCTCATTCCACACCGCTACCACTCTCTGAGTAAAGAAGTTCCCCCTCATGTTACCCCTAAACTTCTGTCCCTTAATTCTAAAGTCATGTCCTCTTGTTTGAATCTTCCCTATTCTCAAAGGGAAAAGCTTGTCCACATCAACTCTGTCTATCCCTCTCATCATTTTAAAGACCTCTATCAAGTCCCCCCTTAACCTTCTGCGCTCCAGAGAATAAAGACCTAACTTATTCAACCTATCTCTGTAACTTAGCTGTTGAAACCCAGTCAACATTCTAGTAAATCTCCTCTGTACCCTCTCTATTTTGTTGACATCCTTCCTATAATTGGGCGACCAAAATTGTACACCATACTCCAGATTTGGCCTCACCAATGCCTTGTACAATTTTAACATTACATCCCAGCTTCTATACTCAATGCTCTGATTTATAAAGGCTAGCATACCAAAAGCTTTCTTTACCACCCTATCTGTATGAGATTCCACCTTCAAGGAACTATGCACGGTTATTCCCAGATCCCTCTGTTCAACTGTATTCATCAATTCCCTACCATTTACCATTGTGCTTCTTGTGCGTGGTGGTGGAAAGATTGCTTGAAACAGGGTCGCTGTGAACGCTCTTTTCTTGACCCCAATGCAGTCAAATGACACTTCATTAACTCAACGATAATAATATCTTCGCACAAATTATCCAAAGTCTCTCTTCTCTTCTCCGCCATCAAGGGCTGGAGTCTTGCCTCCCTTGGCCTTTTGTATGCTTGGACTTTACTGCACTTTATCTTGCACTAAACGTTATTCACGTTATCCGCTTTATCATGTATCTGTACACTGTGGCAGGCTCGATTGTAACCATGTATTGACTTTCCGCTGACCGGTTAGCCTGTGTCAAAAGCATTTCACTGTATCTCGTTCGGTACACGTGACAATAAACCAAACTCAAACTCAAACTCAAACTCAACCCTCCCGTGCCCACAAGATTGGCTGCGGGAGGCATCCCCGGAGCACAACGGTGACCAGGCGGGAAGAGGAGGGACGTCGGTCCGCTGAACGATCCCGGGGGATCGGCTGGATCGGCCGCTCCATGAGACATAGTGCACGGACCAGACTTTGGAAATGGCGCCACATTTGTATTCCAGTGCAGCCGGGACATGTTGGTCGGTGTGGGCAAGTTGAACCGAAGGCCCTGTGTCCACACTGTATCACGCTATGACTTTATGACTCTACCTGGCGACTGGCAAATAATTTTAATATGTTTTGCACATGTGGCAATAAAGCACTATTGAACTGTTACATTCCATCCGTGTTGTTGGTATCAGTGAAACCGTCACAAAAAACATTTAAAAGTGGAGTTAGAGGAAAATAAATCATGGAATTATTTGATTGATTGAATTTAGCAATGTTACAAAATTTTGAGATTTTAAAAATCAAGTCTGCAATTTATCCCATCAGATAAAGCATAAAAAGAAGTTTAATTTGACATCTAATTCACTTTCATATCTTCAGTATTAACAAAGTTATGACCATTTTCTTACTCGGAAATTAGCATCTTGCTCCCCATTGCCTTTCAATTGACTTAACTCAAAAGCTGTGATCTGGAACAGTTAAAAGCCCATAACTTTCTTAAAAATTAAGAGAACTCAATGACATTTTCAGTTATTATAGATTGAAGCATTCTGAAACAAATATGAAACAATCTTACTTGGATGACCTGAAATTAAAGCATATAATTAGTTAGTTATCTAATTGCAGCTAATTACAAAATTCAATGAGTAGATCTAAACATCTATCCATTTCTTAAGAAAAGATAAACTTTTTTTTAATTGCCTAAGTGTCCAAATAACATTCACACAATAATTCACAATATAACATAATTTTAAAATCTCATTTTCATGAATTTCTGGGCCAAATGGAAGGAATTTAGTGTTTAATGCCTGTAAATTAATGGCCATTTAAATCAACTAGCGAGTGGGCTTTAGTGGAATGCGGTGGATTGGAACGTTGCAGTTTGCGGTGAAGTCGGGAGGAAAAATACTGTCGGTTCATACATTTTTTTTGGACCCCATTTCGCAACATGAAAATATTATTAAAGCCTCCATAAAAACCAACTTTTAATATAAAAATAAACTGTGTACCTTTTTTTCTCCCCTACGCAAAATCCTTCCCGTTGTCGGCGCTCACGGCTTTTGAAGGTGATTTTTAAATTACTCTAGATAATAAATAATCTAGCGTAATTTAAAAATACCTTCATTAATGAAATGTTGGAGCGATTTATCTTCCGTAACAAAATCGCCCGACATGGATCGATTTGCCCTGCCTGTGGAAAAACGGCACTTTAAGCCCGCCCGCCTCTGAAAGGCGCCAAAGTCGCGCACACGGGGACCGGCAGAACTGCAGCGCTGCTCAAGGTAAGTTTTGTAACATACCTATTGAATTGAAAGATACAGCGTACAAGCAGGCCCTTCGGTCCACCCAGTCCATGTCGTACATCGATCACCTGTTTGCATTAGTTTTTCATGTTATCCCACTTTTGCACCTACTCCCTACACACTAGGGGAAATTTACAGCAGACAATTAACTTACAAACCCACACATCTTTGCGATGTGAGAGGAACCACATGGATGACTGGAGCACCCATATGAAAGGATCGCAATCACAGGGAGAAAGTGCAAACTCCACACAGACAGTGCCCAAGGACAGAATTGAACAGGGTCTCTGAAGCTGTGAGGCAGTAGTTCTACCAGTTGCGCATCCTATTGGCCTGTCCCATTTACACAACCTTTTTGCGACCTTACGCGACTACTGGCACCTGTCATAGGTCGTTGCAGGTCGCCGAAAATTTTCAACAGGTTAAAAATCCAGCGGCGACCAGAACATGGTACGACTCTTTGGGTGACTACTCACGACCATACAGGCTTCACCCCGGGACATGTCGCCAGGGTGTTGCCTGTATGGTCGCGAGTAGTCTCCTCAGTCGCCCAAAGAGTAGTAGTGTCTTTCTGGTAGCCACTGAATTTTAAACATGTTGAAAATTTTTCGACGACCTGCAACGACCTGTGACGGGTGCCGACAGTCGCCGTAAAAGTTGCGTAAGTGGGACAGGCCCATTACTGTGCCATTAAGAAGATCTTGGTTTATCTTATCTCCCTGGTCCTAACATTGTTGTCAGTTCATTGAAGAAATTCATCTTGAAATATGTTCTTATGGGCACCACTGGTGTGCAGTGGTAGAGTTGCTGCCTCGCAGTGCCAGAGACCCGGGTTCGAACCTGACTACGGGTAGTGGTGTATGGCACTCGAAAGTTCTCCCTGTGATGGTGTGGCTTTCCAGTTTCCAATTCTCCAGTTGCTCCAGTTTCTTCCCACATTCCAAAGATGTACACGTTTGTAGGTTAATTGGCTTCAGTAAAGTTGTAAAATTGTGTGTAGGATAGTGTTAGTGAATGGAGTGACCGATGGTCGGTGCGGACTCAGTGGGCTGAAAGGCCTGTTTTCACACTATATCGCTAAAGTCACTACAATTTGGTGATACACTTTCCACTTGCCTCGTTGTCTGTAGCTCGGGAATCTCATCAGCATCCAGGAAAAAAAATCTAAGCTTTTACAGCTAAGAAAATAGGCGCAATAGTAGGTCATTTGGCCCTTCAATGAGATCATAGAATCATAGAATCAGAGAAAAATAGGTGCAGGAGTAGGCCATTCGGCCCTTCGAGCCTGCACTGCCATTCAATATGATCATGGCTGATCATCCAACTCAGTATCCTGTACCTGCCTTCTCTCCATGCCCCCGATCCCTTTTGCCACAAGGGCCACACCTAACTCCCTCTTAAATATAGCCAATGAACTGGCCTCAACTACCCTTGGAGATGTTGCATTCAATTCCCTCATCCAGATCATTAATCTATCTTGTAAATAGCTGGGGTCCCAGCACTGAGCCTTGCGGTACCCGCTAGTCACTGCAGCCTTGCACTAGTCACAGATCATGGCTCATCATCCACATCCACAATCAGTAACCCGTTCCTGTCTTCTCCCCATATCCCTTGATTCCGCTAGCCCGAAGAGTTCTATCTAAAGGGCCTGTCCCACTTTCCCGAGTTACTCACAAATTCTCCCGAGTTTTCCCCTTGATTCAAACTCAGAGAATGTCTGTAGCGAGTCCGTAGGAGTCCGTAGCGAGTCTGTAGGAGGCCGTAGGAGTCCGTAGCTATATCGTAGCGGCTCGTTACGCCAGCCGTAGGTACTCAGGGCATCAGGTAAGTCGGGACGTTTTTTTCAGCAGGACGAAAAAATCCACGAGTAAAAAGAAAGTCGGGAGGAGGAGTTCATAGATCACAAAAATCTTGATTTTTTTTTTAAGGTACTTTCTACTCGGCAGTGGACTCGGGAAAGTGGGACAGGCCCTTAACTCTCTTTTGAATGCATCCAGTGAATCGGCCTCCACTGCATTCTGAGGCAGAGAATTCCACAAATTCTCAACTCTCTGGGTGAAAACCACAAATTCACAACTCTCCGGGTTTGAAAAAAGCAACGCTTTTCCACTGTACCTAGTGAGCAAAGCCGGGTAAAGTAAAGTTTTTACTGGGAAATTTGCTGTGCTGCGACACTGTTGTGTCCTGACCCCTTTATTGGAACAAATGACGAAGGGCAAGGTTGGCTTTTTCTACAGAGCTTCAGCAGATGTAGCAATATTCAAAGCTTGCAGCATCAGAGAATGTTGGTTACAGGCAGGCACAAAGTGTTGTCAGGTTTTCATTGCTTATTTAGAACATCTCCTGTATCCTGTCCTGTTTTCAATAACAATGCCGCCTGTTGTCTGTTGTCTATTGTCCACAGTACATGTTCCATTCTTCAGCACATTTCATGACACAGGTCGGCACAGTGGTGCAGCAGTAGAGTTGCTGCCTTACAGTGCCGGAGACCCAGGTTCGATCCTGTCTGTGCGGAGCTTGTACGTTCTCCCCGTGACCACGTGGGTTTTCTCCGAGATCTTCAGTTTCTTCCCACACTCCAAAGACGTACAGGCTTGTAGGTTAATTGGCTTGGTGTAAGTGTAAATTGTCCCTGGTGGTTGTAGGATAGTGTTAGTGTGCGGGGATCACAGGTCGGCTCAGATTTGGTGGGCCGAAGGGCCTGTTTCCGTGCTGTATCTTGAAAGCCACACATTGCACCTTTCACAAAGCATTCTCCTACTTTGACTGATCCTTCCATATGACTGAAATAACATCTTGGTTCATAGACAATAGAACAATAGACAATAGGTGCAGGAGTAGGCCATTTGGCCCTTTGAGCTAACTCCACCATTCATGGTTGGTTATCCACAATGAGTACGCCGTTCCTGCCTTTTCCCCTTATCCCCATGTCTCCACAATCTTTAAGAGCTCTATCTAACTCTCTCTTGAAAGCATACAGAGAATTGGCCTCCATAACCTTCTGAGGCAGAGAATTCCACAGATTCACAAACCTCTGTGTGAAAAAGTTTTTCCTCATCTCTGTTCTAAATGACTTACCCCTTATTCTTAAACTTTGGTCCCTGGTTCTGGATTCCCCCAACATTGAGAACATGTTTCCGGTATTTGGCGTGTCCAATCCCTTAATAATCTTAAATGTTTCAATAAGATCCCCTCTCATCCTTCTAAATTTCAGAGTATACAAACCAGCCACTCCATTCTATCAACCTATGACAGCCCCGCCATTCCGGGAATTAACCTGGTGAACCTACGCTGCACTCCCTCAATTGCAAGAATGTCCTTCTTCAAATTTGGAGACCAAAGCTGCACACAATACTCCAGGCATGGTCTCACTAGGGCCCTGTACAACTGCAGAAGGACCTCTTTGCTCCTATACTCAACTCCTCTTGTTATGAAGGCCAACATGCCATTAGCTTTATATAATGTCCATGGTCCTAACATTACGGACAGTTCATTGAACACATTTTTCTTGAAATAAATTTGTTCTTCAGCTCTGACACAATATTTTAAACAAAACAATCTGCGGACTAACTCTTCATAATTGCACCTCAGGTCTTCATTAGAATACTTATGAGTGCACATCCTTCAATCAGGCAAATAATGATCCTGTATCTGTTCATGTGATATTCATCCTCTGCATTAAAATATCCCCAGTTGCACCATTAATATTTTTTTCAAGAGACATGGAAGAACTTTCATTTCCACTGTCCGCATAACTTACAAATTAGTTCAGTTTAGTTTATTGTCACATGTCCCGAGGTACAGTGAAAAGCTTTTGTTGCCTGCTAACCATTCAGCGGAAAGACAATACATGATAACAATCGAGCCACTTACAGTGTAGATACATTAACAAAATAATGTTTTGTGTAAAGTAAAGCCAGTAAAGTCCATTCAAAGATAGTCTGAGGGTTACCAGTGAGGTAGCAGATAGTAGTTCAGGACTGCGGGGGAAGGAACTGCAGATGCTGTTGTAAACCGAAGATAGACACAAAATGCTGGAAGAACTCAGCGGGACAGGCAGCATCTCTGGAGAGAAGGAATGGGTGACGTTTGGGTCTGAAGCAGGGTCTCGGCCCGAAATATCACCCATTTCTTCTCTCCAGAGATGCTGCCTGGCCCGCTGTGTTACTCCAGCATTTTGTATCTATCTTTAGTAGTTCAGGACTGCTCTTGGGTTGTGGGAGGATGATTCAGTTGCCTGATAACAGCTGGGCAGAAACTGTCCCTGAATCTGGAGGTGTGCGTTTTCGCACTTCTTTACCTTTGGCCCGATGGGAGAGGGGAGAAGAGGGAGTGGCCAGGGTGCGACACGTCCTTGATTACCCGTCTACCCGATCAATTTCTCTCATGATTTTATACACCCCAAGAAGATCACCCCTCATCCTCCTGTAATCTAAGGAATAGAGTCCTGTCCTGCTCACCCCCTCCCTGTAGCTCAGACCCTCAACTACTGGCTACATCCTCGTAAATCCTCTCTGCATTCTTTCCAGCTTGTTATGATTTACTGCCAAAATCCTAATGACCATGTCCAGCTGACAGATTAGGTTTAGGGTTAGGTTTAGGTTTATTATTGTCACTTGTACCGAGGTACAGTGAAATGTTTGTGTAAATTGTGTGAAGTGTGTGTCTTGGTTTTGTTTTGTAATGTCATGACTGTAGGAATGATATTTCGTTCAAATCTTGTCTGTTTGAATGACAATAAAAGGCATTCTATTCTATTGTATTCTACAGTGAAAAGCCTTGTTTTGCAGATCAGATCAGATAATACTATAGATAAATGCAATCAAGTCAAACTCAAGTACAATAGGTAGAGCAAAGTGAGAGATACTGAGTCCAGAATATAGTTCTCAGCATGGTAGTTCCGCAGACAAAGATCAATGTCCACAATGGGGAAGAGGTGAATTGGACAGGGCCCTAGCTTATGTAAGGAATGTTCAAAAGCCTGATAACAGAGGGGAAGAAGCTGTTCCTGAGTCTGGTCCATGCTTTCAAGCTTCTGTACCTTCTTGGTTCTTGGTTACTTGGTCCTCCAAAATATTCCAATTGGAATTTAAACTGGAGGTGGTGAAGGGAGGGGTTTAGCCAGAGAGGGTTATTGGGAAGAAAGTGCCACTTTAATTTTAGTTGCATCTGGCTGGGCAACCGTGGTTTGGTGGAGATTATTCCATGCTTTAATAGTGCGTGGGAAGAACGAATTGCTGTACACGTCTGTCTTTGAGGCTGGGTCCACAAATTGGATCGAATGCCCTCGTCTGCTCCTAACTGGTTTGGGGTTGGTGTAGGTCTTGTGATCTATGTCTAGCTGACTATTTAACATTTTGTAAAACAGGTCAAACGGTGAGCTTCACGTCTGTCTTGGAGAGGGTTCCACCCCAGAGAATTCAGAAGTTTGGTGACACTCGCTTATCTCTCATAGGTGTTAGTAACAAATCGAGCGGCCTGTCTTTGGACATGTTCGATGGATGCAATGTTTTTATCTGTGTATGGGTCCCAAGCTGCAACTGCGTAGTCCAGTTGAGGTCTAACGAGGGTGAAATACAGCTTCTCCTTGACAGAAGCTGAACAATGATGGAAGTTGCGCCTCAGGAAGTTTAGGACACCTGTTGTTTTCACTGTTACATTGCCAGATGGGAAGAAGAAATGTCTGGGGAGATTGGGAAGAAGAAATGGGAAGAAGAAGAAATGTCCAGGGTGGGACAAGTCGTTGATTATGTTGAAGATAGACACAAAATGCTGGAGTAACTCAGCGGGTTAGGCAGCCTCTCTGGAGAAAAATAATAGGTGATGTTTCGGGTCGAGACCTGTCCTCAGACTGAGAGCACATTGGCTGCTTTTCTGAGGCAGCGTGAAGTGTAGATGGAATGAATGGTGGAAACATACAGGAAAAATGTTCCCCGTATTAGGGAACTCCAGAACCAGGGGTCACAGTTTAAGAATATGAGAAAGGCCATTTGGGACTGAGATGAGGAAAAACTTTTTCACCCAGACAGGTGTGAATCTGTGGAATTCTCTGCCACAGAAGGCAGTGGAGGCCAATTCACTGGATGTTTTCAAAGAGTTAGATAGTGCTCTTGGGGCTAACGGAATCAAAGGGTATGGGGAAAATGCAGGAACGGGGTGCTGATTTTGGATGATCAGCCATGATCGTATTGAACTCGAAGGATCGAATGGCCTACTCCTGCGCCTATTGTCTATGTTGCTATGTTTCTAAAGTCTGCTTTGTCTTCCTAATGTTCTAATCAAGTCCACCCGGGATTGTGAAATCTCCAATCTCTTGCTCTCTCCTGCTAACCCAGTCACAGGATGACGTACAGCACTTCTTTCAGATCCTATGTGAAGCCAACACCTCCAGGCTTTCTCTTATCATTTATTCATTCAAAGTTCCTGATGGAGTAATGTTTCAGGATTGTGTTTTTGTTTATAAATTGTGTATGCAATAACAGCTAAAGGCGAATCATTAAAAAGTAATGGCATGGAAAATACATTTTGAAAATATATATGCAATGTCATAAATATGTTATATTAATAAAAACCATCACATCTTAAATGTGAAACGTAGGGCTGTGAAATCTTCACTTAGTCAAAAACATTGTTTTCTTCTGAAACTTTATGATAGTGCTATATTTGCTTCAAACAAACACCTTCAGGGCAATGACTGATTTTTATTGAATTAATATTTCAGATTTCAAATTGTGACCACTACAATTATAGTTTGCACTTTGTTTACACTTGACTAATGAGAAATGTTTCACACCTCCAGCCCCCGGCTTCTTTCTTTCCAACACTCTCTCTCCCTCCATCCCTCCCACCCCTTCTCCCTCCCTCCCCTTCCCTCTCTCCCTCCCCTCTCTCTCCCTTCCTCTCTCACCCTTTTTTTTTTCCTTTCATTTCAACAACTTTATTCAACACAATCATAAAATACAACACAACAAAACATAATCAAAATCACACTATAACGAACAGATCATTGTAGTACAACAGTACATTCATTATTTATAATAGCCTCAACCCCACGCGGTGACCAGCGTTTACGGAAGGCCTCCAGCGTCGCCATGGACACCGCGTGTTCCCTTTCCAGGGACACGTGCACGGACGTAGGCCCGAAAGAGGGGCAGGCAGCCGACTCTTCCTCTCTCACCCTCTTTCTCTCTGTCTCTCTCTCTCCCCCCCCCCCCCCCTTATCTCTCTCTCTCTTTCTCTCTCAATGAGGGGGAGATCTCATTGAAACATACTGGATATTGAAAGGCCTAGATACAGTAGACATGTAAAACATGTTTCCAGTAATGGGAGACATTCTAAGACCAGGGGGCACAGGCTCTGAATAAAAGGACATACCTTTAGAATGGAGATGAGGAGGAATGTGTTTAGCCAGAAGGTGGTGAACTGTGGAACTCATTGCCACAGATGGCTGTGGAGGCCAAGACATTGGGTATTTTTAAAGCCGAGATTGATGATGAATAAGGGCATTAAAGATTATGGGGAGAAGGCATGAGAATGGGGTTGAGCGGGAAATATAGATCAGCCATGGCGGAGTACACTCATAGAAACATAGAAAATAGGTGCAAGAAGAGGCCATTCGGCCCTTCATTGTGCCAGCATCGCCATTCATTGTGATCATGGCTGATCGTCCCCAAACCTCAATGGGTCAAGTGGCCGATTTCTACTATCACTTATGAACATGAAAAAGGCCCTTCAGCCCTACTTACCCATGCCAACCAACATGCCCCAACTACACTAGTCCCACCTGCGTGGATTTGTCTTATTGTCTCATGGTTCCTTTCTCTATTAGCTTCTATAATTTACTCATTCAGGAGACATGGAGATGACTGGCTCATCCAGCATTCATTATGCAATCCAAATTGACCTTGGACTGAAGAGCCAGTTAAGAGTCAACCATATTAGACAATAGACAATAGGTGTAGGAATAGGCTATTCGGCCCTTCTAGCCAGCACCGCCATTCAATGTGCTCATGGCTGATCATCCACAATCAGTACGCCGTTCCTGCCTTCTCCCCATACCCCCTGACTCCACTATTTTTAAGATCACTATCTAGCTCTCTTGAAAATATCCAGAGAACCGGTCTCCACCGCCCTCTGAGGCAGAGAATTCCATACTCACAACTCTTTGTGTGAACAAGTGCTTCCTCATCTCCATTCTAAATGGCTTTCTTGCGATTCTGCTGTTTAAATAACTGAAGTTTTACGCCATGATAAAGGTCCAAAGACTTTATTAATGTTACAGCATCGGTCGTTGTGCTGGCATAAGTGGAGGAGTGCCGCTAGACGTGGACGGAAGTACACTTATACGGTCTGGATAATACGGAGGTGGAACTGGCACGTTCACGGGCAGGATATGGTGTCTGTTACGCCTGTAGGTGCCGTCATCGGCACTGACCAGATATGAGCATGGCTCAGAAGCAGTTCCAGAAATGACACCAATGCGGTCATGGCCTTTGTCAATCTGCAAACGAACCACCTGCCCCTTCGTCAATGGTGGCAGTGGCCTATTTGTTTTGTCATACCAATGTTTTTGAATGTCACTCTTTTGTTGTAACCTGGACCACCTGAGGGATCAATGCCTGATGCACCACAGGCACCGTGGCACGGGTTTGCCTCAACATGAAACGTTGAGCAGGTGTACCCAAAATAGGGTCACAGGAGATGTTGCGTAAGTTGACCAGATCCAGAATTAACTCTGTGCGAATGTTCCATGAGCTGCTTGGCACTCTCGACAGCCCGCTCAGCCAGTCCATTCGTCTGTGGATATTCAGGGCTGCTGGTAATGTGGCGAAAATTCCAGTGTACAGCAAACTCCCTGAAGTGTTGGCTGGTAAATTGACTGCCGTTGTCAGATAAAAGTACACCCTGAGATCTGTGGACTGAAAAATGGCGAGATAGCTTCGAAACCACCCCGCGAGACGTGGGGCAGCTAAGGAAGTCAATGTCAAACCATCCTGAATACGAATCGATGAGTACCTGATACTGCTTGCCAAGCCACTCAAATATGTCAGTTGCCACTGTAGACCACGGGAGTGCGGGAAACGGATGTGAAACAAGTGGTTGCTTTTGTTGGTGAGGCACCAAGCTGTTGCACACTGCACAAGACGCTGAATTCTTGGTGATGTATTCGGCCATGCCAGGCCAGTAAAACATGCTTCTTGCCCGTAGGACAGTAGCTTCAGCGCCTGGGTGCCCTGCATGGACAGTGTTAAAATACGTGTTGTGCAACGAAGCAAGAACCACAGCCTTGTGTCCTTTTAAAACAATGCCATCCTGCAGCGCTAGCTCATCACGGACGGCAAAGAAAGGCCGGACTGACAGCGGAACGTTGTAGTGTTTGTCTGGCCAGCCTCGCTTAATGACAGACATAAGCGACTGTAGAGGACTGTCAGCTGCAGTGTGGGTGACCAGGTCCTCCATACAAGATGAGGGAATAAAAGACACGGCCATTACAATAAAGTCATCGTCTGGCGAGGGTAGATCCTCGCAGGTCTTCCGGGGTGCATGCGAGAGATTGTCAGCCAGGTGCATATCCTTACCGCGTTTGTGGATCAGAACAATGTCATATTTTTGACGCTGCAGCAGCATCCGCTGTAGGCACGCTGGAGAGGCATGGATTGGTTTGTTAAAAATGCTGATCAGAGGTTGATGGTCAGTTTCAATCGTGACCGTGTGTCCAAAGATAAAATCGTTGAATTTCTTGCAGGCGAAAACAACCGGCAACAGTTCTTTCTCAATTTTGGCGTATCGTTGTCTCTGGAATTCTCTGCCACAGAAGGTAGTTGAGGCCAGTTCATTGGCTATATTTAAGAGGGCGTTAGATGTGGCACTTGTGGCTAAAGGGATCAGGGGGTATGGAGAGAAGGCAGGTACGGGATACTGAGTTGGATGATCAGCCATGATCACATTGAATGGCGGTGCAGGCTCGAAGGGCCGAATGGCCTACTCCTGCACCTATTTTCTATGTTTCTATGTTTCTATGTTGTTCTGTGTCAGTCATAGTGCACGAGGTAGAGGCAACAAGGTTATTGCCGCTACCATCATTTTGAAGACATGAAGCGCCAAGTCCGTGTTGTGAAGCGTCACAAGTCAGTGTAAGCGGTAGTTTAGGATCAAAGTAAGCGAGAGTAGGAGCACAAGACATCTGCTGCTTAAGAGTGTCGAACGCCCTCTGCTGTTGCTCGTGCCAGGTCCAAGCAGTGTCTTTGTGTGTAAGCTGGCGCAGTGGGGCTGATATTTCGCTTAAACCCGGAATGAATTTGCTCAAGTAGTTAACCATGCCAAGGAATCTCTGCAAACTTAGCATGTCTGTGGGTGCTGGGTGCTCGTTGATAGCACTGATTTTCACTGGATCAGTTTTTAGGCAGTCTTTAGTAAACACAAGGCCTATGTATTTCACCTCATTTACCCCGAATTTGCATTTTCGAGGGTTCAGCTTGAGGTTGATGGCCTTGGCGCAATCCAAGACCTTAGTCAGAATAGCATCGTGTTTTTCGACAGCTCGTCCCACAATGAGAATGTCATCCATTACGATGGAGCATGGGTAGCCTGCAAACAACTGCTCCACAGCTTGTTGAAATACTTCACTAACAGAACATATTCCAAAAGGCATGCAAAGAAATCCGTAATGCCCGAACGGAGTGCTGAAAGTGGTTAACTTGGAGGAATTGTGTTCCAGCCAAATCTGCCAGAATGAACTCTTGACATCTAGCACTGGGAATACAGGTGCCTCCGCCATCAGCACTGCGATCTCGTCCGCAGTGCGCATTGGATAGTGGGGTCGTTTAATTGCTGTTTTTAAGTCCTTGGGGTTGATGCAAATCCATATCTCATCTTTATTCTTCCTGGTAGCCACGACCATGGTGGAGACCCAATCCGAGGGGTCAGCGACAGGAGCAATCTCACCTAGAGACACACCATTCTGTTAAGTTCACTTTGAACACAGTCCTGCATAGCATGGGGAATCTTATGATCTGAACGATCCACTGGAATTGCCTCAGGGTCAATGGTAGTCGGATACCTGACAGGCAACTTGCCCAGCTTTCGTCAAGAAAAATCTTGTAGTATGTCAGGATTTGTTGGCTAAAGTCACAGGCTATAGTCAGATGACAAACAAAGGGCTGAAAGAAATCAGACACATGTCTTGACATCAGTTGGCACCCAGCAGAGACGGCATATTTTCATAAACCACATAGTAATTCAGGTTGTGGACACGTGAGTTAAGACAACAGCATAACTCAACTTGATCGATATGGTGCACTCGATCACCTGCAAATAGAACAAGGGAGGCAGCCATTGGAGAAACAATCTCTGTTTTTCATAACTTATAAAAACACTGCCAGGCAAAAGCACCTTGCCCTCTAATCCACTTTCAGAGAAAAAGTCTTTCATTAATGAGCAAAGCGACCTTGGGGTCTAGTTGTTTATGCATTAAATCAGACAAGGCATGTACATCAACGTCAAAACGTTCACCAGCAGCTTGTAAATCCGTGGGAGCTGGTTGTGAAAATTCTGAGAGTGAGCTTTCACGGCCAAGCGATTGCCTTGTTTGAACTCTGTTTCTACGTGAATTACAGCATTTAAAGAAATGGTTTCTTTTGTTGCAAAATCGACATAGTTTTCCATCCGATTGGAGGCATTGGTTCGGATTCCACTTCTGACATCATGTTGCGATTCTGCTGTTTAAATATCTGAAGTCTTACACCGTGATAAACGTCCAAAGACTTTATTAAGGGCCTGTTCCACTTGGGCGACCGAATCCATGAGTTCTGGCGAGTTTGCCCTTGACTCATACTCGCACCATGGTCGACACAAGGTCATAGGAGGTCTTTGTAACTCTCCTTCATGCTCGAGAGTGGTCTCCGCATACTCGAGGCCTCAGCTAGGTGAGTAAAAACATTTTGCCATGTAAAAATCAATACTTTTTTAACTCGTAGGTTTAGTTGTAGTAGGTTGTAGTAGGTTGGCATGTTAGTCATAGGTAATCGAGGGTAGTCGAAGGTTGTCATTGATAGTCTTCATCATAGTTGATGGGAGGTCGAAGAGGCCGAAGGAGATCTTCTTCACTCTCCACTATTCGGTGTCCAATTTTCCCGAAGGTAGTCATAGCTAGTCGAAGCTGGTCTTCAACATAATCAAAGGAGGTCGAAGGAGGTCTTCAACTTTCTTCTGCAGTAAGACCACATCTGGAGAATTGTGTACAGTTTGTTACAAATGTTGGGCAAGCCCAGAACCAGGGGTTAGAATAAAGGGGAGGCCATTTAAGACTGAGGTGACAACTTTTTCACCAAGAGTATAGTAAATTTGTGGAATTCTCTGCCACAGGAGGCCAAATCACTGGATGGATTTAAGAGAGAGTTAGATAGAGCTCTAGGAGCTAGTGGAGTCAAGGGATATGGGGGAAGGCAGGCACGGGTTATTGATTGGGGGCAATCAGCCATGATCACAATGAATGGCGGTGCTGGCTTGAAGGACTGAATGGTCTCCTCCTGCACCTATTTTCTATGTTTCTATGTCATTTTTTCAAACTCTTCTAAACTCACCAATTAGGTAGCCCGTGGGACAACCCCTTAAACGTTACAGCATCGGTAACTTGGTACTAGCACGTCTCTCTACAAGTGTGGGAACAAGGCAGGAGAGCTTACTGTTAAGCTAGTGGGCGTAGCTACAAAGTATGACTCATAACATGAGTGACACTGATCCCCCCCCCTCAGCATCGGGAACATGTTTCCTGCCTCTAGCATGTCCAAACCCTTAATAATCTTAAAGAAGGAACTGCAGATGCTGGAAAATCGAGGGGACACAAAATGCTGGAGAAACTCAGCGGGTGCAGCAGCATCTATGGAGTGAAGGAGATAGGCAACGTTTCGGGCTGAAACGCTGCCTATCTCCTTCGCTCCATAGATGCTGCTGCACCCGCTGCATTTCTCCAACATTTTGTGTACCCTTAATAATCATATATGCTTCAATAAGATCCCCTCTCATCCTTCTGAATTCCAGAGTGTACAAGCCCAGCCGCTCCATTCTATCAACATATGACAGTCCCGCCATCCCGGGAATTAACCGTGAACCTACGCTGCACTCCCTCAATAGCACTCCCTCCCTTCACTCCTATACTCAACTCCTCTCGTTATGAAGTCCAACATGCCATTAGCTTTCTTCACTGCCTGCTGTACCTGCACACCAACTTTCAGTGACTGATGTACAAGGACACCCAGATCTCGTTGCCGTTCAGAGGGCAATGAGCCAAATGCAGGCAAGTCGGACTAGTTTAGATGGGGCATCTTGGTTGACTTGGATGAGTTGGGCCGAAGGCCCTGTTTTTGTGCTGTATTTTAACTATGATGCTTCCTGTCGCTCTTCCAAATGGTCAACAGATACAGATACAGATAGATTTTATTTGTCACATGTGCCAATTGGCACAGTGAAATGAAGTCACCATACAGCCAAAAATAAAGAAAGAATACAACACAGAATAGACAGAAATTCAACACAAAACATCCCCTCACAGCAGGATCAAAACTTCCCACCGTGAGGGAAGGCACCAAAGTCAGTCTCTTCCCGATGTTCCCCAATGTTCACCCATGGTCGGGGCCTCCCCGAGCCCTCCGTTGTCGCCGCTCCGGGCGGCCTGATGTTCAGGCCCGCTCCCCGGGGTGATGCAAGTCCGACGTTGGGGCTGCGGGACGTCCTCAGCGGCCTGGACCCCGAGTCGGCCTCATCCTACCGGAGTCTGCGGCTCCCAAAGTCCGCAGGGCGCGCTGGACGGAGATGCAACGCTGGAGGCCCTCGGCAAAGGGCCCCAGGACTCCACGATGACGGTCAGCACCGCCCGCGTTGGGAGCTCTCCCCAAACCAGAGCTCCACGATGTTGGAGCAGCGGCCCAATGCTCCGGAGCTCCAACGGCGACCCAGCTTGTGTGACCCTGTTCCTGGCACTGCTGCTTTATCAAGGTGAACGCTCAATACAGCTTTCTCCTTCCTACTCCTATCAGTCAGAAGAAAGGTTCTGACCCTAAACGTCATCTGACCATTCCCTCCCCAGCTGCTGTCTGACCCGTTGAGTTCCTTCAGCACTTTGTGTTTTGCTCAATATATCTTGGATAGATCTGTCCCAATACTGTCCATAAGTGGGTGTTTCTTCAGTCATTATATTTTAAGAGACAAAAACATTAGCCACAGTGCATTTGCATTTAAGTGAAGCAATGCACTACAAGGCCGAGAACTGCACTCTGCATCTTCCCTGTCCTTGTGAAAATAATAAACCTAAGCCTAAACCTAAAGGGCCTGTCCCACTTGGCAATTTTTTTCGGCGACTGCTGGCATCATATCAGTTTTGCCAAAAGATTTTGAACATTTCAAAATCTAGCGGCAACAAAAAAAAATGGTGCAACACTTGAAAAAACACCGCACGTCACACATCATCACGGCGCGTCACTGCCGGATCACACCACGTCTCGCTGCAAATTTTTCAGTGACGATATGTCAGTCAATGATGCCGGCAGTTGCCGAAAAAAACGCCAAGTGGGACAGGCCTTTTAAAGCTTCCCTCTTCCTATCCTTTCTGCATTTAATTTGAGGCGTTATACAGTGCCTGCCATCCTGCACATATTCCGGATCTTTGACGAGACCAGTGCACCTGGGGGAATCCCAAGTAGTCACTGGGAATACATACAAATTCCCTGACAAATTTAGCTGCAGAGGTCAGGGGTGAAGTCAGGTCATTCGAACTGTGAGGCAGCAGATATACTTACTGCACCTATGTAGGACATTTCAGTTAGAGGGTGGTGAATCTGTGGAATTCTTTGCCACAGGGGGCTGTGGAGGCCAAGGCAGTGGATATATTTGAGGCAGAGATAGATCGATTCTTGATTAGTACGGGGGTGTCAGACGTTATTGGGAAAAGCCAGGAGAATGAAGGCAGTGCGAAATTTTGGGCACCATATCGGAGGAAGGATGTGCTGGCTCTGGAGAGGGTCCAGAGGAAACTTTCAAGAATTATCCCAGGAATGAGTACGTTAACCTATGATGGGTGTTTGTCGGCACTGGGCCTGGACTCACTGGAGTTCAGAAGAATGAGGGGGTGGGGGACCTCATTGAAACATCCAGAATAATGAAAGGCTTAGATGAAATGGATGTGGAGAGGCCACTAGTTTCCACTAGTGGGGGAAGTCTAGAACTAGAGGCCATAGCCTCAGAATTAAAGGATGTTCTTTTAGGAAGGAGATGAGGAGAAATGTATTTAGTTAGAGGGTGGTGAATCTGTGAATTATGTTCCACAGAAGGCTGTGGTGGCCATATCAGTGGATATTTTTAATACATAGATAGATTCTTAATGAGTTTAGCTGTCAGAGTTTATGGGAAGAAGGCAAGAGAATGGGATTAGTAGGGAGAGATTGATCAGAAATGATTGAATGGCGGAGTAGACATGATGGGCCAAATAGCCTAATTCTACTCCTATTCCAATGACATGACCTTAAAGAGGTTAGGAGGGAGAGATAGATCAGCCATGATTGAATTACAGAGTCGACTTCATGGGCCGAATGGCTTAATTCTACTTCTATCACTTATGATCTTATGACGTATGATCTTATGAGAACCATGTGATCCAGACCTACCAAAGTATTACACATTAAACGCCTCTCCAAATGTAATAGGGATGGGCAATAAATATCATTGCCAGTAATGGTCCTGCCTATGAATAATTATGTAAAGAATAGCTTGAAGGAATCTTAAGTTTAGGGTTATTATTGTTACGTGTACTGAGGTACAGAGGAAAGTTCTGTTTTGCATGCTATCCAAACAGATCATATAACCATACATAAATACAATCATGTCAAACTCAAGTACAATAGGTAGAGCAAGGAGACGATGTAGAGGGCAGAATATAGTTCTTGGTATTGTTGCACATTGTAATTTATCAGTTCCAATGTCCACAATGGGTTAGAGGTGAATCGGACAGTACCCCAGCTTATGAAAGGACTGTTCACGAGCCTGATAACAGCGGGAAAGAAGCTGTTTCTGAGTCTGGTGGTGGTGCTTTCAAGCTTCTGTATCTTCCCCTGGATGGGACTAGGGAGACGTAAGGAATGACGAAGGGTGGGACAGGTATGAAGAAGTGTGAAAACGCATGCTTCCAGATTCAGGGACATTTTCTTCCCAGCTGTTATCAGGCAACTGATTTATCCTACCACAACCAGAGAGCTGTACTGAACTACTAAAGATAGATACAAAATATTGGAGTAACTCAGCGGGAAAGGCAGCATCTATAGAGAGAAGGAATGGATGATGTTTTGGGTCGAGACCCTTCTTCAGACCCGAAACGCCACACATATCTTCTCTCCAGAGATGCTCCCTGTCCCGCTGAGTTACTCCAACTGTTTGATTATGTTGGCTGCTTTTCCAAAGCAGGATGAAGTGTAGAAGAAGTCAATGGTTGGGAGGTTTGGCCTGCATGATGGACTGAGCTCCATCTACAATTCTCTATAATTTCTCGTGGCCTTGGGCAGAGCTGATTTCAAACCAAGCAGCCATGCAACCTGACAGTGTGCATTCTCCTGTTGTGCATCTGGGGAGGTTTGTCGGTGTAATTGGAGGCATGCCAAATTCCCTCAGCCTCCTCAGGAAGTAGGAGGCGATTCTGATGCCTTCCTGACTGTCACACTAATGTGGCTGTTGTCAGATATCACACAAGACGCTCTGCAGAGCTTGCCATTCATCCTTGCCAATGTGCAACCAACTCTATTAACACATTTATTGACCCAGCTATTTTGGTCAACACCTCAGTCTCACTCAGAGCAAAACCAGATGGTTGTTATGCAACAAAATAATATTATTTAACAGAACACCTGTGGCATTGGTACAAAAACTGCCAGTGGCCCTCGACTGTTTGTTTATTTAATCCCACAAGTGTATTGTATATTATCCCATTAAAATTAAAGCATGAATTGATTGTTTTTATCAAAAAACTCAATTTTCATTCTGTGTGACTTCTTGTGTACCTGATCATGCCTCAGGCAAGTTAGCGTGGTGAAGAAACCCACCATTATTTTTTACATCTGGGAATCAATTTATTCAGTTTGCATTATGGAATTGAAAGCAATTGTTAAAAATAATGCATGCAAAATGAAGTGAAACATTGAGGAAACGTCAATATAATTTTATAAAGGTCAAGGGAGAAATGTTTTTCAATTTTCTGAAAGAGTATGTTTTATGCATACATCTCTGGATGGATTTATGATTTTTCTACGGCGTTTCCTATTCATGAGTTCCTTTCAAGTGATAGGAGCAGAATGGGCCACTCAGTCCATCAAGTCTACTCTGTCATTCAATCATGGCTGATCTATCTCTCTCTCCTCACCCCATTCTCCTGCCTTCTCCCCATAACCCGTGACACCCATACTAACCAAAAATATATCTATCTCTGCTTTAAAAATATCCACTGACTGGGCCTTCTGTGGCAAAGAATTCCACAGGTTTCCAGAGGCCAAATGACGTCAAACACTCATCGAATGCTAGCCCACTCATTCCTGGACTATTTCCTGAAAACCTCCTCTGGACCCTCTCCAGAGGCAACACATCCATCCTCAGATATGTGACCCAAAATTGCTCACAATACTCCAAATTCAGCCGGACCAGCTACACTAAAGGTAATCCAGAATCAGATCTTGGTGTTAATAGAAACATAGGAAATAGGTGCAGGAGGAGACCATTCGGCCCTTCGGCCCACTCATAATATTATAATCATTATGTTGTGATTTTTTATGGACCAACCACATTGATGCGACAGTCAAGAAGATACACTAACATCTCTATTTCCTGAGGGGACATGAAGACATTTGGCATGTCTCCTATGACTCTACAGATACACCATAGAAAGCATCACAGCTTGGTTTGGGAACAGCTCTGCCCAAGAACGTGAGAAATTGCAGAGTTGTAGATGTAGCCCAGTCCATCACACAGACCAGACTTCCCATCATGTCTCCCCTATACTTCATGATAACACAGTTTCGGATCAAGACCCTTCTTCAGTCTGAAGTAAGGTCTCGACCCGAATGGTCACCCATTCCTTCGCTCCAGAGATGCTGCCTGTCCCACTGAGTTACTCCGACTCTTTGTGTCTATCTGGTTTAAACCAGCATCCGTAGTTCCTTCCTACATCTTTGGCCCACAGTATCTGTGCCATGATGCCAAGACTATCACTTATCTATCTGCACATAATCCATACCCTCCACTCTCCATATATCCATATGCCCCTAAAAATCTTTAAAATGCCACTAAACTATCTGTTCGATACCTCTCCTGGCCAAGCATTCCAGACACTCACCACCCTTTGTGTAAAAAATCTTGCCTCACACATCTCCTTGAAACTCTCCCTCTTTCACCTTAAAGCTATATCCCTCTAGTATTTGATTTTCCAGCCTGGGACTGAAGATTCTGACAGTCAATCCTATCTAGGCCATTCTTCTGAAAATGTCCAGGATAGGTCTTCCTGTGCGCAGGTTTCTACATTAATTGACTTCTGTAAATATTGTCCCTAGTGTGTAGGATAGAACTAGTGTACCTGTGATCGCTGGTCGGCGTGGACTTGCTGGGCCGAAGGGCCTGTCTCCATGCTGTATCTCCAATCTAAACTAATATAAAATGTTATATACTTCTATCAGTGAAATCTCCAACTTTCCAGAGAAAACAATAAAAGTCTGTAGCTTTAGATTCTGACTTTGGAGATACAGAGCAGTAACAGGCCCTTCGGCTCTCCAAGTCCATGCCGACCAGCGATCATCCCATACACCATCACTATCCTGCACACTCGACACAATTTACAGAAGCCAATTAACCCACAATTCTGTACGTCTTTGGAGTGTGAGAGGAAACCGGAGCACCAGGAGGAAACCCACGCGGTCACAGGGAGAATGTACAAATTCCGTACAGACAGCACCTGTGGTCAGGATCGTACCCAGGTCTCTGGCAGAAACTCTATCGCTGTGTCACTATGCCACCCCTAATACCCCCATAATTAAGATATAATAGTAAGATTAAATGAGAACTTACCAGTTCGAAGTTTGATCCTTATTTTATGAGAAGTTACGATGAGGGATTATGTGAAGAAGCCCCACCAGAGCGCATGCTTGTCATACTTCAAAGCTGCGAACACACAGGTGAAAACACAGGTGCCCATTAGCCGAAGTAACATAGTAAGGCTTTTAGAAGACTAGAACTACCAGATGATCCTTTAGATTATGAGGGTGGGAGCGGAGGGCACATAATCCCTCATCGTAACTCCTCATAAAATAAGGATCAAACTTCGAACTGGCAAGTTCTCGTTTAATCTTACTATTTTACTTCTGAGTCATGCGAGTGACTGCGTGAAGATTTCAAAGCTCTGTGATTTCATGCAGTAGATACAGTTCCATACGACATACTGCCTTGGTTGACACAGGATAACCAAATAATGTATCAAACATTGTTTAATTTATACAATAAATGTCTTAAACAATAAAAAATTTCACAACAGTAATAACCCCTCTTTCGCAAGGGAAATTGCAAAGGAGAACTCAAACAGAACCCAAAACTGCTTGCCCAATCTTTGCATTGCGAGGACAGGTTTGCCATAAACCCTAAAAGGTTCCTTAACTGGACTATCCTGCGGTGAGGATTTGGTCTAATGGCACGTTCTGCGCCTTTGCTGCGTACGTTGATGCCGCCCTGGTGGTGTAATTTAAACACATCAGTATCTACTCCAGCAAAATGCAAACCTGTTTCGGTCATCTAGCAATAGCTTGTACTGACACCTTTGTATGAGGTTTTATGTGGCCAATGACCATCACTGTTTCAGAGCCTCTGAGACTCTTGATGACCTCGATATATTAGCTCAGATGCGTAATTACATATAGTCTTAGATCAATGGGTATATTTTAAGCTTATTTTGGTTCCAGCCATCCCTGGCCTGCACTGTTTGATTAGATCATATGCATAAAACACAATATAATCTACAGAAGAATGCATGCTGTCCAGTCATAACTTTTGCAATATTTGGACCCATAATGCTGCCACTAGCACCATGAACATGATCATTTTGAGCGTTAACTTCCGGAAAGGCAGAGATATAATTGGAGCCCATTGCCAAAGCAGTGTGAGAACTATGCTCACATCCCAGATTTCTGAATATATGCATCTGGGAGGGTTTTGTTAAAATACCTCCTATGAATCGGCCACCAATAGATGAGATCCGACAGAGTGTTGTCCAGACCCTTGCCCCAAGTAGAAAGGCAAATAACTTCTAGCTCTATAAATGGCACTATAGCTTAACTGCTCGTCAAAATGCAATGTAGCCAGGAACTCCAATACATCCAGTATGCCTGCAACTTATGATAAGATATATTTAACTGTCAACAGGACATCTCCCATTTCTTAATATGAGATACATATTGTTTTTTAGTATTATCTCTCCAGACCATCGTAATCACATTGACGGTTCTACTCAATAGTCTGAGTCTCTGGAACAGTCTGGTCAGAAGATACAAATCAATAAATTTATATGCTCATGTAAAGGGGAACTATCCTCCTGTCCCAGTTTGAACCAACAAATTACTGTAATTGGGATGATCATGAATGCTGTGTCATCCGTCTCAAACCAATGGGACCATGCTGTGTGGACCAGTTTAGAACCCACTAAACACCTAAGTGTAGTCATGCTCTATTTTGGTGAGACCTTGATTGAATGAGGAAGAAATGGGGAAAGCGTAAGAACGTACATCCCCAATGTAGCGAGAATGTATTCTCCGCTACTGCCCCTAGATTTGGTTCCCGTGCTGAATACAGGTACTGGTAATTTAACCCAGATGCAACAGATCTATGTCTGGCAACCCATGCCGCCTAACAATGATTTTGAAACTTTTTGATTCTTAATTCATTTTTCTTCTTCTTCTTTTGTTTGTCATGGAATTTATATGATCTGGTGTCTGCAACTTTTGCATTATCTCTACCTGATAGGTAGATATCAGAGACTCAGATATTTTTTGTAATGCACCAGTGCCAGATGAGGCTAGGCAGACTGTTACAGAATAATGACCTCATTCTACCCATGTGATTGATATGGGTACCAGCTGTGGTATTATCAATCTGAAGCTTCACATGCAAATCATGCATTGTTGAGCAGAATTCTTTAGGCCATAGATTGCACCCAGCAATTCTACGCAGTTTACCCCAGCCTCTGCAGGGTTAATGCTTCTTTCACATTTTATCTGCCACCCCAGCCAAACTTGATATCAGTGGCTCCTCATCCTGAAGCTCACATCAGTTTGTAAACTAAAGGTTATTGAGTCAGAATGTCTCTAGTACATCGCGAGACATAAGTTACAATTTTGGCCGTAGGTAAAGTACTGTCATGTTAATTAACCAATGATGACCTCAAATAGCCAATCATTCTAAATGGTACTAATCTAAGTTTAATTAGATGGGTGAGGACCTAACCTCTCAACAGGTGTGTAGTAGCTGAATATTTATCTTTCAGATCTATGGCTGCCATATAAAACCCTTTTTTTAATCCCAGTTACAATACTGAATTTTTTATTTAAACCTTTTATACTGGCCCTTAGGGTTAAGTATGTTCCAGCCCAGAATGACTCGTCACCCACCATCGTCCATTTGGCTGGGGAATTCGACACAATTGTTAAGGCTGATATGCATCATCCACCTGTAGAGTTAGTGGTATTGAACCCCAATACCCAATTATGTGTATTTTGTACTGGTGGATGTATTTCCGAGATACCTATTTGAGATCCCCAGATACAGTCCAATATTCACTTACTGTTTCTTAATCTGAAACAATATTGGTTTTGAGGTGGCATCCTGGCCTCAGTTTCAGTCTCATCGTCCAGGTGTTCCCCTGGGTACTAGAGGATCTGCGCAAGGCTGTGACCGTGGGTTGAGCGTAGGCTGGACATTTATTCGTAAATATTAAACTAACAAATGGGCATTACACAGCAGGGTCCTTATTCTGCTGTGTTTAGATAGTAGCCTTGCCATTTGTCCAAACACCATAATTCCTGCTTCAACCAGTTTTTTATTTTATTTTATTTTTTAATTTATTTTTTAGGAGTTTTGCAGCCTTAATTCATGCGCCCTCATGAGGCGCTCCTTTAAAGCAATGCACAGTAAACAGGTGTTTGATATGTGAATTATTTCCCTTAATGAAGTCGTGGAACTGGTGAGGACCACTAATTTGCTGGCCAGATTGTCATCCCTGACTTCACCGGTATGGTAAATTGCTAACCACATCCGGCACACCTGGAGCGTGGCTGTTGTGCTTTGGTGTATGCACATAAGCAGTGACACCAACTTCAGGGTCAGCATCCTACTGTCCTGGCTGATGCTCACGGGAGGTCACACACAGCCCTAAATGAGGTGCTGGTGTGATGGGTCCCCAAACTTCAGGCTCAGCATCCCACTGCCCTGGTTCTCCCGGCTGATGCTCACGGGAGCTCACACACAGCCCTAACAAGGTGCTGCTGTGCTGGGTCCCCATGTCGTGGCTCTCCCGGCTGATGCTCACGGCAGGTCACCACTTCAGGGTCAGATTTATACTGCCCTGCTCCTGCTTACGGGAGGTCATACACATAGACCAGTCAACAGGTGCTTGTGGCGCGGCTCTCCCCTAGGCCTGCGCTGTGAAATGTTCGGTGTCAGCAACCCATTGACCCAAACTGGTCTGCCCTTTACCACCGGGAGACCTTGAGCAGCCCTATCCTAGGCGCTGCTGGCACGGCTCTCCCGTAGGCCGGCACTTTCACACATGAAGCAGCCCTATCCCATGCGCTGCTAGCACGGCTCTCCATAGGCCAGCGCTGTGACAGATACGGCGTCAGTAGAACACTGGCCCGTCCTGGTCTCCCCCTCCAGCAGGGAGACCTTGAGCAACCCTGTCCCAGGCGCTGCTGGCGCGGCTCTCCCGTAGGCTGGAATTTTCACACATAAAGCAGCCCTATCCCAGGCGCTGCTGGCACGGCTCTCCCGTAGGCCAGCGCTGTGATAGATTTGGCATCAGTAGCACACTGACTCATCCTGGTCTCCCCCTCCAGCAGGGAGACTTTGAGCAACCCTGTCCTAGGCGTTGCTGGCGCAGCCTCCCGTAGAGGCCGGCGCTTTTACACATGAAGCAGCCCTGTCCTAGGCGCTGCTGGCGCGACTCTCCCGTAGGCCGGTGCTTTCACACATGAAGCAGCCCTGTCCCAGGCGCTGCTGGCGCGGCCTGTCCCATAGGCCCGCGCTTTCATAGTGGAGTCTCACTGATTTGGTAGTGTGAATTTGTAAAGGGTGAAAATACCCTTATTATCGAAGAGGAGCCCTTGCAGCCCGACCAACCCGAGTTCTAATAGGGCTGCACAAGTTCTCTCTCCCTCCAATTGTATTCCATACCTGGGGCAACGTGTCTGTGAATCGCTGACCGACTGTCAGCAACTCTAGCGTTATTTAAACGGCATCCCTGCAGGCTGGAAGCCACCGACTGCTTTGTCAGCGGCTGTTATCAGGAAACCCGATCTTTTGCCGGCTATCCGCTTCAGCGGTTGGACCGGGGTTCCCCCGCAGCCCATAGCCGGCTTAGGCATTGGACCTCCAATAAATCCGGCAGGAAACCCTTGTAAAGAGAGGCTCCTGCTCGAACACACAATGCTGGTAAGTAAAAACACTTATCTTCTAGGTTGACACTTACCGCTGGCAGGAACATTCCCCCTCCAGTCCGGTGCTTGCCAATGCGTCTGACGTAATGACAAGCATGCGCTCTGGCGGGGCTTCTTCACGTAGTCACTCACGTGACTCCGAAGTAAAATTCTGGTATAAAGAATGATGGCTGGATTAGGGGGCACTGCTGGCTTCATGAGTAAATCATCAAAAGAAAATTGAGCTGCACATCAATTGTTATGGAATGCGTTTAAATAAATGTATCTGAAATTTAAAATACCTTTATCCTACCAGTGGGAAACCTCTTCAGTATGCCCATCTTTCATTCCTTGACCCAGCTCTACAAACTATAACAAGTGTTGAAGTAGGAAATAAAAATATCAATGCTGGAAGTACTGACAGTCTGAAGAAGGGTCCCGACCTGAAACATCACACATTAATTTTGTCTACAGATGCTGCCTGACCCGTTGAGTTACTCTAGATCAGGGGTGGGGAACCTTTTCATGTTGGAATGCCGCATTAAGTTAGCTGTAATCTAATAAGGCCATATCCAAGAAACTTAAATTAGATATAGTTCAAAATGTACATTAGTTTGTAAAAAACGAACTACTATGCACTAACTTCAAGAAAATTAAAAAATGTTGTTAATTCTAAAGTTAACTAACCTTTTAATGACTTTGTTGTGACTGCTTTTTGTGGGAGGTTAACATACATTTTAGAGTCACATTAGAACTAAATCATGAGCATAACAGGTGTTAAAATAACCCTCATAACTTACTAATGTTTTAATTGTTGCCGTCAGTCGGTGAGGATTATTTCGTTGAATCTTCTTTTACTCTTTGGTATTTTAAATACGTTTAAGATAAAAATAAAAATAATAAAAGACGAACAAAAACATATTAATAAAATAAAAATAAAAGGATTTGTTCTACAAAATTTGGATTCATTCAAAAGGCCGCACTTAATGGCCTCAAGGCCGCAGGTTCCCCACTCCTGCTCGAGATCAAGGGTTCAAAACCTAGGGTAAATTTACCCCGGGAGGGTAAATCTCGCCCTCCCAGGGGGTAAATTTTTTGATTCTGGATTTGTACATATTTTTTCTCATTGACTGACTGTGTTTGGTTCTGGTTTGTTCATCATTACTTATTCCTAAATAAGGGAAATAACATTGTTATGTGCTATTAAAGTTGCCAGGGGTAAACGGGACGAAAAAGGTTGCGAAACCTAGCTCTGGATCTTTGTGTCGATCGGTGTCAGGGATTATGGGGAGAAGGCAGGAGAACGGTGTTAGGAGGGAGAGATAGATCAGCCATGATTGAATGGTGGAGTACATTTGATTGGCCGACAAGCTAAATTCTGCTCCTATCACTTATGACCTTATGTCTGTCTTGCTGGAAATACTCGATGGGTCTCTGAAACCAAATTAATGTCATGGGTCAATGACTTTTCATGTAGACAAGATAGACAAATAGTCAGAAAGACAAATTCTTGATTAGAACGGGTGTCAAGGGTAATGGGGTTAAGGCGGAAAAATGGGATTAAGTGGCAGAGATCAGTCATGATTGAATAATGGAGTAAACTCGATGGGTTGAATGACCTAATTCTACTCTACTATAACTTGTGAACTTTCAGTCAATGGCATATCGTTGACTGTCAATTCATTCATTAGTAGGAAGTAGATATCACCGGCGTCAGCTTTATTGCCCATCTGTTGTCTCAGTTTAGTTTATTGTCACAATTACCGAGGTACAGTGTAAAGTGTTTGTTGCGTGCTAACCAGTCAGCAGAATGACAATACCTGATTACAGATACATGATAAGGGAATAGTGTTTAGTGCAGGGTAAAACTATCAAAGTCTGATCAAGGACGGTCCGAGGGTCGTCAAAGAGGTAGATAGTAGTTCAACATGGATCTCTGATTCTGGTAAGATGATTCAGTTGCCTGATAACAGCCGGGAAGAAACTGTCCCTGAATCTGGATGTGTGCGTATTCACACTTCTATACCTCTTGCCTGATTGGAGAGGGGAGAAGAGGGAGTGTCCAGGGTGTGACTTGTCCTTGATTATGCTGCTGGCCTTGCCGAGGCAGTGTGAGGTATCAATGGAGTCAACAGAAGGGAGGTTGGTTGGTGTGATTGCCTGGGCTGGTTCCACAATTCACTGCAATTTCTTGCGGCATTGGATGGAGCTGTAACCCTCGTAACCCGTGAACTAATGGCTTGCTCGGCTATTGTGGGAGTGAGTTAAGTGTTTACCGTACTGGTCAGACAGTGGTCACGGTTAGATCAGGCCTCTTAAGGATAACACATTTCCTCCCCTGTAAAAGAACATTAGTGGACCAAATGGATTTTTATGACAATCTGTTAGTTTTATGGTCGCCATTACTGAGACTAGCTTTTTATTCCTGGTTTATTTAATTACATGAATTTAATTGATGTACTTGGTGGGATTGGTGCTCTCGTCTCTGGATCAATATTCCATGCATCTGGAGAGGAGCCCAGTAATTTACTGTAAGCACGGCAGGCAAAATGCATCACCTCATTTCGCAATATTAAGTCCCCATCCAAAAAGCACTCTCTTTTGCAATTCCTTTAGTCTTCTGCGAAATGACTCTGCTCCCGTGTCGAAATCATTGGTGAATTTTTGACACATTCGTTGTGGGCCGATAATTGAAATCATTGATCGGTACAGCGTGCAGAAGTGACCGCTGAACTGAACATTACTGGGGACGGATCATTTGCAATCAGACTGGAGAACTCGGCTTCCTCTCCGCCAACGACACTATAACCTCGTTTATTATTCTTCTCCTGGGTCCATCCCCTTAATCACCATTAATCTCCTTACTCCTAAAGCAGCACGGTGGCACAGTGGTAGAGTTGCTGCCTCACAGCGCCAGAGACCCAGGTTCAATTCTGACGATGGGTGCTTGTCTGTGTGGAGTTTGTATATTGTCCTTGTGACCATATGGCTTTTAGAGCCATCGAGTCATAGAGTGATGCAGTGTGGAAACAGTCCCTTCGGCCCAACTGGGCCACACAGTCCAACATGTCCCAGCTCCAAACCTGTCCTATCCGTGTACCTGGCTAACTGCTTCTTAAACATTGGGGTAGTCCCTGCCTCAACTACCTCCACTGGCAGCTTGTTCCATACATTCATCACTCTTTGTGTGAAAATGTTACACTTAATTTTCCTATTAAATCTTTTCCCCTACAGCTTTAACCTGTGTCTTCTGGTCTTTGATTCGCCTACCCTGGGCAAGAAGATTTCTCCGAGATCTTCACTTTCCTCCCACACTCCAAAGACATACACATTTGTAGGTTAATTGGCTTGGTATAAGTGTAAAATTGTCTCTAGTGTGCGTAGGATAGTGTTAAGGCCAGATTCGGAAAATCCAAGCTGTTCTTCCGTTCCGATGCTGGAGCTCTGATCATCCCGGCCAGAGGGCCAGAACATCGGGCCGCTGTAGCGGCGACTGCAGAGGGCTCAAAGGCCCCGACCACGGGTGAACAAAGAGGAAGAGGACTGAACTTTATTGCCTTCCCTCACAGTGGGAAACGTTGATTCCGCTGTGTGGGGATGTTCATGTTAAATTCTATCGTATATTGTGTTTTTTTTATTCGTATGGCTGTATGGTAACTCAAATCTCACTGTACCAATTGGTGCATGTGACAATAAATGCAACTTGAACTTGACCTTGAACTTGAGATCCCATGCCCTTTATCACCGCTTTCTCTGCAGCTGTAACACTAACTAGTATAAGTTCATAAGACATAGGAGCAGATTCAGGCCATTCGGCTCATCGAATCTGCCCCGCCATCCGATCAGGGCTGACCTATGTTTCCCTCTCAACCCCATTGGCGTTAAATCTGTGGAATTCATTGCCATGGACGGCTGTGGAGGCCAAGGCAATGGATATTTTAAAGGCGGATATTGACAGATTCCTGATTAGTACGGTTGTCAGAGGTTATGGGGAGAAGGCAGGAGAATGGGTTTGAGAGGGAAAGATAGATCAGCCATGATTGAGCAAGACTGAGTGAGACTTGATGGACCAAATGGTCTAATTCTGCTACTATAATTTATGAACTTATTCTCCTGCCTTCTCCCTGCAACCTTCGACTCCTTTACTAATCAAGTACGTATCAATCTCCACTTTAAAAATACCCAATGACTTGGCTTCCACTATCACCTGTGGCTATGGATTTCACAGATTCACCACCCTCTGGCTGAAGAAATTCTCCCTCATCTCCTTTCTGAAGTACGTGCTCTCTCAACACAAGAAATGACAGATGCTGGTTTACAAAATAAGGAACTAATTGTCTTCTTCTGGCTACACATTTCACGCCTCTTCTCTCCATATCTCACACTTTTTTGGCTTTTCATCTCTGTCCACCTACCTGTGATTCGCTTTCACAAGGTGTAGGAGTAGGATCAGGCCATTCGGCCCATCGAGCTCACTCTGCCATTCATTCATGGCTGATCTCTGCCTGCTAATCCCATTTTCCTGCCTTCTCTCCACAACCCTTGACACCCATTCTAATCAAGAATTTGTCAATCTCTGCCTTCAAAATATCCATTGACTTGGCCTCCACAGCCCTCTGTGGCAATGTGTTCCACAGATTAACTACCCTCTGACTAAAGAAGTTCCTCTTCATCTCCCTTTCTAAAAGAGCGCCCTTTAATTCTGAGGCTATGATCTCTGGTCCTAGACTCTCCCACCAGTGGAAACATCCTTTCCACATCCACTCTATATATGCCTTTCATTATTCTGTAAGTTTCAATGAGGTCCCCCCTCGATCTTCTAAACTAAAATAGTTAAGGGCCTGTCCCACTAGCGCGCGATTAGACGCGACAAGCGCGACAAATTCGGACGCGGGGGTCGCGTGGGGGTCAGGCGATCCCGGTGCGAGTGAAGGGCCTGTCCCACTAGCGCGCGATTACACGCGCGACGTCCGAAGGACGTTATTTTTCATCACGTGACGATGCGCAGGAGCATGCGCGTTGCACGACGTCGGGCAGTGACGTCATCACGCAACGCCACGCTGAAGACGCACAACGTCAAAACGTCATCACGTTAATCACGTTCTGCGCGACAGGATTTTGCCGCGCGTAATTTTTTAAGCAGTGTCGGTTTTTGGACACTACGCGCGATGTCGACACCAGCTACACACAACTCGACGAGACTCCGGCGATCGCAGTGGGACAGGGTCACGCGAGGCCGGGCGACTAAAGCGACCACGGTAGGTCGCGCTTGTCGCGTCTAATCGCGCGCTAGTGGGACAGGCCCTTAAGATTAAATGAGAACTTACAAGTTTGATCCTTATTTTATGAGGAGTTACGATGAGGGATTTCGTGAAGACCCCGCCAGAATGCATGCGCGACATTCTTCAAAGCAGCAGTGTGAAATCACAGATAGCAGAACTGACTGGAGATAGTAAGATTAAGAGAAACCATATACCAGTTGACCTTATGATAGAGGGTGGGAGCGGAGGGCACGAAATTCCTCATCGTAACTCCTCATAAAATAAGGATCAAACTTCAAAGTGGTAAGTTCTCGTTTAATCTTACTATTTTACTTCGGAGGCACGCGAGTGACTTCATGAAGATTTCAAAGCTCTGTGATTTCATGCCCTGGACCACGTCCATGCTCGTACACTAGTGCGGGCGTTTATAACTTGTTTCCATTCCCCTTACATTATGAGTGACATTAATATAATGTCGGAGATGGGTGGCTATACAGAGGCGTACATCAATGGGATATGCGTGGAATTCCAATTTAAAACCGGTTGTTCCAGGTCTATGATGTTTAAGTAACTTGTCTATAAAAAAGGTTACCTTGGTAGGGGCCGAGACCATCCTGTCCGATTTCAGTTTGTGGAGGGTCTGGACCCACTGAGCTGTAATGAGTCCCATCAACATCAGCACTTTATAGGTGAGTTTTGCAAGTGGGAGTGCCGAAACTGGTGACCAACTCCCGAGTCAGAGAGATCAGATCAGATTACCTTTATTGTCATTCAGGCCTTTCGGTCTGAACGAGATTTCGTGCCTGCAGTCATACATATATTAAAAGTAACAAAAACACATGATAAACACTAATTTAACATCCACCACAGTGAGTTCACCAAACACCTCCTCACTGTGATGGAAGGCAAAAGCCTTAGTCTTTGTCACTTCCCTCCTTGTTCTCCCTCTGTGCTGAGGTGATCCAGGCCTCCGATGTTGTGACCCCACCGGGTGTTGGTAAGTGAGTCAGTCCCGCGGCTGAATCCAGTTCCGCGAACGGGCCAATTCAAACTCCGCGGCCCGGGGTGGTCAAAGCTGCCGTAGCTGCCGCCATCCAGTCTAGCGGATGCAGCTGTTGTTGCGGGAGCTCCTGAAAACAGGTCACCAACTTGTGACCTGCGAGCTCCCGACGATGTTGTCCACTGGGCCCGCGGCCGGGCCTCGGAAGTCGCGCCGCCACCGCCGCCGAAACACCAGAACACCGCCACAGCTCCAAAATCAGGCCACAGCTCCAAGTCGGGCCACAGCTCCAAGTCCAGCCGCTGCTCCAAGTCGGGCCGCTGCCGCTACCGGAACGCTGGAGTGCCGAAACAGCTCCAAGTCGGGGCCGCTGCTGCTGCCAGGTTGGGCCAGTTGGGCCGCTGCTGCTGCCAGGTTGGGCCAGTCGGGCCGCTGCCGGACCTGCCGCTGCCGCGAACGCCGCCCGAGGCCGTCAGCTCCGCTATTAGGCCTCAGCGCAGACGGAGACAGGGGACACGAGAAGAAAAGGTCGTATCCCCCCGAAGGAAGAGACTAAACCATGTTTCTCCCACCCCCCCCCCCCCCCCCCCCCCACCACTTGCACAATCTAATAAACTAACTTAACTAAACTAAAACAGACATAAGCAAAACAACGACAAAAAGAAAAAAACAGACAGACTGCAGGCGAGCCGCAGCTGCCAGGCAGCGCAGCCACTTCCGGACTCCGGACTCAGGAGTAGGGTCAATACTACCCCTATATCCCAGGTCACAGTGTATCGTGGTCTCGGAGGATTGTAATTAAAAATACCCCTCATAAGTTTCGACACCAACGGATGGGATCCCACTCTAAGTCTGAGGTAGGATGATAATGCACTCCTAGCACTACTAATGGCACTGCAGCTGAGGCCCTATCATAGTGAAGGCCCGCGAGGAATTCCAGAACATCGGTGATGGTGGCAGAGTCGTAGGTGATACTAGTCCTGGAACAGAAGACCTCCCATTTCCTTACACGGGTAAGGTATTGCTTCCTTGTGGACTCTCTGCATGATGCCGTGATGATGCCCATGGTCCTGTTCGACGGCCCGAATTCCAGCAAAGGTCTCTTCAGAACCTGCAAGTCAACCGGTTCAGATGACCATGGCACAGATGACTATCCCCTGATATGGGATGTGTCAGGAGGTTTGGGCATTTAGGAATCTGCATCCATGGTTCCTGCTCCATGTCAAGGACCACCGGGAACCATGGCTGTATGGGCCAGTCGGGTATTATCGGTATCCTTGATGCAGAATCTAACTGGATTTTCCGCAATACCCGACTGATGAGGCAGAAAGGGGGAAATGCATAGAAGACCAATTTCCCCCAATGTAGCGAAAAAGCGTCCATCGCTACTGCCCCAGGGTCTGGTTCCCAAGAGACATATGTTGGTATCTGATGGTTCAATCTGGACGCAAAGAGGTCGATATCTGGTGTACCATACTGAGCTATAATGTTAGCAAATATTCCATTCGGTGTTGTCATTGAATTTTGGAACCAGACCCCGTTACCTCCATATTGACACAAGGTCATTCAAGGCAAAGTTAATGGTGTTGTGTTCAGATTAGTTCACACTCCCTCTCTGCCCTCACTATCTCCCCCCACCCTTCTCTCCCTCTTCCACCACTCCCCCTCCCCCTCCCCACCACCCTACACCTCCCCCTCCTTCCCCACCCTTCCACTTCTCTCTCCCCCATCCCCAAGCCCTCCCCAAACTCTCTCACTCCCCCTCCCTTCCCTCTCCACTCTTGCCCCTCTCTACGCTCACCCCCTCCCTCCCTACTCTTCCCCTCCCCCTATGACTCTTCCCCCTCCCTCCCTACTCTTCCCCCTCCCCCCTATGACTCTCCCCCTCCCTCCACACTCTTCCCTCTCTCTCCCCTACCTCCACACTCTTCCTCCTCCCCACTCCTCCCTCCCCTACCCAAACCCCTCCCCGAACAGTCTCTCACCATCTCCCCCTCCCCACTCTCTCTCCATCTCCCCCCCTCACTCTCCCCATCTCCCTCTCCCCTCCTCCTCCCCCCTCTCGCTGTGTCTCTTGCTCTTCTGTGTCTGCCCCTCTCTCTATCTCTCCACACTCTCTCTCTGCCCTCACTCTCTAACCTCACCCCCCACCCCCCCCCCCCCGGACGCACCTGTGAGTTGGGGGCTATGCGTAAGTGGATAGGGTGGTCATGGGGTAAAAGGAGAAAATTGATATAATATCAAGGGGGGTAGCTAGTGTGTGACATGACATGCTGCCTCACCCCCTCCCACTTCCACCACTCCCCCTACACCTCTCCCACTCCCTCCCCACTCTTCCACTTCTCTCGCCCCCATCCCCCAGCCCTACCCATCCCCTCCCACTCCCTTCCCTCTCCACTTTTGCCCCTCTCTCCCGCTCTCTCCCCACTCTTCCCCCTCCCCCTATGACTCTCCCCCTCCCTCCCCACTCTTCCCCCTCCCCCCTACGACTCTCCCCCTCCCTCCACACTCTTCCCTCTCTCTCCCCCTGCCCCCCTCTAAAAATGCCACTATTTATCTGCCTCCATCACCGCACCTGGCAATACATTCCAGGCCCCCACCACCCTTGGGGAAAAAACTTGCCCTGCAGATCTCCATTAGACTTTCCCACTCTCAACTTATAGCTATGCCCTCTAGTGTTGGACATCTCCACCTCAGGAGAAAAGTTCTGACAGTCTATGCTATCCATGCCTCTCATAATGTTGTATACTTGAAAGAGGTGTCTCCTCGACCTCCCACATTCCAGAGAAAACAATCCAAGTTGATGCAGCCTCTCGTTATAGCTGAAACCCTCTGATGCAGGCAGCATTTTGGTAAAGCCTCCTCTGCACCCTGTCCAAAGCCTCCATCTCCTTGTAATGTAACCAGAACTACATGCAATATCCATCGGATATTGACAGATTCTTGATTAGTACGGTTGTCAGAGGTTATGGGGAGAAGGCAGGAGAATGGGTTTGAGAGGGAAAGATAGATCAGCCATGATTGAGCAAGACTGAGTGAGACTTGATGGACCAAATGGTCTAATTCTGGTACTATCACTTATGAACTTATTCTCCTGCTTTCTCCCTGCAACCTTTGACTCCTTTACTAATCAAGTACGTATCAATCTCCACTTTAAAAATACCCAATGACTTGGCTTCCACTATCACCTGTGGCTATGGATTTCACAGATTCACCACCCTCTGGCTGAAGAAATTCTCCCTTATCTCCTTTCTGAAGTACGTGCTCTCTCAACACAAGAAATAACAGATGCTGGTTTACAAAATAAGGAACTAATTGTCTTCTTCTGGCTACACATTTCACGCCTCTTCTCTCCATATCTCACACTTTTTTGGCTTTTCATCTCTGTCCACCTACCAGTGATTCGCTTTCACAAGAGATAGGAGTAGAATCAGGCCATTCGGCCCATCGAGCTCACTCTGCCATTCATTCATGGCCGATCTCTGCCTGCTAATCCCATTTTCCTGCCTTCTCTCCACAACCCTTGACACCCATTCTAATCAAGAATTTGTCAATCTCTGCCTTCAAAATATCCATTGACTTGGCCTCCACAGCCCTCTGTGGCAATGTGTTCCACAGATTAACTACCCTCTGACTAAAGAAGTTCCTCTTCATCTCCCTTTCTAAAGGAGCGCCCTTTAATTCTGAGGCTATGATCTCTGGTCCTAGACTCTCCCACCAGTGGAAACATCCTTTCCACATCCACTCTATATATGCCTTTCATTATTCTGTAAGTTTCAATGAGGTCCCCCCTCGATCTTCTAAACTAAAATAGTAAGATTAAATGAGAACTTACAAGTTTGAAGTTTGATCCTTATTTTATGAGGAGTTACGATGAGGGATTTCGTGAAGACCCCGCCAGAATGCATGCGCGACATTCTTCAAAGCAGCAGTGTGAAATCACAGATAGCAGAACTGACTGGAGATAGTAAGATTAAGAGAAACCATATACCAGTTGACCTTATGATAGAGGGTGGGAGCGGAGGGCACGAAATTCCTCATCGTAACTCCTCATAAAATAAGGATCAAACTTCAAAGTGGTAAGTTCTCGTTTAATCTTACTATTTTACTTCGGAGGCACGTGAGTGACTTCATGAAGATTTAAAAGCTCTGTGATTTCATGCCCTGGACCACGTCCATGCTCGTACACTACTGTAATAACTGATGGAGGAAGTATGTTAACGTATTTCAGACTTGAAACAGAGCTGATAAACAATAATGTATTTATTAATACAAACAAAAAACCCTGAGTTCGGGGACCATTCAGGGAACAGAACTTAAAACAGTATCTGCAAACGTTGCAGGAGTGGCCACAGGTTTATTATAAAACCGTTGAAACGTGCCTCCAGGGGCCCAGCCCGCTGTTGCGAGGACATGGTCCATGGGCACCTCCATGGCCCTTGCCGCTGATGTGGACGCAGCCCTGGTAGAATAAGATTTTAAAATATCAGTGTCTCCCCCTGCTGCATCCAACACCACCCTGAGCCACCTGGAAATAGTCTGCACAGTTACCCTGTAGTGCGGGCGTTTATAACTGGTTTCCATTCCGCTTACATTTTGAGTGACATTAATATAATGTCGGTGATGGGTGGCTATACAGAGGCGTACATCAATGGGATATGCGTGGAATTCCAATTTAAAACCGGTTGTTCCAGGTCTATGATGTTTAAGTAACTTGTCTATAAAAAAGGTTACCTTGGTAGGGGCCGAGACCATCCTGTCCGATTTCAGTTTGTGGAGGGTCTGGACCCACTGAGCTGTAATGAGTCCCATCAAAATCAGCACTTTATAGGTGAGTTTTGCAAGTGGGAGTGCCGAAACTGGTGACCAACTCCTGAGTCAGAGAGATCAGATCAGATTACCTTTATTGTCATTCAGACCTTTCGGTCTGAACGAGACTTCGTGCCTGCAGTCATACATATATTAAAAGTAACAAAAACACATGATAAACACTAATTTAACATCCACCACAGTGAGTTCACCAAACACCTCCTCACTGTGATGGAAGGCAAAAGCCTTAGTCTTTGTCACTTCCCTCCTTGTTCTCCCTCTGCGCTGAGGTGATCCAGGCCTCCAATGTTGTGACCCCGCCGGGTGTTGGTAAGTGAGTCAGTCCCGCGGCTGAATCCAGCTCCGCGAACGGGTCGATTCAAACTCCGCGGCCCGGGGCGGTCAAAGCTGCCGTAGCTGCCGCCCTCCAGTCCAGCGGATGCAGCTGTTGTTGCGGGAGCTCCTGAAAACAGGTCACCAACTTGTGACCTGCGAGCTCCCGACGATGTTGTCAACTGGGCCCGCGGCCGGGCCTCGGAAGCCGCGCCGCACCACCGCCGAAACGCCAGAACACCGCCACAGCTCCAAAATCAGGCCACAGCTCCAAGTCGGGCCACAGCTCCAAGTCGAGCCGCTGCTCCAAGTCGATCCGCTGCTCCAAGTCGAGCCGCTGCTCCAAGTCGAGCCGCTGCTCCAAGTCGAGCCGCTGCCGCTACCGGAACGCCGGAGTGCCGCCACAGCTCCAAGTCGGGCCGCTGCTGCTGCCAGGTTGGGCCAGTTGGGCCGCTGCTGCTGCCGGGTTGGGCCAGTCGGGCCGCTGCCGCTGCCGGAACTGCCGCTGCCGCGAACGCCGCCCGAGGCCGTCAGCTCCGCCATTAGGCCTCAGCGCAGACGGAGACAGGGGACACGAGAAGAAAAGGTCGTATCCCCCCGAAGGAAGAGACTAAACCATGTTTCTCCCACCCCCCCCCCCCTCCCTCACCACTTGCACAATCTAATAAACTAACTAAACTAAACTAAACTAAAGCAGACATAAGCAAAACAACGACAAAAAGAAAAAAAACAGACAGACTGCAGGCGAGCCGCAGCTGCCAGGCAGCGCAGCCACTTCCAGACTCCGGACTCAGGAGTAGGGTCAATACTACCCCTATATCCCAGGGCACAGTGTATCGTGGTCTCGGAGGATTGTAATTAAAAATACCCCTCATAAGTTTCGACACCAACAGATGGGATCCCACTCTAAGTCTGAGGTAGGATGATAATGCACTCCAAGCACTACTGATGGCACTGCAGCTGAGGCCCTCATCATAGTGAAGGCCCGCGAGGAATTCCAGCACATCGATGATGGTGGCAGAGTCGTAGGTGATACTAGTCCTGGACATTTCCTTACATGGGTAAGGTATTGCTTCTTTGTGGACTCTCTGCACGACGCCGTGATGATGCCCATGGTCCTGTTCGACAGCCCGAATTCCAGCAAAGGTCTCTTCAGAACCTGCAAGTCAACCGGTTCAGATGACCATGGCACAGATGACTCTCCCCTGATATGGGATGTGTCAGGAGGTTTGGGCATTTAGGAATCTGCATCCATGGTTCCTGCTCCATGTCAAGGACCACCGGGAACCATGGCTGTATAGAAACATAGAAAATAGGTGCAGGAGTAGGCCATTCGGCCCTTCGAGCCTGCACCGCCATTCAATGTGATCATGGCTGATCATCCAACTCAGTATCCCGTACCTGCCTTCTCTCCATACCCCCTGATCCCTTTAGCCACAAGTGCCACATCTAACGCCCTCTTTAATTGATGCCTAAAGGATAAGGGGGAATTCCTTTAGGATGCCCTCACTCTCTGCCCTCACTCTCTAACCTCACCCCCCCCCCCCCCCTCTGGACGCACTTGTGAGTTGGGTGCTATGCGCAAGTGGATAGGGCGGTCATGGGGTAAAAGGAGAAAATTAATATAATATCAAGGGGGGTAGCTAGTGTGTGACATGACATGCTGCCTCACCCCCCTCCCACTTCCACCACTCCCCCCTACACCTCTCCCACTCCCTCCCCACTCTTCTACTTCTCTCGCCCCCATCCCCCCCCCATCCCCTCCCACTCCCCCTCCCTTCCCTCTCCACTTTTGCCCCTCTCTCCGCTCACCTGCTCCCTCCCCACTCTTCCCCCTCCCCCTATGACTCTCCCCCTCCCTCCCCACTCTACCCCCTCCCCCCTGCGACTCTCCCCCTCCCTCCACACTCTTCCCTCTCTCTCCCCCTGCCCCCCTCTAAAAATACCACTATTTATCTGCCTCCATCACCGCACCTGGCAATACATTCCAGGCCCCCACCACCCTTGGGGAAAAAACTTGCCCTGCAGATCTCCATTAGACTTTCCCACTCTCAACTTATAGCTATGCCCTCTAGTGTTGGACATCTCCACCTCAGGAGAAAAGTTCTGACAGTCTACGCTATCCATGCCTCTCATAATGTTGTATACTTGAAAGAGGTGTCTCCTCGACCTCCCACATTCCAGAGAAAACAATCCAAGTTGATGCAGCCTCTCGTTATAGCTGAAACCCTCTGATGCAGGCAGCATTTTGGTAAAACCTCCTCTGCACCCTCTCCAAAGCCTCCATCTCCTTGTAATGTATCCAGAACTACATGCAATACTCCAAATGTAGCCAAACAAGTCTTATAGAGCAGCATTATGAGCAGCAGTCCTGCCTCTTATACTCAATGCCCTTAGCAATTAAAGCAAGCAGCATACCATGTCTGATGTCCCATGTATTTTAGTGCACAGGACAATAATAAACCAACACAAAGCTAAAGGATTTGCCAAACTGCTCCAAATCTCTAACATTCATTACCTCCCCAAAATACTGTGAGGTTACTGCAGCATATTCCTCTCATTAAAAACTTTACTGACTCCCCTAATTAATTCCTTTTATCTAAACACACAGTAAATCTATCCATAATCAAAGGCTCTAAAATTTCCCCAACAATGGATGTTAAGTTGTAATTACCCAGATTAATGCAAATCTCTCATTTTAGCGCAAGGATCTGTTGACACACATGCATATTAAATAGAAATCTCTTGCAAGAGAAGAACAGGAATGGTCCAAGTGTACATTCAAGCTTAGACACCAAGAACTGCAGATGCTGGTTTACAAAAACAAAACACAAAATGACTGAGTAACTCAACGGGCCAGGCTGTATCTCTGGAGAACATGGACAGATGACGTTTTGGGTTGAACCCTTCTTTAGACTGATGGAAGTGGTGAGGGAGGTGGGGAAAGATAGAAAAATGGAAGAGAGGTGAGACCAGACAAATCCTAGCAAATGATAGGTAAATGCAGCTGAGGGTTTTTTGAATGGCACAAGGTCATTCAAGGCAAAGTTAATGGTGTTGTGTTCAGATTAGTTATCTAAAATTGGTGAATTCAATGTTCATACCACTGGGCTGCAAGCTACCCAAGCAGAATAGTAAGATTGAATGAGAACTTACCAGTTCGAAGGTTGATCTTTATTTTATGAGGAGTCGAAGTGAGGGATTTCGTGAAGAGCCCGCCGGCGCGCATGCTCGACATACTTCAAAGTAGCGGCGTGGAATCACAGAACCAACAATAGAAATGACTTCGCATAGTATGATTGAATTGACTAAGATTACCAGATGAAGGTGATTGAGGGTTGGGCGAGGAGGGCACGAAATCCCTCACTTCGACTCCTCATAAAATAAAGATCAACCTTCGAACTGGTAAGTTCTCGTTCAATCTTACTACTTCATTTCGGAGTCACGCGAGTGACTTCGTGAAGACTTCAAAGCTTCTGTGATTACACGCCCTGGACCACGTCCATGCTGACACACCACTACCAGGGATGGATGGGAGGAACAAACTTGCTCAATAGTTCATACTGCAAAACAAGAGCATATTTATTAATAACAAATCAAAAACCCCTCATGCGGGGACATCTCCACGTTCTTGACCTGCATTCAGCACGGCTTCTGCGAACTGTAGAGGAGCAGCAACAGGCTTGTTATAAAAACGCTGGAACACAGCTTCATTCGCCCATCCTGCTGTGGCGAGAATTTGGTCCATGGGCACCTCCATGACCCTCGCCGCTGACGTCGATGCAGCCCTGGTGGAATGAGACTTGAACACATTAATGTCGATACCTGACTTACCCAAGACGACTCGAAGCCACCTGGATATCGTCTGGACTGTCACTCGATGATGAGGTCTCTTATGAGTGACAAGCAGGTATCTCTCCATTCCTCTGATGCGTGCCGTCACCTTGACATAGTGGCGGATATGTGAGGCTAAACATAGCCTAGCATCTGCGGGGTATGCCGGGAACTTCAGCTGCAGCCCTATGCACCCAGGTCTATGCTGCTTTAGTAGCTCGTCAATGAAAAAGACTACTTCTGTAGGGGTAGATGTCATTCTGTCGACACGAAGTTTGTGTAGTGTCTGTACCCTCTGAGCTGAAGTCAGCGCTAGTAACATCACCAGCTTCATGGTGAGTTGGTCCAGTTGGAGCCCTTCCATGGGAGACCACGTCCTGAGCAGGGTTAATACGTCCCTGACATCCCAGGTGATATTATAGCGTGGTGTAGGCGGATTCATATTGAATATACCCCGCATGAGTCTGGACACTAGCCTGTTGGACCCTACCCCAATCTTGAGGTAGAATGATAGCGCACTTCTGGCGCTGTTGATGGCACTGTAACTTAAGTGTTCATCATGGTGCAACCCCGCGAGGAATTCCAGGACGTCGGTTATTGTCACGTCATCGTACGTGATGCGAGAGCGGCTGCAGTAGGCTTCCCACTTCTTAATATGCGAGCGGTATCTTCGCCTTGTGGACTCTCGACACGACGCCCCGATGGTATCCATGGTCCGAGCCGAGAGGCCGTATTGGACTAACGGCCTGTTCAGAACCTGCAAGCCAACAAATTTAAATAGCCATGGCAGGGATGTGGCTCCCCTGAGACAGGGTGAGTAACCAATTGTGGGCAACCCTTCAAAAGGACCCAAGGTTCGTTGAGCATGTCAAAGACCACCGGATACCAAGGCTGTGTGGGCCAGTCGGGTATAATAAGGATGCCCTTGGCAGCATCTGCCTGAATCTTTCGCAATACCCGACTGATGAGGCAAAACTGAGGGAAGGCATAGAAAAACCAATTCCCCCAGTCCAGCGAGAATGCATCTAGCGCTATTGCCCCAGGATCTGGTTCCCATGAAACGTAGGCTGGTACCTGATGGTTCAACCGTGACGCAAAAAGGTCAATGTCCGGTTTACCAAATTTGGCTGTGACTTTAGAAAAAATCTCAGGATGCAACATCCATTCAATGTTGTCATTAAATTTGCGTGACCTGGTGTCCGCCACAGTATTAAGCTCACCTGGCAAATAGGTAGCTGAAATCCAAATGTCTCTTTGAACACACCAGAGCCAAATTGAGTTAGCCAATTTGTCACACGAAACTGACCCGGTACCACCCATATGGTTTAAATATGCCACAGCTGTGGTGTTGTCTATTTGGAGACGGACGTGTGCTCCAACAAGCTTGGAACAATATGCACGAAGTCCGTGGAATGCTGCCAGCAACTCCAAATAGTTAATCCCTTGAGTCAACAACATCGATGCCTCAAGGGTGTACCATCTGCCCCCACAACTAGAGCAATTATCAGTAGCTCCCCAGCCATTGGAGCTTGCATCAGTCTGTAAATATACCACCGGATTAGCCTTCCTGACAGGCTTAAATGAGTTGCTAATGTGACACACCCACCATTGCAACTCAGTTATCGCTTCGCACGGCAGCTGCATTGATCGATCGTAATGACCAGCGTTCCGTTTTAACGCAGTAATTTTAGCTCTTTGCAAATTCTGATAATGCAAAGGTCCATATCGTGCTGCTGGAAACAAAGGCACTAGCTTGCCAATTACTGTGGCTGTATGCCGAATCGATGGTATATTGGTGCCAATTAAATCTCTGCACACCTTAGTGACTTCCTCAATTTTGTTAATTGGTATAGTTATCCTCATGCTCATTGAGTTCACCGTGAACCCCAGGTAATTAATTACCTGGGCAGGGCAGAACTTCGATTTCTCTGGATGGACAATGAATCCTAATCGTTGAAATATATTGACAGCAGCTGCAACACCCTGTTCAGCCAATTGCAGGGTGTGGCCCACAATAAAGACATCATCTAAATAGGCCATAACTATATGATGTCGTTGTATCAAATAAGCCATGATTGGCTTCACCAATTTAGTGAACAATCTAGGGGCTGTAGTGAGCCCATTAGGCAAAGCCTTATACTACCAAAGTTGCCCCATCCAGATAAATTTCAAAAACCTTCTATCATATTTCTGGATGGATACTGAATAATATGCATCCCTCAAATCAATGCATGCCATAAAGCAGCCATGAGAAATCAATGATTTGGCTGTTTCAAACGTATCCATTTTAAAATGAGTATATGTTACAAACGTATTCAAACGGGTTAGATCAATAATGACACGACAGCCTCCATCCTTCTTAGGTCTAGTAAATATGTTCGAAACAAATTCAATTGGCTCATGCACCGTTTTCTCAATCACACCCTTCTGTTCCAGACTTAAAATTTCCTTATAACCTGCTGCCTGTTCTGCAGCAGACAATTTGAACGTACGACCAGGCATGTGCTGGGATGGAGGAATGTCGCCATTAATAAACTCAATTTTATGCCCCTGAATATTCCGTAACACATACTCATCACCAGTAAAATTACCCCATGCATCCAAAAACAGCCGTAAACGACCACCAACATGGGAAGTTAAACAGAGAGAAAAAAGAGAACCAGACCCCCTCACCTCCGTGGTTACCGGCGGTCCTTGACACGTGTGGGTGGCCGTGGAGGTGCTGGGTTGGCTTGAGGGCGCGGCGTCTTCGATTTCCACAAAGGTCTCTGCCGACCCTGTCCTAAAAAAGACCCTTGGTGCTGGTTCTGGTGCTGTTGTCGTTGTGGAGCTAGAGGGCGAGTCCTCGTCGAGGCACTGGCCGACCCTCGTGAGCGAATGTATGGAGCTTTTGAGCCTGACGGTGTGGGGGCACTCTGAGAGCGCATGATCCCCACCGTTTTGGCTTGTTCGTCAAGCTCTTTGACTCTCTTCGAGAGGTCCTCACCAAAGAGCTGACGGGGCGACGGCGGCGGCGGTGGTTTGCACAATCCTGCAAACTTCGGGTTGAGTGCTGGGCGGATGCTGTTTTTGCGAAACCCGTTGATTTCGTGCTGGGTCGCGCACAATAAGGCCAGAGCATCTTCCTGGTCCAAATTCAGTTTGTCCCCGTCCACCGACCGCGCAAAGGCGGTAATACCGGCCGTGAGGAGTTTCAGGATCCGCTGCAATTTTAGCTCCTGTTGACGGATAGCCGCACTGATGTTGCCCCATATTGGCGTATTGACCACAGGCACGTTGAGGGAGTTGCAGTTTGATGGAGCCTTGTGACGGCTCATAGCCTGGATGAGGACTTCTTCCTGCAGCACCTGATTATTAAGAAAGTCCACTGTGGCTGCCAGCTTTGTATTTAGAGGAAGACCAGCCGTATGTGGGGCCGCGAATTTGGTCGCCACATTCAAGAGTTCCTCCGCTGGCACCTCCAACGGAGGTGGTACGGGATCCACCAGAACCTCCTCCTCCTGCTGCTCCAGGCTGATAGTAGATGTTGGTGAAGACGCCCTGTGCCTGTTGCTGCCCTGCTGTTGTTGACATTGAAGCAGGAGCTCCAGCAGCCGCTCCATACGGTCAATACGCCCTTCACCCTGAACACTCAGGTGGTCGGAGTCCTCCGGCTCTGAAAAGAAAACCGGGCTCCTGTCATCGGCCCGCACCTCGTCGAGGCCCTGCCGGTGCCGGTAGTTGTCGCTAACAGCCGCCGAGGCGAAACTGCGCGATTCCTGCGCGGGCGTGTTCAACCGCCTCCGTTTAGCGGGAGCTGAAGCCGCTGCCACTAAGGGCACTTGCGGCGAGGTGTCGGCACCAGCCGAAGCATGGCTGCCTGGGGCCCGCGCAGTCTTGCCGGCTGCCCACATCGTGGACGTTGCCGACGCATGGTCTCGCCCACCCATCCATGGGGGGCTCGGCGACCGTGACGAGACCCGACTCGACCAACCCGTCCCGGCGTCGAGAGTCGGGGTGTGCCGGCTGGACCTCACAGCCGCCCCGGGTCTCGCCCTGGAACCTGACCGCTCCTCCGCGATAGGCAATGCCTTAGCCCTAACAGGGTTAGGCTTCTGGGCTCCTGCCCTCCCCCTTCTCGGAGGGCTGAGTGGAACAGGCCGTGCAACGGCACGTGCCCTGCTCGAGGTCGCCAGCGAGCCCGCTGACGACCTGACTGCCATGGCAGGGTCCCCCTGCTCTGGCGGCACACCACACTCCTCCTCGTCAAACTCCTCCGAGCTGTGGTGTGCTGGCGGATCTGGACCTGTGAACACAGGGCTTACCCAGATCTCCGCCCGAGTCCCGGCCTGCGCTGCAGGTACTGCCGATGGTAAAGGCCCCGGAACTGTTGACCGGCGAACTCGTCCTGACGTCCTCCGGCCCTTCGAACTCCCATCCATGTCCTTGCTGCAAGACATAATCAGACAACAAGGACCACCAACTAAAGGTAGAATACTTACCTCCGTGGCCCCTTATGAAGGGCTGGCGAGGAGCGCGCTCCACCGCCAGCCGTCGCAGCAACGCGTTACGACGATATGTCGAGCATGCGCGCCGGCGGGCTCTTCACGAAGTCACTCACGTGACTCCGAAATGAAATATGAAGTGCTGTTCCTCCATCTGCCACATGGCATCACTCTGGCAATGGAGGATGCCCAGGACAGAAAAGTTAGTATGGGAATGGGACGGGGAGTTAAAACTATTGGCAATGGGTTATCCAGCAGGCATTGGCAGACCTAACCTCCCTGTGCTCTGGTTCTTGATTCCCCTACTCTGGGTAAAGGTTCATTTACCCTATCTCCCTCATGACTTTAACACCTCTATAAGATCGCCCCTCATCCTCCTGTGTTGCAAGGAAAGTCCCAGCCTGCTCATCCTTTCCCCAAGGTTCAGGCCCTCGAGTTTGCACCCTTTCCAGCTTAGAAGAACAATACCTTTCCTATAACAGGGTGACCAAAATTGAACACAATTCTCCAAAAACATGGGTTACACAAAAAGCTGGAGAAACTCAGCGGGTGCAGCAGCATCTAAGGAGCGAAGGAGATAGGCGACGTTTCGGGTCGAGACCCTTCTTCAGACAATTCTCCAAAAACATGGCCTCACCAATGTCTGGTGTTATATATTAATTCTCCTTCACCGGTTCATTTTGTCATTTATTCTGTCCTGGTCTCTTGCCTCGCTGTTTCACTTTCTGCCTCTCACCCTTTCATATTAAAACTTATTTTATCTCTAACATTTTAGAATATAGAGCATAGAATAGTATTGCACAAGAACAAGCCGTTCAGCCCACAATATCTGTGCTGAAAAATAATGTCAAGACCATCACTTATTTATCTGCACATATCCCATATCCCTCCATGCCCTGCCGACACCTCAATCCGTATGCCTATCTAAAAATATTTTAAATGCCACAAATGTATCTGCTGCAACCACCACTGCCGGCAGCATAGAAATTGCAGCGAATTGTGGACGTAGCCCAGACCATCACACAAACCAACCTCCCTTCCATTGACTCAATTTGCACCTCACGCTGCCTCGGCAAGGCCAGCAGCATAATCAAGGACAAGTCGCACCCCGGCCACTCCCTCTTCTCCCCTCTCCCATCAGGCAAAGGGTGTTGAAGCGTGAAAACGCACACCTCCAGATTCAGGGACAGTTTCTTCCCAGGTGGGATGATTCAGTTACCTGGCAACTGAATCATCCCACCACAACCAGAGAGCAGTGTTGAACTACTATCTGGTGGAGACCCTCGGGCTATCTTTATCTTGGATTGGACTTTTGGCTTTATCTTGCACTAAATATTATTCACGTTATTCCCGTTATCATCTGCCTATACTCATTGGATGGCTCGATTGTAATCGTGTATTGTCTTTCCGCTGATTGATTGGCACGCAACAAAATCTTTTAACTGTACCTCGGTACACTTGATAAAAACTAAACCGACCGACCGCCCGACATTCTAAGCACTTACCACCCACCCTCTGTGTAAAAATCTTGCCCTGCACATCCACTTTAATCTTTGTCCCTCACATCTTAAAACTATTCCCTCTAGTCTTTGTTTTTTACACCCTGACTGGCAACCTCTCAACACCTTTATAACTAAGTGACAATACCAATTCAATCTCTTCGTTCTTCTTTTATTTTAGATCATTTGAGGAAGGTAGACCACACAGGCAATGGCAGCATTTCATGTTCATTTTCAAATGCCCTTGAACTAAATGACTGACTGGATAGTTTGAGTGGGGCTGTTATCATCCAAACACTTTGCCGTTCTTCGTTAGTTTAGTTTAATTCAGAGATACAATGTGGAAACAGGCCCTTCGGCCCACCGAATCCGAACCGACAAGCGATCCATGCACATTAACACTACCCTGCACACACAGGGAACAATTTTACATTTAACCATATATCAATTACAGCACGGAAACAGGCCTTCTCGGCCCTTCCAGTCCGTGCCGACCATTTATTTTCCCCTAGTCTCATCTACCTGCACTCAGACCATACCCCTCCATTCCCTTCCCGTCCATATACCTATCCACTTTGCTTTTAAATGTTAAAATCGATCCTGCCTCCACCACTTCTGCAGGAAGATCATTCCACACAGCCACCACTCTCTGAGTAAAGAAGTTCCCCCTCATGTTACCCCTAAGCTCCTGTCCCTTAATTCTCATGTCATGCCCTCTTGTTTGAATCTTTCCTACCCTCAATGGGAAAAACTTATCCACGTCAACTCTGTCTATCCCTTTCATCATTTTAAAGACCTCAATCAAGTCCCCCCTTAACCTTCTGCGCTCCAAAGAATAAAGACCTAACTTGTTCAACCTTTCTCTGTAACTTAGTTGCTGGAACCCAGGCAACATTCTAGTAAATCTCCTCTGTACTTTCTCTATTTTGTTGACATCCTTCCTATAATTAGGCGACTAAAATTGTACACCATACTCCAGAATTGGTCTTACCAATGCCTTGTACAATTTTAACATTACTTCCCTACTCCTATATTCACTGCTCTGATTTATAAAGGCCAGCACACCAAAACCATTAACCTACAAATCTGTATGTCTTTGGAGTGTGGGAGGAGACCGAATACATCGGAGAAAACCCACGCAGGTCGCCTGGAGAACGTACAAAGTCCATACAGACAAGGACCCAACGTCAGGATCGAACCCGGGTCCCCGGTGCTGTAGTGTGCTGTAAGACAGTAACTGTACCACTGCTCCACTGTGCAGTGACACATGGGGTAGAGTGGACAAGGTTGGCAAGTTTGCTTCACCAGAAGGCAGTAGCAAAACGGAGGGATTCTTACACCAATCTGCGTGCTTCAAGTTCGCCACCACTGATACCAGGTTCCTCTCTTTCCAGACATATTTAATTACTGAATTAAAATCATTAATTATTCATGAAATTCCCTGGCTGTCACAATGGGGATTCAAACTTGTGATCATTAATCCGAGCCTCTGGAAACGAGTCCAATTAATTATCTATGGTGTTCCTCCACCAACTATTTCGGAATTAGTCTCGCTATTCCGATCTAAGTGAGATTGCATCTGTCCCGCACAATTTTCCAGTGAGGACAAACGGGACTGCAGATGCTGGAATCTGGAACAAAAAATTGACACAGAACACTGGAAGACACTAACTGGTCAAATGGCCTATTCACAAGCTGGAAAGTGTAGAGGGATGTTGCCTGGAATAGAGGTTGTGGGCTATAGGGAGGCTGGGCAGGCTGGGACTATCCCCTAGGAGCAGAGTATAAGGGGGTGATCTTATAGAGGGTGCATAAGATCATGAGAAGAATAGATTGCGTAGATGCACAAGTCTCTTACCCAGAGTAGGGGAATTGAGAACCGGGGGGGGGGGGGGGCATAGGGGAAACGATTTAAAAGCAATCCGAGGGGAAACTTTTTCACACAAAGGTTTGTGGGTGTATGGAACAAGCTGCCAAAGGAGATAGTTGAGGCTGGGATTATCCCAATGCTTAGGAGACAGTTAGGCAGGTACATGGATAGGACAGGTTTGGAGGGAAATGTACGAAATGGGGGCAGGTGGGCGAGTGTATCTGGGACATGTTGGCCGGTGTGGGCCTGTTGTCCACGCTATATCACTTTATTACTCTATTTGTGGAAAATGATGGCAGCGGATACAGCGGCTTATTTTACTATAACGTGTACAAGGATACAGTGAAATACTTTTTCTTGCACACAGCTCAGCAAGACTATCCTCATACATAAGCACAATCCCCTGCTCAGTACAGAATGTACTGAACAGCGCACTGAGTCCGTAAGCAAGAGGCGCCATTTTTGCGCCATTTTACAGTCCCATCTGCAGCTGGCCACGAGGGCTCGTTGCAGCCATCGCCACCATTCCGGTCGTCCCGCGATCCGTCCTCCCTCTCCACGCACGTCCCACTTTAGCCCGTGTTCCCCTGGGGGTGGGGGGGAAGGAGGAACCTCCCGCAGCCGATCTTGAGGGCTTGGGAGGTATGACACCGCTCCCCCCCCCCGGTTCTTCTCACCAGGCCCCGTGTCCATCGCTGTCTTCCTCCAACCTCCTCTCTGCAGCTTCCCTCTCCGGGACCAGCAGTCATAGCCTCAGAATTAAAGGGAGTTCTTTCAGGAAGGTGATGAGGAGGCATTTCTTTAGTCAGAAGGTGGTGAATCTGGCGAATTCTTTGCCACTGATATTTTTAAGGCAGAGATATATAGATTACTTGACTAAGTGGGACCCGTTGGGTCCCAGCTTCACACGGGAGGGCAATATTCCACCTCTCCGCCAATTCCAATATTGCTGGCCAGTTTTCTGGAGCACTAGTATGTGTGTTGTGGATCAAAGGGACTGGTTTCCAGAGGGCTCGTATGGACATTGTGGGCCGAATGGATTCTTCGGCTGGCAGCTTAGTCAGTCTGGCCAGGCAGCATTTTAGAACCAATAGAGAAACTTTTTGCAAGCATTTTAGAACCAATAGAGACACTTTTTGCAAGCATTTTAGAACCAATAGACACACTTTCTGCAACCATTTTAGAACCAATAGACACACTTTCTGCAACCATTTAGACACAATGGACACTTTCTGCAACCATTTTGAGCCAATAGACACTTTTTGCAAGCATGTTAGAACCAAGAGACACTTTTTGCAAGCATTTTAGAACCAATTGAGACACTTTCTGCTACCATTTTACAACCAATAGAGACACTTTTTCAGCAAGCATTTTAGAACCAATAGAGACACTTTTTCAGCAAGCATTTTAGAACCAATAGACACTCTTTCAGCCAGCATTTTAGACCCAATAGAGACTTTCTAAAACTATTTAGACACAATAGGCACTTTTCACAACCATTTAGACACAATAGACACTTTTTGCAAGCAATTTAGAATCAATAGAGACATTTTTTGCAAGCAATTTAGAACCAATATGGACACTTTTTGCAAGCATTTTAGTACCAAGGGATATTTTCTGCAAGCATTTTAAAACCAATAGAGATCCTTTTTGCAAGCATTTTAGAACCAAAAGAGACACTTTTTGCAAGCATTTCAGAACCAATAGAGTCACTTTCTGCAACCATTTTACAACCAATAGACACTTTTTGGAACCATTTTAGAACCAACAGAGACACTTTTTGCAACCATTTTAGAACCAATAGACACTTTTTCAAGCATTTTAGAATCAATAGAGACACTTTCTGCAACCATTTTAGAACCAAAAAATACACTTTTTGCAACCATTTTAGAACCAATAGAAATGTTTTGCAACCTTTTTAGAACCACATTAAGGGCACTCACAGTTGAGTAGACATGTGTTCAATGCTATTCAGAGAGACTGAGTGAGGCACACCACTGGCTTCCCCCATCTTGCAGAGACTGAGTGAGGCACACCACTTCCTGGTTTTATAATCCCTTCCCCCCCCACCCCCAGGAAGGGCAGCAGAGAGAATGGGGAATATTTTAAAAACAGTAATATCTCTTTGATTTTTAATTGATGGGAAAAAATCCTCTGGTCCTGGAAGGCAGAGGAGGGCTCTGAGAAAGGTGGCCAAAAATGACAGCCGTGAGTAGCGCCGTTCTCTCGGAAATTACAGCACAGCGAGCCAAAAGCGGTCAAGATCAGACTTTTAGTAATATAGATTGATTAGTATGGGTATTAGAGGTTATGGGGAGAAGGCAACAGAATGGGGTTAGGAAGGAGAGATAGATCAGCCATGATTGAATGGCGGAGTAGACTTGATGGGCTGAATAGACTAATTCTACTCCTATCCCTAATGACCTTATGATTACTTTTGCCCGGTAAGCGGGTTGGGGTCTTTCCTGCCATGCCCTCAAAAACACTCCGGGGGCTACGAGGTCGGATGTGGGAGGCGTCCCCTGGACACGAAGAACTGAATGGTGACTGGGTGAAGCATGGGAATGACCGTTCATGGGTCGATGTCCAGAAGGCAGCAGCAGCCAAGTTCATGGCACCATGGGTGCCTCTGCGGCACAGGAGGGGAGGAAAAAGAGTGGAAGGGCTATAGTAATAGGGGATTCAATTGTAAGGGGAATAGATAGGCGTTTCTGCAGCCGCAAACGAGACTCCAGGATGGTATGTTGCCTCCCTGGTGCAAGGGTCAGGGATGTCACTGAACGGCTGCAGAACATTCTGGAGGGGGAAGGTGAACAGCCAGCTGTCGTGGTGCACATTGGCACCAACAACATAGGTAAAAAACGGGATGAAGTCCTACAAGGCGAATTTAGGGACCTAGGAGATAAACTTAAAAGTAGGACAGGCCAGATGCAGGAAGATTGTTCAACTACCTTCTGTGGCAGAGAATAGTAAGATTGAACGAGAACTTACCAGTTCGAAGGTTGATCATTATTTCATGAGGAGTCGAAGTGAGGGATTTCGTGAAGAGCCCGCCGGCGCGCATGCTCGACATACTTCAAAGTAGCGGCGTGGAATCACAGAAACCAATCAAGAAATGACTTCACATAGTAAGAATGAAACGACTAAGATTACCAGCTGAAGGTGATTGAGGGTTGGGCGAGGAGGGCACGAAATCCCTCACTTCGACTCCTCATGAAATAATGATCAACCTTCGAACTGGTAAGTTCTCGTTCAATCTTACTATTTCATTTCGGAGTCACGTGAGTGACTTCGTGAAGACTTCAAAGCTTCTGTGATGACACGCCCTGGACCACGTCCATGCTGTCACACCACTACCAGGGATGGATGGGAGGAATAACTTGCTGACTAGTCCATACTGCAAAACAAAGCATATTTATTAACAAACAAATCAAAACCCCTCATTCGGGGACATCTCCACGTTCTTGCCCCGCATCTAGCACGGCTTCTGCGAACTGTAGAGGCGCAGCAACGGGCCGGGTGTAGAACCGCTGGAACACCGTCTCATTAGCCCATCCTGCTGTGGCGAGAATATGGTCCATGGGCACCTCCATGACCCTCGCCGCCGACGTCGATGCAGCCCTGGTGGAATGAGATTTGAACACATTAGTGTCGATACCTGACTTACCCAAGACGACTCGAAGCCACCTGGATATCGTCTGTGTTGTCACTCGATGGTGAGGTCTCTTATGAGTGACAAGCAGGTATCTCTCCATTCCTCTGATGCTTGCCGTCACCTTGACGTAGTAACGGATATGGGAGGCTAAGCATAGCCTAGCATCGGCGGGGTATGCCGGGAACTTCAGCTGCAGCCCTGTGCACCCAGGTCTGTGTTGCTTTAGTAGCTCGTCAACAAAGAAAACTACTTCTGTGGGGGTAGACATCATTCTGTCGACACGTAGTTTGTGGAGTGTCTGTACCCTCTGTGCTGAAGTCAGCGCTAGTAACATCACCAGCTTCATGGTGAGTTTGTCCAGCTGGAGCCCTTCCATGGGGGACCACGTCCTGAGCAGAGTTAAAACGTCCCTGACATCCCAGGTGATATTGTAACGTGGTGTAGGCGGATTCGTATTGAAAATACCCCGCATGAGCCTGGACACTAGCCTGTTGGATCCCACCTCAATATTGAGGTAGAATGATAGAGCGCTCCTGGCGCTGTTGATGGCACTGTAGCTTAAGTGTTCATCATGGTGCAACCCCGCGAGGAATTCCAGGACGTCGGTTATAGTCACGGCATCGTACGTGATGCGAGAGCGGCTGCAGAAGGCTTCCCACTTCCTGATGTGAGAGCGGTATCTTCGCCTTGTAGACTCTCGGCACGACGCCGCAATGGTATCCATGGTCCGGGTAGAAAGGCCGTATTGTTCTAAAGGCCGATTCAGAATCTGCAAGCCAACAAATTTAAATAGCCATGGCAGGGATGTGGCTCCCCTGAAACAGGGTGAGTAACTAATTCTGGGCTACCCTGCAAACGGACCCAAGGTTCACTGAGCGTGTCAAAGACCATCGGATACCACGGCTGTGTAGGCCAGTCGGGTATGATAAGGATGCCCTTGGCACCGTCCATCTGAATTTTACGTAATACCCGACTGATGAGGCAAAACGGGGGGAATGCATAGAAAAAGCAATTCCCCCAGTCTAGCGAGAATGCATCTAACGCTATAGCCCCAGGATCTGGTTCCCACGCGACGTAGGTTGGTACCTGATGGTTCAACCGGGACGCAAAAGGTCAATGTCCGGTTTCCCAAATTTGGCTGTGATTTTTGCAAAAATTTCAGGATGTAACATCCATTCAATATTATCATTGAACTTGCGTGACCTGGCGTCCGCCACAATATTAAGCTCACCTGGCAAATAGGTAGCTGAAATCCAAATGTCTCTCTTGACACACCAGAGCCAAATTGAATTAGCCAATTTATCACATGAAACTGACCTGGTACCGCCCATGTGGTTTAAATATGCCACCGCTGTGGTATTGTCTATTTGGAGCCGGACATGTGCTCCAATGATCTTGGAACAATATGCACGAAGTCCGTGAAACGCTGCAAGCAGCTCCAAATAGTTGATCCCTTGTGATACCAACATCGTATTCTCAAGGGTATCCCATCGGCCCCCACAACTAGAGAATTGATTCGTAGCTCCCCAGCCATCAGAGCTCGCATCAGTTTGTAAGTATATCATCGGTTTCGCCTCAATAATAGTTTTGAACGATTTACTAATGTGGCAAACCCACCATCGTAATTCATCTAATGCTGCAGGCGGCAGCCGCATTGATCAATCATAATGACCAGCATGCCGTCGCAACGCAGCGATCTTGGCTCTCTGCAAGTTTTGATAATGCAGAGGTCCATACCGGGCTGCCGGAAACAAAGCCACAATCTTGCCAATGACAGTAGCTGTGTGACGAATCGATGGTATACGAGTATTAATCAAGTCTGTACACACCTGTGTTACCTCCTCAATTTTGTTAATTGGTATGGTGACTCTCATGCTGATGGAATTCACCTGGAACCCCAGATAATTAATTACCTGGGTGGGGCAGAACTTAGATTTTTCTGGATGAACAATGAACCCAAGCTGTTGGAACAAATTGACCGCAGCTGCCACCCCTTGTTGTGCTAATTCCAAGGTGTGGCCGACAATTAAAATATCATCTAAATAGGCCATAACAATATGATGTCTTTGTCTTAAATAAGCCATAATTGGCTTCACCAATTTAGTAAATAAGCGAGGGGCTGTGGTGAGCCCATTAGGCAACGCCCTATATTGCCACAGCTGATCCATCCAGATAAATTTTAAGAACCTTCTGTAATATTTTTTCATAGGTACGGTATAGTACGCATCCTGTAAATCAATGCATGCCATAAAGCACCCTTGTGAAATCAATGATTTGGCCGTTTCAAACGTGTCCATTTTAAAATGAGTATATGTTACAAAGTTATTCAGAGTGGTTAGATCAATAATGACTCTACAGCCTCCATCCTTCTTAGGTCTAGTAAAAATATTGGAAACAAATTCAACGGGCTCATGAACCGTTCTCTCTATGACCCCTTTCTGTTCCAACCTTAAAATTTCCTTATAGCCTACTGACTGTTCCGCAGCCGTTAGTTTGAAAGTACGACCCGGTCTATGCTGAGGTGGAGGGATGTCCCCATTAATAAACTCAATACTGTGGCCCTGAATATTCCGTAACACATACTCATCGCTGGTAATGTCACCCCATGCACCCGCAAACAACCGCAAACGCCCACCAACATGTGGAGTTAAACAAAGAGAAAAAAGAGAACCAGATCGCCTCACCTCTGTGGTTACCGGCGGTCCCTGACACGAGTGGGTGGTCGTGGAGGTGCTGGGTTGGTTTGAGGTTGTGGCGTCCTCATTTTCCACCTCGGCTTCTGCCGAGCCTGTCCTAAAAAAGACCCCTGGGGTTGGGGTGGCTGATATCGGTTTGGAGCTGGAGGGTAATTCCTGGTGGAAGTGCTGACAGACCCTCGTGAACGGCCAAGTGGGGCTTTCGAGCTTGATGGCGTGGGGGCACTGTGAGAGCGCATGAGCCCCACGGTCTTGGCTTGTTCATCCAGCTCTCTGACCCTTTTGGAGAGGTCTTCGCCAAAGAGCTGACGGGGCGGCGGCGGCGGCGGTGGTTTGCACAACCCTGCAAACTTAGGGTTGAGCGCTGGGCGGATGCTGTTTTTCCGAAAGCCGTTTATTTCGTTTTGAGTAGCGCACAGAAGTGCCAGAGCATCCTCCTGGTCCAAATTAAGCTCCTCTCCGTCGACCGACCGCACAAAGGCAGTAATCCCGGCCATGAGGAGTTTCAGGATCCGCTGAATTTTCAGCTCCTGCTGACGGATAGCCGCACTGATGTTGCCCCATATTGGCGTATTGACCACAGGCACGTTGAGGGAATTGCAGTTTGATGGAGCCTTGTGGCGGCTCATGGCTTGTAGTAGGACTTCCTCCTGAAGCTGGTGATTATTTAGGAAGTCCACTGTGGCTGCCAACTTCGTATTGATGGGAAGCCCCAACGAATGAGGGGCTGCAAATTTGGTAGCCACATCGAGGAGGTCCTCCGCCGGTAATTCAGGCGGGGGTGGGATGGGGTCAACCACGGCCTCCTCGTCCTGCTGCTCCAGGCTGGTGTACGAAGCTGGTGATGAAGCCCTGTGCCTGTCGCTGCTGGATGCCTGTTGTTGTTGACCTTGTAGGAGAAGCTCCAGCAGCCGCTCCATCCGGTCAATACGCCCTTCACCCTGAACACTCAGGTGGTCGGAGTCCTCCGGCTCTGAAAATTGGCCGGGGCTCCTGTCATCGGCCCGCACCTCGTCGAGGCCCTGCCGGTGCCGGTAGTTGTCGTCGACAGCCACCGAGGCGAAACTGCGCGATTCCTGCACGGGCGTGTTCAACCGCCTCCGTTTAGCGGGAGCGGAAGCCGTTGCCTCTATGGACAGATGCGGCATGGTGTCGGCACCAGCCGAAGCCTGGATACCTTGGGCCCGTGCAGGCTTGCCAGCTGCCCACATCGTGGACCTTGCCGACGCATGGTCTCGCCCACCCATCCATGGGGGGCTCGGCGACCGTGACGGGACCCCCAACTGACTCGTCCCGGCGTCGAAAGTTGGGGGGCGACGGCTGGACCTCACAGCTGCCCCGGGTCCCGTCCTGGAACCTGACCGCTCCTTGGCGGCAGGCAGAGCCTTAGCCCCAACAGGGTTAGGCTGCTGGGCTCCTGCCCTTCCCCTTCTCAGAGGGCTGCGTGAAACGGGCCGTGCAGCCGCACGGACCCTTCTGCTCGAAGCCGTCAGCAAGCCTGCTGACGACCTGGCTGCCATGGCAGAGTCGTCCTGCTCTGGCGGCACACCACACTCCTCCTCGTCGGACTCCTCCGAGCTGTGGTGTGCGGGCGGGTCCGGACCTGAAAATACAGAGCTCACCGACATCTCCGCCCTCGTTCCGGTCTGCGTTGCAGGTACCCCCGACAACTCTCGCTCCGGAACTGCTGGCCGGCGACTTCTCCTCGAACTCCGGCCTCTCCCATCCATGTTCTTGCTATGAAGCAAACACAACAAGAACCACCAACTTAAGGTAGCATACTTACCTGCGTGGTTCCCTTATGAAGGGCTGGCGAGGAGCTCGCTCCTCCGTCAGCCGTCGCAGCAACGCGATACGACGATATGTCGAGCATGCGCGCCGGCGGGCTCTTCACGAAGTCACTCACGTGACTCCGAAATGAAATTGCAGAGACTCACCACTCTCTGTGTGAAAAATGTTTTCCTCATTTGGTCCTAAATGAATTCCCCTTATCCTTAAACTGTGATCCCTTGTTCTGGACCTCCCCAACATCGGGAACAATCTTCCTGCATCTAGCTTGTCCAACCCCTTAAGAATGTTGTAAGTTTCTATAAGATCCCCCCCTTAATCTTCTAAATTCCAGTGAGTACAAGCCGAGTCTATCCAGTCTTTCCTCATATGAAAGTCCTGACATCCCAAGAATCAGTCTGGTGAACCTTATCTGTGCCCCCTCTATGGCACGAATGTCTTTCCTCAGATTTGGAGACCAAAACTGTACACAATACTCCAGGTCTGGTCTCACCAAAACCCTGTACAACTGCAGTAGAACCTCCCTGCTATACTCAAATCCTTTCGCTATGAATGCTAACATACCATTCGCTTTCTTCACTGCCTGCTGCACCTGCATGCCTACTTTCAATGACTGGTGTACCATGACACCCAGGTCTTGTTGCATCTCCCCTTTTCCTAATTTGCCACTATTAAGATAATAGTCTACCCTCCTGTTTTTGCCACCAAAGTGGATAACCTCACATTTATCCACATTATACTGCATCTGCCATGCATTTGCCCACTCACCCAACCTATCCAAGTCACCTTGCAGCCTCCTATCATCCTCCTCACACCTAACACTGCCCCCCAGCTTTGTGTCATCCGCAAACTTGGAGATGTTGCATTCAATTCCCTCGTCCAAATCATTAATATGATTTATGTGATACAGGTGAATCATCCATGCTTGAATCAGAGATATCAGCCTTGATTGAATGGCAGAGAGGACTCGATGGGCCGAATAGTCTAATTCTACTCCCTTAACTTATGAACTGGCGCATTATGCTGGTCCGCTACAGTGAGGAAAGAGTCACCAAGTCACATTCTTCATCATCTTAGGGCCCGAAGATTTGGGGAGAGGGAGTGAGTAAGTGAGCCAGTCGGTTAATCCAAAGCTTTAAGTCTCCACAGATGCTGATAATGAGGTCATGTCATAGGAGCAGAATTAGGCCATTCGGTCATTCGAGTCTGCTCCGCCATTCAATTATGTCTGATCCATCCCTCCCTCCAAACCCCATCTTGTGCATTCTCTCTGTAACCTTTGACACCCGTACTAATCAAGAATCTGTCAATCTCTTTGTTAACAATGCCCAGATACTTGGCCTCCACAACCCTCTGTGGCAATGAATTCCACAGATTCACCACCCTCGGGCTAAATAAATTCCTCCTCATCTCCTATCTAAAGTTACATCTTTTTAATCTGAGGCTGTGCCCTCTGGTCCTAGGTGGTCCTTGTTGTCAGTTTTTTTTTATTTCTTTGCAAAATTGGTTATTTCCCATTATTAAAAGGAGTCAAAAATGCAACAACCGTTGAGTGATTAGAAGCTCAATTGATTCAAAAGCAAGAACTGGAGGGCACAGTTTATTGGTGCGAGGGGAAGGATTTAATACGAAACCAAGGAGCAACTTTTAAAAACAGAACATAGTGGATGTATGGAATGAGCTCCCAGAGGAGGTAGATACAATAAAACAAATTAAAAGACATTTGTATGGGCACATGGATAGCAAAAGTTTAGAAAGGTGGCACAATAGCGCAGCGGTAGAGTTGTTGGCTTAGAGCACCAGAGACACGGGTTCAATCCTGACTATGGGTGGTGTCTGTTTGAAGTTTGTATGGAGTTTTTAAGGCAATGATAGATAGATTCTTGATCAGCGATTAAGGGGAGGGCAGGAGAATGGGGTTAGGAGGGAGAGATAGATCAGCCATGATTGAATGGTGTACACTTGATAGGCCGAATGGCCTAATTCTGCTCCTATCACTTATGACCTTATGGATCCCATGACAGGAGGTCATGTTACAGTTGTACAAGACATTGGTGAGGCCACATTTAGAATATTGTGTTTGATTTTTGTCACCCAATTATGGGAAAGATGTTAAGCTGGAAAGTATGCAAAAAAAGATTTGTCACAGGGAGAATGATTAAACTCTATACCGACAGCAACTACCTGTAGTCAGGATCGATTCCGGGTCTCTGGCGCTGTCCCACTTGGGCGACCTAATTGGCGAGTTTAGAAGAGTTTTTAAAAATGACATGTTGAAGACCACCTTCGACTATGTTGAAGACCACCTTCGACTAGCTACGACTAGCTGCGACTAACTTCGGTAAAATTGGACACCGAATAGAGGAGAGTGAAGACGACCTCCTTCGATCTCCTTTGACCTCCCTTCGACTATGATGAAGACTATCTACGACGACCTTCGACTACCCTCGATTACCTACGGCTAACATGCTGACCTACTCCGACCTACCACGACTAAACCTACGAGTAAAAAAAGTATTGATTTTTTCCATGTCGACTTTTTTTTACTCGCGGGCATTTTTTAACATGTTGAAAAATACGCCGCAACCTAGCTGAGGCCTTGAGTACGCAGAGACCACTCTTGAGCAAGAAGGAGAGTTACGAAGACCTCCTACGACCTCGTGTCGACCATGCTGCGAGTATGAGTCGAGGACAAATTCGCCAGAACTCACGGATTAGGTCGCCCAAGTGGGACAGGCCCTTTATGTGAGGTTATCCACTTTGGTGGCAAAAATAGGAAAACCGACTACTATCTAAATGGTGGCCGATTAGGAAAAGGGGAGATGCAGCGTGACCTGGGTGTCATGGTACACCAGTCATTGAAAGTAGGCATGCAGTTACAGCAGGCAGTGAAGAAAGCCAATGGTATGTTAGCTTTCATAGCAAAAGGATTTGAGTATAGGAGCAGGGAGGTTCTACTTCAGTTGTATAGGGTCTTGGTGAGGCCACACCTGGAGTATTGCGTACAGTTCTGGTCTCCAAATCTGAGGAAGGACATTATTGCCATAGAGGGAGTGCAGCGAAGGTTCACCAGACTGATTCCTGGGATGTCAGGACTGTCTTATGAACAAAGACTGCATAGACTCGGTTTATACTCTCTAGAATTTAGGAGATTGAGAGGGGATCTTATAGAAACTTACAAGCTTCTTAAGGGGTTGGACAGGCTAGATGCAGGAAGATTGTTCCCGATGTTGGGGAGGTCCAGGACAAGGGGTCACAGCTTAAGGATAAGGGGGAAATCCTTTAGGACCGAGATGAGAAGGAATTTTTTCACACAGAGAGTGGTGGGTCTCTGGAACTCTCTGCCACAGAGGGTAGTTGAGGCCAGTTCATTGGCTATATTTAAGAGGGAGTTAGATGTGGCCCTTGTGGCTAAGGGGATCAGAGGGTATGGAGAGAAGGCAGGTACGGGATACTGAGTTGGATGATCAGCCATGATCATATTGAATGGCGGTGCAGGCTCGAAGGGCCGAATGGCCTACTCCTGCACCTAATTTCTATGTTTCTATGTTTAGACAGGCTGCGTCACCGTGCTGCCCTATAAAATGTTTTCCTGTGCAGAAATGTTTATATGTGCAAAAGTTGTGAAATGTTTAGCTGTGCAGAGGTCCAACACTTGATATCCACTGCGCAGTGAACCTTACCCCACTGGGTTTTAACAAATCCAAACATTTTATCAGGATGCCTCACAGAGTGGTTTTGGAATAACTCTATCCAAGACCGCAAGAAATTACGGTGAATTGTGGACGCAGCCAAGACCATCGGCAAGGCCAGCAGCATAATCAAGGACGAGTCGCACCCTGCCCACACCCTCTTCTCCCCTATCCCATCAGGCAAAAAGTATAGGTGTGAAAACGCACACCTCCAGATTCAGGGACAATTTCTTCCCAGCTGTTATCAGGCAGCTGAATCATCCTACCACAACTAGAGAGTAGTCCTGAACTACATTCTATGTCTTTGGTGACCCTTAGATTATCTTTGCTCGCATTGCTGGCTTCACCTTGTATTAATCCGTATTCCCTTATCATGTACCTGTACACTGTAAATGGCTCGATTGTAATCATGCATTGTCTTTCTGCTGACTGGACAACACACAACAAAAGTGTTTCACTGTACCTCGGTACACGTGACAATAAACTAAACTGAAACTGAACTAAACATTTGGAACTTCTTATTCCAAGAGTGCAGCCTCCGCCTATTTTGAAGTGTCTAACACAAGCAACATCTGTTTGGGCTAATAAGTGGGTGTTTTTGTGGTGTTTAGGATGTCAGGCTTTCCAAATCAATTTAAGAAAATGACACTCGCACTTGCTTTTAGGAATAAGACCGTTGGGAGAGCAGGCTACTACACTGTTGCAAATAGATGTGTTGTTGGCATGACAAGTGCTAACGCTCTCTCCCCCCACGCCTCACAGGCTCTTCACGCTTTCTACCCAAAACAGCACTTAGCTTCCATGCTTTCCACACACTGTGTGAATATGTTTAATCTCAGTTCTAGTGCTCAACAATTACTGCACTTAGCACATGTCTCCTTATACTCGAGAAACCTTCCTAACCACTGCTTGGACAGAACTTCAAAAGAAGGAAGGTTTGTGTACCTTCTGGAGAGAAGGCTGGAGAACCTCAGCGGGTGCAGCAGCATCTAAGGAGCGAAGGAGATAGGCGACGTTTCGGGTCGAGACCCTTCTTCCTTCAAAAGAAGGAATGTTCTCTTGTCCAATATGTAGAATATAGATGCATAGAATCATTTTACAGTTATATATGATGCTAGTGAGGCCGCATTTAGAGTATTGCATTCAGTTCTGGGCACCTCGTTATTGGAAATATGCTAAATTGGAAAGGGTGCAGAAAAGATTTACGAGGATGTTGCCAGGGCTCCAGGGTCTGAGCTATAGGGAGAGGTTGAGCAGTCTGAGACTCTATTCCCAAGAGTACAGGAGGTGATCTTATAGAGGTGTATTAAATCCTGAGAGGAATAGATTGGGCAGATGCACTGCCTCTTGCCCAGAGTAGAGGAATGGACCAGAAGGCATAGGTTTTGGGTGAAGGGGGAAATGCAGGAAGGTGAGACTAGAGTAGATAGGACATGTTGGCCTGTGTGGGCAAGTTGCTAATCATGGCTGATCTCTGCCTGCTAATCCCATTTTCCTGCCTTCTCCCCATAACCCTGGACACCCATTCTAATCAAGGATTTAATGCCCTACGCGTCATTCATGGATTAGAGGGATATGGGCCAAATGCACGCAAGTGGGACCAGTGTAGACAGGGCATGTTGGTCGGTGTGGACAAGTTTTGCCGAAGGCAACATGCAACATACAACATGGAATCATTCAGCATTGGAGGAAGTGATCTGTTTCGTTGTATCAACATTAAAAAGCTTTCCAGTTTGTCTCCTTTCCTCGCTCTTTCTTCACATCCCTGCCATTGCTCCCTCTTCGTGACTTTACTTTTGACCTAGTTATACAACATAGACTCACTGTTAACCATCACACAAATGGAACATATATAGAACATAGTATATCGCAGGAACTTTGTCCCACAATGTCCATGCCAAACATGACGTCAAGTTCAGCAAATCCCCTCTGCGTGCTCGTGATCCCAAATGTAGGAACAAAGAACTGGAGAAGCTGGTTTGCAGCAAAGATAAACACAAAGTCTTGCAGAACTCACATCGGAGAGAGGAAGAGAACTTCTTCACCATCTGAGTTTCTCCAGCATTTTTGTATACCTAGAGTACAGAGAAGGTTCACCAGACCGATTCCTGGGATGGCAGGACTTTCATATGAAGAAAGACTGGAGAGACTTGGCTTGTACTCGCTAGAATTTAGAAGATTGAGGGGGGATCCTGTAGAAACTTGCAAAATTCTTAAGGGGTTGGACAGGCTAGATGCAGGAAGATTGTTCCCGATGTTGGGGAACTCCAGAACAAGGAGTTACAGTTTAAGGATAAGGGGGAAGACTTTTAGGACCGAGATGAGAAAAAACATTTTTTCACAGTGGTGAATCTGTGGAATTTCATTTCGGAGTCACGTGAGTGACTTCGTGAAGAGCCCGCCGGCGCGCATGCTCGACATATCGTCGTAACGCGTTGCTGCGACGGCTGGCGGTGGAGCGCGCTCCTCGCCAGCCCTTCATAAGGGGCCACGGAGGTAAGTATTCTACCTTTAGTTGGTGGTCCTTGTTGTCTGATTATGTCTTGCAGCAAGGACATGGATGGGAGTTTGAAGGGCCGGAGGACGTCAGGACGAGTTCGCCGGTCAACAGTTCCGGGGCCTTTACCATCGGCAGTACCTGCAGCGCAGGCCGGGACTCAGGCGGCGATGTGGGTAAGCCCTGTGATTACAGGTCCAGATCCGCCAGCACACCACAGCTCGGAGGAGTTCGACGAGGAGGAGTGTGGTGTGCCGCCAGAGCAGGGGGACCCTGCCATGGCAGTCAGGTCGTCAGCGGGCTCGCTGGCGACCTCGAGCAGGGCACGTGCCGCTGCACGGCCTGTTCCACTCAGCCCTCCGAGAAGGGGGAGGGCAGGAGCCCAGAAGCCTAACCCTGTTAGGGCTAAGGCATTGCCTATCGCGGAGGAGCGGTCAGGTTCCAGGGCGAGACCCGGGGCGGCTGTGAGGTCCAGCCGGCACACCCCGACTCTCGACGCCGGGACGGGTCGGTCGAGTCGGGTCTCGTCACGGTCGCCGAGCCCCCCATGGATGGGTGGGCGAGACCATGCGTCGGCAACGTCCACGATGTGGGCAGCCGGCAAGACTGCGCGGGCTCCAGGCAGCCATGCTTCGGCTGGTGCCGACACCTCGCCGCAAGTGCCCTTAGTGGCAGCGGCTTCAGCTCCCGCTAAACGGAGGCGGTTGAACAAGCCCGCGCAGGAATCGCGCAGTTTCGCCTCGGCGGCTGTTAGCGACAACTACCGGCACCGGCAGGGCCTCGACGAGGTGCGGGCCGATGACAGGAGCCCGGTTTTCTTTTCAGAGCCGGAGGACTCCGACCACCTGAGTGTTCAGGGTGAAGGGCGAATTGACCGTATGGAGCGGCTGCTGGAGCTCCTGCTTCAACGTCAACAACAGCAGGGCAGCAACAGGCACAGGGCGTCTTCACCAACATCTACTATCAGCCTGGAGCAGCAGGAGGAGGAGGTTCTGGTGGATCCCGTACCACCTCCGTTGGAGGTGCCAGCGGAGGAACTCTTGGATGTGGCGACCAAATTCGCGGCCCCACATACGGCTGGTCTTCCTCTAAATACAAAGCTGGCAGCCACAGTGGACTTTCTTAATAATCAGGTGCTGCAGGAAGAAGTCCTCATCCAGGCTATGAGCCTTCACAAGGCTCCATCAAACTTCAACTCCCTCAACGTGCCTGTGGTCAATACGCCAATATGGGGCAACATCAGTGCGGCTATCCGTCAACAGGAGCTAAAATTGCAGCGGATCCTGAAACTCCTCACGGCCGGTATTACCGCCTTTGCGCGGTCGGTGGACGGGGACGAACTGAATTTGGACCAGGAAGATGCTCTGGCCTTATTGTGCGTGACCCAGCACGAAATCAACGGGTTTCGCAAAAACAGCATCCGCCCAGCACTCAACCCGAAGTTTGCAGGATTGTGCAAACCACCGCCGCCGCCGCCGCCCCGTCAGCTCTTTGGTGAGGACCTCTCGAAGAGAGTCAAAGAGCTTGACGAACAAGCCAAAACGGTGGGGATCATGCGCTCTCAGAGTGCCCCCACACCGTCAGGCTCAAAAGCTCCATACATTCGCTCACGAGGGTCGGCCAGTGCCTCGACGAGGTCTCGCCCTCTAGCTCCACAACGACAACAGCACCAGAACCAGCACCAAGGGTCTTTTTTAGGACAGGGTCGGCGGAGACCTTTGTGGAAATCGAAGACGCCGCGCCCTCAAGCCAACCCAGCACCTCCACGGCCACCCACACATGTCAAGGACCGCCGGTAACCACGGAGGTGAGGGGGTCTGGTTCTCTCTTTTCTCTCTGTTTAACTTCCCATGTTGGTGGTCGTTTACGGTTGTTTTTGGATGCATGGGGTAATTTTACTGGTGATGAGTATGTGTTGCGGAATATTCAGGGGCATAAAATTGAGTTTATTAATGGCGACATTCCTCCATCCCAGCACATGCCTGGTCGTACGTTCAAATTGTCTGCTGCAGAACAGGCAGCAGGTTATAAGGAACTTTTAAGTCTTGAGCAGAAGGGTGTGATTGAGAAATCGGTGCATGAGCCAATCGAATTTGTTTCGAACATATTTACTAGACCTAAGAAGGATGGAGGCTGTCGTGTCATTATTGATCTAACCCGTTTGAATACGTTTGTAACATATACTCATTTTAAAATGGATACGTTTGAAACAGCCAAATCATTGATTTCTCATGGCTGCTTTATGGCATGCATTGATTTGAGGGATGCATATTATTCAGTATCCATCCAGAAATATGATAGAAGGTTTTTGAAATTTATCTGGATGGGGCAACTTTGGCAGTATAAGGCTTTGCCTAATGGGCTCACTACAGCCCCTAAATTGTTCACTAAATTGGTGAAGCCAATCATGGCTTATTTGAGACAACGAATATAGTTATGGCCTATTTAGACGATGTCTTTATTGTGGGCCACACCCTGCAATTGGCTGATCAGGGTGTTGCAGCTGCTGTCAATATATTTCAACAATTAGGTTCATTGTCCATCCAGAGAAATCGAAGTTCTGCCCTGCCCAGGTAATTAATTACCTAGGGTTCACGGTGAACTCAATGAGCATGAGGATAACTATACCAATTAACAAAATTTAGGAAGTCACTAAGGTGTGCAGAGATTTAATTGGCACCAATATACCATCGATTCGGCATACAGCCACAGTAATTGGCAAGCTAGTGGCTTTGTTTCCGGCAGCACGATATGGACCTTTGCATTATCAGAATTTGCAAAGAGCTAAAATTACTGCGTTAAAACGGAACGCTGGTCATTACGATCGATCAATGCAGCTGCCGTCCGAAGCGATAACTGAGTTGCAATGGTGGGTGTGTCACATTAGCAACTCATTTAAGCCTGTCAGGGAGGCTAATCCGGTGGTATATTTACAGACTGATGCAAGCTCCAATGGCTGGGGAGCTACTGATAATTGCTCTAGTTGTGGGGGCAGATGGGACACCCTTGAGGCATCGATGTTGTTGACTCAAGGGATTAACTATTTGGAGTTGCTGGCAGCATTCCACGGACTTCGTGCATATTGTTCCAAGCTTGTTGGAGCACACGTCCGTCTCCAAATAGACAACACCACAGCTGTGGCATATTTAAACCATATGGGTGGTACCAGGTCAGTTTCGTGTGACAAATTGGCTAACTCAATTTGGCTCTGGTGTGTTCAAAGAGACATTTGGATTTCAGCTACCTATTTGCCAGGTGAGCTTAATACTGTGGCGGACACCAGGTCACGCAAATTTAATGACAACATTGAATGGATGTTGCATCCTGAGATTTTTTCTAAAGTCACAGCCAAATGTGGTAAACCGGACATTGACCTTTTTGCGTCACGGTTGAACCATCAGGTACCAGCCTACGTTTCATGGGAACCAGATCCTGGGGCAATAGCGCTAGATGCATTCTCGCTGGACTGGGGGAATTGGTTTTTCTATGCCTTCCCTCCGTTTTGCCTCATCAGTCGGGTATTGCGAAAGATTCAGGCAGATGCTGCCAAGGGCATCCTTATTATACCCGACTGGCCCACACAGCCTTGGTATCCGGTGGTCTTTGACATGCTCAACGAACCTTGGGTCCTTTTGAAGGGTTGCCCACAATTGGTTACTCACCCTGTCTCAGGGGAGCCACATCCCTGCCATGGCTATTTAAATTTGTTGGCTTGCAGGTTTTGAACAGGCCGTTAGTCCAATACGGCCTCTCGGCTCGGACCATGGATACCATCGGGGCGTCGTGTCGAGAGTCCACAAGGCAAAGATACCGCTCGCATATTAAGAAGTGGGAAGCCTACTGCAGCCGCTCTCGCATCACATACGATGACGTGACAATAACCGACGTCCTGGAATTCCTCGCGGGGTTGCACCATGATGAACACTTAAGTTACAGTGCCATCAACAGCACCAGAAGTGCGCTATCATTCTACCTCAAGATTGGGGTAGAATCCAACAGGCTAGTGTCCAGACTCATGCGGGGTATATTCAATATGAATCCGCCTACACCACGCTATAATATCACCTGGGATGTCAGGGACGTGTTAACCCTGCTCAGGACGTGGTCTCCCATGGAAGGGCTCCAACTGGACCAAGTCACCATGAAGCTGGTGATGTTACTAGCGCTGACTTCAGCTCAGAGGGTACAGACACTACACAAACTTCGTGTCGACAGAATGACATCTACCCCTACAGAAGTAGTCTTTTTCATTGACGAGCTACTAAAGCAGCATAGACCTGGGTGCACAGGGCTGCAGCTGAAGTTCCCGGCATACCCCGCAGATGCTAGGCTATGTTTAGCCTCACATATCCGCCACTATGTCAAAGTGACGGCACGCATCAGAGGAATGGAGAGATACCTGCTTGTCACTCATAAGAGACCTCATCATCGAGTGACAGTCCAGACGATATCCAGGTGGCTTCGAGTCGTCTTGGGTAAGTCAGGTATCGACATTAATGTGTTCAAGTCTCATTCCACCAGGGCTGCATCGACGTCAGCGGCGAGGGTCATGGAGGTGCCCATGGACCAAATTCTCGCCACAGCAGGATGGGCGAATGAAGCTGTGTTCCAGCGTTTTTATAACAAGCCTGTTGCTGCTCCTCTACAGTTCGCAGAAGCCGTGCTGAATGCAGGTCAAGAACGTGGAGATGTCCCCGCATGAGGGGATTTCGATTTGTTATTAATAAATATGCTCTTGTTTTGCAGTATGAACTATTGAGCAAGTTTGTTCCTCCCATCCATCCCTGGTAGTGGTGTGTCAGCATGGACGTGGTCCAGGGCGTGTAATCACAGAAGCTTTGAAGTCTTCACGAAGTCACTCACGTGACTCCGAAATGAAATAGTAAGATTGAACGAGAACTTACCAGTTCGAAGGTTGATCTTTATTTTATGAGGAGTCGAAGTGAGTGATTTCGTGCCCTCCTCGCCCAACCCTCAATCACCTTCATCTGGTAATCTTAGTCAATTCAATCATACTATGCGAAGTCATTTCTATTGTTGGTTCTGTGATTCCACGCCGCTACTTTGAAGTATGTCGAGCATGCGCGCCGGCGGGCTCTTCACGAAATCCCTCACTTCGACTCCTCATAAAATAAAGATCAACCTTCGAACTGGTAAGTTCTCGTTCAATCTTACTATTCTCTGCCACAGAAGGTAGTTGAGGCCAGTTCATTGGCTATATTTAAGAGGGAGTTAGATGTGGCCCTTGTGGCTAAAGGGATCAGGGGGTATGGAGAGAAGGCAGGTACAGGATACTGTGTTCAAAGTCAAAGAGTCGAAGAGTCAAAAGAGTCAAAAGTCAAAAGAGTTTATTGTCATGTGTCCCTGACAGGACAATCAAAATATTTCTTTGCATAGCACAACAGAACATAGTAGGCATTGACTACAATTATATATGTAAATACACACATGAATTAATAAATTAATAAAGTGCAAATAACAGATGGAGGGATATTAATGTTCAGAGTTCGAAGCCAAGTTTAATAGCCTGATGGCTGTGGGGAAGTAGCTATTCCTAAACCGGGTTGTTGCAGTCTTCAGGCTCCTGTACCTTCTACCCGAAGGTAGCAGGGAGATGAGTGTGTGGCCAGGATGCTGTGGGTCCTTGATGATGCTGCCAGCCTTTTTGAGGCAGTGACTGCGATAGATCCCCTCGATGGAAGGAAGGTCAGAGCCGATGATGGTCTGGGCAGTGTTTACTACTTTTTGTAGTCTTTTCCTCCCCAGGGCACTCAAATTGCCGAACCAAGCCACGATGCAACCGGTCAGCATGCTCTCTACTGTACACCTGTAGAAGTTAGAGAGACCAACTCTCCGTAATCTTCTCAGGAAGTAGAGGCACTGATGAGCTTTCTTAATAATTGCATCTGTGTTCTCGGACCAGGAAAGATCTTCACAGATGTGCACGCCCAGGAATTTGAAGCTCTTGACCCTTTCAACCATCGACCCGTTAATATAAACTGGACTGTGGGTCCCCATCCTACTCCTTCCAAAGTCTACAATCAGTTCCTTGGTTTTACTGGTGTTGAGGGCCAGGTTGTTGTGCTGGCACCATATGGACAGTTGCTCGATCTCTCTTCTATACTCTGTCTCATCCCCATCAGTGATACGTCCCACAACAGTGGTGTTGTCAGCGAACTTGATGATGAAGTTCGCACTATGACCGGCTACGCAGTCATGAGTATAGAGTTAGTACAGCAGGGGGCTGAGCACGCAGCCTTGAGGTGCTCCCATGCCGATTGTTATAGAGTCTGACACATTTCTACCAATACGAACAGACTGTGGTCTGTGGATGAGGAAGTCGAGGATCCAATTGCAGAGGGATGCGCAGAGACCCAGTTCTGCGAGTTTGGTAACCAGCTTGGAGGGGATGATTGTGTTAAATGCCGAGCTGTAGTCAATGAATAACAGCCTGACATATGAATTTTTGCTGTCCAAGTGGTCCAGAGCGGAGTGGAGGGCCAGCGAGATTGCGTCCACCGTTGATCTGTTGTGGCGATAAGCGAACTGCAGTGGGTCCAGGTTTTTGTCGAGGTAGGAGTTGATTTGCGCCATGATCAACCTCTCGAAGCACTTCATCACCACAGGCATTAGTGCCACAGGTCGATCATATTGAATGGTGGTGCAGGCTCGAAGCGCCGAATGGCCTACTCCTGCACCTATGTTTCTATGTTTCTTGAGGAGATTTCACATTAGAGTAAGCCAAAATGTAGAAACAAAGAACTTGCAGAACTGAAGAAGGTTCCCGATCCGAAACTTCACCCATCCCTTTTTCAGTTTAGTTTAGAGGTACAATGCGGAAACAGGACCTCCGCTCTAACCAGTGATCCCCGCATATCAACACTATGCTACAGGCACTGGGGACAATTCACACTTACATCAAGCCAATTTTCCTCAATTTCTGTACGTCTTTGGAGTGTGGGAGGAAACCGAAGATCTCGGAGAAAACCGACGCACATCATGGAGAGAACGCACACTCTCCGTACAGATAGCACCCGTAGTCGGAATCAAACCTGGATCTCCGGCGCTGTAAGGTAGCAACTCTACCGCTGTGCCACCGTGCCACCATTTTCTCCACTGATGCTGCCTGATCCACTGAATTACTCCAGCACTTTGTGTCTATCTTGCATATGATCCATGTCGCTCCATTTCCTGCATATCCATGGACTTTGAAAAAACATCTTAAACTAGCTGATATGCTGGAACTTTGAGTTAAAAACAGGAAACCTACACCCCTCAGGTTCAGGAACAGCAACTTTGCTACAGGAACTATCAGGTTCTTGAACCAAACCACACAACCCTAATCCTACCTCAGCAACAGTAACTGAGAACCCATTTGCACTCCAATTTGTATTGTAATCGGATCGATTGTAATCATGTACTGTCTATCTGCTGACTGGATAGCACGCAACAAAAGCTTTTCACTGTACCTCGGTATAAGTGACAATAAACTAAACTAAACTAAACTAAACTACACTAAACTAAACTAAGGGACAGTTTCTTCCCAGCTGTTATCAGGCAACTGACTCATCCTACCACAACTAGAGAGCAGTCCTCAACTAATATCTACCTCATTGGTAACCCTCGGAGTATCCTTGATTGGACTTTGCTGGCATTACCTTGCACTAAACGTTATCTACACACTGTAAACGTCTCGATTGTAATCATGTATTGTCTTTCTGCTGACTGGATAGCACGGAACAAACGTTTTACATTGTACCTGGGTACACATGATAATAAAACTGGACTGACACTAAAACTGTCTATCTTGCACGATCCATATCTCTCCATTCCCTGCATATGCACGGACTTATCCAAAAGTATCTTAAACTAGCTGCACATATTGCAGATATGCTGGAACTTTGAATTAAAAACAGAAAACCTACACCAATCGGGTTCAGGAACAGCTACATTGCTACAACAATCAGGTTCTTGAACCAAACCTCACAACCCTAATCCTACCTCGGCAGCAGTTACCGGGAACCATCCTTTGCACTACCAATTTGATTGTGACTTCTATTTCTGCACTAATGCCATTTAGTTTTTTGCACCCTCGTTTTTTGTCTTGCATAATTTATTAGTAATTTATATATAAAATGTATGATTTGAATGTTGTCTGAGTCCATGTGGTTCTGCTGCAAGCAAGATTTACATTTTAGCAGTACCTCACGATCTGTGTGCATATACTGTATGTCAATATGACTTGACTTGAAACACTCTTCAGGTCAGGCAGTACCTATAGAGAGAGAAAATTAGCTTGTTTCATGTGATACCCGGATTTGCAATTCGAATACCTTGTGACTTGCGTTGAAAACACATTTGAAGATAGTGTTGAACTTACTTCTGAAACAGAAAATGCTGGAAATACTCAACACGTCAGGTAGCGTCTATGGAGAAAACTTATTGTTTTCAGTTCCAGAATCCTTAATCCAGAGAAAACTTAATGTTTCAGGTCAAGAATCCTTCACCAGAAATTTATCACATCTGACTTCCTTCCCCTCCCACCCCGAGTCAAAGTCATTGAATATCTTGCAAATGCTTCTGCTCACATTGGCAGGGTGATCTTAATTGAGGGCCGGACCAGAGGAGATCTCGTTGAAACCTACCAAATGATTAAAGACCTTGATAGCGTGGATATGAAGAAGATGTTTCCAATAGAGGGAGATTCTAGGACCAGAGGGCACAGCATCGGAATAAGGACATTCCTTTAGAATGGAGATGGGGAGGAATTTCTTTAGCCAGGTGGTGGCGAATATGTGGAATTCATTGCCACAGACAGCTGTGGACGCCAAATCATTGGGTATTTTTAAAGCAGAGATTAATAGATTCTTGATTAGCAAGGGCGTCATAGGATACAGGGAGAAGGCAGGAGAATGGGGTTCAGAGGGAAAAATAGAATCAGCCATGATCTAATGGCAGAGCAGACAAGGAGCCAAATCGCCTAATTCTGCTCTTATGCTTTATGGTCCAATTACATTTCTGAGGTGGTTTGAGGAAGGCCATTCGTACCCCATGGTCCTCAACAATGAACATCTTCACGATTGCAATAGTTCAGATGGAAGAGGATACATCTTTCAAACTCTTTATGATGGCACGATGGCGCAGTGGTAGAGTTGTGGACATACCATGCCAGAGACCCGGGTTCAATCCTGATCAAGGGTGCTGTCTGTACCGAGTTTTTATATTCTACCCCTTGACCTGTGTGGGTTTTCTTCGAGTGCTCCGGGTTCATCCCACACTCCAATGACGTACAGGTTTGTCGGCTAATTGCCACGCCGAGAGTCTCTTGCTCAGAGTAGCGGAATCGAGAACCAGAGGACTTAGGGGTAATGTGAAGGGTGGAAATATTTAATAGGAATCTGAGGGGTAACTTTTTCACACAAAGGGTAGTTGGTGCATGGAACCAGCTGCCAGAGGAGGTAGTTGAGGCAGGGACAATTGCAACGTTTAAGAAACAATTAGACAGGTGCATGGATAGGACAGGTTTGGAGGGATATGGTCTAAATGCAGGTGGATGGGAATAGTGTAGATGCGACATGTTGGTCAGTGTGGGCAAGTTGGGCCGAAGAGCCAGATTCCACACTGTATCACTCTGTGACTCTGTGACTCTAATCGGCTTGATAAAATTGTAAATTGTATCTAGTACGTGATGAGTTAACGTGCGGAGATCGCTCGGCGGCGTGGGCTCGGTGGGGCAAAGGCTTTGCTTCCGCACTGAATCTCTAAACTAAACTAAATTAATCTCAGCTAAATAGGTTCGGTGATGGACCGCGGTATCTGACCTATCCGCAATGCTAACAAACCTATGCATGAAATAACTGCTCCCACTGATGTTGCAACAGTGCGTTGTGACTGGAATGTGCCTAATTAAGATTATTAATAATTGAGTGGGATTTCGTTGTTCACTGGACTCAGTCATGCAACTCTATGCAGCCTGCTACCTGTAATTACCTTATAGCTGATTATTTATCTTTAAAGCCTTAACAATAAAGTGCTTTGTAAAATTAAAATACTAATGTGGCTTCCCTTGATAGATGTTTTCACCCCTGTTTGGTAACAATTTAAGTGTGCTATAAATTTACCAGGCACAATTGAAAGTAGAGGCTTTATTTACACTGGATTTTAAAGCATCTCTGAAGAATCTATTCAAATGTTTTTGGAATGAATTGCTGTTAAGTGCAGTGTGTTTATACCTAGGCAAACCAGGAGACCATCTTGTGTAAATATTGTCTGTGATACGGGGAGTTGCTGAGTCATAGAGAGGCCCTACTACCCAACTTGGCCAGCGGTAGATTTGCTGCCATGCAGCGCCAGAGACCTGAATTTGATCTGACCACGGGTGCTGTCTGTATCGAGTTTGTACGTTCTCCCTGTGACCGTCTGGGTGCTCCTGTTTCGTCCCACACTCCAACGACGTACATGTTTGTAGGTTAATTCGCTTTGGTAAAAAAATGTAAATTGTTCCTAGTGTGTGTAGGATAGTGTTAGTGTATGGGAATCAGTTGTCAGCGCAGACTCGGTGGACCAAAGGACCTATTTCGGCGGTGTATCACGAAACTGAACTTGCCCACAATGGCCAACATGTCCTATCTCCACTTGTCCCACCTGCCTGCGTCTCGCCCATCTATCTATCTATATACTTTTAAAATTCTGTGTGTGTGTGCGTGTGTGCGTGTGTGCGCGTGTGCGCGTGTGCGCGTGTGTCAGATTTTTGGCCTTTGATTTCATGGTCCGCCAAAACCACACGCTCAAACTACAAGAATGTTTCCATCTCACTAGACATTACACATTTACATTCACGGATCCACTCCTCATTACATTTAGACATTTTTATTTACACATTTTAAAATAAAATCCTTCACTCCCCCCCCCCCCCCCCCCCCCCCCCACGGGCCTGTCTTTCACTGGCGATTTTCGCTGCTGCCACCCGGCTCACGTCCACCGCCCCCCCTCTCCCCCCCCCCGGGCCAGCTGTCTCACGCTGGCTATGCATCAGTGGATAGGGCGGTTATGGGGTCAAATGAGCATATTAATAATATTAATATAATATCAAGGGGGGTAGTTAGTGTGTGTGTGGGGGTGGTTAATGTGTGTGACGCCGCATGCCGCCCTGCCCCCTCCCCCTCCCCTACAAATGCACGTTGGGGGAACAGACCCAACGGGTCTGCACTTGGTCGAGTATTCCTGTAAACCTATCCTAACAATATACCTTTCTAAATGTTTCTTAAATGTTGCAATAGTACCCACCACAACTATCCTCTCCAGCAGTTCGTTCCATAAACCCACCACTTTTTGTGTGAAAATGTTACCCCTCAGGTTCCTATGAAATTTTTCCCCCGTCACCTTACGCCTATGTCCTCTGTTTTTTTTACTCTGAATCATATCAGGAATAAGTGAAAACAATGAGAAATCATTTTGTTTTTCTTTAGAGTGATATCAAGGTCAAGGACACTGCTGGTGCCTCTGGATGCTACAAATGTGAGAAGTGCATCCAGGTACAGCTCCTGAAGGACCGTGTTGGGGAACTGGAGAAACAAGTGGATGACCTCAGGTTCATCCGAGAAACTGAGTCGTTCCTCGACAAGTCCTTCAGTAAGATTGTTACACCCAAGGCACTAGAAGAGAGAAGGTGGGTGACGGTGAGAAAGGGAGGAAAACATGGAATGCAAAGGTCCCCGGGTGTTGTACCTCTTGTGAACAGGTTCACCCACGTGGAAGCTGCCGGGACAGAAGACGGTATCTCACTGAGCGGCGGACTGGCTTGCAAAACAAAAAGGGCTGATGAGCCAAAACCAAAGAGGCCAAAGTCGGGCAACGCCATTGTAGTTGGAGACTCCATTGTGAGAGGTACGGACAGGGGTTTTTGCGGCAACAGACGGGATTCCAGGATGGTGTGCTGCCTTCCTGGTGCCAGGATCCAGGATGTTACAGACAGAGTGCAGACAATCCTCAAGGGCGAAGGTGAACAGCCGGAAGTGGTCGTGCATGTTGGCACAAATGATGTTGGAAAGAAGGGGATGAATATTTTGCAGCGGGACTGCAGAGAGCTCGGAAAAATGCTGAAAAGCAGGACTTCCAGGGTTGTTATCTCCGGTTTGCTTCCAGATCCTCGTGCTGGCGAGAGCAGGAACAGGGAGATACGGGACCTGAATGTGTGGCTGAGGAACTGGTGCAGGGGGCAGGGATTTAGATTCTTAGATCACTGGGATCTGTTTTGGAGTAAGGGGGAACTGTACAAAAGGGACGGATTGCATCTTAACAGGTGGGGGACCAGCATTCTGGCCGGCAGGTTTGCCACTGCTACACGGATGGTTTTAAACTGAATAAGGGGGGTGGGGTGTCAAATGGGATAATCGAGAACGGAGTTAAAGGGAAAGAGAGTAAAGGGATGGTTAATGACCCCAGAATTAACGGGAAAGAAAGATCACAAAGGGATAGGAGAGTATGGCCAAGTGTAATAGGGGTCGATGTGAAAGGGGCCACTTGTCAACATAATTGTATAAGGAGTAAGAGTGTTGTAAAAACAAGCCTGAAGGCTTTGTGTCTCAATGCGAGGAGCATTCATAATAAGGTGGATGAGTTGAAGGTGCAGATAGCGATTAATGACTATGCTATAGTTGGGACCACGGAGACATGGCTCCAGGATGGCCAAGGCTGGGAGCTGAACATCCAGGGATATTCAATATTCAGGAGGGATAGACGAAAAGGAAAAGGAGGTGGGGTAGCGTTGCTGGTGAGAGAGGAGATTAACGCAATAGAAAGGAAGGACATTAGCGTGGAGGATGTGGAATCGATATGGGTAGAGCTGCGAAACTCTAAGGGGCAGAAAACGCTAGTGGGAGCTGTGTACAGGCCACCTAACAGTAGTATTGGAGTTGGGGATGGCATCAAACAGGAAATTAGAAATGCGTGCAACAAGGGTAACACGGTTATAATGGGTGACTTCAATCTGCATGTAGATTGGGTGAATCAAATTGGCAGGGGTGCTGAGGAAGAGGATTTCCTGGAATGTATGCGGGATAGTTTTCTCAACCAACATGTGGAGGAACCAATGAGAGAGCAGGCTATTCTAGACTGGGTATTGAGTAATGAGGAAGGGTTAGTTAGCAGTCTTGTTGTGCGTGGCCCCTTGGGCAAGAGTGACCATAATATGGTTGAGTTCTTCATTAGGATGGAGAGTGACAAAATTAAGTCGGAAACAAGGGTTCTGAACTTGAACAAAGGTAACTTTGAAGGTATGAGATGTGAATTGGCCAAGATGGACTGGCAGGTGATTCTTAAAGGGTTGACAGTGGGTGTGCAATGGAAGGTATTTAAAGACTGCATGGATGAAGTACAAAAGTTGTTCATACCAGTTTGGCAAAAGAATAAATCGGGGAAGGTGGTGCATCCATGGATAACAAGGGAAATCAGGGATAGTATAAAAACAAAAGATGAGGCATACAAATTTGCCAGAAAAAGCAGCCTACCGGAGGACTGGGAGAAATTCAGAATCCAGCAGAGGAGGACAAAGGGCTTAATTAGGAAAGGGAAAATAGATTATGAAAGGAAACTGGCAGGGAACATAAAAACTGACTGCAAACATTTTTATAGATATGTGAAGAGAAAGAGACTAGTTAAAACAAATGTTGGTCCCTTGCAGTCAGAAACAGGTGAATTGATCATGGGAACAAGGACATGGCAGACCAATTGAATAACTACTTTGGTTCTGTCTTCACTAAGGAAGACATAAATAATCTGCCGGAAATAGCAGTGGAACGGGGGTCAAATAAGATGGAGGAACTGAGTGAAATCCAGGTTAGCCGGGAGGTGGTGTTGGGTAAATTGAACGGATTGAAGGCCGATAAATCCCCAGGGCCAGATAGTCTGCATCCCAGAGTACTCAAGGAGGTAGCCACAGAAATAGTGGATGCATTAGTGATAATTTTTCAAAATTCCTTAGATTCTGAAGTAGTTCCTGAGGATTGGAGGGTAGCTAATGTAACCCCACTTTTTAAAAAAGGAGGGAGAGAGAAAGCGGGGAATTACAGACCAGTTAGTCTAACATCGGTAGTGGGGAAACTGCTAGAGTCGGTTATTAAAGATGGGATAGCAGCGCATTTGGAAAGTGGTGAAATCATTGGACAAAGTCAGCATGGATTTACGAAAGGTAAATCATGTCTGACAAATCTGATAGAATTTTTCGAGGATGTAACTAGTAGAGTGGATAAGGGAGAACCAGTGGATGTGTTATATCTAGACTTTCAGAAGGCTTTCGACAAGGTCCCGCATAAGAGATTATCATACAAACTTAAAGCACACAGTATTGGGGGTTCAGTATTGATGTGGATAGAGAACTGGCTAGCAGACAGGAGGCAAAGGGTAGGAGTAAACGGGTCCTTTTCAGAATGGCAGGCAGTGACTAGTGGGGTGCCGCAAGGCTCAATGCTGGGACCCCAGCTATTTACAATATATATTAATGATTTGGACGAGGGAATTCAATGCAACATCTCCAAATTTGCAGATGATATCAAGCTGGGGGGTATAGTTAGGTGTGAGGAGGATGCTTGGAGGCTGCAGGGTGATTTGGATAGGCTGAGTGAATGGGCAGATGCATGGCAGATGCAGTATAATGTGGATAAATGTGAGGTTATCCACTTTGGTGGAAAAAACATGAGGGTAGACTATTATCTGAATGGTGGCAGATTAGGAAAGGGGGAGATGCAACGAGACCTGGGTGTCATGGTACACCAGTCATTGAAAGTAGGCATGCAGGTGCAGCAGGCAGTGAAGAAAGCAAATGGTATGTTAGCATTCATAGCGAAAGGATTTGAGTATAGGAGCACAGAGGTTCTACTGCAGTTGTACAGGGTTTTGGTGAGGCCAATCCGGGAGTATTGCGTACAGTTTTGGTCTCCAAATCTGAGGAAAGACATCCTTGCCATAGAGGTGGTACAGAGAAGATTCACCAGACTGATTCCTGGGATGTCAGGACTTTCATATGAGGAAAGATTGGATAGACTCGGCTTGTATTCGCTGGAAATTAGAAGATTGAGGGGGATCTTATAGAAACTTACAAAATTCTTAAGGGGTTGGACAAGTTAGATGCTGGAAGATTGTTCCCGATGTTGGGGGAGTCCAGAACAAGGGGTCACAGTCTAAGGATAAGGGGGAATTCCTTTAGGACCGAAATGAGGAAAACATTCTTTACACAGAGAGTGGTGAGTCTCTGGAATTCTCTGCCACAGAAGGTAGTTGAGGCCAGTTCATTGGCTATACTTAAGAGGGCGTTAGATGTGGCACTTGTCGCTAAAGGGATCAGGGGGAATGGAGAGAAGGCAGGTACGGGATACTGAGTTGGATGATCAGCCATGATCACATTGAATGGCGGTGCAGGCTCGAAGGGCCGAATGGCCTACTCCTGCACCTATTTTATATGTTTCTATATGAACGTTTTACCTGTCTTAACGAATTGTACAGCACACAAACAGGCCCTTCGGCCCAACTCGTTCATGCCAACCAAGGTGCCCCATCTAAGCTGTTCCATTTGCCTGTATTAATAGGTGGATCTACGGAATTCTGTGCCGCAGTGGGTTAGAAAATTCTTCAGTGTGGATATTTCCAAAAGAAGATAGATAAGTTCTTGAACAAATAGGTAATTGACGGTGACAGGAATAGGCACAGAAGAGGAGATAGAGTCATAGAGTTATACAGAGTGGTAACAGGCCCTTTGGCCCAACTTGCCCATATCGCTCAACATGCCCTGTCTACACTTGTCCCACCTGCCCACATTTAGCCCATATCCCTCTAAACCTCTCCTATCCATGAATGACGAATGGGTCAGATCATAGAAACATAGAAACATAGAAAATAGGTGCAGGAGGAGGCCATTCGGCCCTTCGGCCCTTCGAGCCAGCACCGCCATTTGATGTGATCATGGCTGATCGTCCGCTATCAATAACCCGTGCCTGCCTTCTCCCCATATCCCTTGACTCCACTAGCCCCTAGAGCTCTATCCAACCCTCTCTTAAATCCATCCAGTGATTTTTGCCTCCACTGCCCTCTGTGGCAGGGAATTCCATAAATTCACAACTCGCTGGGTAAAAAAGTGTTTTTCACCTCAGTCTTAAATGACCTCCCCTTTATTCTGAGACATTATCACACTAAACTGTCATGATCAGATGATCACACTAAATTCTTGATTAGAATGGGTGTTAAGGGTTTTGGGAGGAAGGCAGGGAAATGGTATTAGGAGGCAGAGATCAGCCATGATTGAATGACTCGATGGGCTGAATGGCCTAGTTCGACTCCTATAACCTTGTGAGCTTGTGAACGGTGGGATAGGTTAGAGGGGCCGAGTGTCCTTCTCCTGCTCCAATTTTTCATATTTTTCCACATTTCGCATGATAACAAAATGAGCTGACCTTCGGGCCACAAAGCCAACACGGGAATGATCAATATCACCAAGAGGATTTCAACAGCGATTAATAATTAATCAACAAGACTGCTTTGAGCAGCCTTGAAGAAAAATTGTTTAAAAATTCACGTCACCTTTTTTTTGAGAAGCATTGTTTTGAACATTTTGGTAAGGACATGTTATAAAGGACATATTAACCCTTGTAGATACAAGGAACTGCTGGTGCTGGTTGACAGAAAAACACACAAAGTACTGGAGTAACTCAGCGGGTCAGGCAGCATCTCTGGGGAACATGGGTAGGTAATGTTTCGGGTCATTTTTTTGTTACCGTATTTGTTTTAGTTTACTTTAGTTTCGAAATACAGCACGGAAACAGGCCCTTCGGCCTACCAAATATGCACCGACAGACAGAGTTGATATGGGGCCCATCAATTCCACCCTGCCATTCAAAGATGGCTGATACAACCCCATTCTCCTGCCTTCTCCCTGTAACCCCGGACACCCGTACTAATCTAGAATCTGCCGACCTTAAAAATATCCATTCACTTGCTCTCCACAGCAATTAATTCCACAGATTCACCACCCTGTGACAAAATAAATTCTTGCTAATATCCTTTCTAAAAGCACATCCTTTTATTCTGGGGCAATGGCCTCTGGTCCTAGACTTTCCCCACAAGATATTGGTCATAACTCAAAACACTTCTTCACCATAGTGACATTAAGGCATGAGGCATGTCAACTTACTCTTCTTCGGCACCAGTATTATCAATGTCCTTTTAAAGCAGGTGAGAAGTTTGGATCTTAGTAATAAGAGGTTCACCAACTCCTTCAGTGGGCTGTGCAGGTTTTAAGAATGTAACCTGGCACTCCATTTTTTTTTACACTGGACATTTTTTTGTTGTTTCCTATGGTTGTTTCCTGGGAAGTCAGGACTTTCATATGAAGAAAGACTGGATTGGCTCGGCTTGTACTCGCTAAAATTTAGAAGATTGAGGGGGGATCTTGTAGAAACTTACAACATTCTTAAGGGGTTGGACAGGCTAGATGCAGGAAGATTGTTCCCAATGTTGGGGAAGTCCAGAACAAGGGGTCACAGTTTAAGGATAAGGGGGAAATCTTTTAGGACCGAGATGATTAAAACATTTTGTGGTGAATTTGTGGAATTCTCTGCCACAGAAGGTAGTTGAGGCCCGTTCATTGGCCATATTTAAGAGGGAGTTAGATGTGGCCCTTGTGGCTAAAGCGATCAGGGGGTATGGAGAGGAGGTACGGGACACTGAGTTGGATGATCAGCCATGATCATATTGAATGGCGGTGCAGGCTCGAAGGGTTGAATGGCCTACTCCTGCACCTATTTTCTATGGTTCTATGTTTCTATGGTGTTTACAGAGAACTATGATTACTTCTGCTGCAAGTAAGAATTGGATTGTTTTATTTTGGTGCTGATGACTATAAAAGACTCTTGACATGGGTTATAGGGAGAATGCAGTAGAATGGACTTAGGATGGAGAGATACATCAGGCATGATTGAATATAGACACACAATGCCTGGAGTAACTCAGCAGGACAGGCAGCATTTCTGGAGAGAAGGAATGGGTGACATGTTGAGTCGAGACCCTTTTTCAGACTGAGATTGAATGGCGGAATGGACTTGATGGGCCGAATGGCCTAATTCTGCTCCGATCACTAATGAACTTATGAATATGACTCTTGACTGATGATGACACCTCTTGACCTGAACAACGTGTGCTGATAAATGTTCCCAATGTTGGGGGCGTCCAGAACCAGAGGCCACAGTTGAAGAATAAGAGGTAGGCCATTTAGGACTGAGATGAAGAAAAACTGCTTCACCCAGGGAGTTGTGAATCTGTGGAATTCTCTGTCACTGAAGGCAGTAGAACCCAATTCAATGGATGTTTTCAACAGAGAGTTAGATATGGTTCTTAGGGCTAACGGAATCAAGGGAAATGGGGAAAAAGCAGGAAAGGGGTACTGATTCTAGTTAATCAGCCATGATCGTATTGAATGGCAGTGCTGGCTCGAATGGCCAAATGGTCTAGTCATGCATCTATTTTCTATGTTTCTATGTTTCTATGATAAAACTATATAGGTGTGATACATCCCAAGAGCGGTCAGAGATATGGTTGACATGCAGTTCCTTGGCTTAAAAGCGACCAAAAGGAAGGCCAACTTCAACTCACAGCCTAGCACTAACCAATGTTTCGACCATTACATTGAATAGTTCAATACTACAGTATTTGTCTTTGGGCCATTTGGGCAGCGGTAGAGCTTCTGCCTTACAGCGTCGGAGACCCGGGTTCGATCCTGACTACGGAGTTCGACCCCCGTCTGTACTGAGATTGTACATTCTCCCCGTGACCTGCGTTGCTTTTCTCCCGGATCTCCAGTTTCCTTCCACACTCCAAAGACGTACAGGTTTGTAGGTTAATTGGCTTGGTATAAACATAAATTGCCCGTAATGTGTGGAGGATAGTGTGAGTGTGTGAGGATCGCTGGTCAGCGCGGACATACGATACGATATGATACGATATAGTACGATAGAACTTTATTTATCCCAGGAGGGAAATTGGTCTGCCGACAGTCATGAAACACAACAAGGTACGTGAAACATGAAATTAAAGTGACGAGTGGAAAGGATTGGGGATGTGTAAAGAATGGGGAGGGTGGGGAGGGTGGGGGGGGGGGGGGGGGGGGTCATTCTCAATCTACTCCACGACAGAATAGGGAGGAGTTGTACAGTTTGATAGCCACAGAGAAAAAGGATCTCCTGTGGCATTCTGTGCTGCATCTTGGTGGAACCAGCCTGTTGGTGCAGGGCCTGTTCCCAAACAGGCTGCATCTCCAAACTAAACTAAACTCTGCCTTTCTCCAGAAGCTATTCCTTTTTGATTCTACTATTACATTTCCACCCACAGGAAACGGCCTGCTCGGAAGTTGCGTTCTGCACGCCTTGGTCAGATCTCATTATTTACAGAGACAAACAGGCATCGAAGATAAATGATTCTTTGGATTATTAATAGCTCCGATCTCTCTGAGAGCTTCATGCTCTGTGTCACCTCGTTGCAGATCTGCAGTCTGCAGCTCAGAGCGCAGTTGGGCTGTAAATGTGCAATTCTAGATTTATGTACGGAGTGCAGCGCCATACATCACAACAATGTCACCTCCTGCCAGATTCACCCACCCACCCCTAACAACCTGTGAAACAGCCGCCCACTTTGGAAGAGAAAACCTGCAAAAACGAGCGCTTGCATTGTTCAGTGCGTGGACCGATGACTGAGATTAAACGAAGGGAAGTAGATGGTGCCTCCAAATGACATTGGCGTGAGGGCAGAACAGTATCTTTTACAATTTAGAGATACAGCGCGGAAGCAGGCCCTTCAGCCCACCGAGTCTGCACGCAGGCCACGGGGTGAATGTACAGACTCTATACAGACAGCACCCGTAGCTAGGGTTGAACCCGGGTCCCTGTGGGTAGAGGCAGCAACTCTACCGCTGCTCCACCGTGCCGCCCGAATCACTCACCAAATACGAGGGGGGGGGGGGAAGTACTGGAGGGGAGTGTGAAACCAGCACTGCCATATTGAGTGCATTCAACAGTGCATCATTCCTGGGATCTTTCCTCCTCTGAACCCTCTTCAACGATGTGCTGGCATAGGAGAGGGCCGAGAGGAGGTTTACGAGCACCTGCTTTACGGTATGGTACAGCAGTTGCACCGTGGCAGACAGGAAGGCACTACAACGGGTGGTGAAAACCGCCCAGTACATCATCGGTGTCCCGCTCCCTGCCATGGATGCCCTCCACTGTAAACGGTGTCTGAAATGGGCCGGGAAGATCATCAAGGACCCCTCACACCCTAACCATGGACTGTTTGCCCTCCTACCATCAGGGAGGCGGTACAGGAGCCTCAGGTCCCGCACTAGTAGGATGAGGAATAGCTTCTACAATAACACCATCACACTGCTGAACTCGGAGTCCCGCCGATAGATTTCTCCAGTCTCTACATCCACATTGTCTGTATTCTGCATTTATTTTTCCATATTGCTATCACTTCGAACCAACGCTAAACTGCATTTCGTTGTACCTATATTTGTATTTGTGCAATGACATTAAAGTTGAATTGAAATTGAGAATGAATCCAAGAATGAGTGGCTTAACATATGATGAGTGTTTGACGACGCTGGGCTTGTACTCGCTGGAGTTTAGAAGGATGAGGGGACCCTCATTGAAACTTACAGTATAGTGAAAGGCCTGGATAGAGTGGATGTAGAGAGCATGTTTCCACTAGGTGGAGAGTTTAGGACCAGAGGCCATAGACTCAGAATAAAAGGATGTACCTGTGGAAAGGAGATGAGAAGCAATTTCTTTAGTCAGAGGGTGGTGAATCTGTGGAATTCATTGCCAAACGAGGCCAAGTCAAGGCGGAGATTGACAGATTCGTGATTAGTTAGGGTGCCGGGGGTTATCGACAATAGACAATAGGCAATAGGTGCAGGAGTAGGCCATTCGGCCCTTCGAGCCAGCACCGCCATTCAATGTGATCATGGACGATCATCCCCATTCAGTACCCCGTTCCTGTCTTCTCCCCATATCCCCTGACTCTGCTATCTGTAAGAGCCATATCTAGCTCTCTCTTGAAAGTATCCAAAGAACCGGCCTCCAAAACCCTCTGAAGCAGAGAATTCCACAGACTCACCACTCTCTGTGAGAAAAAGTGTATCCTCTTCTACGTTCTAAATAGCTTACCCCTTTTTCTTAAACTGTGGCCCCTGGTTCTGGATTCCCCCAACATCAGGAACATGTTTCCTGCCTCTATCATGTCCAAACCCTTAACAATCTTATACTAGACTAAGTGGGATCTATTGGGTCCCAGCTTCACACGGAAGGGCTGGTCCCCCAATGCAATATTCCACCTCTCCACCAATTCCAATATTGCTGGCCAGTATTTCTGGAGTGCTAGCATGGTGTTGTGGGCTGGTTTCCAGAGGGCTAGTATGGACATTGTGGGCCGAATGAATTCTTGGGCTGGCAGCTCAGTCACTGAGACCTCACACACTCACACACTCACACACACACATACACACTCACTCACACACACACACACACACACACACACATACACAAACACATAGAACTCAGACACACAAACACATACACACATAGAACTCAGACACACAAACACATACACACACAGTGACTGACTCACACACCATATATATGGCAGGAAACGTTCTTGAATACTTACATGGCTGAACGTGGCTCTCCACTTTGGGGCTTCCACAGTCAGCGACACTTTCGCAATCAGCGCGACCTCTGCACCTACCGGAAATTAGGCGACCTCTGAACTTACCGGAAATTACCCATTCCTTCCCTCCGGAGATGCTGCCTGTCTCGTTGAGTTACTCCAGTATTTTGTCTCTCCCTTCCACTTAGCAACTGTGAGCACATGCCGGATGGCCTTTGCTGGCGATGAAGTGCACCGGGAGACGCTGAGGTTGAGAAAGGTGTTCCACGTGGAGAATCCTTCCTTCTGTCTTATGAGTAAATTGAATTCTGCACCACCACAAGCCACCTGTTTCCATCCTGACCCCCACAGCATTGAAGTTGTCAAAGACACGGAAATAGAAAATATGTGTTATACAGGGCTGCCATCAGTCATCTCCTGAGTCATACATATTCACAAACAAACAAATGAATTGCCTGGTTGAAGCCTCCAGCCAACTGCAGCAAGGAGGAAGAATAAACAAAAATCCCACCAAATAATTTGGAGCAAAGGGACCAGGCAGCCGTGAAATGATTTGTCATAAGCAATCTGCTTAAACATTAGTGACTGGACAGACTTGGTGACAGCAGGCAGGTGGGGGCAGAAGCACCACAGCTGCTAAAATAGATTGTGAGGTTTGTCATTGCACCATTCACTGAAGCTGCGCTACACGAGCCGCTCTTCTTCACAGCTGATGATTATTGAATGGAGCAGGTATTGTAGCTCTCATGTTCCGAGTGTGCAGTGTAACAGTGACAGTAAATATAAATGCACTCCCGGGAGCCTGCCTCAGTTGTATGCACACTTTACAGTAGTCCATCTCCTTGCACCTATGCATCACGAGACGTCGAAGCAAAGAGCAGGTAGCGCTACTGTTTCACAGCGCCGGAGACCCGGGTTCAATCCAGACACCGGGTGCTGTCTGTACGGAGTTTGCACGAACTCCCCGTGACCTGCGTGGGTTTTCTCCAAGATCGGTTTTCTCCCACACTCCAAAGTTTTACAGGTTTGTAGGTAAATCGGCTTGGTATAAATGTAAATACTATAGAAGTGTGAAAACCCACACCTCCAGATTCGGGGACAGTTTCTTCTCAGCTGTTATCAGGCAACTAAACCATCCTATCGGCAACTAGAGAGCAGTTCTGAACTACAATCTACATCACTGGAGACCCTCAGACTATCTTTAATCGGACTTTACTGGGCTTTATCTTGCACTAAACGCTATTCCCTTTATCATTTATCTGTACACTATGGACAACTCGATTGTAATCATGTATTCTGTTGAAGGGTTAGAACGTTACAAAACCTTTTCATGGCACCTCGGTAAATGTAACAATAAACTAATCTAAACTAATCTTTTACTGTTTGCATATAAGGATTACATTTTACTAATGGAGTATACAGAACAGTAATATAAGTATAGTATGGGGACAGGCTCTTCGGCCCACAATGTCCCTGCTAAATATAATGCCAAGGCAAGGTAATCTCATCTGCCTGCACTTAATCTACATACGACCATTACTTTCATATCCACGTGCCTATCTAAAAAATTCAAATGCCACGATTGAATCTGCCTCCACCACCACCCCTGGCAGTGTGTTCCAGGAATGCGCCACTCTTTGTATAAAAAACATGTCCCACACATCTCCTTTAAACTTTGCCCCTCTCACTTTAAAGCTATGCCCTCTAGTCTATGACATTCCCACCTGGAAAAAAAGGTCCTGACTCTCCATCCATCATTTTATATACTTTGATCTGGAAAGTAAAATAGAGGAGGGAAAACAATTTTCTCAGGAGATGCTGCCTGACCCGCTGAGTTACTCCAGCATTTTGTGCCTGGCTTTTCATTGTACACATGACAATAATAAACTAAACTAAACTGGATGGGGAGCCGCAGAACGTTGAAGGCCGAGGCAGATTTAGTTTAGTTTAGTTTAGAGCTCCAGCATGAAAACAGGCTCCTCGCCCCACCGAGTCCATGTTATCATAGTGTATCCCCATACACAAGCACTCTCCTATACACTATCCTATCCTAAACCTGGTCGTCTTTGGAGTGTGGGAGTAAACCAGAGCGCCCGGAGAAAACCCACGCAGGTCACGGGGAGAGCGTACAAACTCCTTACAGACAGCATTCGTAGTTAGGGTCTCAGATCTCTGGCGCTGTAAGGCAGTAACTCTACCACTGCGCCACCGTGCTGCCCTATGTTCAGCCCATATCTCTCGAAACCTGCCCTATCCACACACCTGTCTAAATGTTTCTTAAACTTTGTGATAATACTTGTGATGGACACAAAATGCTGGAGCAACTCAGTCGGTCAGGCAGCATCTCTGGAGAAAATGGTTTCTGTTCACTAGAGATGCTGCCTGACCCGCTGAGATTCTCCAGTATTCAGTATTCAGTATTTACTTTAATGTCATTTTAACTGAGTACTTACATACACAGAAGAAAGAAAAAAATGTTTCTCAATCAGTTCCCATCAGTGCAGTTAATAAAAACTGAATAAATACATACAACATTAAAAAATTAAAATGAACATATCTAAATGTAGGCCTAAAATTTGAACAAAAAACAGACATTCAGACCGAGCAGTGGCATGCTTTGACAGATGCCTAGATGGGCGAGGTTAGATGATTTGGTGTGTGATGTATGGAGAGGGGACACAGTCCGTTAACCAGTCTTATTGCCTGTGGGAAGAAGCTGTGTAGCATCCTGCTGGTTTTGCAGCTGATGCTCCTGTACCTCTTCCCAGATGGCAGAATGGAGAAGATGTTATGTGATGAGTGATGTGGCTCCTTAATAATGGAGATGGCTTTACGGATGCTACGCTTCTGATAGATCTCCAACAGGAAAGGGAGTGGAGCACCGATGATCCTACTGGCTGTCTTCACTATCCTGTTAAGTTGTTTTTCTTCATAAGCCTTGCAGCTCCCAAACCAGGAAGTGATGCCGTAGGTTAGTATACTCTCAATGGTGCCCTTGTAGAAGGTCGTTAGGTGAACAGTAGGGAGACCTGCTTTTCTTAGTCTCCGGAGAGGGTGGAGCCGCTGCTGTGCTCTTTTGATGACTGCTGTGGTGTTGATCGTAGAGGTCGGGTGAAGTCCCAAGAACTTCACACTGCTGACCCTCTCCACAGCAGCACCATCAATATGCAGCGGTGTGTGATGGTGTTTTCCAGCCCTCCTGAAATAGATCACCAGCTCCAGCATTACGGGCCTAGCATTTAATTGTACCCCAGTTCACGTGACAATAATAAACTAAACTAAACCAAACTGGATGGGGATCCACTGAATGTTGAAGGCCGAGGCAGATAGAAAGTCAAGGCTTATGGTGATGGGTAGGAAAGAGGCATAGGCCATCAGTGGAGCATTCTTAAGGGAAATCCAAAATGCTGGAGTAACTCAGTTGTTCAGGCAGTATCTCTGGTGAGAAGGAATGGGCGACGTTTTGGTTCGAGACCCTTCTTCAGAACCTTCACGCTGCCTGTCCCGCTGAGTTACTCCAGCATGTTGTGTCTATCTTCAGTTTAAACCATTAGGACTGAGCTGAGGAAAAACATTTTTACCCAGAGAATTGTGAACCTGTGGAATTCTCTGCCACAGAAGGCAGAGGAGGCCAATTCATAATATGTGTTTAAGAAAGAGTTAGATTTAGCTCTTGGGGCCAATGGAATCAAGAGATATCGGGAGAAAGCCGGAACGGGGTACTTATTTTGGATGATCAGCCATGTTAACCATATAACCATATAACAATCACAGCATGGAACCAGGCCCTCTCGGCCCTTCCAGTCCGTGCCGACCATTTATTTTCCCCTAGTCCCATCTACCTGCACTCAGACCATACCCCTCCATTCCCTTCCTGTCCATATACCTATCCACTTTACTTTTAAATGTTAAAATTGATCCTGCCTCCACCACTTCTGCTGGAAGATCATTCCACACAGCCACCACTCTCTGAGTAAAAAAGTTCCCCCTCATGTTACCCCTAAACATCTGTCCCCTAATTCTCATGTCATGCCCTCTTGTTTGAATTTTCCCTACCCTCAATGGGAAAAGCTTATCCACGTCAACTCTGTCTATCCCTTTCATCATTTTAAAGACCTCAATCAAGTCCCCCTTTAACCTTCTGCGCTCCAAAGAATAAAGACCTAACTTGTTCAACCTAACTATGTTCATATTGAATGCTGGCTTGAAGGGCTGAATGGCCTACTCCTGCACCTATTGTCTATGTCTATGTTTCTAAACCAGCATCTGCAGATCCTTCCTACACATGAACATCATTCAGGGGCTGTGTGGAAATTACGTTTCTCATATTTTTTGTTATCACCTTTAATTTTTGGAGCTTCACTCAATTCTCCTTCGAAAGCTTCAGTTGAATCTGTATCCCAGGTGGGTTATAATTTCTTCTTGACGTCAGTGCCCCATGGCTACAGCATATTTAATAAATCATTTATATTAAACTGCTGAAGAAGACCATTGGATTCATAAACCTGTATCAGCATTATCTCTTTAATTGGTGCCATCTGCTCTCATCCCTGACATTGAAGTATTTTCTTCATGCATTTATTCGTTATTCCCTTATCATGTATCTATACACTGTAAATGGATCCATTGTAATCATGTCTTTCTGCTGACTGGTTAGCACGCAACAAAAGCTTTTCACTGTACCTCGGTACACGTGGCAACAAAACTAAATTAAAACTTTACTGTCCTTCTTGTCAGTGCCCAGGCTTAGTTTAGTTTAGAGATACAGCATAGGCACAGACCCTTCGGCCCATCAAGCCCATCCCGTACAGTGATCACCTGTACACTAGTTCTATCCTGCAGACGAGGAACAAGTTACAGAAGCCAATTAACCTACAAACCTGTACGTCTTTGGAGTGCGGGAGGAATCTGGAGCACCCAGAGAAAATCCCACGCAGTCACTGGGAGAATGTACAAACTCTGTACAGACAGCACCCGTGGTCAGGATTGAACCCAGCTCCCTGGCGCTGTGAGGCAGCAATCTACTCCTGCGCCACTGTGCTCCAAATTCCCTGAATTCTGGAGACATCCTTTACCCAAGGTAGGGGAATCAAGAAGCAGAGGACATAGGTTTAAGCCGAGCGGTTTAATATTTTATACGAACCCGAGGGACAATCTTTTCACAAAGAGGGAGATGGATAAATGGAATGAGCTGCCAGAGGAGGTAGTTGAGGCCGATACTATAACAGCATTTAAAAGACACACAGGCACAGATAGAAAAGGTTGAAGAATATGGGCCAAACTTATGGGCTTTCTCCGGATGCTCCGGTTTCCTCCCACATTCCAAAGGCATGCAGGTTTTTTATGTTAATTGACTTCTATAAATTGCCCCTAGTGTGGGATGCGAAAATGGGATGACATAGAATTAGTGTACAGGTGATCGATGGTCGTGAGGACTCTTTGGGCCACTGAGTGACTCCAGCAATTTGTGTCTATCTCTGGTCTAAATCAGCACCTGCAGTATTAGTTTAGTTTAGTTTAGAGATACAGCGCGGAAAGAGGACCTTCGGCCCACCGAGTCCGCACGGACCAGCGTTCCCTGCATATTAACACTATCCTATACACACTAGGGATAATTTTTATTTTTAACAAGCCAATTTACCTTTGTAGTGTTAGAGGAACCTAAATATCTTGGAGAAACCTCACGCAGGTCACGGGGAGAACGTACAAACTCCGTACACACAGCCTCTGCAGTCGGGATGAAACCTGGGTCTCGGGCACTGCAAGCGCTGTAAGGCAGCAACTCTACCTCTTCGCCACTGTTCCACCCTACACATAGTTCCTTCCTACACATACACCCTTGTTCCACATTGTATCCCTAAACATGACGGTCCCAATCCTCGGGCTCCTTTATTTTCTTGCCAATGGTAGCAGTGCTAAGGCTGTGACCAGGATAATGTGGGTCTTTGATGATATTAATTGGCTTATTGAGACAGCGCCTCTTGTAGGTCCCTTCAGGGGGGGGAGATCGATATCCACGATGCACCAGGCAATTTCAGTTCAGTTCAGTTTAGTTTATTGTCACGTGCACCGAGGTACAGTGTAAAGCTTTTGTTGCATGCTAACCAGTCAGCAGAAAGATAATACATGATTACAATCGATCCATTTACAGTGTGTAGATGCATAATAAAGGAATAATGTTTAGTGCAAGGTAAAGCCTGCATGAGGTATAAATAGAGTCAATGGAAGGGAGGTTGGTTTGTGTGATGGTCTGGGCTGCATCAACCATTGACTGCAATTTCTTGCTGTCTTGGATGGAGCTGTTCCCAAACCAAGCTGTGTTACATCCCGATAAAATGCTTTCTTTGGCTCATAATAATTTTTTATTAATAATGTTTAATGTTTTATGTGTCATTCTTAACTGTCACCGTATGTCATGTTGGCACTTGCTGGTGGAGCACCAAGGCAAATTCCTTGTATGTGAATACTTGGCCAATAAACTTATTCATTTATTCATTTGTAGATGAAATGCTTTCTGTGGTGCCCACCGCTTTCTGCAGGTTAACATAGAAACATAGAAACATAGAAATTAGGTGCAGGAGTAGGCCATTCGGCCCTTCGAGCCTGCACCGCCATTCAATATGATCATGGCTGATCCTCCAACTCAGTATCCCGTACCTGCCTTCTCTCCATACCCTCTGATCCCCTTAGCCACAAGGGCCACATCTAACTCCCTCTTAAATATAGCCAATGAACTGGCCTCAACTACCCTCTGTGGCAGAGAGTTCCAGAGACCCACCACTCTCTGTGTGAAAAAAGTCCTTCTCATCTCGGTCCTAAACGATTTCCCCCTTATCCTTAAGCTGTGACCCCTTGTCCTGGACCTCCCCAACATCGGGAACAATCTTCCTGCATCTAGCCTGTCCAACCCCTTAAGAATCTTGTAAGTTTCTATAAGATCCCCTCTCAATCTCCTAAATTCTAGAGAGTATAAACCGAGTCTATGCAGTCTTTGTTCATAAGACAGTCCTGACATCCCAGGAATCAGTCTGGTGAACCTTCGCTGCACTCCCTCTATGGCAATAATGTCCTTCCTCAGATTTGGAGACCAGAACTGCATGCAATACCCCAGGTGTGGCCTCACCAAGACCCTATACAACTGAAGTAGAACCTCCCTGCTCCTATACTCAAATCCTTTTGCTATGAAAGCTAACATACCATTGGCTTTCTTCACTGCCTGCTGTACCTGCATGCCTACTTTCAATGACTGGTGTACCATGACACCCAGGTCGCGCTGCATCTCCCCTTTTCCTAATCGGCCACCATTTAGATAGTAGTCGTAGTAGTAGATAGATAGTAGTAGATGAAGGTTCCTTCAGTCTTGGGTATTTCAGTTTCCACCAAGGGGCGTTACGACCAGTTAGTAAGCCTTCCACAGTTTGAATGAATGAATACATTATTGCCACATGTGACAAGTCCCAGTGACATTCCTTGCTTGCATTCCCAAGGTACGCAAACAGTCACCACATAAGGGCGCTTACAAAGTTACAGACACAGTTTGATAGAGTTTTCAGTGACTTTTCAAGATATTTTCAGTTAGTTTTCAGTTATTTTCTATGTTTCTATGGGTTATTGATTGGGGACAATCAGCCATGATCACAATGCATGGCAGTGCTGCCTCGAAGGTGCCTCCTCGTGCACCTATTTTCTATGTTTCTACATGCTGAGATTCTTTAAATATCTGAGGAATTAGAGACATTGATGACCTTTCATTGCATGTGCTGGGCCCAGGAGAGATCATTAAACTTGTGCAGTTTGTGTAGAGTTAGACTGAACTCCTTGCAGAGAGGTCAGCTTGAATTTTAAGGCAATCACATCTGATAAATGGGCAGGCATTTAGACACATGAACAGGTAGGGAAGAGAAGGATAGTGACTACGTGTGCACCAATGTGTAGTTTAAATTGGCATCATACATCAGTCGGCACATACATTAGATGGGTGGCTTTTAAGAGGCTTTTCGATAGGCACATGGAAGTGCAAGGAATAGAGGGGAGACTCGATAGAAGTATATAAAATTGTGAGAGGCATAGATAGCGTAGACAGCCCAAACCTATCTCCCAGGGTGAAAATGTGCAACACTAGAGGGCATAGCCCTTAGGTGAGAGGGGGAAAGTTTAATGGAGTTGTGCGGGGCAAGTGTCTTACACAGAGAGTGGTGGGGCCTGGAACGCATTGCCTGCGGCAGTGGTGGAGGTAGATATGATAGTGATGTTTAAGAGGCTTTTAGATAGGGACTTGGAAGTTCAAGAAATAGAGAGATATGGATCATGTACAGGCAGATGAGATCAGTTTAACTTGGCCACAAACCAAGCTAACTTAACCATAAACGTTGTGGGCCCATTCCTGTGCTGTGCTGTTCTATGATCTATATCATATATAAGTACTAGTCCTTCCACTTAAAACACATTTGTATTCCTGTAGGAAGGAACAACAGATGCTGGTTTAAATCGAAGTTAGGCACAAAAAGCTGTAGATACTCAACGGGACAGACAGCATCTCTGGAGAGAAGGAATGAATGACGTTTCAGGTCGAGACCCTTCAATTTAGTTTATTATTGTAAGTAAGTAAGTAAGTAAGTTTAAGTAAGTTTATTGGCCAAGTATTCACATACAAGGAATTTGCCTTGGTGCTCTGCCCTCATATACCAACATGACATACAGTGACAGTTACAAATGACTCAGAAAACACTAAACATTAATAATAATAATAATAATAAGACATTAATGATAAAACACCATTGATCAAGCATGTGAACCAACAAAATACCAGATCAAAGAGAGGCTATAGATTTTTGGCTGTTGAGTAGAGCAACTACTTATGGATAAAAACTGTTTTTATATCTGGCTGTGGCAGCTCTGACAGTCCGGAATCGCCTTCCAGAGGGAAGTGATTCAAAGAGTTTGTGGCCAGTGTGAGAGGGGTCAGAGATGATCTTGCTCGCTCGCTTCCTGGCCCTTGCAGTGTACAGTTCATCAGTGTAAGGAAGGTTGCAGCCAATAACCTTCTCTGCTGATCGGACGATTTGCTGCAGCCTCCAGGTGTCGTGCTTGGTGGCTGAGTGACTTGGTATTTGTCATGTGTACTATGACAACCAGGCACAAAATGCTGGAGTAACTCGGTGGGTCAGGCAGCATCTCTGGAGAAAATTGCTTTCTCTCTTCTCCTTCCCTTTCCTGATCAAAGTATATAAAATGATGAGAGTAATAGATAGAGTGGACAGTCAGAATTCTTTTTTTTCCAGGGTGGAAATGTCAAAGACTAGAGGGTCAGGGGCAAAGTGAGAGGGGCAAAGTTTAAAGGAGATGTGCGGAACAAGTTTTTTATACAAAGAGTAAATTTTATATAATAGGCTGCACAACGCTTCTAAACGGCAATGGCATTTGAATCATAGGGTCATTTAGTATGGAAACAGGCCTTTCGGCCCAACTTGCCCACACTGCCAAACACGTTCTATCTACACCCGTCCCACCTGTGTGAGACCCTACTTCAGACGTCACCCATTTCTTCTCTCCAGAGATCCCGCTGAGTTACTCCAACATTTTGTGTCTATCTTTGTATTCCAATCAGCCGACAGGATACATTTTTGAAGCTAAAAAAAATTTTTTGAGTACCTGGCTGAAAGCCAATCGTACTGAGCTCACGGCTAGTCCTTCGCTTGTGGATTAATGAGGACGCTACTTCCCTTTCCAGATGCTTAGCTGACATGCCCAGCCTGCCGACTGAGCTTGAGGGCTCACGGGAGCCTGATATTTTACTGATCACAATTAGAAAATGAAACGGCGTGGTCTCTCTGTTTCTTGGGTCTCTTAGCATGTGAGATGTTTATAAAATGATCAGGATGGAATGCGTTCAAGTTAAGAAGAAACCTTCTGGGTTTGATTTTAATTAATAAATTCAGATGAAGGTGTGTTGCCCGGACTAAACTGCTGTTAGGAATTACTGATCTCTATGTCAAGACAGAGGTGAGAGAAAGGAGATGGGGGAGGAGAGAGACAGAGAGATAGAGAGGGGGAGAGGGAGAGGGAGAGGGAGAGGGAGAGGGAGAGGGAGAGGGAGAGGGAGAGGGAGAGGGAGAGGGAGAGGGAGAGGGAGAGGGAGAGAGAGGGAGGGGAAAACAAAGGGGAAAACAGAGAGGGAGAGAAGGAAGGAAAACAAATAGAGAGAGAGGGAAAAACATGAGAGGGTGAGGGAGAGAAAGAGAGGAGGGAAAAAACACAGAGAAAGTAAGAAAGCGAAAGAGAGAGAAAGGGAGAGCTAAAGAGGAAAACAGAGAGAGTAAGAAAGACAGAAAGGGAGAAAGAGAGCGAGAAATGGTAGAGAGAAAGAAAAAAAGAGAGAAAGAGAGAAAGAGGGAAAGAGAGAAAGAGAAAGAGAGAAAGAGAGAGAGAAAGAAAGAAAGAAAGGAGAGAGAGAGAGAGAAAGAATGAAAGAAAGTCAAAGAAGATGAATGAACCCAGGGAACATAGGGGAGGTGACACAGTGGCCCTGTTCAGTTCATGAGCGTGACTCTGAGCTTCCAGCCACTTGTTGCCAGTTCCCTGCTCGTTGCGTTACTGTTTCGCTTTCACTGAAGCTCAGAATAAATTGCTGATAATGCAACAACTCGCCAGTCTGTGGAAACTAGGGAGGTGTTGAGGGCATGCACTGTCACAATATAGAATTACGCAATCATTATGGCGGCACGGTGGCACAGCGGTAGAGCTTCCGCCTTACAGCGCCAGAGACCCAGGTTCAATCCTGACTACGGGTGCGGTCTATACGGAGTTTTACGTTCTCCCTGTGTCCATGTGGGTTTTCTCTGGGTGCTCCGGTTTCCTCACACATTCCAAAGACGTGGCTTCGGTAAAATAAAATTATAAGTCGTCCCTCGTGTGTGCAGGATAGTGCTTGTGCACGGGGATCGCTGGTTGGCGTGGACTTAATGGGCCGAAGGGCCTGTTTCCGTGCTGTATCTCTGAACGAAACAATGCATTACCGCCAAAGCTACGAGCTTTAAATTTTGACACAAACTGTTATGTGGGACATTATCAAAATAATTTTGAAAATCCAAGAACAACATATGTAATGGCTTTTGCTTATCTATTCTACCAGTTATATCTTCAGAAAATATCCAATAGCTTTGTCGAACACAATTTCCCTCTCGGATCTTCATGTTGACTTTGGTTGATTCCATTAAATTTTTCAAATGCTGCATTATCGCACTTTTGATAAAAGTGTGTAGCTCTTTTCCCACTGCCAATGTTATCTTAACCAGGCCATGGTTCTCTATTCCTTTCTTACAGTATTTTGCACATAGTAGGGTTAAGCCTGTTGTGTTGCGGCAAGTAAGAATTTTTTTGTTCCATTTCGGTACATAGAGTCATTAGGTGATACAGTGTGGAAACGGGCCTATCGGCCTAACTTGCCCACACTGGCCAACATGTCCCAGCTACACTAGTTCCACCTGCCTGTGTTTGGTCCATATCGCTCCAAACTTGTCCTATCCATGTATCTGTCTAACTGTTTCTTAAACGATGGGATAGTCCCAGCCTCAACTACCCCCTCTGGCAGCTTGTTCCATATATCCACCACCCTTTGTGTGAAAAAGTTACCCCTCTGATTCTTATTATATCGTTTCCCCTTCACCTTGAGCCTATGTCCTCAGGTCCTCAATTCCCTTACTCTGAGCAAGAGATTCTGTGCATCGACCAATTTATTTGTCTCATGATTTTATACATCTCTATAAGATCATTCCTCATCCTCCTGCACTCCAAGCAATAGAGACCCATCCTACTCAACCTCTCCCTATAGCTCACACCCTCTAGTCCTGGAAACATTCCTCGTAAATCTTCTCTGAACCCTTTCAAGCTTGACAATATCTTTCCTATAACATGGTGCCCAGAACTGAACACAATATTCTAAACGCGGTCTCACCAACGCCTTATACAACTGCAACATGGCTATACTCAATACTCTGACTGATGAAGGCCAATGTGTCAAACGCCTTTTTGATCACCTTATCTACCTGTGATTCGACCTTCAAGGAACCGTGCACCTGCACTCCTAGATCTCTCTGCTCTACAGCACTACCCAGAGGCCTACCATTCACAGTGTGTGCCCTGCCCTTGCTGGACATCCCAAAATGCAACACTTAACGTTTCTCTTTAAAAACAATTAAACACACTTGACTCGCTTAAACTTGCACACCCTTGAATTTGTAGAAACTGTTCCACAATCTGTAGAAACCTGAAAAATAATAACTATTTCCACAACAACCACCCTCTATTCTTCAGAAGGCAAAATATGAAGCTTTTCGACTAACAGCGCTTTTAACTCAAGCTGCCAAAGAAGGTAGTTGAGGCAGGGACTATCGCAACGTTTAAGAAATATTTAGACAGGTGCATGGATAGGAAGGTTTAGAGGTATATGGGCCAAATGCAGGCAGGTGGGATCTGTGTTGATGGGACACATTGGGCGGTATGGGCAATTTGGGCCAAAGGGCCTGTTTCCATGCGGTAAGACTCTATGACTGCATGACATTGTACACGTTTCGTACAAAATACTAATTTCCTTCAGTTCCTCATATTCACTGGTTTCCTGGATCCCTATTATTTCTGGAACGTTGCAAAAGGAAGTTACGAGGAACTGCAGTGCTGGAATTTTGAACAAACACAAAGTGCTGGAGGAACTCAGTGAATCAGGCAGCATCTGTGAAGGGGAATGGACATGGTGGGGATTTAAGAGTCATTGAGCCGTATAGCACGGAAACAGGCCCTACCGCCCAACTTGCCAATGCCCAACAAGATGCCCCATCTACATTAGTCCACCTGCCTGCATTTGGCCCATATCCCTTTTCTATCCATGTACCTGTTCTAAATGTCTTAGAAACGTTGACAACCCGTTCAATATACCCACCACCCTCTGTATGAAAATGGATTTGTTTGGATATATTGCAAACAATTGCTTCTAACTGTATCTCAGTACAAGTGACAATAATAAATCCAAAGGAGCGAAGGAATAGGCGACGTTTCAGGTCGAGACCCAACAGGAAGTGGCGGTGCTGCCCTACATCTGCGGCTCGCCTGCAGTCCGTTTGTCTTTTTTCTTTTGTCCTGTTGTTTTAGTTTATTCAGTGTATTTTAGTTGTGTATGTGTGTGTGGGGGGGGGGGGGGGGGTGGGAAAAACTTGTTTTTAGTCTCTTCTTTCAGGGGGGGGATGCGACCTTTTCTTGTCGTATCCCCCGTGTTCGTCTCCGTCTCTGTCTCTGCTGAGGCCTAGTCACGGAGCTAGCGGCCTCCAACTGGGACCGACTTCGAGGCTCCAGAAGCAGATCCAAGACTTCGGGGCTGTGGTGGCATTGCATTGGCGATGACCCAACTTCGGAGCATCGGAGGATCGGCCACGGTCCCAATGGACTCGGCCGAGGTCCCAGTGGACGACATCGTCGGGAGCTCGCAGGTTCCAGCTTGGTGACCGAGTCCCTGGAGCTCCCGCAACAACAGCTGCGCCCGCTGGACTGGAGGGTGGCAGCTTCAATAGCCCCGGGTCGCAGAGTTTGAACTGGCCCGTCCGCGAAGCTCGGATTCGGCCTCGGGACTTACCATCACCCGGCGGGGTCACAACATGGGAAGACTGGATCGCTCAACGCAGAGGGAGAACAAGGATGGGAAGAGCCTTCCATCGCAGTGAGGAGGTGCCTGGTGGACTCATTATGGTGGATATTTAAATCTGTGTTCATTGTGTGTTTCGTTATTTTATTCTGTGTTATGGCTGCAGGGTTCGTAATTTTGTTCAGACTGAAGGGTTTGAATGACAATAAAGGATACTTGGACTTTGACTTCAGACCCTTCAACTCCAATTTTATTTCAAAGTCACGTGAGTGACTACGTGAAGAGCCCGCCAGCCCGCATGCGCGTCAATACGTCGGCGCATGGCATGGGAATCGGAACAGTTCGAAACTACTCTGGCAGGATTTGGAGCAGCCGCTGTGGAGGCTCCGAAAGTAGCTGGTTGGATGGAAAATTGTGGCTGCTGGCGCAGCCAGGTCAACGAATGCTGCGGAGGCTCAGCAGCAGCTGCCGGTTTTAAAATAGCGGCTGCCGGCCGCGTCCAAGACGGTGACCGCCATGGAAGCTCAGCTGCCGGGTCAGCATATGCTGTGGAGGTTCCGTAGCAGCTGGCATTTTAAAAATAGCAGCTGCCGGCTGAGGTCAGTTCAGCAAACGCTGTAGAGCAGCAACCACTGGCGGCTATAAATAGCGTCAGCAGGAGATGGCGGTTAATAATAGCGGCTGCCTCTCAGCCACGTCTGGGACTACCGTTGCGGAATGGGGCTCCACTGGAGCAGACGGTTGTTCGGAGCATCTGACGGGCAATGCCTGTACAGATTGATGCTCCGAAAGGGAGTCAGACAGCGGCCTGAGGAGGCAACACCTTGTTCAGGGCTGCGTTCTAGTTCCTCCCCTAGAAACTCCATTGAGGCTCCAGAAGGGAGCAAGGAGCTCCTAGCTCAGGAGGCATTTACAGGTTGTGTCTGTTAGACATATGTGGGAGCAACACCTGGTTCAGGGTTGTGTCATGATATTTTTCCGCTCAGAAGAGGGGAGTGTTGGAGATTCTGACATGATTTGTGGAGGTCCAGAACAAGGGGTCACAGTCGAAGGATAAGGGGGAATTCCTTAAGAACTGAGATGAGGAAAACATTTTTTCACACAGAGAGTGGTGAGTCTGTGGAATTCTCTGCCACAGAATGTAGTTGAGGCCAGTTCATTGGCTATATTTAAGAGGGAGTTAGATGTGGCCCTTGTGGCTAAAGAGATCAGGGGTATGAAGAAAAGGCAGGTACAGCCATGATCATATTGAATGGCGGTGCAGGCTCAAAGGGCCGAATGGCCTACTCCTGCACCTATTTTCTATGTTTCTGTGTTTCTATAAGTGACTCCAAGTATGTGGATATCGATAAAGATATTGAATCCCTGAAGTAATGGGGGATATGCTTCATTTTAATCATGTGAACAAATATGCTCTGTGCACCGAAGCCATTTACAGGCGGTTCCAGCCAAATGCCTGCAGCAACATCTGGCTCAGGGTTGCAGTATTCCTCCCACTCTGATGAGGGGAGTATTGGAGAATATTACAGAGGTGACTCCGATTATGGGAATATTAACAGGATATCTGAATCCCATGATTTATCGATGATTTGCGGGAGCTACCGGTTCTTGTCACATATCTGCCATCCCTTTGGGGATAGGAGATTCACTGGAGGAAGATCTGGCTAAAAGTATCCAGGATCGTAACCTGCCGATCCAGGCTGGGAGAAACTGGCAGCTCGATCTGCACAGTCAGCTCCAGCAAAGGCTTCAAAAAAGGCAGATGGCTGCAGGAGTTGCCTTTCGAGGTAGGCTCGGCGTTATGGCAGGCGTGGCCTGTTCAGCGAGCTCCGCTCAGATGGAGCAGGAGTCGAAGGAGCGGCATTGCAAGCCAGGCTGGGAATAACTGGTAGCATGACCTGCGCAGTAAAGCTCCAGCAAGGCTCTAAAGAGGCTGTTGGACGTAGAAGTAGTCTGTCTCATTGGGCTCAGGAATAGTGGCAGGTGTGCCTTGCACAGCAATGTCGCTTTTCAGCTCCGGAAACGAGCTGTTTGGCAAGCGTGGGGCTGAAGATGTGGTCAGATGGGTCTGCAATGGAACTGCTCTGAAGCTCCAACAAACAGGTCGACCTGGGCTCAGAAACGCTGGCAGGTAAGGTCTCTTTATTAACCGCCGTAAACTCAGAAATGGAGCCGTCGCCCCAGGTTTGGATTCACTGGCATCATAGAAACATAGAAAATAGGTGCAGGAGTAGACCATTCGGACCTTCGAGCCTGCACCACCATTCAATATGATCATTGCTGATCATCCAACTCAGTATCCTGTACCTGCTGTCTCTCCATACCCCCTGATCCCTTTAGCCACAAGGGCCACATCTAACTCCCTCTTAAATATAGCCAATGAACTGGCCTCAACTACCTTCTGTGGCAGAGAATTCCACAGATTCACCACTGTCTGTGTGAAAAATGATTTTCTCACCTCGGTCCTAAAATACTTCCCCCTTATCCTTAAACTGTGATCCCTTGTTCTGGAGTTCCCCAACATTGGGAACATTCTTCCTGCATCTAGCCTATGAAACCCCTTAATAATTTTGTAAGTCTCTATAAAATCCCCGCTCCTGAATTCCAGCAAGTTCCTCTCCTTCCCTTTTTAAAAAGTGGGGTTACATTAGCTACCCTCCAATCCTCAGGAACAAATCCAGAATCTAAAGAGTTATGAAAAATTATCACCTGGATTTCACTCAGTTTCCACATCTCATTTGACCCCCGGTCCCCTGCTATTTCCGGCAGATTATTTATGTCTTCCTTAGTGAAGACAGAACCAAAGTAGTTATTCAATTGGTCTGCCATGTCCTTGTTCCCCATGATCAATTCTGCAGTTTCTGCAGTTTAAGAGACCTACATTTGTTTTAAATAACCTTTTTCTCTTCACATATCTATAAAAACTTTTGCAGTCAGTTTTTATGTTCCCTGCCAGTTTTCTTTCATAATCTATTTCCCCTTTCCTAATAAGCACTTTGTCTTCCTCTGCTGGTCTCTGAATTTCTCCCAGTCCTCTGGTAGGCTGCTTTTTCTGGCTAATTTGTTTGCTTCATCTTTTGTTTTGATACTATCCCTGATTTCCCTTGTTATCCACGGAAGCAGTACCTTCCCTGATTTATTCTTTTGCCAAACTGGGATGAACAATTGTTGGAGCTCATCCATGCAGTCTTTAAATGCCTTCCATTGCATATCCACCATCAACCCTTTAAGAATCACTTGCCAGTCTATCTTGGCCAATTCACGTCTCCTGCCCTCAAAGTTACCTTTCTTTAAGTTCTGAACCCTTGTTTCTGAATTAACAATGCCACTCTCCATCCTAAAGAAGAACTCAACCATATTATGGTCACTCTTGCTCAAGGGGCCACGCAGAACAAGACTGCTAACTAACCCTTCCTCATTACTCAATACCCAGTCTAGAATAGCCTGCTCTCTCATTGGTTCCTCTACATGTTGGTTTAGAAAACTATCCCGCATACATTCCAAGAAATCCTCTTCCTCAGTTCCCCTGCCAATTTGATTCACCCAATCTATATGTAGATTGAAGTCACCCATTATAATTGGGTTTTTTTTTGCACGCATTTCTAATTTCATGTTTGATGCCATCCCCAACTCCTCTACTACTGTTAGGTGGCCTGTACACAACTCACACTAGCTCACTCACCTTAGTGTTTCGCAGCTCTACCCATATCGATTCCACACCCTCCAAGCTAATGTCCTTCCTTTCTATTGCGTTAATCTCCTCTAACCAGCAACCTCCTTTTCCTTTCTGTCTATCCCTCCTGAATATTGAATATCCCTAGCTGTTCAGCTCCCAGCCTTAGTCACTCTGGAGCCATGTCTCCGTGATCCAAACTATATCATATTAATTAATAAGTATCTGCACATTCAACTCATCCACCTTATTGCGAATGCTTCTTGCATTGAGACACAAAGCCTTCAGGCTTCCTTATACAACACTCTTACCCCTTATACAATTATTTTGAAAAGTGGCCCTTTTTGATTTTTGCGCTGGATTTTTCTGCCTGACACTTTTACTTTTCACGTTGCTACCTTCAGGGAATAACTGTGCATAATTCCCTGAAGGTGGAATCGCATGTAGATAGGGTGGTAAAGAAAGCTTTTGGTGTGCTGGCCTTTATAAATCAGAGCATTGAATATAGGAGTCGGAAGTAATGTTAAAATTGTACAAGGCATTGGTAAGACCAATTCTGGAGTATGGTGTACAATTTTGGTCGCCTAATTATAGGAAGGATGTCAACAAAATAGAGAGAGTACTTCCGGTGGCGCCATGTTCTAGGAGAGAACAGCGTCAGATCAGCTCTTAAAAAATCTGGAAAAAAAACGGGGTTAGAGGAGGTTGCTAACACTACTTACCGCAGGAGATCGATTTTAAACGGCTCCGGGTGCGATTGTAAGCTGCGTGACGTCATCAGGCGCGCGACTTTAGCGACTCCGGTAAGAAATTTAAAATGAATCCCTCCTCCCCCACACAGCCGAAGAAAAGTTCCAGAAGGGAGGCAGGCCCCACCAAAGCTTCAGGCTCGGGACAGGCTGCCTCCCAAGAAGAGATTTCACAAAGAAAAGCTGAAATGGAAGATTTTAAAAAGTCTTTACTGGCAGATATGAAGAAAATGCTGAAGGAAACACAAACAGAAATGAAGAAAGATTATAAAGAAACTAAGGATGAAATGAAGGCCTTAAAAATGGATATTCGAAATATCAAAGATGAATTAACAAGAGAAGTTAAAGAAATGGTAAAAACCATGATGTCGGATTGGAAAACAGAAATTGAGGAGGACATACACAATCAACTGATCGAGGCAACTGATAAGATTGCTGGGATGGAGCGATTGATGGAAGAGATGATGGATGCGAAAATAGAGGCGAGGTTAAGCCCTATGTCAACTGTACTGGATCAACAAAATGATACGATTAAAGAATTAACTGATGCTGCTCTAACAACTGCGAGAGAGAATGAGAAGATAAACGAAGAGAACAAACGCCTCTCTGAATTATTACGTAAAATTAATGAGAAATGTATTGATTTGGAGGGGCGCCAAAGACGTAAGAATTTGCGCATAGTAGGTCTGTCTGAGGGACGCGAAGGAAACTATGACCCACGTAAATTCTTTGCAAAACTCCTAAAGGACATTTTGGATTTGGATGAAGAACCCCTGTTGGGCCGTGCCCACAGGGCTTTAAGACCGGTCCCTAGGAGGGGTGCGCCACCAAGACAAGTAATTGTAAAGGTGGTTTATGACAGTGTCTTTGAGGATATGATGAAGATAATCATAAGAAAAAGAAATCTGAAATACGAAGGAGATAACATCAGTATCTTCAGAGACTACCCGGCCGAAGTGGCTAAAAGAAGAGCTCTATTTACAGAAACAAGACGCATCTTGAGAGACATAAAAGGAATAAAGGAGATCAGATATGGTTTGGTGTACCCGGCAATACTTAGAGTTACCTACGAGAATAAGGATCTTCGTTTCACCAAACATACAGCGGCACTGGAATTTGCTCGGAAAATACTGAAGGAGGCAGAAGAAAGAGAAGAAGGAGAAGAAGGAGACGCTGTGGAAGAAGGAGTAGACCCAACTGGGTAGTGGATGAATGAACTTTATGGACCTGTGGCTGTGAATCATTTACTGAGAAAAAGGCGGAATAATGGACATCGATTTGTAGTTTTATAATGTTTACTAATTAATTAATAAATACTAATTTGTAATTTTTAATTATTAATTATTAATTACTAATTAGTTTGATTTCCCTTACTCCCCTCATATAGTATTACTAATTATGATAATAATTATAGCTGAGATTAACAACTAAAAATTAGTAATATGAATAATAGAAAAATTTATTAAGAAAATAAAGTTAGCACCCCCACCCCAATATACACAGTATTTCAAATAAGAGCTGGAATATTTAACATCTTTTTTTTTAATACGGAAGTCGTTAGATTAGTAGCCATGTTAGTGTGGCTTTCACTTGCACTCACTACACATTATATAAGTGTAGTTTCTTTTTTTTCTGATCACCTTTTTTTCACCCTTTACTTTTTTTATATTCACATTTGTTATTATTTTTGTTATTTTTTGCATAACACATACTTGATATTATATTATATATTATATAATTATGACTTTTATCTATTTTATATAATCAGATTAAATGAATATGGTTTAACGGAATTGGAAATTCGCATCGGACTGAAGTTGGGGTGTAGTGTCGGGCTGGAGGAGCCAAGAAGGCTACTCCAAAAAAAGCCACCCTAACAATAAAATGCAGGATATGAATGTAAGGAATGGAGATGATGGAATCACCTTCTGTAGCTGGAATGTTAAAGGAATCAATGAACCAATTAAAAGGGGAAAGGTACTAGCTCAGTTGAATAGATTGAAATCTGGAGTTATGTTTCTTCAAGAGACACATCTTAAAAAAGATGCTCAATATAGATTAACCGCGAAATGGATTTCAAAAGTATATCACTCTTCGTTTATACACAAATCTAGAGGAGTTGCAATAATTATTCGTAAAGGTATACCTTTTAAACTTAATTCATTAATAGAGGATAAGGAGGGTAGATATTTAATAATTACAGGGGAACTACATTCAAAAAAAGTAATTCTTATGAATATATATGCACCTAATTTTGATAATCCACTATTTTTTAAGAAAATATTTAATAGTATTCCTATATCCACCCAATATAATTTAATAATTGGAGGTGATTTTAATTGTACTTTAGATAATTATCTGGATAGATCTTCTACAAAAATTAAGGCTCTCTCTAAATCAAGCAAGCTTATAAACTCCTTTAGTAAGACATTGAATGTTAAAGATATTTGGAGATTGGATAATCCTACCGGACGGGAATATTCATTTTTCTCGCCGGTATTTGGAACATATTCGAGGATTGATTATTTCTTAGTAGACTCAAAACTACTCCCCTTTACATATGATGCAAAGTATCATAATATTATTATCTCAGATCATGCCCCTTTAACATTTAAGATAAAATTAAAAGATATGGTTAATAAAACTAATATTTGGAGATTCAATACACAGATATTAAAGGATAAAGACTGCTGTAACTATGTGGAGAAACAGATTAAATTATTTTTTGAAACTAACGATAAACCTGAGACTTCCTCATTACTATTATGGGACACATTTAAAGCATTTATGCGTGGTGCAATAATATCAGCACAAGCTCATTTTAATAAAGAAAATCGAAAGATGGAGCAAAAGTTAGAAAAAGAGATAAACCAATTAGATAGTGAAAATATAATACACCCTTCAAAAGAGTTGAGTAATAAAATTGCAATATTAAAATATAGATTAAATAAAATTTATGCTGACCAAGTGATAAAATTATACCAACAAACTAAACAAGTTCATTTTGAATTCGGTGATAAACCTCAAAAATTATTAGCACGACAACTCAGAAGATTAGACGATGAAAAAACTATACATAGTATTAGATCGGCGCAGGGAAATACGTTGACTATACCAAAAGACATTAATGATACATTTTTACAATATTATCAAAATCTTTATTCATCTAAATTAACAGGGCAAACAGATGAAATGGAAACATTTCTAGAAAAATGTCATTTTAATAAGTTAAATTTTGAGAGTAGGCAATTATTAAATGCTGAAATATCTGTAATAGATATCGAAGAATCAATTGGATCGTTAAAAAATGGTAAAACAGCGGGCCCCGATGGCCTGAATGCAGAATTTTATAAAAAATTTCACGATCTACTTTCACCTAGATTACAAACAGTGTACAGACACACCTATGAGTTAGGAAAATTACCAGACTCTTTAAATGAATCTACAATTACATTAATTCCTAAATTAGATAAGGACCTGGAAGACCCTGGATCATACCGAGCGATTGCCCTTTTAAATACTGATCAAAAAATACTAACTAAAGTACTCTCTCGGAGGCTAAGTTTAGTGATTTCCAAAATAATACATTATGATCAAACAGGTTTTATTCCAAAACGTTACTCATCACATAATCTTAGACGCTTGTTTAACATTATTTACTCGAGAAGAAGGAGAGATATAGAATTAGCAGTTATATCGTTGGATGCTGAAAAAGCATTCGACCAGGTGGAATGGTCATATTTATTTAATATAATGGAAAAATATCAACTGGGGGACGGATTTTGTAAATGGGTAAGAATATTATATTCTAACCCTACTGCAAGAATTTTAACCAATCAAATATTATCACCTAAATTTAATCTCTTTAGGGGATGCAGACAGGGATGTCCGTTATCCCCTTTATTATTTGCCTTGGTGATAGAACCTCTGGCTGAAAGAATCAGATCAGAACCCGAAATATATGGGTACAACACTGACATAACAAATAATAAGATATCTTTATATGCAGATGATATTCTGATTTATATTACTAAGCCGGAACGTAGTATTCCAAAGCTATTCAATGTTATAAATGAATTTAGTGTATTTTCAGGATATAGGATTAATTGGAGTAAAAGTGACATAATGCCTATAACTGGTATAAATGTAAATATATTACAAAAATACCCATTAAAAATAGTTACAGATAAATTTAAATATTTAGGAATTAATGTGTCTAAATCCTATAAATTATTAATTAAAGCTAATTATTATCAATTATTAGAGAAAGTTAAAAAAAACATTTTATATTGGAAAACACTTCCTATATCTATGATCGGTAGAATTAATGCTATAAAGATGATTTTTTTACCACAATTGTTATATTTATTTCAGGCAATTCCTTTTTTTCTTCCAAAAAGTTTTCTAAAAAAAATTGATACCATAGTTAATAATTTTGTCTGGGATTACAAAAGCCATAGAATAGGTAAAAAACACTTATGTAAGTCGAAGATAAATGGAGGGCTGGCACTTCCAAATTTTTTATATTACTATTGGGCAGTTCAGATTAAGAATATGAATTTTTGGTGGGTAAATATGGATGTTGAACCAATGTGGCTAAAAATGGAAAAGGAAGACTGTTTACCCTTCACTATAGAGTCGATTATTTTCGCACCAAAGGAAGTACAAAAAAAGACTTATAGGGACAACATTATCATTCATAATATTAGGCGTATTTGGAAACAGATAGTTAAGACCCTACATCTGGATAATCTTTCTTTTAGGTTATCAATTAGGAATAATCCACTGTTTAAACCCTCAATCTTAGATGCGGGGTTTAGACTGTGGGAGGATTTAGGAATTAAAAGAATAGAACACCTTTATAGAAATGGAAAATTATTATTATTTGAAGAGTTACAAGATATTTTTGGATTACCTTCACAACATCATTTTAGGTATTTACAAATTAGAGATTTTATTAAATGTAACACATACGACTATAAAAATAAAGGACCAGGCTTATTAGATGAAGTGTTTAATTTACATCCAAATACGGATAAGCTTATAGCTTATATCTACAATATTATTTTAGATAAAGAGAACCCAACAACTGAAACATATCGTCAAGCATGGGAAAATGAAATTGGATTACCTATAACGAAAGAAACTTGGGAAGAAAGCTTACAAAGAATACATTGGTGTTCTTTGAATGCCAGACATACATTGATACAATTTAAAGTTATATATAGATTACACTACTCGAAAACCAAATTAAAAAGTATTTTTCCTAACCTTTCCTCTATTTGTGATAAATGTAAGAATTTTGAAGCAAATTTAATACATAGTTTTGTAACATGTCCACGGTTGAATTTTTATTGGATTGAAATTTTTAAAGTTATTTCGGAAGTCCTTAAGGTTAAACTTGACCCAGACCCAAAATTAATAATATTTGGAATCCCGGAGCCAAATTTGGTACTCACAATTAATCAAAGAAATTTTTTTGATTATTGTTTAATAATTGGGAAAAAAATGATACTTAAATTTTGGAAGGGAACATTATCCCCAACAATTAAAATGTGGAAAGCAGAGATGTTGGAGACGTTGAATTTGGAAAGAATTAGATTTGTCCTTTTGGACAAGTATAATTCTTTTGAATTGATATGGTCTCCATATATACAGTATTTAGAGAAGTAGCTATTCTTGGAATCACGGCTTCGACGGGCACCCTATGGATCCGATGCGAATAACTTACCTATAATTGATAATATTGTGTATTTATTAGAGATATTTCTGAATGAAATAGTATCTCGTACAATGTCTTTAGTTTTTGTTTATATATATATATATATATATGTAATATTATTGTTTTTCAAATTATCTTTTTAATTTTTAATTGATATATGTGCGAAAAAAAAAATTTTTTTATTCCCTTTTATTTTTCCTTTTTTCTTTATTCTTTTATATATCTTTTTCTTTATTTCCATAAAAATAGAAGATATTATGTATTGATATGCTATTTGTAGTAATACTGAATTAAGGTGTTAGTTTATAAAGTAAGCTATATATTGTAAACTATTTACTTCAAATAAAAAAAATATTACAAGAAACCCGGTGGACAACAGGTCGGCGCTGAACGAACGGCTCCCATTTAATCCCCAAATTCCGCGCCGTGAAACCCCAGTGAATGAGCGCGGAAATAAAACCAGGGGGAATGTAAATGTGGGAAGAGTGAAATAAACAGGAACTGAAAATAGAGAGAGTACAGAGGAGATTTACTAGAATGTTGCCTGGGTTCCAGCTACTAAGTAACGGAGAAAGGTTGAACAAGTTAGGTCTTTATTCTTTGGAGCGCAGAAGGTTAAGGGGGGACTTGATTGAGGTCTTTAAAATGATGAAAGGGATAGACAGGGTTGACGTGGATAAGCTTTTCCCATTGAGGGGCAAGGAAGATTCAAACAAGAGGGCATGACATGAGAATTAAGGGACAGAAGTTTAGGGGTAACATGAGGGGGGACTTCTTAACTCAGAGAGTGGTGGCTGTCTGGAATGATCTTCCAGCAGAAGTGGTGGAGGCAGGTCGATTTTAACTTTTAAAAGTAAAGTGGATAGGTATATGGATGGGAAGGGAATGGATAGGTTTCCGTGCTGTAATTGTTATACGGATATATGGTTATATGTGTAAATAAGCAATTTACAAACTCTAAAAGTGTTCAACACATTTTAATGATAGCACAAGGTATTACATACATCCTCAAATACTGGCTACATTCTTCTAGTGCACCGTATCCAGGAAGGGGAGGGCGTTATGATTGATGTTAACTAGGCGGGGTTAATGGTACTGAGGTAACTATGTTATTGGTTGCATGCAAAACCATCTACATCCTTCCCCTTAGAAAATTTAAAAGAAACAGACCGTTGTCACTACAACAGAATTAAACAGAATTAAACAGAATCGCCATAACGAACAGGTGGCTTGCTGATCCGGCCCGAGCGCGTACGGATGCCTCCCCCTTCCCCCGGAGGAGCAGAAAAAACAGGGGGACCCGAGACAGCAGGGGAACCAGGGAAGGGCGGTGGGGTTGGAGGAACAGGAGAGGGAGAACCACGACCGCCAACAGGCGACCCGCGCAGAGGGGAACCGGGCGCTCGATATGGGGACCGAGGCATGCAGGGAACGCTGGCTGGGACAGGAGCCGGCTGCTGGTATGAGAGCGGCGGGGCATAGGGGCCTGGGGCCTGCGGCTTCGGCTCATTAACCGCAAGCAGGTGTTGTCGGCTTCTACGGTAGATGGTTCCCTCATAGTCGACCAGATACGAACGAGGTGAGTCGGCCACCCCAACCACAGTAGCCAGACGGGAGTGACCACTGGCGGTTTGCAATCGAACAACCTGTCCAGGCAACAGAGGATCGAGTGGTCTGCACGACCGATCGTGGGAACGCCGCTGGCTGTCATGTTTCTCTTGAATGCGCCTCTGCACAGAGGCAGGCTCCAGCACCCGAGGTTTCAGCTGGCGCTGGGCAATCGGGATGGTAGATCTGGTTGTTCTGGACATCAGACGCTGAGCAGGGACCCCATGGCCGGATCTCTGGAAACATTCCTGAGGTTCAGGAGATCCAAATACAAATCAGAGTTAGACAGTCTCGCTTGTTCCATCAGAAGCTTGGCGCTGCGGACGGCCCGTTCAGCAAGGCCGTTGCTCTGTGGGTACTCCGGGCTGCTGGTGAAATGCACAAAATTCCATTTGTCAGCAAAACTTTTGAACTCACGGCTGGTAAACTGCCTGCCATTGTCAGTCTGCAGCCTGACAGGGGACCCAAACGTGGAGAAGTGTTTCCGCAGCTTCCGGATCACCATCTCCGACGTGAGGGATGTCAGCAAATCCACCTCGAACCAGTTTGAGTACGAGTCGACCAGGACAAGGTAGTGGTTACCACGCCACTCGAAGATGTCGGCAGCCAGCGAGGACCAGGCCAAGGCAGGAGCGGGCTGTTGCAGCAGGGGCTGTCGCTGCTGATGTGGAGCAAGACTGTTGCACGTGGAGCAGGCAGAAACACGGTCTCGAATATATTTGGCCATTCCAGGCCAGTAGAATTGGCACTGAGCGTGGGCGAGTGTTGCATCGACCCCGGGGTGTCCGCTGTGGGCTGCGCAGTAGTAAGAATCGAACAGGGAGGACGGGACCACCACTTTATGTCCCTTAACGATAACGCCATTCTGGAGCACCAGTTCGTCATGGACCAGGAAGAAGGGCTGTGTTTCAGGCAGTGCAGCGGAGCGCTTTGTTGGCCACCCTGATTTAATCACAGACGCAAGCCGTTGCAAAACTGGATCGGCAGCGGTGTGCTCGGCCAAAAGCTGCAGCTGCTTGGTGGGAATAAAATTGACGCCCAGTACGAGCAAGTCCTCTGTTTCGTAGGGGTGGCGAGCACAGGAGGCCCGCGGGGCGCGCGATAACGTGTCCGCGATGTGCATCTCGGTGCCTTTCTTGTAGACGATGTCGAAATCAAAGCGCTGGAGCTGCAGCATCATACGCTGCAGCCTGGCAGGGGCAGCATGAATCGGCTTGTTCAGGATTGTCACCAGTGGCTGGTGGTCGGTTTCGACTGTAAATCTGCTGCCAAACAGGAAGTCTCTGAACTTGGAGCAGGCAAACACCACCGCAAGTAGCTCCTTCTCGATCTGAGCGTACCGCTGCTCGGTGTCCGTCATGGTGCGGGAGGCATAGGAGACAGGATGTAACGATCCATCGACAGATTGGAGGCATGCCGCGCCCAGGCCGAACTTAGAAGGGTCACATGTGACGGTGATGGGGCGACTCGCATCAAAAAATCGCAACGTCGGAGTGTTAATCAGTTTCGACTTGAGACAGTCAAACGCCTGCTGGTGCTGTGGGAGCCAGACCCAGGCGATATCCTTTTTTGTCAGCTGCCGCAGGGGAGCACTCAGCTCACTGAGATTTGGTACAAACTTCCCAAGGTAGTTCACCATGCCCAAGAAACGTTGTAGACCTGGCACGTCGGTGGGGGCTGCCATCTCAGAGATGGCCGCTGCCTTCAAAGGGTCGGGTTTTAGTCCGTTAGAGGTGAAAACATGTCCAACATACGTGACTTCTGAGACACGAAACTGGCACTTCTTTGGGTTCAGCTTCAGGTTGGCCTTTCGCGCCCGATCCAGGACGCGGCGGAGGTTCTGGTCATGTTCGGCAATGTCCTTCCCATAGACTAAGATGTCATCCACGATGATGGCACATGGCAGGCCCGAGAATATCTGCTCCATCGTTCGCTGGAACACCTCACTAGCGGAATTGATGCCGAATGGCATTCGCAGGAATTTGAATCTGCCGAATGGTGTGGCGAAGGTTGTCAGGTCGGAAGATGCTTTGTCCAACGGGATCTGCCAGAACGAGTTCTTAGCGTCTAGGACCGAAAAGACGGTGGCTTGCCCGACCTGAGCTGCCACGTCCTCAACGGACCGCATGGGGTAGTGTGGTCGCCTGATGGCAAGGTTTAAGTCCTTGGGGTTGATACACACACGTATTTCATTCTTGTCTTTCTTTATCGTGGCAACCATGGTGGAGACCCAATCGGTGGGCTCGCTGACCGCTTCTAGCACCCCCTTGTCGACCATGTTGTTAAGCATCGCCTCGACCCTGTCTTTCATGGCGTGGGACACCCTGTGAGGTGCGCGGACCACGGGTTGTACATTTGGGTCAATGGAAATATGGTATGTCAGTGGTAACTTTCCCAGGTCATCGTTGAACAGGTCCTGGTATTCTGCAATCGGGTTAAATGACAGTTGCACTTTGTGGACCGTGTGGTCGAAGGACACCAGGCCAAGATCTTGGCACGCACGGTTTCCCAGCAGGGTAACACAGTCAGAGTTCAAAACATAAAAAATCAATTTTCTCGTGGCCTTCTGTAGCCTGCAAGTTAAAGTGGCCCTCCCCACAGGCCTGAGAATTTCTCCACCATAGGCATGCAGTGTAGCATTGTCAGCGACCAAGGCCTCATTAGTCCTTATCTTGTTGAAAAGATTTATTGACAAAACATTGACCTTTGCCCCAGTATCTAACTTCGCAAGGAAGGTTACATTGTTGACAGTCACAGACACGGAGGGATCAAGACGTTGGCCAGGTGCCTGGAGGAGGGTAAACACATTCGAATCCTCGGGAGAATTAATTGGATCTGCATCATAGAATTCAGCAACATCGGGCTGTGGGTTGGAACAGCTATCAGATTGTTTAAGCATGTTTAGACTGGGTCTGGAAATCTGTACCTGTCTCCCACGAGAACGGAATGAGCGGCAGGCAGAAGCGAAATGATTCAGTTTGTTACAAAAATTACAAGCCTTGCCATAGGCAGGGCACGTCGACCGTCTGTGGTGCATGTAGTTACAGTTAGGGCACCTTTTTGGGGTCACATCAGCAGGACCAGGGTTGGCACGCGGCAGAAAAGCATTGTTTCCCCTCTGAGGCAGGGCTCTACTAAATCCAGCCTGGTGAACAGACTTATCTCCCAAGTCCCGGTGATCATCTGGCAATACAACGACCTCAGGCAATCTGCAGGCATGCATGGCTTTTGCTAACGTTAGATCTGGATCCCTAAGAAGCTCACATCGCAGCTTCTGGTCACGCATGCCAGTTACTAAAATGTCTCTAGTGAGCTGGTCTGTCATGTCACCGAAACGGCACCGCTGGGCGAGATAACGCAAATCGGCAATAAAACATTCAACAGGTTCCTCCGGCAGCTGTCTCCTTGTAAAGAACCGTGCCCTCTCTAGAATGCGGTTCGAGGGCAGGTCACAAATCTCCCTGAACTTACGTAGCAGGCAAGCAGGGTCACTGGCAGATTCTGCAGGGGTAACCACCACGTTGTTGTCGTCCAGGACCGCTGGAGCATAGACGAAAGTTCTGGCTCTCTTCATGGCATCAGGTCCGACAAGGTTGAGTAGGAGGGAGGCTTTGAGGGAGTCAGGATCATTGCGGTGAGCGACGTTGACAAAGTGGGTGAAATCAATTTCAAACGTAGCCCAGCGCTCAGAAATATCAGCATCAAAGACAAGCTGCGCGGGCTTTCTGCACGAGGATGCCATGGTCAGAGAGATAAAACACAAAAGGCACAAATCAAATAAAAGAAATAAAACCCGATGGACAGGTAGGCGCAAGTATCTTCCAGCTCCGACACCATGTAAATAAGCAATTTACAAACTCTAAAAGTGTTCAACACATTTTAATGATAGCACAAGGTATTACATACATCCTCAAATACTGGCTACATTCTTCTAGTGCACCGTATCCAGGAAGGGGAGGGCGTTATGATTGATGTTAACTAGGCGGGGTTAATGGTACTGAGGTAACTATGTTATTGGTTGCATGCAAAACCATCTACAGTATGGTTCTACCTATTGCTTCTCCCCTCATTTTACATCCCTCTGTCTCTCTGCTCATGCTCCCATCCCCCTGCCACATTAGTTAAAATCCTCCTTGACAGCACCAGCAAACACTCCCCCAAGGACATTGGTTCCCTTCCAGCCCAGGTGCAGACCGTTCTGTTTGTACTGGTCCCACCTCCCCCAGAACTGGTTCCAATGCCCGAGAAATTTGAATCCCTCCACCTTGCACCATTTTTACAAGCCACTTATTCATCTGCAATATCCTCCTAATTCTACTCTGACTAGCACGTGGCACTGGTAGCAGTCCAGAGATTATTACCTTTGAGGTCCTACTTTTAAGTTTATCTCCTAGCTCCCTAAATTCGCCTTGTAGGACCTCATCCCGTTTTTTACCTATATCGTTGGTGCCAATGTGCACCACGAGAGCTGGCTGTTCATCCTCCCCCTCCAGAATGTTCTGCAGCCGTTCAGTACCATCCCTGACCCTTGCACCAGGGAGGACACATACCATCCTGGAGTCTCGTTTGTGGCCGCAGAAATGCCTATCTATTCCCCTTACAATTGAATCCCCTATTACTATAGCCCTTCCACTCTTTTTTCTCCCATCCTGTGCCGCATAGCCACACATGGTGCCATGAACTTGGCTGCTGCTGCATTCCCCTGATGAGCCATCTCCCCCAACAGTATCCAAAATGGTATATCTGTTTAGGAGGGAGATGACCGCAGGGGACTCCTGCACCACCTGCCTACTGCTATGCTGGCTAATGGCCACCCATTCCCTTTCTGTCCGCTTAACTTTTACCTGCGGTGTGACCAATTCACTGTACGTGCTATTCACAAATTTCTCAGCATCGTGGATGCTCCAGTATGAATCCAACCTCAACTCCAATTGTTCAATGCGGTCTGCCAGGAGCTGCAGCTGGACACACTTCCTGCAAACGTAGCTACCAGGGACACCGACCATATCCCTGATCTTCCACATGTTGCAGGATGAGCAAACCATGGGGCCGATCTCAAAAGACATGGCTTGCCCCCAAATTAAATCAACTCACTCACACTATCAAAATCTTAATCCTTTAAACTAACCTTTACTAAAAAGCACTGAACCCTCAGCTCACTGAACCCTCAGCTCACTGAACCCTTAGCTCACTGGACCCTTAGCTCACTGAACCATTATCTCACTGTACCCTTAGCTCACTGAACCCTTATCTCACTGTACCCTTAGCTCATTGTTCCTTTAACTCACTGAACCTTTAGCTCATTGAACCCTTAGCTCACTGTACCTTTAACTCACTGTACCTTTAATGCAAACCAGGGGTTGCACCCAATCAGCTGCTTCCTCCAGTCCACTTCCACCAATCAGTGGCTTCCACCAGAACACTTGTGTGGAACGTTACATATTTGGGTAACTCCTCCTCTTGCACCAACGGCTCCTGGGCCTCTGTGGAGTAAAGCCCTGCGCTCGATTTTTAAACTCACCGCACGGAGACTCCTCCTTTTGCTCCAACGGCTCCTGGTCCTCTGTGGAGTAAAGCCCTGCGCTCGATTTAAACACTCACCGCCCGGAGACTCCTCCTCTTGCTCCAATGGCTCCTGGGCTGTCTGGTACTTTTCACTGTCTCTGGAGAGATCAGGTTGATGCAGAGACATTGGTAGGGTGCCTTGCATGGAACCCTCTGTAAGCTCTAAATTGGAACTGGCTGGTCATATGGATCATATTGACCAGGGAAGCTCTGCCTCAACATCTGTGATTGAGGTCATCAAGCTGCTCAGTAAAGTGAGAATTGAGGTTTCCCTCAACACATGTTTAATTCTTTCAGCTCAGTTAATAGAGTTGCCAGTTCATTGGAAATTCATTGCTATCCTCTCTAGGATAGGTAGCTACCAGCAGAAAGCCGGTCTGACATGTAGCATTTTTTATCTGACCTGCAGGTTCATGTTGTGGCGACTGAGACAGGTGGTTTCAGTCAGAGGATTGCGGAGCAACTCCTAGTTCAGGGTTGCATTATGGTATTTTCCATTCTGAGGAAGAAGGCTGAGGTTTAGTGGTGACTGACAGTCAAGAGTTGACAGGGATGGTGTATTCCAACATCAACTGGCTGTTGTGTTTCAGCTATAGATTGACACGCATGCGGGCTGGTGGGCTCTTCACGTGGTCCCTCACTTCAACTTCTCATAAAATAAAGATCAAACTTCTAACGGTAAGTTCTTGTTTAATCTTTCTATTCTGGCCAAATGTCTTCTAAATGTTGTTATCTCAATTACCTCCTCTCGCAGCCCGTTCCATTTACCCACCACCCTCTGTGTGAAAGTCATTTTATTTGGATATATCGCAATTGTTTTTAATTGTTTTGTTTAGAGCTACAGCATGGAAAAAGGCCCTTCGGCCCACCGGATCCACACCAACTAATGACCCCCACACACTAACATAACCGACACACACTAGGGATGGTTTACAATTATCCAATTACCCAAGCCAATTAACCTACAAACCTGTACATCTTTAGAGTATTGGAGGAAACCAAAGATTTCAGTTCTTGGATTGTGGGAGGAAACCGAACACATGCAAGTTACGGGGAGAATGTACGATCTCCGTACAGACAAGTACCTGTAGTCAGGATCGAACCTGGTGCTGTAAGGGCCCTGTCTCACGGTGCGAGTTGACACACGAGTGACCCAGAGTGACAGACTCGTGGTTGTGTACGATATTCCAAGTTGATGTGCAAGTGTTTGAGGCGAGTTCCCACGGGTATGGTAATCTGCGATGTTCCGAGATCATCTCCAGAGTTACCAAGTTCCCCTCCCGTTTGCTCTTGAGTTACCAAGTTCCTCTCCCGCTCAGGGCGTGTGTTGTTGCCGCAGTCCGGGATTCGCATTTAAAGCACTCGGTTATCTTCAGCAGTTCAGGCGAGGACAGGTTTGGGGGGGGGGGGCGAGGGATGGTGGAATTGGGAGAAGGCAAAGACTATGGGTGGGGAGGAGTGAGATGGGGGGGCTAGGAACGGCATCTGTGAAACGGGTAGTCAACCTTTAGGGTCCCGGCCCGAAACATCCCTATACATTTTATGATTTCCCTCCAAAGATGCAGTCTCCCGTGGTTTGTTTGCACAACTCTCTTCCCTCTCTCTCCCAACATTGGGGGGGGGGGGGTGGGGGGACGACAAGACAGTTTAAATGGACCTTACCCCCACTTCATGCTTCTGTTGCGCATAATTCAGCAGTAAAACCTCTCTTCCCCTTACCCAGCGACGCCCGATTCCTCGCACCCCCACAAGTTCACATCGACGAGGGAAGAATGAGCAGGGAGTCTGAAGAAGGGTCCCGACCCGAAACATCACCCATTCTTTCTCTCCAGATGCGATGCCTGTCCCGCTGAGTTACTCCAGCATGTTTGTGTCTATCGTCGGTGTAAACCAGCATCTGCAGTTCCTTCCTACACACGGACAGTGAAGTGCCTCGGCCAAATTAGGAACATTAGGATTCTCTGATATGAAGGTAGTCTGGTTTGCGTTTCTTACACTTGATCATATCCGAAACTAAAGTATAGATAGACACAAAATGCTGGAGTAACTCGGCGGGACAGGCCGCATATCTGGAGAGAAGGAATGGGTGGCGTTTTGGGTGAGTCTGAAGAAGGGTCTCGACTCCATTCCTTCTCTCCAGAGATGCTGCCTGGTCCACTGAGTTACTCCAGCATTTTGTGTCTATTAAAGAGTTCCCACGGTAGACGCACGAATCACTAAACTTAACGCACGGGCCACTACGATATAACTCTGAGTTTAAATGTTTCAATTTTAAACTTGACCACGAATTTTGACTCGTGGAAAAAGTCAAACATGTTTGACTTTTTTCACGAGTTCACAAGTTTCACAGGTACCTGCCGTTAGCGCCATGAGTGGACAAGTTGATCGCGCGAGTTCCGACGTTCCCGCTACGTTGGCTGTACGTGATCACCACGAGTGAAAACTCGGGGTCACTCGTGGGCCAACTCGCACCGTGAGACAGGGGTTTAAGGCAGCAACTCTACCGCTGTGCCACCATATCTCGGTGCACGTGACAATAATAAACCTTAACATAAATAAGGTGAGAAATTTTGAGAAGCAATTCTAATGCTCAAGACCTTGACAGCTGCACGCACGGACAATAGTTAACTTCTGGTTGATCAAACAGCCAGCACTGGAAGAGATATCTTGGAAGACTACAGGCAAACATATGATCAAACAGCAAAGATGGCATTGAACAATCCCGTCGTCTCTGATACTTCACACTCAATATTATTCTTGGCTTCAATGATAAAAAGACATTAAGCAGGAGCGGTTTCAGCTCAGTGGTTACTATACATGCTCTCATATGAAAGGTATTGACTTTGGAAAGTAGCTAGCAAACACTTCACTGAACCAAGACTCATAGAAGCCTTCCAAACAGCTCCATTAAATATTAAGCATGTACGTCAACAGAAACAACATAATATTCTAGACTTACAACAGTTGTAAACCAACCTTCAATGCCATCAGTAGATGTTACAAGGTCTCTGAATATTAAAGTTCTGTTAGCCTCTAATAACTCAGATTCAGATACTTCATTCATAGAACATAGAATAGTACAGCTCAGGAGTATAATGTCCATGCTGAAGATAATGCCATTAAACTAATGGGCTGCACAGTGGCACAGCGGTAGAGTTGCAGCTTTGCAGCCTTTACAGCGCCAGAGACCCCAGTTTGATTCTGGCTACGGGTGCTGTCTGTACGGAGTTTGTACGTTCACCCTCGTGACCTGCGTTGGTTTTCTCCGTGAACTTCGGTTTCCCCCCACACTCCAACGATGTACAGGTTTGTAGGTTAATTGGCTTGGTACAAACGTTAAAAAAAGTTGTGCCTAGTGCAGGGCGGTGTTAATGTGCGGGGATAGCAGATCGGCACTGACTCGGTGGGCCGGAAAGTCTGTTTCCGCGTTGTATCTCTAAACTAAACTAAACTAAACTAATTTCCTCTGCCCACTCGTGATCCATATCTTAGTTTAGTTTAGTTCATTATTATTGCCACCTCTGCCAAGATAAAATGAAAAGCTTTTCCTTGCGTGCTATCCAAACAACATACTGACTATAACTGCTAACAATCGAGCTGTCCACATTGCACAGATACTGGATTAAGGGTATAATGTTTACTGCAAGGTAAAGTCCAGTAAAGTACAATTAAATACAGTTTGAAGTTCTCCTATGAGGTAGATGGAACGTCAAGACTGTAATCTAGTTGATGAGAGGACGGTTCCTTGGCCTGATAACAGCTGGGAATAAACTGTCCCTGAATCTGGAGGTGTGTGCTTTCACACTTCTGTTCCTCTTGCCCTACGAATATGTTCGTAGGGGGCGCCGTCGAGTATGGCCGCCCTGCCAGCAGCTGTAAGTCTTTTCATTATTTTTTTATATTTTTAGTTAGTTAAAGTGTTGTTTTTTGGAGGTCTTTTAGTCTTTTTATGTAGGGGGTGGGGGGGGGGGGGGGGGGAGGGGAAAACTATTTTCTCAGTACCTACCTGGTTGGAGATGCGGCTCTTCTCCGGGCCGTATCTTCGCCCCTTCCTCGCGGCCTACCGGCAGTCTGGAGGGGCGTTTCCTGCCGAGACTGGCCGGGACTTCAGCTTCAGTACACAGCGCTGGGGCGCCATCGCGGAGCGGGCGATGCTGTGCCCTGGTCACCGTATGGTGAAGCTCCGGAGGGCTGGGACCGCCGACTGCAACATCGCGGAGCTGTGGTCTGTGAACCTTCCAGCCGCGGGCGGGCGGCGCTGAGTTTTAAAAACCGCGGAGCCTGGGATCTCACGCCGAGATTACCAGAGTCGGAGCTTCGACCAGTGTGGCACGTCGACTGCGGGAGCTGCGAACTCCGGGGAGAAGCGGCCGCTCCAGACACTCTGGGCCGCTGAGAGTGTTCACCCATCGCCAGAACTCCATCATCCGGCGAGTGGGCCTGAAGCATCAGCAGCTGCAGAGGCCTCAATAGGCCCGACTATGAGTGAACTGGGGATGGGACTGGACTTTGCTGCCTTCCCCCACAGTGGGAACCATTGTGGGGGGATGTTTTTATGTTTTTTGTTAAATACTCTAGTGTTGTGTATTATCTTTATTCATGTGCTGCATTGGCAAGTCAAATTTCACTGCACCAATTGGTGTATGTGATATTAAATGTCCTTTGTCCTATGTCCTTTGTCCTTTGTCCTTGCCTGATGGCAGAGGGGAGAAGAGGGACTGTTGAGGTGAGACTGGTCCTGGATTATGCTGCTGACTTTGCGAGGCAGCGTAAAGCGTGGATGGAGTCAATGGAAAGGAAGCAGGTTTGCGTCTATTCCCTGCCTGTCCGTGTGCCTTTCTGAAATAGTGGCAACCGCCTCCACCAATCCCCCTGGCAGAGAGCCCCCTCTCACAGCTGACTGTGAGGATCTGGGACGCTATTGGGTATGGATGTGCTCGCTGGAGCTGTGCATACTCAATCAGCGGCAATGCCCAGAGACCTTTCCGAGGTGCCCGCCTGAAAGACCAGAAGGCTCGGCAGACCCAGGAACCCGCACAAAGGCTCGGTACCAGGAGGGAGTCGCCAGAGATGTCAGCCATGAGGAACAAGGGCTGGAAGGAGGGAGATCCAAGGTATTGCCTCCAACACCTTCAAGGTCGGCTGAAGGAGACCCCCCCCCACCCACCAACGGGACACAAAGATGGCCGAACCAGAAGAGGGACATCAGTTCGCGTGCCAATCTTGCCGAACAGAGGAAGGATCTATTGGACCGGACTTTGGACGTGGTAAAGGTGCCAAAACATGGCGGTGCCTGCATGTGTAAATATGCACAAAGAATTTCACAGCGCAGTTGCACATGTGACCAATAAAACACCATTGAACCATTGCCCATGCACTAAACGCTATTCCCTTACCCTGTATCTGTACACTGCGGATGGCTCGATTATAATCATGTATTGTCTTTCCGCTGACTGGTTAGCACGCAACAAAAGCTTTTCTCCATACACGTGCCAATCCACTAAAGAGAAATTGGAACTGATAAACTAAACTGAACCATTGAACCGTTGAACCATCACCCAGCACCCCCTGGCGCAGTTGACGGCTGATGTGGAGATACCGACATGAACTGTCTTTCTGCCTCCGTGCAGTCTCACCACAATATAGCTGGACATCTGGTCTGTGCCTCCTGGGAGTAAGCTCCAGGGTAACAGTGATGTGCCACCAGGGAACAGAGAGAATTCCCGTGGGAGCGGACTTCTGTTCTCACCAGCAGCATGTCAGTCTCCAGCCGCACAGGGCCAACGTGTCCGCAGCCAACCGTCTTCTCCGCAGACAGAACTTCGCATCTCTTGTGGACGCAGCCCAGACCATCATACAAACCAACCACCTTCCATCAACTCCATTTAAACCTCACGCTGCCTCAGCAAGGCCAGCAGCATAATCAAGGACCATTCCCACCCTGGTCACTTCCTCTTCTCCCCTCTCCCATCAGGCAAGAGGTACAGAAGTGTGAAAATGCACACCTCCAGATTCAGGGACAGTTTCTTCCCAGCTGTTATCAGGCAATTGAACCATCCTATCAACAAATAAAGAGTGGTCCTAAACTACCATCTACCTCATTGGGAGACCCTCAGACTATCTTAACCATATAACCATATAACAATGACAGCACGGAAACAGGCCTTCTCGGCCCTTCCAATCCGTGCCGACCATTTATTTTCCCCTAGTCCCATCTACCTGCACTCAGACCATACCCCTCCATTCCCTTCCCGTCCATATACCTATCCACTTTACTTTTAAATGTTAAAATCGATCCTGCCTCCACCACTTCTGCTGGAAGCTCATTCCATACAGCCACCATTCTTTGAGTAAAGAAGTTCCATAGAAACATAGAAACATATAAATTAGGTGCAGGAGTAGGCCATTTGGCCCTTCGAGCCTGCACCGCCATTCAATATGATCATGGCTGATCATCCAACTCAGTATCCCGTACCTGCCTTCTCTCCATACCCTCTGATCCCCTGAGCCACAAGGGCCACATCTAACTCCCTCTTAAATATAGCCAATGAACTGGCCTCAACTACCCTCTGTGGCAGAGAGTTCCAGAGACCCACCACTCTCTGTGTGAAAAACGTCCTTCTCATCTCGGTCCTAAAGGATTTCCCCCTTATCCTTAAGCTGTGAAGGGTCCCCCTCATGTTACCCCTAAACTTCTGCCCCTTAATTCTCATGTCATCTTTAATTGGATCTTACTGGACTTTATCTTGCACTAAACATTATTCCTTTTAGACTGTATCTATACACTGCAAACTGCATGATTTTAATTTATAGTCTTTCCGCCGACTGGATAGCCCACAACAAAAAATCTTTGCACTATTCACATGACAATAATAAAGAAAACTAAACTAGACTGCTGGGGGAACACAGTGGGTCGAGCAACTTCTGCTGGAGGAAATAAATTGTCAATATTTCAGGTCAAAACCCTCCATCAGGACTATACCTGGAGAGGGAAGCTTGCCAGTTTTACAAAGGCAGAGACTACAGGGCACAGAACAGTACACCACAAGAACAGGCCCTTCAGCCCACAAGACAATAGACATTAAAAGCAGGACTAACTCAGCAGGACAGGCAGCATCTCTCGAGAGAAGGAACGGGTGATGTTTCGGGTCGAGACCCTTCTTCAGTCCTTAAGCCCACATCTATGTCGTACATGATACAGGACTATCACAACTACCAGCACATAACCCATATCCCTTCATTCTCTGAATATCCATATCCATAATTGTACAGAGCCCTAGTGTGACCACACCATATAACCATATAACAATTACAGCACGGAAACAGGCCTTCTCGGCCCTTCCAGTCCGTGCCGACCATTCATTTTCACACCTGGAGTATTGTGTGCAGTTTTGGTCTCCAAATTTGAGGAAGGCCATTCTTGCTATTGAGGAAGTGCACCCATAGGCTCAAGAGGTTAATTCCCAGGATGGCGGGACTGTCATATGCTGATAGAATGGAATGGCTGGGCTTGTATACTCTGGAATTTAGAAGGATGAGAGGGAATCTTATTCAAACATATAAGATTATAAAAAGGATTGGACTTGTTAGAGGCAGGAACCATGATCCCGATGTTGGGGGATTCCAGACCAGGGGCCACAGTTTAGGACTTAGAGGTATGCCATTTAGAACGGAGATAAGGAAAAACGTTTTCACCCAGAGAGTTGTGAATCTGTGGAATTCTCTGCCTCTGGAATTCTCTGAAGGCAGTGGAGGCCGGTTCTCTGGATGCTTTCAAGACAGAGTTAGATAGAGCTCTTAAAGATAGTGGATCAAGGGATATGGCGAGAAGGCAGGAACGGGGTACTGATTGTGGATGATCGGCCATGATCAGATTGAATGGCGGTGCTGGCTCGAAGGGCCAAATGGTCTACTCCTGCACCTATTGTCTATTGTCTATTGTATATTGTCTATTGTCTATCCAAAAGTCTTGTAGATGCCACTAACATATCTACTTCAACAACCACCCCCGGCAGTGCATTCCAGGCTTTCACCACTCTCTGTGTAAAAAACCTTTAAACTCTGCTCCTCTCATCTTAAAGCAATGTCCTCTCGTATTTGATTTTTCCATCCTGGGGAAAGATTATGGCTGTCCACCCTCTCACAATTTTATATGTATCAGTATTGCTGTTGTGCTCTATATTGGATGTATCGGTATTAGTGTTGAGCAAAGGTGACAACAGAGGCAGGGGGAGGAGTTGACTGAAGTTAATTGGAAGGGGGCCATAGCAGGAATGATGGTGGAGCAGCAAAGGCATGAGTTTCTGGGAGTAATTTGGAAGACATGGGATTTTTTCATCCCAGTCAGGAAGAAACATGCTAAGGGGAAAATGAGGTGACTGTAGTTGGCCAAGAAAGTCAAAGACACCATAAAAACTGTTAGAGAATTGGGAAGCTATTAAAAACTGTAAAGCATCCAAAAAAGCAAGATGGTGAAATATGAAGTTATGCCTGCCAATAAATTAAAATAGGATACTAAACATTTTTTCAGATCTTGAAAAAGTAAAAGAGAGGCACGAGTAGAGATTGGACCGCTGGAGAACTAATGAGGAACAAGGAAATGACAGAAGAACTGAATATGTTTTTGCATCAGCCCTGTTTAAGAATAAGGGGTAAGCCATTTAGAACGGAGATGAGGAAATACTTTTTCACACAGAGAGTTGTGAGTCTGTGGAATTCTCTGCCTCAGAAGGCAGTGGAGGCAGATTCTCTGGAGGCTGTCAAGACAGAGTTAGATAGTGGAGTCAGGGAGAAGGCAGGAACAGGGTACTGATTGTGGATGATTAGCCATGATCACATCGAATGGCGGTGCTGGCTCGAATGGCCTACTCCTGCACCTATTGTCTATTGTCTATTCCCAGTGGAAGATGCCAGCAACGTGCCAGAAATTCAAGGGGGTCAGGGGGCAGAAGTGAAAGCTGCAATTATTATTGAGGAGAAGATGGAAGTCAAAAGGTCTGAAGGTGGATAAGTCATTTGGATACACCTCAGGGTTCTCAAAGAAGGAAAGCAACCAACGCAATCAAATAACTTTTTCACTCCACTTCTCTCTCCTGTTGTACAGAAGGTTAAAGGCCTGAAAGAACATACAACGAGATTCAGGAACAACTTCATCCCAGCCGTTATCAGACTACTGAACAGTCCTCTCATAAGCCAGAGTGTAGTTCAAATCTCCCAGTTTACCGTATGGCAACCCTTACACATTTTCAGTCTGAAAAAGGGTCTTGACCCGAAGCATCACCTATCTCCTTCGTTCCTTAGATGCTGCTGCATCCGCTGAGTTTCTCCAGCTTTTTGTGTAACTCTTACACATTTTCAGTTCAGTTTAGTATATTGTCACGTGTACCGAGATGCAGTGGAAATTTTTTGTTTTGTGTGCTAACCAGTCAGCGGAAAGACAATAGATTATTCCATTCGAGCCATTTACAGTGTATAGAGACATGATAAGGGAATGACATTTAGTGCAAGGTAAAGCCAGCAAAGTCCGATCAAGGATAGTCCGAGGGTCACCAATGAGGTAGATAGCAGTTGCCTGATTACAGCCCTTTGTCTACAGCTGTAATGTTTCTCTGCAACTGTACCATTGTAAAGCTGTGATATTTTCCTCTTGGCATTGCCTGTTGCACCTGTGTATGGTTTGCCTGTGCTCATGTTTGGTATGATTTGACAGCCAAGGCGCAAACACAGTTTTTCACTGTATCTCAATACACATGACAATAACAAACCAATACGAATATCAATATAAATGTATGTTAATGAGGATTAAACCTTGTGTTGCAAGTCAGCTGATGCCATGAGGAACGAATCTGAAGCTGGGAAAATGCCAAGTAACACCACTCCAGCTTTACAAGTCAATGGATACTTTTAAGGCAGAGATAGATAGATTCTTGATTAGTACGTGTGTCAGGGATTATGGGAAGAAGGCAGGAGAATGGGGTTAGGAGGGAGAGATAGATCAACCATGATTGAATGGCGGAATAGGCTTTTTGGGCTGAATGGCCTAATTCTGCACCTATCACTTATGACCTTAGAAACATAGAAAACATAGAAAATTGGTGCAGGAGTAGGCCATTCGGCCCTTCAAGCCTGCACCGCCATTCAATATGATCATGGCTGATCATCCAACTCAGTATCCCTTACCTGCCTTCTCCCTATACCCCCTGATCCCATTAGCCACAAGGGCCACATCTAACTCCCTCTTAAATATAGCCAACAAACTGGCCTCAACTACCTTCTGTGGCAGAGAATTCCACAGATTCACCACTCTCTGTGTGAAAAATTATTTTCTCATCTCAGTCCTAAAAGACTTCCCCCTTATCCTTGAACAGCAACCCCTTGCCCTGGACTTTCCCAACATCGGGAACAATCTTCCTGCCTGTCCAACCCCTTAAGGATTTTGTAAGTTTCTATAAGATCCTCCCTCAATCTCCTAAATTCCAGCGAGTACAAACCAGTCTTTTGACTATCCAGTCTTTTTTCACATGGAAGTCCTGCCATCCCAGGAATCAGTCTGGTAAACCTTCCCCTGTACTCCCTCTTGCCATAGAGGGACCTTAATTGACTGGACTTCACCTGGATATAATCATTAATGCAATTTGCTCCATGTTAAATTGACATAAAGGTACTAGTCACTAGACACTCTCAGGGTTGCATCACAGCTTGGATTAGGAACAGCTCTGCCCAAGATCGCACATTGCAGTGTTGTAGATGGAGTCCAGTCCATCACACCGACCAGACTTCCTGCCACTGGCTCCATCTACACGTCACTCTGCCTCGGAAAAGCATAATCAAAGACTGGTGTGGGGGTTAGGAGGGAGTGGGGGAGGGGTGTGTGTTGGGGGAGGGGGTGTGTGGGGGGAGGGTGTGTGTGGGTGTTTGGGGGAGGGGGTGTGGGGAGGAGGGGGGGTGTGGTGTGGAGGGGGGGGGGGGTGGTGTGTGTTGGGGAGGGGTGTGGTGTGTGTTGGGGAGGGGGTATGTGGGTTGTGGGGGAGGGTGTGGGGGGAGTCTGGGGTAGGGGCTGTGGGGTAGGGGGTGTGTGGGGGAGGGGGGTGTGGTGTGTGTTGGGGAGGGGGTATGTGGGTTGTAGGGGGAGTGAGGGGAGGGGTGTGGGGGAGGGGGGTGTGTGCGGGTGTGGTGTGTGTTGGGGAGGGGTGTGTGGGTTGTAGGGTGAATGTGGTGGAGGGGAGGGGGTGTGGGGGAGAGGGTGTGGGGGAGGGGGTGTGGGGGTTGGGGGAGTGTGGGGGAGGGGGAGGGGTGTGCGGGAGAGGGGTGTGCGGGAGAGGGGTGTGCGGGAGAGGGGTGTGCGGGAGAGGGGTGTGGTAGGGGAGGGGGTGTAGGGGAGGGGTGTAGGGGAGGGGGTGTGGGCTCACCGGTTCCTGGCCCCTGCTCCTGGCTCTGGACTCACTCAGCTGCTCCCATCACCAGCACCTGTCACGCTCACAGACCCCGCCCTCGAACACAGCCCACCCCCGCCCACGAGCACAGCCCGCACCCACTCTCGAACACAGCCCGCACCCGTTCACGTAACACGGCCCGCAATCCGCTGCTCCAGCTTTATTCTCAGCGGCTTCTGGACGGGTGGCTTCTGGACGTGCTCATGGACTCAGCCCCACCTCCGGGATTTTATTCTCCAGCGAGTGCCAGAAGGGGTGTTACCTTCATGGTGAATGACAAGCGAGAAGACCAATCTGCAGATCTCATCATTTTTTAATCCTTCATAACTTTTGTAATCTTCCACCAATCAGAACAAAACTTGTTGCGCTTGGAGCAGAGGAGAACGATGAGTAAGGTGGTGAAACAATCCTAGCGATATTGGGTAGCATTTTTGCACACATTTGAAAACAATGCAGACTGGAAGTGGTCAAGATGAGAGTTTTAGTAATAATATAGATGGTATATTTTATTTGTTGGACAGAATGCAAAATAAAGCTTTTCACTGCGCCTCAGTGCACGTGGCAATAATAAACCTATGTATGAGGGCAGCACAATGACTCAGCTTTAGGTATGTTTAAAGGAGATGTGTGGGTTTTACACAGATAATGGTAGGTGTCTAGAACGTGCTTCCTTTGGTGATGGCTGAAGCAGCTATATTTGTGGCATTTAAGAGGCTTAAATGTAAGAGGCACGGCGGCACCACGGTAGTGTTGCTGCCTTAGAGAGCTTGCAGCACCGGAGTCCCGGGGTTGGATCCCGAGTACGGGTGCTTGTCTGTACGGAGTTTGTACGATCTCCCCATGGCCTGCGTGGGTTTCCTCCAAGATGTTCGGTTTTCACCCACACTCCAAAGACGTACAGGTATTCAAGTAAATTGGCTTGGTAAATGTAAAAATTGTTCCTAGCGTGTGTGTGGGATAGTGTTAACGTGCAGGGATTGCTGGACAGCGTGGGCACGGTGGGCCGAAGGGCCTGTTTCCCCGCTGTATCTCTATACAAAACTAAACAATAAAAAAGCTGATCTGTTGGATAGTACGCAAAACAAAGCTTTTCACTGTACACTCTATACACTAATAAGAAACCTAAACCTCACCCAAGTTGTAGGCCAACTGAATGACAACAAACCAGACTACTTTCTGTGAGTGAGTGGGAAGGAACTGCAGATGCAGCTTGACACCAAAGATAGACACAGAATGCTGGAGTAACTCAGTGGACCAGGCAGAATCTCTGGAGAAAAGGAATATGTGATGTTTCGGGTCAACGACCTAAAAAGTTGCCTATTCCTTTTTTCCAGAGATGCTGCCAGACCCGCTGAGTTGCTCCAGCATTTTTTGTCTAATTTCTGTGCATCAAGCCGATTTTAATTCCACTGTAGGTTGACACAAAATGCTGGAGTAACTCAGCGGGACAGGCAGCATCACTGGAGAGAAGGAATGGGTGACGTTTCGGGTCGAGACCCTTCTTCAGACAATTTGTAATTCCACAGTCCCCGTCACTGCTCTGAAATCATTAAGCTAAAAATGCTGTCTAGTTTTTGCTGGCTGTGCTCTTTCCCAAAAGTAAAGGTTTGTCACTTTGTAATGAAGACAGAGTCTTTTTAACAGGAATAGTCCTATACGAGCCGCGCACTTAAGTGTAATTTACTGCCGTTCCTGATCATGGTCATTACCAGCAAGATTATCAGTGCCTTCAGAAGCCTTCGTTGGGTGACTCAGGGTCATTAGTAGGTGATCAATTGTGTGGTCTTCTGAGAATAGGGCTATAATGTCACCACTTATTACATTGGCGGCAAGGAGGTCATCGTGAGCTCGGGAACTTAGAAATTCCAATGTGCTGCATTATATTTTATACTGGGCCCTATAGTTATAAATCGCAGCAAGCCGAGGCAGAAATCTGAGCAGCCATTTCCCCTTACAAATGATGCTTGGGTACCACATCACCTTTCCACATCCGTCAGGCACGTAACGATGGCAGTCCTTGTGCAAGGATAATTTTTGGAACATTTCCAGGAGAAATTATATCCGATGGTTTCTAAGCAGCGCGCAATTGATTTAAAAAGTACTGCCGATGCGGGAAATCGGGAATAAAACAGAAAGTGCTGGAAATTTTCAACAAGCCAGGGAGCATATGCAGAAAGAGAAGCAGTTGTCATTTCTGGCGAGCTACATCAGAATGTGATCGGGATTGAAGATCATTTTTCTGGCGGACCACTTTTAGTTTAGTTTAGTGCAGAGATACAGCACAGGAACAGGCCCTTCGGCCCACCGAGGAAACTGAAGACCTCGGAGAAAACCCACGTGGTCATGAGGCGAACGTACAAACTCTTTGCAGACAGCACCCGTAGTCGTAGCCATGATCACATTGAATGGCGGTGCTGGCTCGAGGGCCGAATGACCTACTCCTGCACCTATTGTCTATTGTCTATTGAACCTGGGTCTCTGGCACTGTGAGGCAGCAACTCCACCATGCCTTTTCTGGCAACCTAGATCAGAACATGAGCAGGATTGAAGATGAGTTTTCTCGTGGACCATTATTGAAAGGCCTCCCTGAGAAGGTTCTGGAATGGTATGGGGAAACCGGATTCAGGCAGGTCTTCGTTAATCTTCTTGCTTCCTTAATTTCCTTTGGACTTCAAATCAATTTCTGCAAGTTCCAGTCTAGAGTCATAGAGTCATACATTGTGGAAACGGGCCCTTCGGCCCACCTAGCGCACACTAACCAACATGGTCCACCTACACTAGTCCCACCTGCCTGCCTTTGGACCATATCCCATTAATCCTGTCCAATCCATGTACCTGTCTAATTGTTTCTTAAACATTGTGATAGAACCTGCTTCAACTACCTTTTCCAGCAGCTCATTCTATGCACCCATCATACTTTGTGTAAAAAAAGTTATCACTCGAGTTCCTATTCATTCTGTGTCTCTCCCCCCCCCACCACCCCCAACCTGAAACCGATGTCTTCGGGTTCTTGATTCCCCCAATTAATTAATACCATCAAAGTTGGCTTTGCCCCAAATTAGAACTTTAACCTGTGGACCAGCCCTGTGCTTATGTCTGAAGAAAGGTCCCGACCCAAAACGATGCCTAACCATGTCCTCCAGAGATGCTGCCTGACCTGACAAATTAGTCCAGCACTTTGTGTTTTACTTAAGATTTCAGCAGTTCCTTATATCTCTCTGTCCTTATCCATAGCTATTTAGAAAGCTCATCGAACTGTGGTCCCACTTTCACTTCACTCACTTGCCCTGCCAAATTCCCTAAGAGTTGGTCAAGCTTTGTCCTCTCCCCTTGTCGGTCCCTCTACATTTCTTTAGACATTAGACTTTAGAGATACAGCACAAAAACAGGCCTTTTGGCCCACCAAGTCTGCACAGGTCAGCAATCACCCTGTACGCTAGCACTATCCTACACACTAGGGACTATTTACAATTTTCCTAAGCCAATTATCATACAAACCTATACATCTTCGGAGTGTGGGCGGAAACCGGAGGACCTGGAGAAACCCCACATGGTCACAGGGAGTACGTACAAACTCCGTACAGACAGCACCCGTAGTCAGGATCGAACCCGGCTTTTTGGCGCTGTGAGGCAGCAACTCTTCCGCCAAGTCATCGTAACACCCTTGTCTGTTTCCTGCACACACTCGACAAATTTCAGCCCACCTGAGCCCTTGGCATTATGACAATGTCCGTCTATAGAAAGCCAAAATGCCAAAAATATTCTTCTCCACCCCTTCTACCTGTGGCCTGAATTTCAGGGAACTGTGTACTTATATCTGGTAGCAGTTAAGTAACCCCGTGGAGAATCCAATTATTTCCTAAACAGTGTCACACTTCATTAATCCATTGGAATAATGGTCCAGACATTAAGTGAGGGGAATAATTTCTCCATTAATAGTTTCAAGCTGTGTCATCTACTCCTGAATTTACAATTGAAGTTAACACTTGGTTATGGACTTACCTTTCCAGTGTGCCAAGATTCAAAAAGTAATGTGACTAATAGGAGCTTGTTAGAAGTAGAAGTTGGAAAAGGTGTCTTGCTTCCAAGATGACGCCCAACCCAGGAGACTATTTGCGTCTTTGGCACAGAAGCAGTTCTGCTATTACATATTACAATCGCTTCACACTTTTAAATCTCTAATCCTACAGCAACATTTCTTACTTTAACTATGATCTTCTTAAACACCTCCCATATGGCCCTTGTGGCTAAGGGGATCAGGGGGCATGGGGAGAAGGCAGGTACAGGATACTAAGTTGGATGATCAGCCACAATCATATTGAGTGGTGGTGCAGGCTCGAAGGGCCGAATGGCCTACTCCTGCACCTATTTTCTATGTTTCTATGTTTCTATAATCCTATCACAACCAGAGAAAAGTCCTGAACTACAATCTACCTCACTGTTGACCCATGGACTATCTTTGTTCGGTCTTTGCCAGCTTTACCGGAAACGTTCTTTCCTTATCGTGTATCCATACACTGTAACTGGCTCGATTGCAATCACGTATTGTCTTTCCACTGACTGGATAGCACGCAAACAAAACGTTCCACTGTACCTGGGTGACATGTGGCAATAATCTAAATGAAACTATAAACTCCATCAGCCCAACATGCCTGCTTCATCGTTCATGGTTTAGTTTAATTTAGTTTATTATTGTCACGTGTACCGAGGTACAGTGAAAAGCTTTTGTTTGTGTGCTACCCAGTCAAAGAACAAACTGTACATGATTACAATCAAGCCGTCCACAGTGTGCAGACACAAATAGATCAAATAGAACAAGTTGATCTACAACTTTAGGCTGTGCACGCCATACGCAAGAAGAAAAAGACACAGTATAAAGTCCAGTAAAGTCCAAATTAAAGATATTTCAAAGTCTCCAATAAGGTATAAACCATCTCAGGGCTGCTCTCTAGTTGGTGATAGGATGGTTCAGTTGCCTGATAACAGCTGGGAAGAAACGGTCCCTGGCTCTGGAGGTGTGGGTTTTCAAACATCTGTACATCTTGTCTGATTTGAAAGCTGAACAATGATGGAAGTTGCGCCTCAGGAAGTTTAGGACACCTGTTGCTTTCACTGTTACATGATGAGTCTGACCATTCCATCGTAGATCATTCTGTAATTTGATGCCAAGATACTTGGTTTGTTTGGATTCTTCAAGGGTGACACCAAGTATGTTGTAAGATGTGACGCCTGGATTCCTCTTTCTGGTGACACGCATGTATCGAGATCCTTTTGGAGAGCATTTTCATCATCAGCTGACTTAATTGGACGGTACAGCAAACAATCATCAGCGAATAGTCTGGTCGTACTTGCAACTTTTTCATGGATGTCATTGATGTAAAGCAAAAATAGGTGTGGGCCAAGTACTGTGCCCTGGGGTGTACCACTCAACACTGGGTGCCAATTGGAGCTCTTTCCGTTCACACACATGCGCTGAAGACGTTTTGTCAGGAAACTGGAAATCCATTGTTTTGTGTTGGAACGAATACCATAGAAGTCAAGCTTCCGAAGCAGTCTCTGGTGTGGGATGACATCAAATGCTTTAGAAAAGTCCAGTACAACTAAATCCATGATGATGTTACTGTCAAGGTGCTTGGCCAGGTCATTTGTTGTCAGGATAAGCTGAGATCTATGCCTCCTAAATGCATGGTTGTCGGCAAGAATATTGTGTTTGCTCATGTGACGCATCAGATTACTATCAATGATATGCTCCAGCAATTTACAGCAAGTACTTCTCCGTGAAACAGGACGATAGTTCGCTGGGTTGGTGGTTGAACCTTTCTTAAAGAGAGGAGTGATGTTGGCCTCCTCCAATCCAGCGGTTCATCGCCCGAGTCCTTGATTATGTTGGTGGCCTTGCCGGGACAGCGTGAAGTGTAGATGGAGTCAATAGAAGGGATAATGCTGGAGTAACTCAGTGGGACAGGCAGAATCTCTGGAGAGAAGGAATGGATGGCTTTTCGGGTCGAGATCCTTTTTCAGGGGAAAGGGAAATGAGCAATGTAGACAGTGATGTAGAGAGATATAGAACAAATGTATGAAAGATATGCAAAAAAAAACAGATAAAGGAAACATGCCATTGTTATTTGTTTGCTAGGTGAGAACGGGAACCTGGTGCGATTTGGGTGGGGGATGGATGGATGGAGAGAGAGGGAGTGCAGAGATTACATGAAGTTAGAGAGAAAACACACGTGTTTAGCGAGTCAAGGTATGCCTACTTTGAAGAAGTTCTCCTCCTCTCCTCTCTCATCCTCTCTCCGTTGAGTTCTCCAGAATTGTGTGTCCTTCCAAGGACATAAAGTCCCTGGATACCACACCTGAAGCAACAGATGTTTGGAAAGATTATTCCCAGCTTCTCTGCAATGTCCTCCCTTCTGTCCCTCATCAACCTAGGATGTTCTTTATTATCACATGTACTGAGGTACAATGAAATTTAGCTATTGCCTGCAGTTCAGTAAATGATTGCATTCCATTGGAGCCCAGTCAATTATCAACTCTAAGTGCAGTTAGCCTTTCCTGTGCAGTTATTTTTAGGAATCTAGGGGCGGCACGGTGGTGCAGCAGTAGAGTTGCTGACTTACAGCGCCAGAGACTCAGTTTCGATCCCGACTATGGTTTGCATGGAGTTTGTACGTTCTCCCCATGACCTGCGTGGGGTTTCTCTGAGATCTTCGGTTTCCTCCAACACTCAAAAGAAGTTCAGGTCTGTAGGTTAATTTATTATGTAAATTGGCCCTATTGTGTGTAGGATAATGTTAAGGCCCTGTCCCACGAGCATGCGACCTGCATGCGACATGCGCGACCAAACCGGAAACGGGGGCCGCGCGGGGGTCGCGTGGAGATCTAGTGATCCCCGTACAGGGCCTGTCCCACGAGCATGCGATCTGCATACGGCGAGCACCACCAAACTGGAAGCGGGGGCCGCGCAGAGGTCGAGTGAGTGACGTGAAGTTCGAGCAAAGTCCACGGGAAGTTCGCGCGTGACGTACGGTGTCGAGACGCTGCACACAGCGTCGAAACGCTGTGTATGACATCGAGGCGGTTGGTACGGCGTCGAGGCGGCAGCGGGCCGACAGGCCATTGCCGCACGGAATTCTTGAACACGCTCAGTTTTTCGGAGCCCCACGCAATGTCGGGACCAGCTCCGCACAACTCCATATGGCTCTGGCGATTGAAGTGGGACCGGCCCGGCGAGGCCGTACGGCTCAAGCGACCACGTTAGGTCGTGCTCGCCGCATGCTCGTGGGACAGGCCCTTTAGTGTGTGGGGATCGCTGGTTGATGCGGACTTTGCGGTGGGCGATGGGCCTGTTTCCGCGCTGTATCTCTAAAATAAAATAAACTAGATCTGCAATCTGGCAAGTTTGAAGGGAAGATCGAAGTAGATCCAATCGGGTAAATATTTGAAGAGAAGAAATATGCAGGAAAGAACACTGAACACTTGGTTACTCTATCAGAGAGCTAGCACAGGCTTGAGGGCTAAACATCTTCAATCACCGTTACAAGACAATAAGATGCTGTATGATACAGTACAATAAAATACAATAAGGATAGTAAGATACAGTATGGATATTGACCTCTAACTTCAAGTACCCCTTGCTTTCCCTCTCTCTCCATCCCTCCCCAACCTAGTTCTCCATCTGGTTTGACTGTGCTCCTGTTTAAATTATACTTTGTGGGACTCACTGTCACCTTCCCCAAGCTAACAATAATCTATTCCACATTTTCCTTGAGCTTCGCCCCCTTCGATCTCCCGTTTTCATACCTTACCCTTTCTTATCTCTCATATAGATATTATCTAAATGGTGTCAAGTTGGGAGAAGGGGAAGTACAACGAGATCTGGGGGCCCTTGTTCATCAGTCTATGAAAGTAAGCATGCAGGTACAGCAGGCAGTGAAGAAAGCAAATGGCATGTTGGCCTTTATAACAAGAGGAGTTGAATAGAGGAGCAAAGAGGTCCTTCGGCAGTTGTACAGAGCCCTAGTGAGACCACACCTGGAGTATTGTGTGCAGTTTTGGTCCCCTAATTTGAGGAAGGACATTCTTGCTATTGAGTGAGTGCAGCGTAGGTTTACAAGGTTAATTCCCGCGATGGCGGGACTGTCATATGCTGAGAGAATGAAGCGGCTGGGCTTGTACACTCTGGAGTTTAGAAGGATGAGAACATTGAAACTTTGAAACATATAAGATTGTTAAGGGTTTGGACACGCGAGACGCAGGATACATGTTCCCGATGTTGTGGAAGTCCAGACCAGGGGCCACTGTTTCCAGACGAGGAAACTTTTTCTCACAGAGAGAGGTGAGTCAGTGGAATTCGCTGCCTCAGGGGGCGGTGGAGGCCGGTTCTCTGGATAATTTCAAGAGAGAGCTAGATTGGGCTCTTAAAGATAGTGGTCAGGGGATATGAGGAGAAGGCAGGAACGGGGTACTGATTGTGGATGATCAGCCATGATTACATTGAATGGCGGTGCTGGCTCGAAGGGCCGAATGGCCTACTCCTGCACCTATTGTCTATTGTCATTTCCCTTTCCCCTGACTCTCAGTCTGAAGAAGGGTATCGACCCGAAACGTCACCCATTTCTTATCTTCAGAGATGCTGCCTGTCCCGCTGAGCTACTCCAGCGTGACAGGCAGCGTGACAAAGGGTGTCACATGTACCAATTAATGTACAGAGAAACTCGGTTTACCATACAGTCATACATTTTGTGTCTATCTTTGCTGTAAACCAGCATAGAAACATAAGTGCAGGAGTAAGTCATTCGGCCCTTCGAGCCTGCACCGCCATTCAATATGATCATGGCTGATCATCCAACTCAGTATCCCGTACCTGCCTTCTCTCCATACCCCCTGATTTCTTTAGCCACAAGAGCCACATCCAACTCCCTCTTGAATATAGCCAATGAACTGGCCTCAACGACCTTCTGTGGCACAGAATTCCAGAGACTCACCACTCTCTGTGTAAAGAATGTTTTCCTCATCTCGGTCCTAAAGGAATTCCCCCTTATCCTTAGACTGTCACCCCTTGTTCTGGACTCCCCCAACATCGGGAACAACCTTCCTGCATCTAGCTTGTCCAACCCCTTAAGAATTTTGTAAGTTTCTATAAGATCCCCCCTCAATCTTCTTAATTCCAGTGAGTACAAGCCGAGTCTATCCAGTCTTTCTTCATATGAAAGTCCTGACATCCCAGGAATCAGTCTGGTTAACCTTCTCTGAACCCCCTCTATGGCAAGAATGTCTTTCATCAGATTTGGAGACCAAAACTGTACGCAATACTCCAGGTGTGGGCTCACCAAAACCCTGTACAACTGCAGTAGATCCTACCTGCTCCTATACTGAAATCCTTTCGCTGTGAATGCAAACATACCATTTGCTTTCTTCACTGCCTGATGCACCTGCATGCCTACTTTCAATGACTGGTGTACCATCCAGGTCTCGTTGCATCTCCCCTTTTCAGATAACAGTCTACCCTCATGTTTTTGCCCCGAAGTGGATAACCTCACATTTATCCACATTATACTGCATCTGCCATGCATCTGCCCATTCACTCAGCCTATCCAAATCACCCTGCAGCCTCCTAGCATCCTCCTCACACCTAACTATACCCCCCAGCTTGGTGTCATCTGCAAATTTGGAGATGTTAATGTGTGGATCGCTGGTCGGGCCGAAGGGCTTGTTTCACCGCTATATCTCTAAGCTAAACTAAACTAAACATGTAGAGGAAGGATCTGCAATTCCTTTCTGCACATAAGATACTGTAATCTTTCACAGTCTGCAGGCAACTATTCCCACCAGTGTTGAAACTGTGACAACGTGCAACTCTGCCTTTATGCTTCACATTACTAATCTTTTGTAAAATCAATCACCACATTTTGATTAAATAATGTATTTTTATAAATGTGTGCATTCAACAAAAGGCTTAGTCTCATCCTTAACAAAGCATATGTGACACTTCAATAAGCTGCTCATAGAATATTAGGCGCGGTGGGGGGGGGGGCGCAGTAGTAGAGTTGCTGCCTTATGGCGCCAGATATCTGGGTTCGAGCCTGACTACGGTTTCTGTCCGTACGGAGTTTGTACGTTCTCCCTGAGACCAAGTGGGTTTCCTCCAGGTGATCTGGTTTCCTCCCACACTCCAAAGATGTGCAGGTTTGTAGGTTAATTGGCTTTGGTAAAAAAAAATGTAAATTGTCCCTAGTGTGTAGGATAGAACTAGGTTGCTGGTTGGTGGGCCGAAGGGCCTGTTTCCACGCTGTATCTGTCTAAAGTGTAAAGTGTAAATATACACTGAGTGACTGGATCATTCCTTTTCTCCGGAGATACTGTCTGACCCGCTGAGTTACTCCAGCTTTTTGTGTTCCTCTTCGGTTTAAACCAGCATCTGCAGATCCTTCTTCGACATGTTTAGTTTAGTTTAGCTTAGAGATATAGCAGTGAAACAAGCCCTTCGGCCTGACCAGCGATCCACACACATTAACACCATCGTACACCCACCAGGGACAATTTTCTACATTTACCAAGCCAATTAACCTACAAACCTGTACGTCTTTGGAGTGTGGGAGGAAATCGAAAATTTCGGAGTAAACCCATGCAGGTCACGGGGAGAACATGCAAACTCCGTAAAGACAGCACCTGTAGTCGGGATCGAACCCGGGTTTCCGGCACTGCATTCGCTGTAAGGCAGCAACTCCACTGCTGCGCCACCGTGACCGCCCAACATGGATAATTTTATACTTGTTTCAGAATCACCTCGCTTTCAGAGAAACTATCTCCAACCCATCAGCACTTACCTGTCAGCTCTCCCAAACATCTGTTGGATTTTACACTAGTGAACATTACTGCACCTTGTCACAATTTTTTTTTTTTTTTTGAATAATTTTTTTATTAGCAATAAACAATTCTCAATGTTTAAAACTGAGTTATAAACATCAACTTAAATCAATATTTGTACTCTAATGATTATTATCTTATTTTTTTTTTGAAAATAAAAGTGGGTAAAGAGAAATACCATTATTAATCAATAAAATTATAATTCCTTAATAATTATTTGGTATAAAAGAAAAAGAAAAAATGAAGAAAAAGAAAAAAGACATATTATGTATATATATCAATTAAAAGCCACACAATATATTGTAAATGAAACAACTACAAATAATAATATCAGTAAAGACATGCATATATCCTGGTATACCAATACATTATTTTCATCAAATCCCGCAGGGTGTCAGTCGAGCCGTGATGCCAAGAACAGCTACTTCTCTAAATACTGTATATATGGAGACCATATCTGTTGAAAAGAATTATACTCGTCCAAAAGGACAAATCTGATTCTTTCCAACTGCAACGTCTCCAACATCTCTGATGCCCACATTTTAATTGTTGGGGATAATGTTCCCTTCCAAAATTTCAATATTATTTTTTTCCCTAATATCAAACAATAATCAAGGAAATTTCTTTGATCTAGTGTAAATATCAAATTAGCCTCTGGAATTCCCAGTATTATTAGCTTTGGGTCGGGTTCTAATTTAACCTTAAGAACTTCAGAAATAACTTTAAAAATTTCTGTCCAATAATAATTCAACTTAGGACATGTAACAAAACTGTGTGTTAAATTTGCTTCTAAATTCTTACATTTATCACAAATAGAGGAGAGATTAGGAAATATACTATTTAATTTGGCTTTTGAATAATGTAATCTGTATAATACTTTAAATTGTATTAATATATGTCTAGCATTTAACGAGCACCGGTGTATTCGTTGTAGACTTTCTTCCCAATTTTCTTTGGTTATAGGTGATCCAATTTCATTTTCCCATGCTTGACGATATGTTTCAGTTATTGGATTCTCATTATCCATAATGATGTTATATATATAAGCTATTAATTTTTCTGTGGTTGGATGCCAGTTAAACGATTCATCTAATAATCCTGGTTCCTTATTTTTAAAATCCTGTGTATTAGATTTAATATAATCTCTAATTTGGAAATACCTAAACAAATGCTGTGAAGACAATCCGTAGATATCTTGTAATTCCTGAAATGAAAGAAATTTTCCATTTCTATAAAGGTGCTCTACCCTTGTAATTCCTAAATTATCCCAATGTCTGAACCCTCCATCCAATGTGGAGGGCTTAAATAATGGGTTATTCATAATTGGTAATCTAAATGAAAGGTTGTCTAAATGTAAAGTCTTGACTATTTGTTTCCAAATACGTCTATTATTATAAATGATTGGATTGTCCCTATAAATTTTTTTTTGAACTTCCTTTGGGGCAAAAATAATTGAATCTACGTTGAAAGGCAAACAATCTTCCTTTTCTATCTTTAGCCACGTTGGTTCCAGGTCCGTATTTACCCACCAAAAATTCATATTCTTAATCTGTACTGCCCAGAAGTAGTATAGAAAATTTGGAAGTGCTAATCCTCCATTTATCTTTGACTTGCATAAATGTTTTTTACTTATTCTATGATTTTTATAATCCCAGATAAAACTATTAACAATATTATCAATTTTTTTTAAAAAGGTTTTCGGAAGGAAAAAAGGGATAGCTTGAAACAGATATAATAATTGTGGTAGAAAAACCATCTTTATAGCATTTATTCTACCAATCAAAGATATAGGAAGTGTTTTCCAATATAAAATATTTTTTTTAAGTTTATCTAATAATTGAGGATAATTCGATCTAATTAATGAGTTATGAGATTTAGATACATTAATTCCTAAATATTTAATTTTGTCAGTAACTATTGATAATGGATATTGTTGTAATATGTTTAAATTTATATTAGTTATTGGCATAATATCACTTTTATTCCAATTAATCCTATATCCAGAAAATGTACTAAATTTATTTATAACATCAAACAACATTGGAATACTAGTTTCGGGTTTTGTGATGTAAATCAAAACATCATCTGCATATAAGGATATTTTATTAGTTGTTCTGTCAGTATTATAACCGTATATTTCAGGTTCTGACCTAATTCTTTCCGCCAAAGGCTCTATCGCCAAGGCAAATAATAAAGGCGATAACGGACATCCTTGTCTACATCCCCTAAAAAGTTTAAATTTAACTGATAGTATTTGATTAGTTAGAATTCTTGCAGTAGGATCTGAATATAGGATTCTTACCCATTTACAAAATTGATCCCCCAATTGAAACTTTTCCATTATATTAAATAGATATAACCATTCCACCTGGTCAAATGCTTTATCTGCGTCTAACGATATGACTGCTAATTCCGTATCTCGTATTTTTTTAGAATATATAATATTAAACAGGCGTCTTAAATTATGAGATGAATAGCGTTTTGGAATAAAACCTGTTTGATCATAATGTATTAATTTAGAGATCACCAAACTTAGTCTCCTAGATAAAACTTTAGCTAATATTTTTTGGTCTGTATTTAGAAGGGCAATCGCTCTATATGAACCAGGATCTTCCAGATCTTTATCTACCTTAGGTATAAGTGTAATTGTGGATTCATTTAAAGAGTCTGGTAATTTTCCTTGTTCATATGCATGTCTATACACTGTATGTAGTCTTGGAGAGATCAGATCTTGAAATTTTTTATAAAATTCTGCACTCAGGCCGTCAGGTCCCGCAGCTTTTCCATTCTTTAATGAACCAATTGATTCTGCGATATCTTTCACTGATATTTCAGCATTTAACAAATGTCTCCCTTCCTGATCTAAACTCTTAATTTGACATTCTTGTAGAAATGTTTCCATTCCATCTGTTTGTCCTGTTAATTTTGATGAGTAAAGATTTTGGTAATATTGTAAAAATCTATCATTAATATCTTTTGGTATGGTCAGTATATTTCCTTGCATTGATCTGATTCCATGTATCGTTTTTTCATCGTCTAATTTTCTTAATTGTCGTGCTAGCAATTTATGCGGTTTATCTCCAAATTCAAAATGCACTTGTTTGGTTTGTTGATAAAGTTTGATGACTTGATTAGAGTATATTTCATTTAGTCTATACTTTGCTATTGCAATTTTATTACTTAACTCCTTAGAAGGGTGTTTTATATTCTCATTGTCTAGTTGTTTTATCTCCATTTCTAACTTCTGTTCCCTCTTTCGGTTTTCTTTATTAAAATATGCTTGTGCCGATATTATTGCACCACGCATGAATGCCTTAAATGTATCCCAAAGTAACAATGGTGAAATTTCAGGTGTGTCGTTTGTCTCAAAGAATAATTTAATCTGTTCTGTCACATGATTACAACAATCCTTGTCCTTCAGTATCTGAGGATTAAATCTCCAAGTCATAGTTTTATTAGATATATCTTTTAGTTTTATCTTAAATGTTAATGGTGCATGATCTGAAATAATAATATTGTGATATTTTGCATTATACGCATAGGGAAGCAGTTTTGAGTCTATTAAAAAGTAATCTATCCTCGAGTAGGTTCCGAATACGGGCGAGAAAAAAGAATATTCTCGTCCGGATGGGTTCTCTAATCTCCAAATATCCTTAACGTTAGTTGAGTTAATGAAAGAATTTATAAGTTTACTTGAATTAGAAATAGCTTTCCTTTTTGTTGAGGATCTGTCTAAGTAGTTATCCAAAGTGCAATTTAAATCACCCCCAATTATTAAATTATGTTGAGTGGATATAGGAATATTATTGAATATTTTCTTGAAAAATAATGGGTTATCGAAATTAGGAGCATATATATTCATAAGAATTACTTTTTTTGAGTATAATTCCCCTGTGATTATTACATATCTGCCCTCTTTATCTTCTATTATAGAACTTTGTTTAAAAGGTATACCTTTACGAATAATTATTGCAACTCCCCTAGATTTATGTATAAATGAAGAATGATATACCTTTGAAATCCATTTAGCTGTTAATCTATATTGATCATCTCTTTTGAGATGCGTCTCTTGGAGGAAAATAACGTCTGATTTCAATCTATTCAGCTGCGCTAACACCTTACCCCTTTTAATTGGTTCATTAATTCCCTTAACATTCCAACTACAGAAAGTGATTCCATCATCCCCAGTCTTCAAATTCATATCTTGCATTTTAGTATTAGGGTGGTTTTTTTTGGAGTAGCCCTCTCGGCCCCTCCAGCTCAACAAGGCACCCAAACGCCAATCCGACGAAAATTACCAATCTCAATAATCCATATCCATGTCTATCTAAAATAACTATACGGTATTGTTCATAATTACATTCATATAATATATAACATAAATTCAAATACTTAATATATTAAAAAAAATAGAAAATATAAGTGAAAAAAGGAAAAAAAGTGTTAAAAGGGTGCCCAAAGAAAAAAAAGACTACACTGATAGATTGTGTAGTGTGTATTAGTGAACGCCACACTAACGTGGCGATTAATCTAATGACTTCCGTGTTTAAAAAAGATGTTAAATATTCCAGCTCCCAACTAGAATACTGTGTATATTGGGGTGGGGTACTAACTTTAAGGATTTAGTAATTATTTCTATTATTCATGAAACTATTTATTAATTACTATTCTATTGTAATTAGTATTATAATAAATAATACTATGTTAGGGGAATTATTGAAATTCTACAAATTGATACCAAACTACTACTACATTCCCATTATTTTCCCTCTTTCTCAATGAATAATTCATAACCGCAGGTTAATGATAAAAGTCCAAAATGTTCAGTCGTCGTCTTCTTCCTCCCGTGATTCATCGTCTGCTTCCTCCTCTTCTGCCTTCTTCTGTATGCCTTGAGCGAACTTCAATGCATCAGTATGCTTAACGAAGCGGTGTTCCTCGTTGTCATAGGTCACTCTCAGTGTTGCTGGGTACATCAAGCCATATCTGAGATCCACTGTATTCTTTAAATTCCGTAGAATGCCTCTTGTTTCAGTGAATAAGGATCTTCTCTTAGCAACTTCCGCTGGGTAATCTCTGAAGATACTAATGTTATTTCCTTCGTATTTCAAATTTCTCTTTCTCATTATTATCTTCATCATATCTTCAAAGACGTGATCATACACCACCTTTACAATCATTTGTCTGGGTGGTGCACCTCTCCCAGGGACCCGTCTTAAAGCCCTGTGGGCACGGCCCAGCAGTGGTTCTTCATCCAATTCCAAAATGTCTTTTAGGAGTTTTGCAACAAATTTTCGTGGATCTTGATTTCCTTCACAACCTTCGGTCAATCCTACAATTCGCAAATTCTTACGTCTTTGTCGGCCCTCCAAATCAATACATTTCTCATTTATTTTGCGAAGTAGTTCTGAGAGGCGTTTATTCTCGGCAAGTAACTTCTCAGTTTCCTTGGCACTTTTTACAGCAAAATCAGCCAAATCTTTAAGTGTATCATTGTGTTGGTCAATTGTAATGGTAATAGGATCTATCTTATCATTCAGCATTTGTTCCAACCCAGCAACCTTGGCGTTTATCTCAGAGAATCGGTTTTGAAATTCAGCCTCCGTCTTACTTTTCCATTCGCTCATCATAATCTTTACCGTCTCGGTAACTTCTTTTGTTAATTCCACTTTAATTCTCTCCTGAGACACCAGAATCTCCGCTTTTAGATTTTTTATTTCATCTTTATATTCTTTCTTCAGATCTTTTATTTCTTTCACCAGTTTCTTCATCTCACTTATCATGGAATTTTTAAACTCTTCCATTTCCACTTTTCTCTGTGAGATCTCTTCCTGGGAGGCAGTCAGACTCGAGCCCGAGGCTTTGGTGGTGCCAGCCTCTCTTCTTAGGCCCGTTTTCTTCGGGGGAGGGGAGGAGTGCTGCATTTTAAATTTCTTACCGAAGTCGCGCGCCTGATGACGTCACGCAGCCTTCAATCGCACCGGAGCCGTTTTTAATCGATCTCCTGCGGTAAGTAGCGTTAGCACCCTCCTTTAGCCCCGTTTCTTTTACAGATTTTTACGGAGCTGATCTGGCGCTGTTCTCCCCTAGAACATGGCGCCACCGGAAGTCACAAATTTCATCTACCTGGGATCACAAGCTGCCAGTGGAATAGCACGAAGAAATAGACTCAGAATAATGGTATCAACACCTAGACAACTGCCTGAGGTGCTATCTGGGAGGCACGGTGGCTCAGTGGTAGAGTTGCTGCCTTACAGCACCAGAGACCCAGGTTCAATCCTCACTGCAGGTGCTTGTCTCTACAGAGTTTGTACGTTCTCCCTGTGACCTGCGTGGGTTTTCTCCGAGAACTTTGGTTTCCTCCCACACTCTAAAGATGTACAGTTTGTAGGTTAAGTGGATTGGTATAAATGTAAAATTGTCCCTTGTATGTGTAGGGTAGTGTTAATGTGCGGGGATCGCTGGTCAGTGTGGACTCAGTCGGCCCAAGGCCCTGTTTCCGCGCTTTACCTCGAAACTAAACTAAACCCTGAAGATCCTATCCTAACCCCATTCTCCTACCTTTAATCTGTCTTTAATTCTGGAATTTATCTTGCACTAAAGGTTATTCCCATTATTCTGTATCTGTACACTGTGGATGGCTTGATGGTATCACTTATAGTCTTTCCACTGACTGGATAGCATGCAACAAAGAAATGTTTCACTTTACCTCAGTTTATGTGGCTATATGTTTTGATGTGCTGTATTATATGATTACATAGACATAGACATAGAACATAGAAAATAGGTGCAGGAGTAGGCCATTCGGCCCTTCGAGCCTGCACCGCCATTCAATGTGATCATGGCTGATCATCCAACTCAGTATCCCGTACCTGCCTTCTCTCCATACCACCTGATCCATTTAGCCACAAGTGCCACATCTAACGCCCTCTTAGATAGATATTGAAGTTTCTCAGATTAGAGGGTAGAAGGAGAGGTTGGACAGAGTCAAGAGTCAAGAGTGTTTTGTTGTCATACATCCCAAAGTTGAACAATTTAATTCGTGCATGCAGTAGCACACCATATAAGTAAAGATAGACCCAAAATGCTGGGGTAACTTAGCGGGTCTGGCAGCATCTCTGGACAAAAGGAATAGGTGACGTTTCATGTCTACAGAGTCGCAAGAAGGGTCTCGACCGGAAACATCACCTATTCCTTTTCTCCAGAGATGCTGCCTGACCCGTTGAGTTACTTCAGCATATTGTGCCACCAAAGTGGATAACCTCACATTTATCCACATTGTACTGCATCTGCCATGCATCTGCCCATTCACTCAGCCTATCCAAATCACCCTGCAGCCTCCAAGCATCCTCCTTACACCTAACTATACCCCCCAGCTTGGTATCATCTGCAAATTTGGAGATGTTGCATTGAATTCCCTCGTCCAAATCATTAATATATATTGTAAATAGCTGGGGTCCCAGCACTGAGCCTTGCGGCACCCCACTAGTCACTGCCTGCCATTCTGAAAAGGACCCGTTTACTCCTACCCTTTGCCTCCTGTCTGCTAGCCAGTTCTCTATCCACATCAATACTGAACCCCCAATACCGTGTGCTTTAAGTTTGTATGCTAATCTCTTATGCGGGACCTTGTCGAAAGCCTTCTGAAAGTCTAGATATAACACATCCACTGGTTCTCCCTTATCCACTCTACTAGTTACATCCTCGAAAAATTCTATCAGATTTGTCAGACATGATTTACCTTTCGTAAATCCATGCTGACTTTGTCCAATGATTTCACCACTTTCCAAATGCGCTGCTATCCCATCTTTAATAACTGACTCCAGCAGTTTCCCCACTACCGATGTTAGACTAACTGGTCTGTAATTCCCCGCTTTCTCTCTCCCTCCTTTTTTAAAAAGTGGGGTTACACAAGCTACCCTCCAATCCTCAGGAACTACTCCAGAATCTAAGGAATTTTGAAAAATTATCACTAATGCATCCACTATTTCTGTGGCTACCTCCTTGAGTACTCTGGGATGCAGACTATCTGGCCCTGGGGATTTATCGGCCTTCAATCCGTTCAATTTACCCAACACCACCTCCCGGCTAACCTGGATTTCACTCAGTTCCTCCATCTTATTTGACCCCCGTTCCACTGCTATTTCCGGCAGATTATTTATGTCTTCCTTAGTGAAGACAGAACCAAAGTAGTTATTCAATTGGTCTGCCATGTCCTTGTTCCCCATGATCAATTCACCTGTTTCTGACTGCAAGGGACCAACATTTGTTTTAACTAGTCTCTTTCTCTTTACATATCTATAAAAACTTTTGCAGTCAGTTTTTATGTTCCCTGCCAGTTTCCTTTCATAATCTATTTTCCCTTTCCTAATTAAGCCCTTTGTCCTCCTCTGCTGGATTCTGAATTTCTCCCAGTCCTCCGGTAGGCTGCTTTTTCTGGCAAATTTGTATGCCTCATCTTTTGTTTTTATACTATCCCTGATTTCCCTTGTTATCCATGGATGCACCACCTTCCCCGATTTATTCTTTTGCCAAACTGGTATGAACAACTTTTGTACTTCATCCATGCAGTCTTTAAATACCTTCCATTGCACATCCACTGTCAACCCTTTAAGAATCACCTGCCAGTCTATCTTGGCCAATTCACATCTCATACCTTCAAAGTTACCTTTGTTCAAGTTCAGAACCCTTGTTTCTGACTTAATTGTTTCTGATTGTGTTGAATAAAGTTTTTGGAAAAGGAAAAAAAAAAGATCAGCCATGATTGAATGGCGGTGTAGACCTGATGGGCCGAATGGCCTATTGAAGAAGGATCTCGACCTGAAATGTCACCTATTCCTTTTCTCCAGAGATGCCATCTGACCCGTTGAGTTACTCCAGCCTGTTGCGTCTGTCTTCGGTCTGAACCAGCATCTGAAGTTCCTCTTGAGACGAGAATATTTGCAGATGATGCCGAGGGAGAAAATTGATTTGAAGGCCTTGATCGCCCCAACATGTCCATGCCGATCAAGGTGCCCCATCTAAATTGTTCCCGCCCCATAATTCACGAAGAGTCGGCAGAGTCATGATGGGCTTAAAGACAATTTTCCGTAGCGTGTGGATCTAAGATTGCAGGAGAATCAAAAACATTAAAGAAAACCTGCAACTGAAACACAGCAATTCGTGACAATTCCCTTGTCCCTTCCCACCCAAACCACCTCCCCTCCCCGGGTACATTCCCCATCCACCGCAGGAAATGCTACACTTCCAAGCAGTCTTTCCAGGTGTGCACCTCCTCCAACCTCATCTACTGCATCCGCTGTTCCAGGTGTCAACTTCTCTACATCGGCTGGATCAAGTGCAGGCTCGGCGATCGCTTCGTCCAACACCTCCGCTCAGTTCACACCAACCAACCTGAATTCCCGCCCCCCCCCCCAACATCAGTCTGAAGATGGGTCTCGACCCAAAACATCGCCTATTCCTACTCTCTGTAGATGCTGCCTTACCCGCTGAGTTCCTCCAGCATTTTTGTCAACCAGTAAAAAGATAAGTCACTCTGATCAAAAATAGCATATTTAAAATCTTATTAAGAGCTTGTGCACAAAAGGCCTTGGTAAGTAATCGCAGTCATTTGATCAAGTTGTCAATTTAATGAATTAACGGTTTGGAAACGTGCCTCTAATTTCTCGGGAAAATAATTCGCTGTTTCATTAGTGGGGAGCAAAAGAAAACCTTATATTTAGCCATAATATACTACAGTAACTCAGCGGGACAGGCAGCATCTCTGGAGAGAAGGAACGGGTGATGTTTCGGGTCGAGACCCTTCTTTTCAGAGATACTGCTTGTCCCGCTGAGTTACTCCAGCAGTTTGTGTCTATCTTCGATTTAAACTAGCATCTGCAGTTGCTTCCTACACCCTTAAATTTAGCCCCAGGCGCTGAAACAACATTTCAGATTTTCAACCCAGCTTCAATGGCACAGAATCAAATTCTCCAGTTGCCCAAAATAGCAAAGTGTACAGGAAGGCTAGAAACCTAGGAGCTGCAAGAAGACTATGAATCAAAGTAATTTGCTTTGCAAGATTTCAACCTCATCTTAACTCATTCAGGTTATCTGTCCAGCAGTTTAATTGATCAATTTCAGTCACCCCTCATAAGTGATAGGAGCAGAATTAGGCCATATGGCCCATCGTCTAATCAATCATGACTGGTCTACCTCTCCTTCCTCACCCCATTCTCCTGCCTTCTCCCCATAACCCTTGACACCCATACGAAACGCCCTGTGGATAGAGTGATTGTGGAGAGGATGGCTCCCCTAGAGGGAGAGTCCAGCACCAGAGGGCATAGCCTCAGAATTAAAGGACATTCCTTTAGGAAGGAGATGAGGAATTAATTTTGTCAGAGGGTGGTGAATCTGGGGAATTCTTTGCCACAAAAGGCTGTGGAGGCCAAGTCAATGGATATTTGTAATGCAGAGATCGACAGATTCTTGATTAGTAGGGGGGGACTGGGATTAAGGGCAGGAGAATGGGGTTGAGAAGGAAAGATAGATCAGCCATGATTGAATGGTGGTGTAGATTGATGGGCCGAATGACCTAATTCTGCTCCTATCACTTATGAACTTATGAACTCTGCGGCCTCGTAATTTTATTTTAAAAGTTGCAAAAAATATTATCTTTGGCTATTATGAAGGATTCTTATAAATGCACAGAGCTGCATGGATAGGTGGTAGTTCTGGTTGTAAATTGCTCGTATCTAAGCTTCACCCCCAGTCTAGTTTCTGTAAAAACACTGAATCAAGCACTTGAACAACTAATCATTATTTTAACAAAGCGCAATTACAGTTCAACTACTGTACCTATCGCACCGCGGGTTCGATCCTCGTATCTGCCTGATCAAGCCCTCTAGGCCTCGCTCAAACAGAGACACTCCAGAAGGTCACACAGTCTCAAGTGCTCTCCCAGAAGATCGAAGCTGGACCTCGTGGCAGCGGACTTTTATAGGTCCCGGGACGTCGAGGGACCAAACCACATGGGGGTGGTCTCTTAATGATACGATTACAGATATCAATTAACCCCATACATAACAGACTTTTCCCTAACCCAATAATACAACAGCTTAATACATTGTATTCAAACAGGACTTCTCAAGGAAGCCAACTTAGAAACATTTACCCTGATCTTGAAGAAACCCAGACAAGGCTCAATACCTCATCCAATCAACACTCGGCAAAGTTGAACTCTGCAACATTATTTACAATTATTTACAAGGTGTATGTCTGGTTTGCAGCCATCCAATCCATTCTATGCATTTTGCACCTAATTGACAGGGTCTGCAGATGATCTTATTCTTTTCTTGCAACTTGTATCTAAGCTCTAGACACACTGGCACCACTCCGCAGCTTGTCCCAGCTCTTCTGAGAGAAATTCCAAATTGACCAAATCTCCCAGCAGCCCTGAAGCTTTTCCCCCATTTTAAAGTCCTAGCCTCTCCAATTTGGCGAGGATTAACTTTGTCGAGACCCTTCTTCAGACTAAAGAAGGTGTTTTGGATATAATTTCTAATCATTACAGCACCACTCATTTAATTTACTCTTACTAGCTGATAGAGAGTCCAGGAACCAGGACTGAGTGAATAGGAAGAGGGTTAAGTTTAGTTTTGGATCCTGTTAAGAAGTTAAGTTGAGTTTAGTTTAGAGTTAAAGCTTGGAAACAGGTCCTTTGGCCCATCTTAGTCCACACCGACCAATGATCACCCGAACACGTTCTATCCTACACACACTAGTGGGAGAGTCCACTGGTGGAAGAGTCCAGGACCAGAGGACATAGGCTGAAAATTAAAGGACATTCTTTTGGGAAGGAGGTGAGGAGGAACTTCTTTAGTCAGAGGGTAATTAATCTGTGGAACACATTGCCACAGAGGGCTGTGGAGGCCAAGTCAGTGGATATTCGTAAGGCAGAGATAGACAAATTCTTGATTATAACGGGTGTCAAGGAATATGGGGAGCAGCCAGAAAATGGGATTAGGGGGCAGAGATCAGCCATGATTGAATGGCGGAGTAGACTCAATGGGCCGAATGGCCTAATTCTAGTCCTACAACTTGTGAACTTAGGAACATGACGAAAAATTTACTGAAGCCAATTAACCTGAAACCCACCCATCTTTGGAATGTGGGAGCAAACCGGAGCACCCGGTGAAAAGCCAGAGATAACGTGCAAACTCCATACAGGCAGTATCCGCAGTCAGGATTGAACCTGGGTCCCTGGCGCTGTAAGGCAGCGAATCTACCACTGCGCCAATGTGCCACCCCTTAATGTGAGGCTGACCTCAACAAAGCAAATTACTTTGATCCAGCCTCTTATGATCTTTTTTAATATTTTACCTTGTATGTATCATTAGCTTTTATGGTTTGAATGTTGCACTGACTGGCTGACATTTTTAAATTTTGTTGTACATGGTTCATGTTACAATGACAATAAAGAAAGTATTCTATTCTACAGCTGTGAAACCGCCTGCAACCCCAAGTGTTTGCAGTACGGTGGTGCAGCGGTAAAGTTGCTGCCTTACAGCGCCAGCGACTCGGGTTCGATCCTGACTATGAGTGCTTGCCTGTATGGTGTCTCTATGTTCTCCCCATCACCGTGCGGGTTTTCTCTGGGTGCTCCGGTTTCCGGTCATATGCTGAGAGAATGGAGCAGCTGGGATTGTACACACTGGAGTTTAAAAGGATGAGAGGATTTCTCATTGAAACATATAAGATTGTTAAGGGTTTGGCCACACTAGAGGCAGGAAACATGTTCCCAATGTTGAGGGAGTCCAGAATCAGGGGCCACAGTTTAAGAATAAGGAGTAAGCCATTTAGAATGGAGACGAGGAAATACTTTTTCTTACAGAGAGTGGCGAGTCTGTGGAATTCTCTGCTTCAGAGGGCGGTGGAGGCAGATTCTCTGGATGCTTTCAAGAAAGAGCTAGATAGGGCTCTTAAAAATAGTGGAGTCTGGGAAATGGGGAGAAGGCAGGAACGGGGTACCGATTGGGATGATCAGCCATGATCACAGTGAATGGCGGTGCTGGCTCAACGGGGCGAATGGCTATTGTCGATTGCCACCGTTTCCTTCTTCCCAGAAATTAAACTATTTTGTGTTTGCTCAATTGTTCAGATATTTGACCTGGGAATCCCTTGAGTCAAAACGTTTGTGAGATGATATGTCTTTCAATTGAGCATTAATGTCTCTGGGGACAATGCAAGTGCAGAGAATACAAGGTGAGATTTGATGCTCTGCTGCCACCTGCATACAGACAAGCCTGAGAATAGCTTCATGTGAAGATTAATATTAAAGGACAAGTTATTTCACAAGCATAGACACTAAATGTGTCCGGGGTTACGGGGAGATTAGTACGGGTGTCAGAGATTATGGGAAAATGGCAGGAGAATGGGGTTAGTAGGGAGGGATAGATCAGCCATGATTGAATGGCAGAGTGGACTTGATGGGCCAAATGGCCTAATTTTCCTCCTATTACTTATGAAAATAGGATTAACTCAACAGGTCAGGCAGCATCTGTGGAGAAAAGAAATAGGTGATGTTTCGGGTCAAAAGAAGAAGAGTTTCGACCTGAAAAGTCACCTATTCCTTTTCTCCACAGATGCTGCCTGACCCGCTGAGTTACTCCAGCACTTTGTGTCTACTGTCAGTGTACACCAGCATCTGCAGTTCCTTCCTACACAATTATCTGCTTGGTCCTGCTGATATTGAGAGCAAGATCCTTATCATGTACCCCTTATCTTGTATCTGAACACTGCAAATGGCTCGATTGTAATCAGGTATGGTATTTCCACTGACTGCCTAGCACGCAACAAAAGCTTTTCACTGTACCTCGGCACACGTGGCAATAAACTAACCTTGAACTGAACTGTACATAATAATAGCAGTGGATGTTCTGAAATAAAAACAGAAAATGCTGGAAAATCTCAGAAAAAGCATTTTATTTTTATTTCAAATTTCTAGAGACTGAATTTTTTCTTGATTTTCATTTACTAATGGCTGTTCTGATTCACACTTATTTGATCCTGATATGCAGTCTCACACATCATCTTTTTGCTGACTGGTCAGCACTGGTTTAGGAAGGAGATGGGGAGGAATTTATTTAGTCAGAGGGTGGTGAATCTGTGGAATTCATTGCCACAGATAGCTGTGGAGGCCAAGTCAATGGATATTTTTAAGGCAGAGATAGATAGATTTGTGGTTAGCAAGGGTGTCAGAGGTTATGGTGAAAAGCAGGAGAATGGGGTTGAGAGGGAAAGATAGATCGGCCATGATTGAATGCATTTCACGACTACTCGGTACATGTTTAGGATGTATGGCCTTATAACTGCTCCTTTCACATGAATATGTTGGAGTAACTCAACGGATCAAAAGGTTTAAGGTGAAGGGGAAAAAACTTAATAGGAATCTGAGGGGTAACTTTTTCACACAAAGGGTGGTAGGTGTATGGATCAAGCTGTAGGAGGAGGTAGTTGAGGCTGGGACTATCCCAATGTTTAAGAAACAGTTGGCCAGGTACATGGATAGGACAAGTTTGGAGGGATATGGACCAAACGCGGGCAGGTGGGGCTAGTGTAGCTGGCACTTATTGGCCGTTGTGGGCAAGTTGGGCCAAAGTGCCTGTTTCCGCACTGTATCACTCTTTGACTGTATGACGTGACAACAAACTAAGATTGTTCTGGCACCACTCAACCAGATTATCGAGCTCTCTCCTGTCAGCCGACCCATCATTACCTACTATTTCGAAGATAGACGCAAAATGCTGGAGCAACTCAGAGTTGCTGCCTGTCCCGCTGAGTTACTGCAGCATTTTGTGTCTGTCATCGATTTAAACCAGCATCTGCAGTTCTTTCCTAGACATCACCTGTTATTTGCCCAACATCAGTGGTATAGTCGGCAAACTTAGAGACGGTATTGGAGCTGTGTCTGGCTACACGAAACCATGGGCGTCGAGAGATTAGGGCAGCGGAGTGAGCGCGCAGCGGTTTTTATCACGGCTTTTAAACTAATGACAGGAGGAGATCAAGCAGAAGCCAGTAAATTCTTTAATTATAGAGACGGATTTCAGGGCTAGGGCCCTGAACACTCAAAAATAAGAAACTGCAAGTTAATCAAGCAGTCAGAATGGATTTCATCTTGATGTTGCTTTATTAACTGATTAATGAGCTGTACCCAAGCCTGGCCCTATGATTCCTTCAGAAGAGAGAACCGCAGTATGTTGCAACAGGTTGTTTTTAAAAATTATTTCCTCTTTTTAACCCTGATCAACGCTGGAGTTTTAGAGTTCCCAGACTATCAATTGTTCAGAAGACATAGGAGCAGTGTCAGGCCATTCGGTCTATCGAGTTTGCTCCACCATTCGATCATTTTCCATCTCAACCCCATTCTATTGCCCACTCCCCGTAATAGACAATAGGCAATAGGTGCAGGAGTAGGCCATTCGGCCCTTCGAGCCAGCTGTGATCATGGCTGATCATCCACAATCGGGACCCCATTCCTGCCTTCTCCCTCCAATCTTTGTCACCCTTACTAATCAAGAATACCCTTACTATAAAAAGATCCCAATGACTTGGCCTCCACTACCACCTGTGGCAATGAAATCCACAGATTCACCGCAGCTGGCTGAAGAAATGCGTCCTCATCTCCATGCTAAAGGTGCATCTTTTTATTCTGAGGCTGTGTCCTCTGGTCCTAGACTTTCCCACTAATGGAATCATCCTCGCAATCTTGGCCTTTCATTATTCGGTAAGTTTCAATTATATTTTCACTCATTGTTCTAATGTTCTACTTTTTCTACCACAAGGTGAATGAATAAAAGCTTTTTGTTCTTGTTTTTTTACCTGTTTTCTGCTTCCCTTTGTACCACCTCCATTTCTTGATCCTCTTCACCGGTGCAAACATGTCAACTTGTAGCAGCTGCTCAGTGTAAATAATGGCGATAGATCCACAGTGTCATAGTCATGGGGTTGAATGGAAACAGGCCCTTCGGCCCAACTTGCCCACACCGGCCAACATGTCCCATCTACACTACAGCCACCTGAATATATACTTTTAAAACTATGTGTGTGTGTGTGATTTTGCATTTGAAACATATCTCCTTGAAAACCAGAGGCAGAAACGGGGAGATTTTTACATATTTCGGTATGGATTTACCTGGTGAGTTCAGAAATCTCTAAATTTTGTTTTGCATGAGTTAAGCCACCCCCCCTCCCTTTAAAAGGCGCAGAAAGAACGAGCAGGTTCTTGAGATCCTGAGGACACCCGGTTACTTTCGTGAACCCCGCACCCCGCCCAAGTATGCTCGCGCCACACCTCCCGCAGCTGGACTCCCATGCCCGCCCGCCCACTCCAACCCCCCCTTCCCCACCTTCAAAATGCGAAGAAAGAACAAACTTTCGGCAGATCACGAGGTCACTGGAGGTCACAGCAGGTTACAGCCGGCCAGCGGAGGCCACCGGCTTGCTTCTGTATTCTCTCCGTCTCCCCTGCCAGATGGTAGAACATGGCGGTGGCAGTTATTGTCGCGCGGGACAGGCTTAAAGTGCCGTTTTTCTGCAGACTGGGAAAATCGATCCATGTCGGGCGATTTCGTCGCGGAAGAAAAATCGCTCCATCATTTCATTCATGAAGGTATTTTTAAATTACGCCAGATTATTTATTAACTAGAGTAATTTAAAAATCGCTTTCAAAAGCCGTGAGCGCCGACAACGGGAAGGATTTTGCGTAGGGGAGAAAAAAAGGTACACAGTTAATCTTTATATTAAAAGTTGGTTTTTATGGTGGCTTTAATCATATTTTCATGTTGCGAAAAGGGGTCCAAAAAAATGTATGAACCAACAGTATTTTTCCTCCCGCAAACCACAACGTTCCAATCCACTGCATTCCACTAAAACCCACTCGCTAGTTGATTTAAATGACCATTAATTTACAGGCATTAAACACTAAATTCCTTCCATTTGGCCCAGAAGTTCATGAAAATGAGATTGAAAAATTATGTTATATTGTGGATTATTGTGTGAATGTTATTTGGGCACTTGGGCAATTTAAAAAAAAGTTTATCTTTTCTTAAGAAATGGATAGATGTTTAGATCTACTCATTGAATTTTGTAAGCTACAATTAGTCAAAAAGTCTAGTCAAACAAACTTTATTGTCATTTAGAAATACATTGATATATGCAGTTCCAAACGAAATTACGTTGCATTTGGCTCCCTGTGCAACACGATAAATTAACAAAAGGATAGGCATGGATAAAAAGGATAAAAGGATAAATAGACAATGGTGGCAGCCCATTACATGGCACTCAGGAGTCTGATGGCTCGTGGGAAGAAGCTGTTGCAGAACCTTGATGTTCTGCTCCTTATGCTGCGATATCTTTTTCCCGAGGGCAGCAGAGTGAACAGACCGTGATGGAGATGTGTGGGGTCTTTTATAATACTGCTGGCCTTAGACACGCAATGTTTGGTTGCAATATCCCCGATTGAGGGGAGAGAGGTCCCGATGATTTTTTCCGCTGTCCTCACCACTCTCTGCACAGATCTCCAGTCGGAGGCTCTACATTCCCCAAACCAGACAGAGATACAGCTGGTCAGAATACTCTCTATGGTGCCCCTGTAGAAAGTAGTGAGGATGGGATGGGGGAGGTGAGCTCTTCTCATCCGGCGCAGAAAGTGCAACCGCTGCTGCGCTCTCTTAACTGTTGATGAGATGTTATTCGACCAAGTCAGACTGTTAGTGATCTGCACCCCCAGGAACTTTGTGCTACTGACCACCTCCACATCGCTGTCATTGATGTGAAGTGGTGTGGGACTGTGCCGGGTTTTCCAGAAGTCGACGATAACCTCCTTTGTTTTTTCGACATTCAGGATCAGGTTGTTCGTATTGCACCAGTCCACTAGTTGTTTCACCTCCTCCCTGTAAGCCAGCTCATTGTCGTCCCTGATGAGGCCCACCACTGTTGTGTCATCTGCGTACTTCATGATGTGGTTTGTACTAAACCTGGCACAACAGTCGTGAGTCATCAGGGTGAACAGCAGTGGACTCAGGACACAGCCCTGAGGGGAGCCGGTGCTCAGAGAGATGGTGTTGGAGGTGTTATTTCCAACCCTCAGAGACTGGGGTCTGTCAGTGAGGAAGTCCAGTAGCCAGTTACACATGGGGGTGCCGAGGCCCAATGGAACCAGTTTGCTTATCAGGTGCTGGGGGATAATGGTGTTGAATGCTGAACTGAAATCCACGAACAGCATTCGCACATAGGTGTTTTTCACCTCTAAATGTTCCCGGCTCAGATGGAGTATGGAGGATATAGCGTCCTCTGTGGAGCGGTTTGGCCTGTAAGCAAACTGGTATGGGTCGAGTGTGGAGGGGATTCTGGAGGTAATGTGGTCCCTGACCAGCCTCTTGAAGCACTTCATCATTATGGGGGTGAGTGCTACAGGGCGGTAGTCATTGAGACATTGTATGTTGGATTTGTTTTGGCACTGCTATGATGGTGGCAGTCTTTAAACATAATGGGATGACAGCCTGGTTCAGCGAGGTGTTAAATATGTCCGTAAGGACATGTGCCAGCTGATCAGCACATTCCCTGAGCACCCGCCCTGGTATGTTATCAGGGCCTGCCGCCTTTCATGCGTTCACTCCTTTTAAAGTCCTCTGAACATCCACTATGTCAAGACTGAGTGCATTTTCCTCACTATGAGGAATACCTTTGCTTGCAGGTGTGTTATTTAATGCCTCGGACCGACCAAAATAGTTGTTGAGTTCATTGAGGAACTCAGTGTTGTCATCACAAGGGTGGTGAAGCAGTCTTATAGTCCGTGATAGATTTGATTCCCTGCCCCATGCGCCTGATGTTCTTGGGGTCATGGAAGAAGCTCTGGATTTTCTGACCATGGGCACGCTTGGCCAGCCTGATGACTCGGTTCAGGTTGGCTCTTGCGGATCTGAGTGCCACCACGTCGCCGGATTTAAATGCGGCATTACGTGCTCTCAGCATTCCACGTACCTCTGTGGTCATCCAGGGTTTCTGGTTGGCCCGTACAGTGATGGTCTTGGTGACACAGACATCCTCCATGCACTTCTCCATGTAAGCAGACATGGATGCAGCATACTTCTCCAGGTTGATGTGTTGGCTGACAGTTATAACTAACTAATTATATGCTTTAATTTTAGGTCATCCGAGTAAGATTGTTTCATATTTGTTTCAGAATGTTTCAATCTATAATAACTGAAAATTTCATTGAGTTCTCTTAATTTTTAAGAAAGATATGGGCTTTTAACTGTTCTAGATCACAGCTTTTGAGTTAAGTCAATTGAAAGGCAATGGGGAACAAGATGCTAATTTCCAAGTATGAAAATAGTCATAACTTTCTTAATACTGAAGATATGAAAGTGAATTAGGTGTCAAATTAAACTTCCTTTTATGCTTTATCTGATGGGATAAATTGCAGACTTGATTTTTAAAATCTCAAAATTTTGTAACATTGCTAGTATTTGCAGTGTATTACAGTACATTTATAGTACAGGGGAATAATGTTTAGTGCAAGGTGAAGCCAGCAACGCCTGTTCAAGTATAATCCGAGGGTCACCAAAGAGGTAGATAGTAGTTCAGCACTACTCGCGGGTTGTGGGAGGATGATTCAGTTGCCTAATAACAGCTGGGAAGAAACTGTCTCTGAATCTGGAGGTGTGCGTTTTCACACTTTTATACCTTTGGCCTGATGGGAGAGGGAAGAAGAGGGAGTGGCCGGGGTGCAACTCATCATTGATTATGCTGCTGGCCTTGCCGATGCAGCGTGAGGCATAAATGGAGTTAAGGAAAGGGAGGGTTACACAAAAAGCTGGAGAAACTCAGCGGGTGCAGCAGCATCTAAGGAGCGAAGGAGATAGGCGACGTTTCGGGTCGAGACCCTTCTTCAGACTGGTCAGGGATCAGGGAAACGAGAGATATAAACAGTGATATGGAGAGATAAAGCAAGAACAATGAGTGAAAGATATGCAAAAAAGTATTGGTGATAAGGGAAGCAAGCCATTGTAAGCTGTTTCTGGTGTGAAAATGAGAAGCTAGTGCGACTTGGGGGGGGGGGGGAGATGGAGAAGGAATGTCAGGGCCCGAGGGCTGAGGGAGAGGTGGGGGGGGGGGGGGGGGGAGGGAGCAGTCTGGGTTAACAGAATTGAGAAAATTCAATGTTTAAGCCCAGAGGATGCAAACTCCCCAAGCGGAATATGAGATGTTGTTCCTCAAACTTGCGGTGTTGTTCACTCTGGCCATGGAGGAGGCCCAGGACCGAGAGGTCGGATACGGAGTGGGAGGGGGAGTTGAAGTGCTGAGCCACCGGGAGGTCGGGTTGGTTATTGCGGACCGAGCGGAGGTGTTCGGCGAAACGATCGCCTAGCCTCCGCTTGGTCTCACCAATGTAGATTAGCTGGCATCTGGAGCAACGGATGCAGTAGACGAGGTTGGAGGAGGTGCAGGTGAACCTCTGTCGGACTTGGAATGACTGCTTGGGTCCCTGAAAGGAGTGGATGGGGGAGGTGAAGGGACAAGTGTAGCATCTCTTGCGGTTGCAAGGGAAAGTGCCCGGGGAAGGAGTGGAGCGGGAGGGAAGGGAAGAATTGACGAGGGAGTTGCGGAGGGAGCGGTCTTTGCGGAAGGCAGACAGGGGGGGAGATGGGAAGATGTGGCGAGTGGAGGGGTCACGTTGGAGGTGGCGAAACTGGCGGAGGACTATCTGTTGAAAGGGAGGAAAGGGAGGTTGGTTTGTGTGATGGTCTTGGCTGCTGGCTGCAGGTCTTGGATGGAGCTTTTCCCAAACCAACCCATGATGCATCCTGATAAAATGTTTTCTATGGTGCTTCTGTAGAAGTTGGTGAGAGTTGTAGGGGACATGCCGGATTACCTCAGGCCTTCTAAGGAAGGAGAGTTCTTCTTCTTATCGTGTTCACGTACAAGACCAGAAGTTGTTCAGCCAGAGACAAACACACTTCTTGGCATCCGCACAATGGTGTCTGTCTTACGCTTCTTGTGCATGGGGGTGGAAAGATTGGTGGGAACAGGACCGTGACATGAACGCTCTTTCCTTGACTCCGGAAGGTGAGTTAAAATTGCCCTAATAGATCTGAATGCCAATATGGTTGACAGGAAGCCAAATTGGCATGCGATGCTCTGCTTGACACATATTGTTTTACATTAAAATCCACACTGTCACTCTTTAAGCTATTTGCAACACAAGATACCTGATATTCTTTAGAAGTGATTGAATGAGTAAGTACTATTTCATGATCTGGCACTTACCACCAAACGGTGTCAGTAGCCTCGAACATATCCAATTCTGAGCCACTTAAAAATGACACTAACTGTTCTGAAAGTTAAATTCCACTCTTCATTATCAAGTCAATCATTCAGACACAATGAGCTCACAGATAAGGTGAGCTCAGGCTTTGTTAACTTATTGAATTGAATGCTTTATTGCCGCATGTCACAAGTCACAGTGAAATTCATTGCTTGCATACCTAAGGTTTGCAAATAGTCGCCTGCAAAGGGTGCTTACAAAGTTACAAATGCCCCCCCCCCCACCCCCTTGCCAGTTCCCCCTTTGTTCTTCCCCCCCTCCTCCCTAACGGTGGTCCCCCCCATACTGGGTCCTTCTTTGCTCCTCCCCCCGGCAGCGGCGTCCTCAATTCCACGTGGTCCGTCCTCATGCGTCAGTCGGCGCCATCATTGACCACCGCACCCACCTCTCGACTGACGCTGCTGGGTCCTCTCCGTGGCACCGACCCGTTTCCCAGTCGCGGGCTACGCAGACCCAGGCACCGATGGCCACGGGCTCCGTCGACCGGCGAGGTCCCACCTCCGACCTGCGCGGCTTCGGCCTTCGTTATGGTTTCTGCATTGCGTATTTCTGTAATAAAGATAATATCAAACTGTAGAATAGGTGATAAAACCTTAGAGGGCTAATCTTTATCATTCCCAAAATGACGGGATGATGATGCATGAATAACCGTCGCTCCAAAGTAGGGCCAGCACATTAATTTTTGAGCTGCTCACTATTCACTAAGATTGGAGTCTATAAGTTGTGATTTAGGTGATTGGACATCATAGTGGGTGCAGGAGGATGAGGGGTGATCTTCTCGAGCTGTTTAAAACCATGAGAGGAATGGATCGGGTTGATGCACAGAGTCTCTTGTCCAGAGTAGGTGAATCGAGGACCAGAGGCAATAGGTTCAAGGTGAAGGGGAAAAGATTTAATAGAATCTGAGGGCTGACTTTTTCACACAAAGGGTGGTGGGTGTATGGAACAAGCTGCCAGAGGAGGTAGATGAGGCTGGGATTATCCCAAAGATTAAGAAACAGTTAGACAGATAGATGGATAGGACAGGTTTGGAGGGATATGGACCAAACCCAGGCAGGTGGATTAGTGTAGCTGGGACATGTTGGCCCGTGTGGGCAAGTTGGGCAAAAGGGCCTGTTTCCACGCTGTATCACCCTATGACTCTATGAATCTATAGCAAATGGTCAACGTCAAAAGCTGCTAACCTCAGTTAAGCTTAAACTCCATAGATGAGGCAGGTACTAGAACATAGACAGAACATTGGAACAGTACAGCACAACAAGGTTGACCAAGTTGCCCCATCTACATTAGTCTGACCTGCCCGTGTTTGTCCCATATCCCTCTACAACTTTCCTATGCATGTACTTTTCCAATTATTTTAAAATAATAGGATGCAAGGAAATGGCAGTGAAGTCAAACTATACATTAAATCAAACTACACATGATTTACTGGCACTGTGATAATCCCAAAGATTCCTGATGAGTTTGTTTCAAACATTACAGAACTTCCAACAGTGGTGCGGCGGTAGAGTTGCTGCCTTACAGCGCCAGAGACCTCGGTTCGATCCTGACTATGGAGGTTGTCTGTACGGAGTTTGAACTCCCTGTGACCACGTGGGCTTTCCCTGGGAGCTCCGGCTTCCTCTCACACTGCAAAGACGTACAGGTTTGTAGGTTAATTGCCTAGGTATAATTGTAAATTGTCCCGAGTGTGTGTGTGTAGGATAGCGTTAGCGTGCGGGGATCGCTGGTCAGTTACCATGTTGTATCTCTAAACTAAAAAAACTAAAGTCATCATAGAGAGGGACACAAAATGCTGGAGTAATTCAGCAGGACAGGCAGCATCTCTGGAGAGAAGGAATGGGTGATGTTTCGGGTCGAGATTCATCTTCAGACTGAGAGCCCTCACTTCCTCTTCTGTGCAGTTCTCCATAACCTTTATTCCACGACCTGTCAACAAGTCATCTACTTCTTTATATCCTTCCTTAAATAAGGGAACCAAAACTACATAGTACTCCTGGTGTGACCTCTACAGTACCCTGTACAATTGTAATGCCCCTGTCCCACTTAGGAAACCTGAACGGAAACCTCTGGAGACTTTGCGCCCCACCCAAGGTTTCCGTCTGGTTCCCGGAGGTTCCCAGAGGTTTTTGGCAGTCTCCCTAATGGTCGAAAGTGGTTTCCGTTTTAAAATTCGGTAATTTTTTAGTCGAAGCTGGTTGCGATGCTAGTTGAAGGTGGTTGCCGGAGGACAAAAACCTCCAGGAACAGCACAGAAATCTTAGGTGGGGCGCAAAGTTTCCAGAGGTTTCCGTTCAGGTTTCCTAAGTGGGACAGGGGCATAACAATCTTTCTCTATTTCAATTCCAGTCGCAATAGACAATAGACATAGATGCAGGAGTAGGCTGTTCGGCCCTTCGAGCCAGCACCGCCATTCAATGTGATCATGGCTGATCATCCACAATCAGTACCCCGTTCCTGCCTTCTCCCCATATCCCCTGACTCCACTATCTTTAAGATCTCTATCTAATGCTCTCTTGAAAGCAGACAAAGAACCGGCCTCCACCGCAGAATTCTGCAGGCTCACAACTCTCTGGGTGAAAATTTTTTTCCTCATCCCCATTCTAAATGGCTTACCCCTTATTCTTAAACTGTGGACTCTGGTTCTGGACTCCCCCAACATCTCCTTACCAAATACACTAATGTGCATAATTTCATAAGTTCCAGGGGCAGAACAAGGACATTCGGTCCGTAGAGTCTACTCCGCCATTCAATCGTGGCTGATCTATTGTTTAAGAAGGAACTGCAGATGCTGGAAAATCGAAGATAGACAAAAATGCTGGAGAAACTCAGTGGGTGAGGCAGCATCTATGGAGCAAAGGAAATAGTATCAAGTATCAAGTATCTCCGTCTGTGCTGATGCCTATCGCGGAGCTGCCGCCCTCCAGTCCAGTGGATGAAACTGTTGTTGCGGGAGCTCCGGAAAAACAGGTCACCAACCTGGGACCTGCGAGCTCCCGACAATGTCGTCTTCTGGCCTGCGCCGAGCCTCCGGGGCTCAGAAGTCAGGTCGCAATGCCACCAGAGCCCCGAAGTCGGCCAGACTCACGCTGGTAAGTCCTGGCTGGCTCTGTCTCCGGAGCCTCAAGGTCGGTCCCAGTTGGAGGCCGCCAGCTCTGCGATAGGCCTCAGCACAGACGGAGATGATGGATACGGCAAGAAAGGTCGCATCCCCCCGAAGGGGGAGACCAAAAACATGTTTCTCCCACCCTCCCCCCACACATACACAACCCATAAACTAAAATTAACTAAAACAGGACAAAAGAAAACAAAAAAAAGAAACCACAGACGGACTGCAGGCGAGCTGCTGCTGCTAGGGCAGCGCAGCCACTTTGGGATGGCAAAGTTTTGTGCTAAAACCCTATTCAGACTCGGTTTCGACCCGAAACGTTGCCTATTTCCTTCACTCCATAGATGCTGCCTCACCTGCTGAGTTTCTCCAGCATTTTTGTCTACCATGGCTAATCTGTTGTTCCCTCTCAACCCCATTCTCCTGCCTTCTCCCCATAACCCCTGACACCCTTACTATTCAAGAATCTATTAACTTTTGCCTTAAAAATATCCATTGGCTCCATAGCCGTCTGAGGCAATGAATTCCATATAACCATATAACCATATAACCATATAACAATTACAGCACGGAAACAGGCCATCTCGGCCCTTCAAGTCCGTGCCGAACAACTTTTTTCCCTTAGTCCCACCTGTCTGCACTCATACCATAACCCTCCATACCCTTCTCATCCATATGCCTATCCAATTTATTTTTAAATGATACCAACGAACCTGCCGCCACCACTTCCACTGGAAGCTCATTCCACACCGCTACCACTCTCTAAGTAAAGAAGTTCCCCCTCATGTTACCCCTAAACCTCTGTCCCTTAATTCTAAAGTCATGTCCTCTTGTTTGAATCTTCCCTATTCTCAAAGGGAAAAGCTTGTCCACATTAACTCTGTCTATCCCTCTCATCATTTTAAAGACCTCTATCAAGTCCCCCCTTAACCTTCTGCGCTCCAGAGAATAAAGACCTAACTTATTCAACCTATCTCTGTAACTTAGCTGTTGAAACCCAGGCAACATTCTAGTAAATCCCCTCTGTACCCTCTCTATTTTGTTGACATCCTTCCTATAATTGGGCGACCAAAATTGTACACCATACTCCAGATTTGGTCTCACCAACGCCTTGTACAATTTTAACATTACATCCCAGCTTCTATACTCAATGCTCTGATTTATAAAGGCTAGCATACCAAAAGCTTTCTTTACCACCCTATCTATATGAGATTCTACCTTCAAGGAACTATGCACGGTTATTCCCAGATCCCTCTGTTCCCTTAGTGAATCCCATAGATTCACTACTGTCTGACAAAATTAATTCCTCGCCATCTCCTATCTAAAGGTACATTTCATTTGCCTTCCTAACCATTTTTTGTACCTGCATGTTAACATTGAGCAATCTGTGATCAAGAAATTCCGCTGCACTTCACTCATCTGCATTCCTTCCCAATGATCTGCCTTTAGATTCCTCTTATTGAAGTGAACTTGCCCACAGTAAACTCTGCTGCCAGTTGTTTGCCCATTCATTCAGCTTATCTACATCCAGTTGGGCCGAAGGGCCTTTTTCCACGCTGTAAGACTAAATGGTGCACAAGAGCAGATGCGGAGAGTGCCTTATGATCGTATCTTGAACATGTTGATGGATTTATTTCTGTATTTTAGAGGGATATGGACCAAACGTAGGCAGGTGGGACTAGTGTAGCTGGGACATTGTTGGCTGGTGTAGGCAAGTTGGGCCGAAGGGCCCGTTTCCACACTGTATCATTCTATGACTCTGGTAGCGTGGTGTACAATCAGTCTGAAGAGCAGTCCCAACAGGAACCGTCACCTCAGTGTAGTTTATTGTCATGTGTACTGAGGTAGAGTAAAAATATATTTTACAGAACTGTGTTCAAAAACAGTGGCGCAGCAGTAGAGTTGCTGCCTGACAGCACCAGAGACCTGGGTCCGATCCTGACCACGGGTGCTGTCTGTACGGAGTGTGTATGTTCTCCCTGAGACCCACGTGAATTTTCTCTAGTTTCCTCCAACACTCCGAAGACATACAGGTTTGTTGGTTAATTGGCTTCGTAACATTGTAAATTGTCCCTAGTGTGTCTACGGTAATGTTAGTGTGTGGGGTTCACTGGTCGGTGCGGACACGGTGGGCCGAAAAGGGCCTGTTTCCACACAATATCTCTAAACTAAACTAAAAATAGAATTTCACTGCATGTTTGCACGTGGCAATATAGCGCCATTGAATGATTGACAATGCATAACCAATCTTTAACACACTGTCCATGTGCTTTTCTTGTGTGCTCTTGCCTTTTTTGTGACACTTGGAAAATGTTTTCCGTAGTTCTAAATACACTACATGCACAGGTTCCCCTGACAACACTCAAATAACTTGAATACATTTGTCAAATGGAAACAGAAGCTTGCGAGACCAAGCACCATCATTTCGCTGAACAAATCCGCTCAGTCTGCCTGGATCTACCTGATTTCCTGGGTGCTAAACACTTTAACTCCCCCTCCCATTCCCACACTGACTTTTCTGTCCTGGGCCTCTTCCACTGTCAGAGTGAGGCCCAAACAAATTGGAGGAACAGCACCTCATATTTCGTTTGGGCAGCTTACAACCCCCAGTTCTATGAATATTGATTTCTTGAACTTCAAACAACCCCTGCATTCCAACTCTCTCCATCTCTAGCCCTACCCTAGTTCTCCGACCAGCCAGATTGTCCTCCTCATTAAATTTTATCTTCGTAAGCCTCGTTGTCAATTTCCCCTTGTTAACAATAATCTTTTCTAATCTTTCTAATCTTTTCCTTGACCTTCATCACCTTTAATCTCCCATTCTCACACTATACCCTTCCAAATTCCTCTGTTTCCCTTTCATCTGAAGAAGGGTCTCAACCTGTAACGTCTCGACCAATTCCTTCTCTCCAGAGATGCTGCCTGTCCCGCTGAGTTACTCCAGCACTTTGCATCTATCTACCATAAATAAAACTATGGTATGTTAGCATTCATAGCGAAAGGATTTGAGTATAGGAGTAGGGAGGTTCTACTGCAGTTGTACAGGGTTTTGGTGAGGCCACACCTGGAGTATTGCGAACAGTTTTGGTCTCCAAATCTGAGGAAAGATATCCTTGCCATAGAGGGGGTACAGAGAAGATTCACCAGACTGATTCCTGGGATGTCAGGACTTTCATATGAGGAAAGATTGGATAGACTCGGCTTGTACTCGCTGGAATTTAGAAGATTGAGGGGGGATCTTATAGAAACTTACAAAATTCTTAAGGAGTTGGACAAGCTAGATGCTGGAAGATTGTTCCCGATGTTGGGGGAGTCCAGAACAAGGGGTCACAGTCTAAGGATAAGGGGGAATTCCTTTAGGACCGAGATGAGGAAAACATTCTTTACACAGAGAGTGGTGAGTCTCTGGAATTCTCTGCCACAGAAGGTAGTTGAGGCGAGTTCATTGGCTATATTTAAGAGGGTGTTAGATGTGGCACTTGTGGCTAAAGGGATCAGGGGGTATGGAGAGAAGGCAGGTACGGGATACTGAGTTGGATGATCAGCCATGATCACATTGAATGGCGGTGCAGGCTCGAAGGGCCGAATGGCCTACTCCTGCACCTATTTTACTATGTTTCTATGACTTGCTTTAATCTCATTAAGCTTCTCTAAATCATTAGCTATTTCTTCTTTCATTCTAGACTGCAGAATTTTGCCCACAACAGACGTTAATCTAACAAACCCTCAGGGACCCATTTCGTGTCTTTCTCCCTTCCTAAACAATGGTGTCATATTTATGGTTTCTAATCTGTGGATAACTCCGTGAATTTGAAACATCTGAATCAATGGCTATGGTATCTGTGAAGCCACTTCCTTCAAATATCTTCAATGCAGGCAGTTATGCCCTAGCAATCTGGTTGCCTTCACTTCCATTAGTTTTTCAAATATTTTTGTCTATCGTTGAGGACTAGGACAGTTCAGTCATAATCACATTGAACAGTGGGGCACATTTCAGGTTCTGAGTGCCACTTTTCTTATTATAGTCTCTTGTTCTAATGTTGGGATATATCATCAAATGCGTAAAGTAGCATATTTCAATGCCGAACTTCCAACATATCAACAATAAATAAATAATTAGCTTTGAATCCAATCTGTTTGGCATGTACAAAATGTACTCATATCAAAGTCTGCCATCTCTTATTTGAAATGAAGCATTCAACTAAATGATTAATTAAAATGTGCTATCGGGAAAATTTGGTGGTGAGCTTAAGTATCTCTGTCAATTTATGATCAGCTTGAGTACATTTCCTACTTCTACCCACCATTTTGTCATTCAGTTCAAGTAATGAGATTTCTTCACATCTACAAGCTTTTGTATTCACATTTTCTCTCACAGTATCTTCAGTTAAACCTCAATACTTACTGCTCTAGAGTTCTGGTCACCCCATATGTGGAGGTGGCAGAAGAATAGGGTTAGGAGGGAGAGATAGACCAGCCATGATTGAGTAGACTTGATGGGACGAATGGCCTAATTCTGCTCCTATCACTTATGAACCTCATGACATGAAAGATGTTAAGGCTGCAGAGGAGGTTTACCAGAATTAATGAAACAAGGAATGACAGTGCTGGTTTATGAAAAAATACACAAAGTGCTGGAGTAACTCAACTCATCTCTGGAGAGCATAGAGTGGCGACCCTTCTTCTGAACCCATAACACAGTTTGAAGAATGGTCTCAACCAGAAATATCACCTATTCGTTTTCTGCAAGGATGCTGCCTGACCCGCTGAGTTCCTCCAGCACTTGGTGCATTTAACAAAAATCAGAATGTTGCCTGGATTATGCTAACGGGAGAGGTTGGACTGACTTGGTACACTGAAGGTTGAGGAGCGCTGAAATAGAGATATATCAAATTATAACAGGCACAGATAGGACAGACAGTGAGAACTGTTTTTTCCGGGATAGAAAAATCAAAACCTAGGGGTCGTAACGTTAAGGTGAAAGGCAAAGATTAAAGAGATGTATGGGGCTGTTTATTACACAGAGAGTGGTGAGTGCCTAGAACACGTTGCCCAGGGTGGTGGTTGAGGCTGATACGATAGTTTAGACATACAGCGCAGAAACAGGCCCTTCGGCCCAACTAGTCCGCACCGACCAGCGAACCCTGCATATTAACACTATCCTACATACACTAGGGACAATTTACACATACACCAAGCCAATTAACCTACGTACCTGCACGTCTTTGGTGTGTGGGAGGAAACCGAAGATCTCGGAGAAAACCCAGGTGGTCACAGGGAGAACGTGCAAACTCCGTACAGACAGCACCTGTAGTCGGGATTGAACCGGGGTCTCCAACAGTGCAAGCGCTGTAAGGCAGCAACTCTACCGCTGCGCCACTGTGGCCGTCTGACGTGTTTAAGAGGCTTTAGATGGGCACGTGATGCTGGGAATGGAGGGATTTGTTTGAAGGTTATTTGACATCTGCAAATTATCCCCAGTGTGCAGGATAGAACTAGTGAACGGGTGATCGCTGGTCGGCATGGATTGTTTTCACGGTGGGATGAATTTCGGAGGAAGACAGTGACAAGCTACAGTTTATTGTTGGTGCTACCAAGGCAATTGCTTTCTCGACTGTGCACCATGTGAGACCTAGTGAGAGTTGTTGAACTTGATTATAAGCAAATGAAAATCCAAAAATAATTGAAGATAATTGAATTAACTAAAGAGTTTTTGTCCGAAGAAGGGTCTCGAACCGAAACATCACCTACTCCATTTCTCCAGAGATGCAGTCTGACCAGCTGAGTTATTCCAGCATTTTTGTGCCTGTCTAAGAGTTTTTCAAAGTTTATTCTGCCTCCCTTTCTATTTATTTGTCTGTTTGTTTCTTTATATTATGCACTGAACTTTTTATTGTTCTTTATTATGGGTTTTACAGAGTAATTACTTTTACATATACTTTTATAACAAGAGGAATTGAATATAGGAGCAAAGAGGTCCTTCTGCAGTTGTACAGGGCCCTAGTGAGACCACACCTGGAGTATTGTGTACAGTTTTGGTCCCCTAATTTGAGGAAGGACATTCTCGCTATTGAGGGAGTGCAGCGTAGGTTTACAAGGTTAATTCCCAGGGATGGCAGGACTGTCATATGCTGAGAGAATGGAGCAGCTTAGCTTGTACACTCTGGAGTTTAGAAGGATGAGAGGGAATCTCATTGAAACATATAAGATTGTTAAGGGTTTGGACACGCTAGAGGCAGGAAACATGTTCCCGATGTTGGGGGAGTCCAGCACCAGGGGCCACAGTTTAAGAATAAAACTGATAACGTTACAATGAGGTGGGCGGCCACGATGGCTCGGGTCGGCGCCCGTTTCGCAAACAGAATATTCCACAAGCCTCGAGCGACGTCAAGGAGGGATGCCGCATTTAAAGTAACATTCCACTTTTTCTGACCAGGGCTTCTATCCACAATGCCCGGGCTGGGGTTTTACGCGGCCATCAAGGAGGCATCGAGACTGCAGCGGTGAGGCATCGCGACAGTGGGGCCTCGCGACGGCGGTGGGGTCCGGGCCTGTCGGATGGCCCAGCGGGAGTTGAACTGGGGTCGCTGCTTCATCGCCGTTCTGGCTGTGGGCCTGGGGCCGCTAGTGTCATCGGTCTGGGCCTGACGGTTGGCCCGGCAGCAGTTGAGCTGGGGTTGCCGATTCTTATCCGTGCTGGCTGTGACCCCAGCCCCACAGCCAGCGCGGTGAAGAAGCGCCAACCCCAGTTCAAAAAGGCAGCCAACACCCCACCCCAGGTTATTTCAGGTGGGGACAATTGATTTTGCTCCCATAAATTCCATAATTTTCCTTGTGGGGGGGGGGGGGGGATGATGGGGGTGATTTACTCCCAGGGGGCCGCTTGTCTCCGGGATGCGCGCAGATGCCGCCCTCCCCCCCCCCCCCCCCCACCCCGCGTTGGGGAACGGGGCCCCAACGGATCCCATTCGGTCTATATCTCTCTAAATCTCTCCTTGCCTCCAGTGGGGGCCATAGGTGAGTGGCGTAATATTGCATTGGGGGACCAGGCCTCCTGTGTGACAGGGAATCAACGGGTCCCAGTTGGTCTAGTATGACAATAAAACACTCTTGATTCTTGACTGTTTCCACAGATGCTGCCTGATATTCTGTGTTTATCCAGTATTTTCTCCTTTTCTTTCAGATTTCCGACATCTACATTTTTTTTCATTCACTGTTTCTTTAATAGTTTATTGTTCCAGAATTATACAACCATCAATACATTATGTACTTTAACAGACCATTTGGCTTAACGTTATTTTTATTATTATTAATGGAACATTAAGTTTTGTTTCTTTGTGAATAATACCAGCAATTTGTTCAGGTTGCATTGAAAACTTTAGATTTTGTTTTGTATGAATATTGCAGGCACTAGTCCTGTACTCACTGGAGTTTAGAAGGATGAGGGGACACATCATTGAAACTTACTGAGTAGTGGAAAGCCTGGATAGAGTGGATATGGAGAGGATCTTTCCATTAGCGCCATTCGGCCCTTCAAGCCAGCACCGCCATTTAATGTGATCATGGCTGATCATTCACAATCAGTACCCGTTCCTGCCATCTCCCCATATCCCCTGACTCCGCTATCTTTAAGAGCCCTATCTAGCTCTCTCTTGAAAGTATCCAGAGAACCGGCCTCTACCGCCCTCTGAGGCAGAGAATTTAACAGACTCACAACGTGAAAAAGTGTTTCCTCGTCTCCGTTCTAAATGGCTTACCCCTTATTCTTAAACTGTGGCCCCTGGTTCTGGACTCCCCCAACATTGGGAACATGTTTCCTGCCTCTAGCGTGTCCAAACTATGTTTCAATAAGATCCCCTATCAACCTTCTAAATTCCAGAGTATACAAGCCCAGCCGCTCCATCCTCTCAGCATATGACAGTCCCTCAATAGCAAGAATGTCCTTCCTCAAATTAGGGGACCAAAACTGCACACAATACTCCAGGTTTGGTCTCACTAAGGCCCTGTACAACTGCAGAAGGACCTCTTTGCTCCTATTCTCAACTCCTCTTGTTATGAAGGCCATCATGCCATTGGCTTTCTTCACTGCCTGCTGTACCTGCATGCTTACTTTCACTGACTGATTAACAAGGATCCCCAGCTCCTGTTGTACTTCCCCTTTTCCCAACCTGACACCATTTAGATAATAATCTGCCTTCCTGTTTATGCTACCAAAGTGGATAACCTTACATTTATCCACATTAAACTGCATCTGCCATGTATCTGCCCACTCATCAAACCTGTCAAATGCTTTCTGAAAGTCCAGGTACACTACATCCACTGGCACTCCCTTGTCCATTTTCCTAGTTACATCCTCAAAAAATTCCAGAAGAATAGTCAAGCATGATTTATCCTTCATAAATCCATGCTGACTCGGACCGATCCTGTTACTGCTATCCAAATGTGCCGCTATTTCATCGTTTATGATTGACTCCAGCATCTTCTCCACCACCTATGTCAGGTTAACTGGTCTCTAATTCCCTGTTTTCGCTCTCCCTCCTTTCTTAAAAAGTGAGATAACATTAGCTACCCTCCAATTCACAGGAACTGATCCTGAATATATAGAACATTGGAAAATTATCACCATGCATCCACGATTTCTAGAGCCACTTCCTTAAGTACCCTGGGTGCAGACAATCAGGCCCTGGGGATTTATCAGCCTTCAGTCCCATCAGTCTATCCAACACCATTTCCTGTCTAATGTGGATTTCCTTCAGTTCCACTGTCACCCCAGATCCTCTGGCCACTAGTACATCAGGAAGATTGTTTGTGTTCTCCTTAATGAAGACGGATCCAAAGTATGTGCATCTACCTGCATGTTGAAATCTCCCATAACAACCACAGCATTATCTTTGCTAAATGCCAATTTTAACTCCTGAGTCAACTTGCGCCCTATATCCAGGCTACTGTTTGGGGGCCTGTAGGAACTAAGGAATTGTGCCCTTACAATTCCTTAGTTCTATCCATACTGACTCCACATCTTTTGTTTCAATGTCACCCCTTGCAAGGAACAGAATTTCATTCCTCACCAGCAGAGCTACCCTACCCCCTCTGCCCACCAGTCTGTCTTTTCGATAGGAGGTATACCCTTGAATATTCATGAAATACCCTTGAATGAGAAATGTTATTATTTATTTATCAACCCGCTTCATTTTTATATAAATATTGCCACAGAGGGAGTACAGAGAAGGTTGACCAGACTGATTCCTGGGATGGCAGGACTTCCATATGAAGAAAGACTGGATAGACTCGGCTTGTACTCGCTGGAATTTAGGAGATTGAGTGGGGATCTTATAGAGGCTTACAAAATTCTTAAGGGGTTGGACAGGCTAGATGCAGGAAGATTGTTCCCAATGTTGGGGAACTCCAGAACAAGGGGTCACAGTTTAAGGATAAGGGGGAAGTCTTTTAGGACCGAGATGAGAAAATCTTTTTTCACACAGAGAGTGGTGAGTCCGTGGAATTCTCTGCCACAGAAGGTAGTTGAGGCCAGTTCATTGGCTATATTTAAGAGGGAGCTAGATGTGGTCCTTGTGGCTAAAGGGATCAGGGGGTATGGACAGAAGGCAGGTACGGGATACTGAGTTGGATGATCAGCCATGATCATATTGAATGGCGGTGCAGGCTCGAAGGGCCGAATGGCCTACTCCTGCACCTATTTCCTATGATTCTATGATCACAATATTAATGCTAATACTACCACTATTTCTAATAATAATAATAATTAGTTACTTTAATAATGTTAGTCGTATTAATAATGTATTGTGGTGCCATCTTGTGGCCAAGCCACTTGTTCTAGAACCTTCCATTGTCGAGCTGAAACGCTCGCATGAGGTAGGTGGTGGAGAGATTAGAGAAGAAGGAGTTGAAGATTAACTGGTGTGCTCTCGAACGACAACAAGCACTTTACTTAAATATTTACTGAATGCACGTGACAGATGTGTACACAAAACCTGGGCCTCCACAATATAATAATAGATAATTGGCAATAGGTGCAGGAGTAGGCCATTCGGCCCTTCAAGCCAGCACCGCCATTCAATGTGATCATGGCTGATCATCCACAATCAGTACCCCATTCCTGCCTTCTCCCCATATCCCCTGACTCTGCTATTTCTAAGAGCCCTATCAAGCTCTCTATTGAAAGCATCCAGAGAACCTGCCTCCACCGCCCTCTGAGGCAGAAAATTCCACACTCACAACTCTCTGTGAGAAAAATATACAATCATAATATTAATAATATATAATATAATACAATAATAATGTAATAATAATAATAATAACAATATTACATTATTATTGGATTATACTAATTATTATACTTTATTATGTATTTATGGTATAAATGGTATTTATAGTATATATTATCATATTCATTATTGCACTGTTATTATTTAATTATGGTAACCATTATTATTATTATTATTATTAATATTATTTTAAGTATTCTTATGATGTCTGAAGCAAGGTCCCTGCTTGAAATGTCACCTATCCACGTTCTCCAGAGATGCGGCCTGACCCACCGAGTTACTCCAAACACTGTGCGTCTTTTCTTTGTAAACCAGCATCTGCAGTTCCTCGCGCCTTGCTTCATTATTTGCCCGCAGCGTTGAACAGCATTCCCAATGTCGCCTTGTCCCCGACGGATGTTCCCAAGAATAAGCAGTGGCCTTCCGCTATTTACCCAATTAATTTCCATTCTGCCAACAGACCGGTTGCGTATGCTAGAACACGCCCTGAGAAATCGTGCTGGTAATTTGAGGCGATGAACGCAATCTGCCAGGCATCATGTGAATACCTGGCGTGGGCTGACGGCTTGTGACTGAAGTAGTCTGAGCTTGAAGCTGCTGATCCATTGTCCTCAATTCTTCGCACCTCTCGTCATTCATGACCTGCCTTCTATTGCCACATTACCTTCAAATACTGTTTTCACCTTCAGTGCGTTCTCTGTTCAATAAAGTTGAGTTGTCAGCGTCCGCAAGTAACCTGAGAGAGTCTAGGACTAGAGGTCACCGCCTCAGAATGAAAGGATGTCCTTTTAGGAAGGAGATGAGGAAGAATCTCTTTAGTCAGAGGGAGGTGAATCGGTGGATATCATAGTCACAGAAGGCTGTGGAGGCCAAGTCAGTGGATATTTTTAAGGCAGAGATAGACAGATCCTTGATTGGTACAGGTGCCTGGGATTATGGGAAGGAGAATGGGGTTAGGAGGGAGAGGTAGATCAGTCATGATTGAATGGCGGAGTAGACTTGATGGGTCGAATGGCCTAATTTTACTCCTATCATTTTTGACCTGATGGATTCCCCTCTGGTCACTGATGACACGGTGGTGCAGCAGTAGAGTTGCTGCCTTACAGCACCAGAGACCCAGGTTCGATCCTGAGACCGGGCGCTGTCTGTAAGGGGTTTGTACGTTCTCCCCGTGACTGCATTGGTTTTTTCCGGGTTATTCGTTTTGCTCTCATGTCCCAAAGACGTGCAGGTTTGCAGATTACTTGGCTAAAGTACAATTGTAAACTGCCCGATGTGTTAGTGTACAGGGTGATCGTTGGTCAGCGCGGACTCGGTAGGCCGAAGGGCCTGTTTCTAGCTGCATATTTGTCTAAAGAGTTCCTATCCAAAACATCACTTATTCTTTTCCTCCAGGGATGCTGCATGACCCACTGAGTTACTCCAGGATTTTGTGTAAATCAAATGCCTTTTAAACGTTGTTATAATACCTGGCTCAACTAGAACCTCTGGAGCTCGTTCTATATACCCACCACTTCAGCCTTCCAAACAGCCCTGATCCATTATAATTAGCCTATTGCCGCATCAGTTCCACAGACCCGCAGCTGGCAGCAGCTACCTGGTTGTACTATAAGAATCAATTTTCAGAATCCAGTGAGTATGAAAGAACTGCAGATGTTGGTTTAAATCAAAGGCAGACACAAAATGCTGGGGTAACACAGCGGGGGAGGCAGGATCTCTGCAGAGAAGGAATGGACGACGTTTCGGGCCGAGATCCTTCCTCAGACTGTCTCAACAGACAGACCTTTCTTCCAACAGTTTGAAGAAGGGTCCCGATCTGAAACATTTCGTTCAGTTTAGTTCAGTTCAGTTTCAGCTTAGTTTATTGTCACATGCACGGAGGTACAGTGAAAAGCTTTTGCTGCATGCTATCCAGTCAGCGGAATGACAATACATGGTTACAATCGAGCTATCGCAGTGTATAGATAAATGATAAGGGAATAACGCTTAGTGCAAGGTTAGAATACATTAAAATATTAAAATTAATAGCGAGGTCAATGAAATGTGGGGGGATAGGTGGGGGAGGGATGGAGAGAGAGAGACAGCAAGGGTTACGAAGTTAGAGAAATCAATCTTCATATCGCTGGGTGGTAAGCTACCCAAGTAAAATAATTCTCCATCTCACTCTTACTCCCATTTTCAACTAAACTAAGGGTGAAGAAGAGTCACAATCTGTCCATGTTCTCCAGAGATGCTTACTAACACTTTGAGTTACTCCAGCACTTTGTATTTTTTGCTACATGATTCCACCATCAGCAGAGGAGAATTCATTAATGCATGCAGAGATGAGTTTTATGTCTTGGGGAAGAAAGGAGAGGTAAAAAGAAAGAAAAAGGTATAGAAAGAAAGAAGTAAGTTACTGATGGTCATAAGGTCATATGTGATCGGAGTAGAATTAGGCCATTCAGCCCATCAAGTCTACTCCGCCATTCAATCATCTCTGATCTATCTCTCCCTCCTAACCCCATTCTCCTGCCTTCTCCCCATAACCTCTGACACTTGTACTAATCAAGAATTTATCTATCTCTGCATTAAAAATATCTACTGACAGCCTTCTGTGGCAATGAATTCCACAGATTCACCACCCTCTGATGAAAGAAATGTATCCTCATCTCCTTCCTAAAAGAACATCCTTTAATTCTGAGTCTATGACCTCTAGTTCTAGACTCTCTCACTAGTGGAAACATCCTCTCCACATCCACTCTACCCAAGCCTTTCACTATTCTGTATGTTTCACTGAGGTCCCCGCTCATTCTTCTAAACTCCAGCATGTACAGGCCCAGTGCCGTCAAACGCTCATCATAGGTTAACCTACTCATTCCTGGGATCATTCTGGTAAACCTAAAGGTTTCGGAACAGCTCTGGCCAACATTGAGAGAGTTGTGGATGCAGCCCAGTCCATCACACAGACCTGACTCCCCACCATTGACTCCATCTTCACTTCATGCTGCCCTGGAAAAGCGGCCAATATAATCATTGATGTGAGTCCTGGAGCTCAGGAGGATGAGGGGGAAATCATTGGAAGTGTATATCATGAAGGTTTACAATATATATCAAGAATTTAGACAAAGGAATTAAATGTAACATCTCCACATTTTCGGATGACACAAAGTTAATATTATCCCACTTTTCAAGAAAGGAGCGAGAGAGAAAACGGGGCATTACAGACCAGTTAGCCTGACTTTGGTGGTGGGAAAGATGCTGGAGTCAATTATTAAAGAGGTAATAATGGGGCATTTGGATAGCTGTAGTCCAAGTCAGCATGGATTTATGAAAGGAAAATCATGCTTGACTAATCTTCTGGAATTTTTTGAGGATGTGACAAGTAAAATGGATGAAGGGGTGCCAGGGGATATAGTGTATCTAGACTTTCAGAAAGCCTTTGATAAGGTCCCACACGGGAGACTGGTGACTAAAATTAGAGCACATGGTATTGGGGGTAGGGTGTTAACGTGGATAGAAAATTTGTTCGCAGACAGGAAGCAAAGAGTAGGAATGAATGGGTCCTTTCCAGAATGGCAGGCAGTGGCGAGTGGAGTGCCAAAAGGCTCGGAGTTGGGGCCACAACTGTTTACCATATATATTAATGACTTGGAAGAGGGAATTAGGAGCAACACTAGCAGGTTTGCGGATGACACAAAGCTGGGTGGCAGTGTGAACTGTGATGAGGATATTAGGAGGTTGCAGGGTGACCTGGACAGGTCGAGTGAGTGGACAGATGCATGGCAGATGCAGTATAATATAGATAAATGTGAGGTTATCCACTTTGGTGGCAAAAACAAGGGAGCAGATTATTATCTCCATGGGTTAGGTTAGGTAAGGGGGAGGTACAGCGAAACCTGGGTGTCCTTGTACACCGGTCACTGAAAGTTGGCGTGCAGGTACAGCAGGCAGTGAAGAAAGCTAATGGAATGTTGGCCTTCATAACAAGAGGATTTCAGTATAGGAGCAGAGAGGTTCTTCTGCAGTTCTATAGGGCTCCGGTGAGACCACATCTGGAGTATTGCGTGCAGTTTTGGTCTCCTAATTTGAGGAAGGACATTCTTGTGATTGAGGCAGTGCAGCGTAGGTTCACGAGATTGATTCCTGCGATGGCGGGACTGTCATATGAGGAAAGGTTGAAAAGACTAGGCTTGTATTCACTGGTGTTTAGAAGGATGAGGGGTTATCTTATAGAAACATATAAAATTATAAAAGGACTGGACAAGCTAGATGCAGGAAAAATGTTCCCAATTTTGGGCAAGTCCAGAACCAGGGTCCACAGTCTTAGAATAAAAGGGAGGCCATTTAAGACTGAGGTGAAAAAAAACTTTTTCACCCAGAGAGTTGTGAATTTATGGAATTCCCTGCTACAGAGGGCAGTGGAGGCCAAATCACTGGATGGATTTAAGAGAGAGTTAGATAGAACTCTAGGGGGCGAGTGGAATCAAGGGATATGGGGAGAAGGCAGGCACGGGTTATTGATTGAGGACGATCAGCCATGAACGCAATGAATGGCGGTGCAGACTCGAAGGGCCGAATGGTCTCTTCCTGCACCTATTTTCTATGTATCTATGTTTCTATGTAAATCTGGGTGGCAGTGTGAGCTCCGATGAGAATACTATGTGGATAGGTTGGGTGAGTGTGCAGATGCATGGCAGGTGCAGTATAATGCAGTGCCGAGAACTATATTCTGCACTCTGTATCATCCCCTTTATTTGATTTTGACTTGATTATATTTATGTATATTATTATCTGATGTGATGGAATGGTTTTCAATACAAAGATTTTCACTGTACCTCAGTGCAGGTAAGCAAAACCTAATCAAGCTGGAGTGGAGGAAGCTGAAGGCATAGAATTAACAGCATGAGTGGAGGAAACATACACATGGTGATGGATTCACAAGTTATAGCAGTCGAATTAGGCCATTCAGCCCGTCCACTCCACCATTCAATCATGCCTGATCTCTGCCTCCTATTCCCATTTTCCTGCCTTCTCCCCATGACAATAGGTGCAGGAGTAGGCCATTCGGCCCTTCGAGCTTGCACCGCCATTCACTGTGATCATTGCTGATCATCCACAATCAGTACCCCACTCCTGCCTTCTCACCACATACCCTGACTCTGCTATATTTAAGAGCTCTATCTAACCCTTGGCACCTATTCTAGTCAAGAATTTGTCCATCTCTACCTTTGAAATATCCACTGACTTGGCCTCCGCAGCCCTCTGTGGTAATGAGTTCCACAGATTAACTACCCTCCTCTGACTAAAGAAGTTGCTCCTCGCCTCTTTTCCAAACGAGTGCCCTTATTCAGAGCTGGAAGTGTTGCAAGTTGCAAGTTGTAACCTATCCGTGAGGTTACAAACATAGTGATGATGGGGAGCAATGAAACATGAGAATATTTTTAATTAGAGTCATAGAGTAATACAGCTTGCAAACAGGCCCTTCGGCCCAACTTGCCCACATGTCCTACTTGCCCAACATGTCCCAGCTACTATTCCCACCTGCCTGCGTTTGACCCATATCCCTCTAAACCTGTCCCATCCGCGTACCTGCCTGAATGTTTCTTAAATGTTGGGATAGTCCCAACCTCAACTACCTCCTCTGGCAGCTTGTTCCCACCACCCTTTGTGTGAAAAAGTTACCCCTCAGGTTTCTGTTAAATCTATCCTCCTTCACCTTAAGCCTAGGTCCTCTGGTCCTCGATTTCCTACTCAGGGCAAGAGATTCTGTGCATCTACCCGATCTATTCCTCTCATGATTTTATGCACCTCTATAAGATCACCCCTCATCTCTCCTGCTCTCCAAGGAATAGAGACCCAGCCTACTCAACCTCTCCCTATAGCTCAAACCCTCGAGTGCTGGCAACATCCTTGTAAATCTTCTCTGTACCCGTTCCAGCTTGATAACTTCTTTCCTATAAACATGGTGCCCAGAAATCATGGGAAAGAGATTGTCAAGAGTCAATCAGCATGTTGGATCTCTTCAAAGATGATTTCAGCACATTCCTGAATCTTTTCCCATCTCTGTTTGACAATCTCTATCCATGACAGAGCTAAGAATAGACAGTGTGTGGGAAGGAACTGCAGATGCTGGTTTAAACCGAAGAAAGACACAAAAAGCTGGAGTAGCTCAGAAGTGCAGTTCAGAAGAAAGGTATCGACCCGAAATGTCACCTATTCCTTTTCTTTAGAGATGCTGCCTGTCCCGCTGAGTTACTACAGCAGTGTGTGTCCATCTGAGAATAGGAATCCGGTGTCTGTTTTAGGAATCCGGTGTTGGACATGTAAATGATGCAGCACATCATTCCTCGAGGTATAATTTGTTCTGGAACTCAGTTAATTATTTAAGAAACACCTTCCACTCATCCATTGTAATTTTACCCAATGCCAGATTTGCCCTGTTAACTATGAATCGTCTCAGAAGGCAGCCTGACCAAACTTAGATCCTTGCCTGCCAGGCCATCAGATTCAGACTTGGATTCATGTTAGCTTATTGTCATATACACCAGGGTAATACAGAAACATAGGTTTAGGTTAGGTTAATTTATTCCCGTACACCGAGGTACAGTAAAAAACTTTTGTTGCATGCTAACCAGTCAGTAGAAAGGCAACACATGATTATAATCGAATCATTAACTGTGGCGGCATGGACTTAGTGGGCCGAAGGGCCTGTTTCCATGCTGTATCTCTAAACTAAACTAAATTAAACTAAACAAGATTCCAACACTGTACTATGTCCCGATGACCAATAAGATGCGTTTGACAGGAGAATCTCTAGTAGTGAGAAGCCCTGTTCAAGAAACAATATCACAAGGACCATTTGATCTGGAAAGATATGTCAAGTTGAACATCGCAGCACAAAAATATTGTTCTCTCTGCCTTTCAGCTGTGTTATTTTAATCTCTTTCAAGATGGATCCTATTGTAATCACTATTAGATTGTGGCTCCTTTAACAGAAAGCATCAGACACATTACTCAATAGCAGATACGATAGTGACATTTAAGAGGCTTTTAGATAGGCACAAAGAAGTGCAGGAATGAAGGGATATGGATCATGTGCAGGCAGCTGAGATTAGTATATTTTAGCTTGTTATAGTTTTTTTGGCATTGTTATCTTGGCATTATTTATTGTGGCATGATTGACTGTGGGCCGAAGGGCCTGTTCCTGTGCTGTACTGTTCTATGTACATCTTTAGTTTAGATTAGTTTAGTTAAGAGATACAGTGTGGAAACAGGTCCTTCGGCCCACCACGTCGCACCGGCCAGTCGTCGTCGTCGTCCTCCCCCTCCTCCTCCCCCTCCTCCTCCCCCTCCTCCTCCCCCTCCTCCTCCCCCTCCTCCTCCCCCTCCTCCTCCCCCTCCTCCTCCCCCTCCTCCTCCCCCTCCCCCTCCTCCTCTTCCTCTTCCTCTTCTTCCTCCTCCTCCTCCTCCCTTGGTCAAAACAGGGTGGACCATGTGAAGGTTGCAATCGCCCACCCCACCGACTGACCAGTACTCCCCGCACACCTTACACACACACACTCAAGGGACAATTTTAACACATACACCAAGCCAATTAGGCTACAAACCAGTACGTGTTTGGAGTGTGGAATGTAACCGAAGATTTGGAAGAAAACCCACGTGGTCACGGGGAGAACGTACAAACTTCCTACAAACAGCAGCTATAGTCGGGATGGAACTTGGGTCTCTGCCGCTAAAAACGTTGTAAGGCAGCAACTCTACCGCTGCGTCACCATGCCACTCTTAAAACGGTTTGCTCTTTGGTTAGTTCCATAACATTGTCGCAGGGAATCATTTTACACCCTGCCATTAAATCACTTTATCCCAATCTATACAAAGCAGGTCGGCTAAACTTCCTCTGTCTTGCTATTTTAAGGGCACTGATTAATGCATGTGTATTAATTTTGTGCATTTACTATCTCAACACAACAAGTTGCAATTATACACTGTCATTCACATCGTAATATGTTCCAAATTATTCCGTGCGGTTTGTTTTTCGGGGGTGGTGGGGGGGTCAACCCACATGGCATTAATTTATAGTTTATAAGACATTAGTTTAGCTTTTTGGGGGGGCTTTTCCAATGGGGGATGCAAGTTGTGGACATTGACTAGTGAAGAGAAAGCTGGGCAGTGATCTTCCTTGTCTACAGACACAGTCCATGTCGAGCACAAAATGTAAATGTGGATGATGTTTAACAGATGCTGAGCACTCTAACTGGGTGACAGGACTACTCCTGCCTGTGGCATTTCATGGCTGACATATTAAAGTAAGGCTCTAGCACTTCCATTCACTCTTTGCCAAGTAAATGACAGCTGCAAGGTTAAGTTGGATCTAGCCAAGTGTAAATAAATTATAGCCTGTACTGCGGATAAATGGACTGGCTCGTACATCAAAGCAGATGATATCGGAAGCTATTTTGTTAAACTTATACCCAGCAGGGTGGATCAGAAAGGCAGGTAACACAGTGCGTGGTTCAATGCAAAGATTCCCTACAGCCATTAGGCTATTAAACACTGCAACCTGCAAATAAACTCTGAATTACATAGACTATTATTGTTAGTTTGCAATGTTATTACTCCAGCATTTTGTGTCTACAAACGTGTGTGTATAATATATTTTAATTTCAGTAGGGTGACTCTGAGTAATTATATATATTACCCTACGCTGCACAGGGCAAGAGGATTTTTCCCATCGATGAAAATTAAAAGAGTTATTCATGTTTTAAAAATGTTGAAATTCTCTCTCCTGAAGGCCATGCCCCTTCCGGATGGACTATAAAACCCAGGTGTGTTGAGTGCCTCAGTCAGTCTCTGCAAGATGGGGGGAAGCGAGAGGGTCACGTCTCTCAATCTGAGCTGTGAATAACACTAAACACATGTCTACTAAACTGTGAGTGGTTTTACTAACCTGTCAATGCCCTTAATGTGGTTTGAAAATATAGTTTGGAAATGCTAAAGCTGTGTTGCCTTTGGTTCAGAAATGCTAAAGCTGTGTTACCTTTGGTTTGGAAAGGCTAAAGCTGTGTTGCCTTTGGTTTGGAAATGTTAAAGCTGTGTTGCCTTTGGTTTGAAAATGCTAAAGCTGTGTTGCCTTTGGTTTGGAAATGCTAAAGCTGTGTTGCCTTTGGTTTGGAAATGCTAAAGCTGTGTTGCCTAATTAAAGTCGCCTTGCCTAATTAAAGTTGTCTTGCCTTCTATATAATTAAAAGTCTAATTTTGACCACTTCCTGTTTGCACTAGATATTGATTTTAGAACTAAACGCTACCACATATGGCTATGATTTTGGCCAGCTTACTCAGTCCCCCTCCACTCATCAGGTGCCGAGGATTTTACCCATCGATTAAAAATAAAAGAGTTATTAGTGTTTAAAATATGTTGAGATTCTCTTTCCTGTCCATGAAGGCCACGCCCCTTCTGGTGGGAGGGGGGAGGGACTATAAAACCCAGAAGTGTGGGCATGGCTCAGTCTCTGCAAGATGGAGGAGGGAGAGGTCACGACTTGCTGTCTTTAGTGGCCTTGCACCCTGCTTGAAATGGTATGAAACTGCACTTGAAGTTGGTGGCCTTGCACCTTGCTTGAAATGGTAAGAACTGAGCTTGAATTTGATGGCCTTGCACCCTGCTTGAAATGAAATTTCAAGGAATAGCTGTGAGTCAACTGCCAGCCCACCAGCTGTGAGTGAGTGAGCTGCTAGCACAACAGACTTGAGTGACCGAGCAACCAGCCCAAGAATCCATTCGGCCCAAAATGTCCATACTATCCCTCTGGAAACCAGTCCCTTCAGCCCACAACATCCATACTAGCAGCCCAGATAGCCCCCCCCCCCCCTCCACTGGCCACCAACATTGGAATTGGTGGAGTGGTGGAATATAGTGTCTACTATATATATATATATACAACACACATATATATATATTTATAGTAGACACAAAATGCTGGTGTAAGGAAGGAACTGCAGATGTTGGTTTAAACCAAACATAGACACAAAAGTGTGGAGTAAATCAGCGGGACAGGCAGCATCTCTGGAGCGAAGGAATGGGTGATGTTTTGGATCAAGATGTGTGTGTATATATATCTCTATGTAAATATATATAAGGCAGCTTTAATTAGGCAAGGTAGCTTTAATTAGGCAAGGCAGCTTTAATTAGGCAAGGCAGCTTTAATTAGGCAAGGCAGCTTTAATTAGGCAAGGCAGCATTAATTAGGCAAGGCAGCATTAATTAGGCAAGGCAGCATTAATTAGACAAGGCAGCTTTAATTGTGCAAGGCAGCTTTAGCACTTTCAATCCAAAGGCAACACAGCTTTAACACTTTCAAACCAAAGGCAACACAGCTTTAGCACTTTCAAACCAAAGGCAACACAGCTTTAGCACTTTCAAACCAAAAGCTACACAGCTTTAGCACTATCAAGCCAAAGGCAACACAGCTTTAGCACTTTCAAACCAAAAGCTACACAGCTTTAGCACTATCAAGCCAAAGGCAACAAGCTTTAGCACTTTCAAGCCAAAGGCAACACTGCGTTAGCACTTTCAAACCAAAGGCAACACAGCTTTAGCACTTTCAAACTACATTTTCAAACCACATTAAGGGCACTGTCAGGTCAGTAAAACTCACACTCACAGTTTAGTAGACACTGCGTACGACGTCAAGATGCTGTGTTCGCCCGTCGAGATGCTGCGTACGTCCTCAATGCGCCTGCGGGCCGACAGGCCATTGGCGCGCGTGAATTTCGGACAGTGCATGATTTTTGGAGCCCCGCGCAATGTCGGAACCAGCCCCGCACAACTCCATACGCCTCCGCCGATCGAAGTGGGACCGGCCCCGCGCGGCCATACACATCAAGCGACCACGTTTGGCAATCGCATGCTAGTGGGACAGGCCCTTAATTCTGCTCCTAGAACTAATTAACATAATTTTGTACCATCCTATTATGTGGAGCCTTGTCAAAAGGCTTGTTAATGTCAATGTAGACAAAGACAACCGCCCTGACTTAGTCAGTCCTCTTGCTTACCTCCTCAAAAAAACATAATCAAATTTGTGAGACATGATTGCCCATGAATAAAGCCAAACTGACTATCCCTTCTTTCTTTTTCAAATGCTAATCAGTTCTTTCTTTTGCAATTGCTAATAAAAGGTGTTCCTCAAAATCGCTCCCAGTAACTTAACTCCCACTGATGTTAGACTCACCAGTCTGCAGTTTCCTGGCAGCCCATACTGTATTAAATAAAGACAATAACATTAGCCAGCCTCCAGTCTTCTGGCAGCTCACCCATGGCTAATGAAGATACAACAATCTCTGCCTGGGTACATAGCAATTTCCTCCCTTGAATCTCACAATATCCTAGGATACACTTGGTCAGGTCCCTGAAGATTTATCCACTTCTGTGCTCTTCCAGAGCTCTAACAGATCCTCCTTCGTAATGTTGATAAACTTCAAGACATCACTGTTGCCTTCCATAAAAACTCTAGCTTTCTTGCCCTTCACCACACTAAATACAGATGAGAAGTGTTCAATTAAGACCTCGCTCATCTTCCATATGTTCCTGAGTTCTACGGGTACCTACTCTCTCCCTAGTTACCCTGAGGTTCTAAATATATGTACAAATCTTTTATGATTCTTCTTTACCTTATTTTTCAAGGATATCTACCTATACTATTTCGGAATAGATCAGGTAGGTGTATAGCATCTCTTTTCCAGAGTAGGGGAATCCAGAGAACCAGAACACACAAGTTTAAAGTGAGGAGGGAAAAGATTTAATAGCAACCTGAAAGATGGAAGGTGCTGGGGGTGACACAAATGACAGGCAGTGTCTCTGGAGAACCTGGATAGGTGACATTTCTGGTCAGGACCATTCTTCAGACTGAAAATTCTGAAGAATTCTGAAGGAATTCATAGTCTGAAGAAGGGTCTCGAACTGAAACGTTACTTATTCATTGTCTGAAGAAGGGTCTTGATCTGAAACGTCACCTAGCCATGTACCCCAGGGATGCTGCCTGACCTGCCGAGTTACCCTAGCATTTTCAGTCTTTCCTTGATGAACCAGCATCTGCAGTTCCTTGTTTCTGCATAATACCATTAGCAATTAGGGTGGCACAATGGCGCAGCGATAGAGTTGCTCCCTTACAGCGCCAGAGTCCCAGGTTCGATCCTGACAACGGGTGCTGTCTGTGTGGAGTTTGTAAGTTCTCCCCGTGACCGGGTGGGTTTTTCTCCAAGATCTTCAGCTTCCCCCCACACTCTAAAGACATACAGGCTGGAGGTTATTGTTGGTATAAAACGTAAAATTGTCCCTAGTATACACAGTGTTAATGTGTGGGGATCGCTGGTCGGCACGGTCCTAAATTAAACTAATGGGCGTCTCCCACTTACGCGACTTTTACGGCGACTGTCGGCACCCATCATAGGTCGTTGCAGGTCGCCAAACATTTTCAACATGTTGAAAATCCAGCGGTGACCAGAAACACGCTACGACTCTTTGGGCGACTGAGGAGACTACTCATGACCATACAGGCGACATCCTGGCGACATGTCGCAGGGTGAAGCCTGTATGGTCGTGAGTAATCGCCCAAAGAGTCGTGCCTTGTTCTGGTGTCCGCTTGATTTCAACATGTTGACATTTTTCGGCGACCTGCAAGGACCTATGATGGGAGTCGCCGAAAAAGTCGCGGTAGTGGGACAGGCCCATTAACTAAACAAAGTAAACAGTGCAGGGTTCCGCAAGGAAAACCAATATCACTGCTCTCCGAACCTCGCCACTGAAATTGTCATTCTCTATGCCCTTTTCACAGAGTCCAAATGCCTTAAAACCAGCATGAAGCAACTTCCCCACAAAGATGTTTAGCAGCAGGAAGAGCTTCTTCCGTCACCACTTACCTGTACTATTTAAAGAGTTCATTGACTTGCAGCTGTGATAGTGACCGAATCCGAATTTGAGAACATTGCTTTTTTTTTGTTGAAGTACAAAAGTATTTTGTGTTAACGTTGCAAACATTCAACCCTTTGTTGTCTATTCTGGTGAGCACCCACATCGGGACTGTTTCTTCCCAGCTGTTATCAGGCAATTGAACCATCCTACCAACAACTAGAGAGCAGTCCTGAACTACTATCTACCTCATTGGAGGCCCTTGGACTATCTTTGATCGGACTTTATTGGCTTCCCCTTGCACTAAACGTTGTTCCCTTATCATATATCTGTGCACTTGGAATGGCTCGATAGTAATCATGTACTGTCTTTCCGCCGACTGGTTAGCATGCAACAAAAGCTGTTCACTGCACCTCAGTACACGTGACAATAAACTAAACTGAATTGAACTAAGCTATGAAGGGCGATTTTTCATCTTAAAGAGAGGAGCAAGAGGGCAGATATTCTGGTACTCGGCTGGACGAGGAAGAAGGGAGATTGTGAGGTGTTTTGGTGCAGAGGAGGTGGTGTTAGAGGATCAATGCCTCGGGACTCTGCATGGAAATGGTGAACAAAATCTGGCACACACTCCTTGGATGCTGACGAATAATCAAAGGCCTGGATAGAGTGGACGTGGAGAGGATGTTTCACCAAGTGGGAGAGTCTTGGACCAGAGCCCGCAGCATCAGAATAAAAGGACGTAACTTTAGGAAGGAGATGGGGATGAATTTCTTTAGCCAGAGGGTGGTAAATCTGCGGAATTCATTGCAACAGACAGCTGTGGAGGCCAAGTAAAAATTTGTAAGGTGGAGATCGACAGATTCTTGATTAGGGGTTCTGGGAAGAAGGCAGGAGAATGGGGAAGAGAGGGAAGGATGGACTAGCCATGATAGAATGGCAGGGTAGACCTGATGGGCCAACTAGCCTAATTCTGCTCCTCTCACTTATGAACTTTTCACCTCGGGTGCTGTCTGTGTGGAGTTTGCCCCTTCTCCCTGTGACCACATGGATTTCCTCCGTGTGCTCCGGTCTCTTCCCACATCGCAAAGGCGTGCAGATTTTTGCAGATTATTCGGCTACTGTAAATCGTTCATAGTTTCATAATGGGTCCTCTGTAAAACTGCCCCTAATGTTTACGAGGATGTTTCCAGGAATACAGGGTGTGAGCTATAGGGAGAGGTTAAGTAAGCTTGGACTCTTATTCCCTGGAACGCAGGAGGATGATGGGTGATCTTATAGAGGTGCATAAGTCACGGTGGCACAGCGGTAGAGTTGCTGCTTTACAGCAAAATGCAGCGCCAGAGACCCGGGTTCGATCCCGAATACGGGTGCTGTCTGTATGGAGCTTGTACGTTCTCCCCGTGACCTGCGTGGGTTTTCTCCGAGATCTTCGGTTTCCTCCCACACTGCAAAGACGTACAGGTTTGCAGGTTAATTGGCTTGGTTTTAAAAAAAAAGTTAAATTGTTCAAAGTTAGCGATGTGCAGAGTACTGTCCTGCTGACTACAAAATTCAGAAGGTTCAGAAGGTTCATGAGATGAATAGATCAGGTAGATGCACAGAGAGTCTTGCCCAGAGTAGGTGAATCAAGGACCAGAGGACATAGGTTTAAGGTGAGGGGGAAAAGATTTAATCGGAATCTGAGGGGTAACCTTTTCACACAAGGGGTGGTGGGTGTATGGAACAAGTTGCCAGAGGAGGTAGTTGAGGCTGGGACTATCCAAACGATTAAGAAACAATTAGACAGGACAGGTTTGGAGGGATGTGGGCCAAACACGGGCAGGTGGGACAAGTGTAGCTGGGACATGTTGGCCGTTGTGGGCAAGTTGGGTAGAAGGGCCTGTTTCCACACTGTATCACTCACTCTGGGACTCAATGCTCCATGAGAAAGTGTTTTAGCATAGAACTAGTGCGAACGGGTGATCGATGGTCAGAGTGGACTCATTAGGCTGAAGGACCCCGCTGATATCTGAACTAAAAGTAAATGAAGTTGTAAACTTCAACACTTCACACGAGTAGCATGATTTCTGCAGAAAGAGAGAGGAAAGTGCGAGTTTCCAAGTGGATGGTTGGGTTACTCAATCCCTGCTGCAGCAGGAGATGCACTCAGGAATGAAATTGGATGCAATAACAGTTGTGGATATATGTGCCCCGGTTTGCTGCAATATTCATAGTCAGAGAACCATGGAGGCTTTCGTACAGAAGGAAGCATTTCACGCATTGTGTCTGTGCAGTCTCTTTACAGGAGCCATGCAAAATTAATCTCACGGTCCAACCCTCTCCTAAAGACCTGCGTTATTCAATAATCTTACCCACTTTCACCTGAAAAGGCTCAACGGTCTATCTTAGCTCAGTGACAAAGGATTTCTGTAGGAGGCTGGGTAGAATCAAAACCTAAGATAGACACAAAACGCCTGAGTAACTCAGCGGGACAACGCAGCATCTCTGGATAGAAGGAACGGGTAGCGTTTCGGGTCGAGACCCTTCTTCAGACTGAGAGTCAGGGGAGAGGGAGACGAGAGGTAAGGTGTGCAAAACGAGCGATCAAAGCGGACGAAGATGAAGGGAAATGAAGAATAGGTCTTTGTTGGCTGGGGGAAGGTGACAACGCGGCATATGTAAAACTTAATCAGGAGGGCAGTCAGACTGGTCGGAGAACTAGTATAGGGGAGAGACGGCGAGAGAGGGAAAGCAAGGGTTACTTGAAGTCGGGGAAGTTAATATTCATACCACCTGCCGAAACAAAATATGAGGTGCCCAATTTACGTTGGGCCTCACTCTGACCCCACAATTAATTTAAAGCCTGTTCACTATGACAAGATATCCGGTTTCTATCCGGGTGTCCTCTTTATTGGTGTTTCCGTCGGCACAGTGGCGCAGCGGTAGAGCTGCTGCCTCACAGTGGCAGAGACCCAGGTTCGATCCTGACCGTGGGTGCTTTCTATGGGGAGTGTGTCCGTTCTTTCAGTGACCGTGCGGGCATTCTCTGGGTGCTCCAGTTTCCCCCCACGTCTCAAACACGTGCGAGTTTGTAGGTTGATGGCTTCTGTAAATCGGCCCTAAGGTGTAGAATGTGAGAGTGGTTTAACATAGAACTAGTGTGAGCGGGTGATTGCTGGTCGGCGCGGACTCGGTGGGCAAGGGGCCCGTTTCCACGCTGAATCTCTAAACTAAACTAAACTAAATTAGACAGCGGAACTGTCGCTGGAATATGAAAATTCACAATGTACGCCCGATTTCTCTTGCCTCTTTGAAAGGAAACATTTTCTTTACATGTCTCTTTCTTTTTCACCGCTGTAGAGCAGCTTATCCTTGCCGTTGACTCGTTGAAGTTCACTCATAGTTATCCTACGTTCAAATTGCTACAAAGCAAGTCTATTTGCAACAGCTGTCGGACCAGATGTTGTCCTTTGAAAATAGCTGTGTTTGTTGAATATTGTGTTTACAAACCTTTAATCTTTGATACCCCATGGTATTGAGAAAGCCTCTGATTCACCGCGCATTGCCAAGCATATGCACTCTCTTAAGCTATTTGCAGATGTACCAGCCAGCTATAACTTACTCTCCCTACGTGTAAAACAACAGAGGATCGCTTCCGAGTGTGATGAATCTCTCCGCTTATCCCTGCGCCCTTCAGACACAATTGCTGACTATCCTTTCTTGATCCAACATCGCAGTGCAATAAATTTCCTAAACCCTCTGCCCGCTTGAAAGGGCTTGCCCTCAGCAAACAATGCCACGTGGAAGATAAGCAGCCTGCTTATATAGATTAGATTCAGCTGGCAACCAGCGTGAAATTAAGTGTCGGAGTGCACTGCCACTGGGAGCAAAACCGTTTCCCTGGCCCCGTCTTACATTTCCTTTTCCTTTCCGCCGTTACTCCAGCAAGGATGTTTGCCAATCTGCTGAGGTAGGAGTCAGAGGTGTACGATGCATCACTGGGGCACCTCTGCCGCAGAAGGCCATAGGGGCCAATTCACTGGATGTTTTCAAGAGAGAGTTAGATACAGCTCTTAATCAACTAAATCAAGGGGATACAACTGAATCAAGGGGATATGGGGAGAGAGGCAGGAATGGGGTACTGATTTTGGATGATCAGCCATGATCATATTGAATGTCTCAAAGGGTCGAATGGCCCTACTCCTGCACCTATTTTCTATGTTTCTACGTTTTTACCTGTTCACCTGATGGGGAAGCCCGGGAAGCGAGGAATGACACACTGTGCTTGAATAGGAAGTGAGGTGAAGATTTCACACGAATTTGCAAGTTCTCCCCCTGACCGTGTGGCTTTTCTCCGGATGCTCCGGTTTCCTCCCACATTCCAAAGACGTGCGGGTTTGCAGGTTAATTGGCTTCAGTAAATTGTACTTAGTGTTCACAAATTCATAAGTTCACAAGTTATAGGATTAGAATTAGGCCATTCAGCTCATCGAGTCTACACCGCCATTCAATCATGGTTGATCTCTGCCTCTTAATCCCATTTTTCCTGCCTTATTCCCATAACCCTTGCCGCCCGTTCTAATGAAGAATAGTAAGATTGAACGAGAACTTACCAGTTCGAAGGTTGATCTTTATTTTATGAGGAGTCGAAGTGAGGGATTTCGTGAAGAGCCCGCCGGCGCGCATGCTCGACATACTTCAAAGTAGCGGCGTGGAATCACAGAACCAACAATAGAAATGACTTCGCATAGTATGATTGAATTGACTAAGATTACCAGATGAAGGTGACTGAGGGTTGGGCGAGGAGGGCACGAAATCCCTCACTTCGACTCCTCATAAAATAAAGATCAACCTTCGAACTGGTAAGTTCTCGTTCAATCTTACTATTTCATTTCGGAGTCACGTGAGTGACTTCGTGAAGACTTCAAAGCTTCTGTGATTACACGCCCTGGACCACGTCCATGCTGACACACCACTACCAGGGATGGATGGGAGGAACAAACTTGCTCAATAGTTCATACTGCAAAACAAGAGCATATTTATTAACAACAAATCAAAAACCCCTCATGCGGGGACATCTCCACGTTCTTGACCTGCATTCAGCACGGCTTCTGCGAACTGTAGAGGAGCAGCAACAGGTTTGTTATAAAAACGCTGGAACACAGCTTCATTAGCCCATCCTGCTGTGGCGAGAATTTGGTCCATGGGCACCTCCATGACCCTCGCCGCTGACGTCGATGCAGCCCTGGTGGAATGAGACTTGAACACATTAGTGTCGATACCTGACTTACCCAAGACGACTCGAAGCCACCTGGATATCGTCTGGACTGTCACTCGATGATGAGGTCTCTTATGAGTGACAAGCAGGTATCTCTCCATTCCTCTGATGCGTGCCGTCACGTTGACATAGTGGCGGATATGTGAGGCTAAACATAGCCTAGCATCTGCGGGGTATGCCGGGAACTTCAGCTGCAGCCCTGTGCACCCAGGTCTATGCTGCTTTAGTAGCTCGTCAATGAAAAATACTACTTCTGTAGGGGTAGATGTCATTCTGTCGACACAAAGTTTGTGTAGTGTCTGTACCCTCTGAGCTGAAGTCAGCGCTAGTAACATCACCAGCTTCATGGTGAGTTGGTCCAGTTGGAGCCCTTCCATGGGAGACCACGTCCTGAGCAGGGTTAATACGTCCCTGACATCCCAGGTGATATTATAGCGTGGTGTAGGCGGATTCATATTGAATATACCCCGCATGAGTCTGGACACTAGCCTGTTGGATCCTACCCCAATATTGAGGTAGAATGATAGCGCACTTCTGGCGCTGTTGATGGCACTGTAACTTAAGTGTTCATCATGGTGCAACCCCGCGAGGAATTCCAGGACGTCGGTTATTGTCACGTCATCGTACGTGATGCGAGAGCGGCTGCAGTAGGCTTCCCACTTCTTAATATGCGAGCGGTATCTTTGCCTTGTGGACTCTCGACACGACGCCCCAATGGTATCCATGGTCCGAGCCGAGAGGCCGTATTGGACTAACGGCCTGTTCAGAACCTGCAAGCCAACAAATTTAAATAGCCATGGCAGGGATGTGGCTCCCCTGAGACAGGGTGAGTAACCAATTGTGGGCAACCCTTCAAAAGGACCCAGGGTTCGTTGAGCATGTAAAAGACCACCGGATACCAAGGCTGTGTGGGCCAGTCGGGTATAACAAGGATGCCCTTGGCAGCATCTGCCTGAATCTTTCGCAATACCCGACTGATGAGGCAAAACGGAGGAAGGCATAGAAAAACCAATTCCCCCAGTCCAGCGAGAATGCATCTAGCGCTATTGCCCCAGGATCTGGTTCCCATGAAATGTAGGTTGGTACCTGATGGTTCAACCGTGACGCAAAAAGGTCAATGTCCGGTTTACCAAATTTGGCTGTGACTTTAGAAAAAATCTCAGGATGCAACATCCATTCAATATTGTCATTAAATTTGCGTGACCTGGTGTCCGCCACAGTATTAAGCTCACCTGGCAAATAGGTGGCTGAAATCCAAATGTCTCTTTGAACACACCAGAGCCAAATTGAGTTAGCCAATTTGTCACACGAAACTGACCTGGTACCACCCATATGGTTTAAATATGCCACAGCTGTGGTGTTGTCTATTTGGAGACGGACGTGTGCTCCAACAAGCTTGGAACAATATGCACGAAGTCCGTGGAATGCTGCCAGCAACTCCAAATAGTTAATCTCTTGAGTCAACAACATCGATGACTCAAGGGTGTCCCATCTGCCCCCACAACTAGAGCAATTATCAGTAGCTCCCCAGCCATTGGAGCTTGCATCAGTCTGTAAATATACCACCCGATTAGCCTCCCTAACAGGCTTGAATGAGTTGCTAATGTGACACACCCACCATTGCAACTCAGTTATCGCTTCGGACGGCAGCTGCATTGATCGATCGTAATGACCAGCGTTCCGTTTTAACGCAGTAATTTTAGCTCTTTGCAAATTCTGATAATGCAAAGGTCCATATCGTGCTGCCGGAAACAAAGCCACTAGCTTGCTAATTACTGTGGCTGTATGCCGAATCGATGGTATATTGGTGCCAATTAAATCTCTGCACACCTGAGTGACTTCCTCAATTTTGTTAATTGGTATAGTTATCCTCATGCTCATTGAGTTCACCGTGAACCCTAGGTAATTAATTACCTGGGCAGGGCAGAACTTCGATTTCTCTGGATGGACAATGAATCCTAATTGTTGAAATATATTGACAGCAGCTGCAACACCCTGTTCAGCCAATTGCAGGGTGTGGCCCACAATAAAGACATCATCTAAATAGGCCATAACTATATGATGTCGTTGTCTCAAATAAGCCATGATTGGCTTCACCAATTTAGTGAACAATCTAGGGGCTGTAGTGAGCCCATTAGGCAAAGCCTTATACTGCCAAAGTTGCCCCATCCAGATAAATTTCAAAAACCTTCTATCATATTTCTGGATGGATACTGAATAATATGCATCCCTCAAATCAATGCATGCCATAAAGCAGCCATGAGAAATCAATGATTTGGCTGTTTCAAACGTATCCATTTTAAAATGAGTATATGTTACAAACGTATTCAAACGGGTTAGATCAATAATGACACGACAGCCTCCATCCTTCTTAGGTCTAGTAAATATGTTCGAAACAAACTCAATTGGCTCATGCACCGTTTTCTCAATCACACCCTTCTGTTCCAGACTTAAAATTTCCTTATAACCTGCTGCCTGTTCTGCAGCAGACAATTTGAACGTACGACCAGGCATGTGCTGGGATGGAGGAATGTCGCCATTAATAAACTCAATTTTATGCCCCTGAATATTCCGCAACACATACTCATCACCAGTAAAATTACCCCATGCACCCAAAAACGACCGTAAACGACCACCAACATGGGAAGTTAAACAGAGAGAAAAAAGAGAACCAGACCCCCTCACCTCCGTGGTTACCGGCGGTCCTTGACACGTGTGGGTGGCCGTGGAGGTGCTGGGTTGGCTTGAGGGCGCGGCGTCTTCGATTTCCACAAAGGTCTCTGCCGACCCTGTCCTAAAAAAGACCCTTGGTGCTGGTTCTGGTGCTGTTGTCGTTGTGGAGCTAGAGAGTGAGTCCTCGTCAAGGCACTGGCCGACCCTCGTGAGCGAATGTATGGAGCTTTTGAGCCTGACGGTGTGGGGGCACTCTGAGAGCGCATGATCCCCACCGTTTTGGCTTGTTCGTCATGCTCTTTGACTCTCTTCGAGAGGTCCTCACCAAAGAGCTGACGGGGCAGCGGCGGCGGCGGCGGTGGTTTGCACAATCCTGCAAACTTCGGGTTGAGTGCTGGGCGGATGCTGTTTTTGCGAAACCCTTTGATTTTGTGCTGATTCGCGCACAATAAGGCCAGAGCATCTTCCTGGTCCAAATTCAGTTCGTCCCCGTCCACCGACCGCGCAAAGGCGGTAATACCGGCCGTGAGGAGTTTCAGGATCCGCTGCAATTTTAGCTCCTGTTGACGGATAGCCGCACTGATGTTGCCCCATGTTGGCGTATTGACCACAGGCACGTTGAGGGAGTTGCAGTTTGATGGAGCCTTGTGACGGCTCATAGCCTGGATGAGGACTTCTTCCTGCAGCACCTGATTATTAAGAAAGTCCACTGTGGCTGCCAGTTTTGTATTTAGAGGAAGACCAGCCGTATGTGGGGCCGCGAATTTGGTCGCCACATCCAAGAGTTCCTCCGCTGGCACCTCCAACGGAGGTGGTACAGGCTCCACCAGAACCTCCTCCTCCTGCTGCTCCAGGCTGATAGTAGATGTTGGTGAAGACGCCCTGTGCCTGTTGCTGCCCTGCTGATGTTGACGTTGAAGCAGGAGCTCCAGCAGCCGCTCCATACGGTCAATACGCCCTTCACCCTGAACACTCAGGTGGTCGGAGTCCTCCGGCTCTGAAAAGAAAACCGGGCTCCTGTCATCGGCCCGCACCTCGTCGAGGCCCTGCCGGTGCCGGTAGTTGTCGCTAACAGCCGCCGAGGCGAAACTGCGCGATTCCTGCTCGGGCATGTTCAACCGCCTCCATTTAGCGGGAGCTGAAGCCGCTGCCACTAAGGGCACTTGCGGCGAGGTGTCGGCACCAGCCGAAGCATGGCTGCCTGGGGCCCGCGCAGTCTTGCCGGCCGCCCACATCGTGGACGTTGCCGACGCATGGTCTCGCCCACCCATCCATGGGGGGCTCGGCGACCGTGACGAGACCCGACTCGACCGACCCGTCCCGGCGTCGAGAGTCGGGGTGTGCCGGCTGGACCTCACAGCCGCCCCGGGTCTCGCCCTGGAACCTGACCGCTCCTCCGCGGCAGGCAATGCCTTAGCCCTGACAGGGTTAGGCTTCTGGGCTCCTGCCCTCCCCCTTCTCGGAGGGCTGAGTGGAACAGGCCGTGCAATGGCACGTGCCCTGCTCGAGGCCGCCAGCGAGCCCGCTGACGACCTGACTGCCATGGCAGGGTCCCCCTGCTCTGGCGGCACACCACACTCCTCCTCGTCGAACTCCTCCGAGCTGTGGTGTGCTGGCGGATCTGGACCTGTGAACACAGGGCTTACCCACATCTCCGCCTGAGTCCCGGCCTGCGCTGCAGGTACTGACAATGGTAACGGCCCCGGAACTGTTGACCGGCGAACTCGTCCTGACGTCCTCCGGCCCTTCGAACTCCCATCCATGTCCTTGCTGCAAGACATAATCAGACAACAAGGACCACCAACTAAAGGTAGAATACTTACCTCCGTGGCCCCTTATGAAGGGCTGGCGAGGAGCGCGCTCCACCGCCAGCCGTCGCAGCAACGCGGTATGACGATATGTCGAGCATGCGCGCCGGCGGGCTCTTCACGAAGTCACTCACGTGACTCCGAAATGAAATTTGTCTATCTCTGCCTTAGAAATAACCACTGACTTGGCCTCCACATTCCTCTGTGGCAATGAGTTCCACAGAGGAACTACCCTCTGACTAAAGAAGTTCCTCCGCACCTCCTTTCTGTGGGTAGCGAGTTACTGAATAAGAGTTTTAACAAGATGGCTTTGAAGCTGATACAACGGCTTGTGATGGGGAGGGATGGAGAGAGAGGGGATGCAGGGGGTTGCTGCTGGTTGCAACTGGGGTCTTGACCTGCCTTGTCATTTCATCTTGACAGATCCAGTGGCTTACTTATATATAGGCTGTTTCCATGCCAATCAAGTACTTTTGAGTCAAGTTAGTGATGCAACTTAAATCCATGGTAGCTATGAACTCAAGACAGACACAAAAAACTGGAGTAACTCAGCGGGACAGGCAGCATCTCTGGAGAGAAGGAATGGGTGACGTTTCAGGTAGGGACCATTCTTCAGACGAAAGGTCTCAACCCAAAACGCCACCCATTCCTTCTCTCCATAAATACAACCTGTCCCGATGAGTTACTCCAGCTTTTTGTATCAATCTTCGGTTTAATCCAGCATCTGCAGTTCCTTCTTACACGTAGCTATGAACTCATTTGATCTCCAAATCTGAGGAAAGACATTCTTGCCATAGAGGGGGTACAGAGAAGGTTCACCAGACTGATTCCTGGGATGTCAGGACTTTCATATGAAGAAAGACTGGATAGACTCGGCTTGTACTTGCTAGAATTTAGAAGATTGAGGGGGGATCTTATAGAAACGTACAAAATTCTTAAGGGGTTGGACAGGCTAGATGCAGGAAGATTGTTCCCGATGTTGGGGAAGTCCAGGACAAGGGATCACAGTTTAAGGATAAGGGGGAAATCTTTTAGGTCCGAGATGAGAAAAACATTTTTCACACAGAGAGTGGTGAATCTCTGGAATTCTCTGCCTCAAAAGGTAGTTGAGGCCAGTTCATTGGCTATATTTAAGAGTGAGTTAGATGTGGCCCTTGTGGCAAAAGGGATCAGGGGGCATGGAGAGAAGGCAGGTACAGGATACTGAGTTGGATGATCAGCCATGATCATATTGAATGGCGATGCAGGCTCGAAGGGCCGAATGGCCTACTGCTGCACCTATTTTCTATGTTTCTATGTTTCTATTGTCTGTAACCCCTTTTCACCTAGACCACAGCTAACAATGGCCTGTTCCCTTTATCAACGTTACTTTTTTTGCATATCTTTCATTAATTTGTTCTACATCTCTCTACATCATCGGCTGTATCTCTCATTTCCCGTTTCCCTGACTCTCAGTCTGAAGAAGGGTCTCGACCCGAAATGTCAACTAATCCAGAGATGCTACCTGACCCGCTGAGTTGCTCCAGCTTTTTGTGTCTATGTTCGGGGTTTAAACACAGCAAATTCACTCAGAGCCGATTGATAGTTTGACAGTTTTGTTTTCTGTCAGGTGTACCAAGGTGAAGTGAAAAGCCATTTTCTAGTGTGCTATCCGTCAGTGGAAAGACTACACGTGATTGCAATCATGTAATCACGATAGGCTGCATGGTGGCTGCATGCCACTCTACCACTGTGATGCCCATGGATCATTTGCAAACGGGTCAATAGCCTGACCTGCTTCAGCTGTGCCATCGATGAAATTCTTCTCATTATGGCAAGGTCTACTGATGACTGCAGATGTTCGATTCCATTCACGACTCCTCGTAAAAATGATGCAGCGCTTGAAGGTCCACACAGGATCTAGCTAGTTTTGACCATGGGCTGTGGAGGCAGCGCACAGTGGTGCAGCGGTAGAGTTGCTGCCTTACAGTGCCAGAGCCCCGGGTTCGATCCTGACTGTGTGCGCTGTCCGTGCAGGAGTTTGCGCGTTCTCCCCGTGTCCACGTGGGTTTCCCGCGGGTGCTCCGGTTTCCTCCCGCATCCCAAAGACGTGCCGGCATTGTAGGTGGATTGACTTCTGCAAATTTCCCTTAGCGTGTAGGGAGTGGATGCGATAAGTGGGATAACATAGAACTAGTGCGAAAGGGGCGATCGCAGGTATGAGAGCCGGGCCTTCCAGGTGGGCTCCTGGTCCTGTCCGTGGTGCAGAAACACCTCCAGCTCTTCACCTCCCCCACACCATTCTCTCAGTCTAAAGAAGGGCCCCCACCAAAAACGTCGCCCATCCTTTAAGTAGCCCCAGTACTTTGTGTCTATCTTCAGACCTACTAACGAGGTTCACTCTTCACTTCACCATCAGCTCTGGGATATTTCAGTATGCGCAAAAGAATGCCAACATTTCTACTGCCACTCATATCTCAGGAATGAATAAATGACAGGCTTTCTCTTTCCACCGGCTTAGTTTAGTTTCCGTTCAGTTTAGAGATACAGGCCTACTGCCCATCCAGATCACACTGACCAGGAATCCCCGCACATTAACACCGTCCTACACACACCAGGGGCAATTTTGCATTTATACCGAGCCAATTAACCGACAAACCTGTACATCTTTGGAGTGTGGGAGGAAACCAAAGATCTTTGAGACAACCCACGCAGGTCACGGGGAGAACGTGCAAACTCCGTACAGACAGCACCTGTGTTCAGGATCGAATCCGGATCTCTGGATCTGCAAGGCAGTAGCTCTGCCGCTGCGCCACCGTGCCGCCTTGTAATGTATCTGAGATTAGACTCGACCATGCAACTGCTAATGGCCTTTTCAATATCCTCGCAAATAGTTTGTGGTCACTTTTCACTGATCCTCCAGCCATTGAAATGTTGATGAGATTTCTCACAATATCCATCACTCTTATATATCGTGTAATTGCTCCATGTTGTGGTCAGTGCACATGAGGTATAAGCAAGAGATCTGACAGCTCGACAGATAGCAACACCTAATGTATCCAGTGATGTGTCAACTTGTAATGTCTGCCCTCTATCAAGATGCTGCACCGTTGGTCTTATATATACTGTGATTAGTTGCCCTATCTATTTTTAAATCAAGGCTGCCATCCACTTCGAATGTGCCTCCTTGTTTTATTAGGTTTCAGCACGTCTTTTGTTTAATCGAGGGGAATCAAGATCCAGAGGCCATAGGTTTAAGGATAAGGGGGAAAGATTTCATAAGGTCATAAGTGATAGGAGCAGAATTAGGCCATTCGGCCCATTCAGTCTATTCCGCCATTCAATCATGGCTGATCTATCTCTCCTTCCTAACCCCATTCTCCTGCCTTCCCCCTCTGCTATCCATTGATTTGGCCTCCTCAGCCTATGCACAGACAGTGAAGCTAAGGAGAAACAGGCCTCCATGTACAAGCACTGTTAAAATGCCAAATAAACGCAGAAAATGCTGTAAATATTCAATAGGTCAAGCAGCAGTTGTGATAAGAGAAACAGACAGCAGCCAGGATCGAACCCGGGTCTCTGGCACTGGAATAGGCAGCAACTCTACTGCTGCACCACCGTGCCACCCTTGCTCTCCCAGGGAAGCAAACATAATCCATGGGCATACTTGAAAAAAGTGCGGCACTAAATCTAAGGGCTTCTGGAAATCCAATTAAACAACATCCACCGACTCTCCATTTGTATATCCTGCTACTTACTTCCTCAAAGAATTTCAGCTGACTTGTCAGGCAAGATCTCCACCTTAACAAACCTATTCTGACTTTGGCCTATTTTGGCATGTGCTTCTAAGTACCTCAAAACCTCATCTTTAACAATGGACTCTAAAATCATGCCAATCATTGAAGTCAGACCGGTTGCCTATAATCCATTCTTTTGCCTCATTCCCTTCTTAAACAATAAAGTTATAATTGCGATTTTCCAGACCTCTGACCTGTTCGGAATTTGTCCGTTCTCCCTGTGACCTGCGTGGGTTTTGTCCGAGATCTTCAGTTTCCTCCCACACTCCAAAGACATACAGGTTTGTAGGTTAAATGGCTTGGTATAACTGGAAATTGGCCCTAGTGTGTGCAGGATAGTGTTAATGTGCAGGGATCACAGGTCGACGCGGACTCAGGGGGCCGAAGGGACTGTTTCCGCGCTGTATGTCTAAACCTAGAAACGTCAAAACTAAAATTGAAACGCTGGAACCATTCCTGACTCGGGTGATTCTTGAAAGATCACTACTAATGCCTCCACAATCTCTACAGTTACCTCTTTCAGATCCTTGGGGTGTAGTTCATCTGACATCCAGGTTATAAAAGGACTGGACAAGCTAGATGCAGGAAAAATGTTCCCAATGTTGGGCGAGTCCAGAACCAGGGGCCACAGTCTTAGAATAAAGGGGAGGTGAGGTGGGAAAAAACTTTTTCACCCAAAGAGTTGTGAATTTGTGGAATTCCCTGCCACAGAGGGCAGTGGAGGCCAAGTCACTGGGTGGATTTAAGAGTTAGATAGAGCTCTATTGGCTAGTGGAATCATGGGATATGGGGAGAAGGCAGGCACGGGTTATTGATTGGGGACGATCAGCCATGTGGTGGTCAGTAGCACTAAGTTCCTGGGGGTGCAGATCACTAACAGTCTGACCTGGTCAAATAACATCTCATCAACAGTTAAGAGAGCGCAGCAGCGGTTGCACTTTCTGTGCCGGATGAGAAGAGCTCACCTCCCCCATCCCATCCTCACCACTTTCTACAGGGGCACCATAGAGAGTATTCTGACCAGCTGTATCTCTGTCTGGTTTGGGGACTGTAAAGCCTCTGACTGGAAGTCCGTGCAGAGAGTGGTGAGGACAGCGGAAAAAATCATCGGGACCTCTCTCCCCTCAATCGGGGATGTTGCGACCAAACGTTGCGTGTCTAAGGCCAGCAGTATTATAAAAGACCCCACACATCTCCATCACGGACTGTTCACTCTGCTGCCCTCGGGAAAAAGATGTCGTAGCATAAGGAGCAGAACATCAAGGTTCTGCAACAGCTTCTTCCCACGAGCCATCAGACTCCTGAATGCCATGTAATGGGCTGCCACCATTGTCTATTTATCCTTTTATCCTTTTTATCCATTTTATCCATGTTTATCCTTCTGTTAATTATGGTGTTGCACAGGGAGCCAAATGCAACGGAATTTTGTTTGGAACTGCATATATCAATGTATTTCTAAATGACAATAAAGTTTGTTTGACTTTGATCACATTGAATGGCGGTGCTGGCTCAAAGGGCCGAACGGCTTCCTCCTGCACCTATTTTCTATGTTTCTACGTTTCTATGTGACATCCACCTTCAGACCTGTCAGCTTACCAAGCACCTTCACCTCTGTAACAGTGGCTGCACTCACCTCTGGTCCGAGACTCTGTTGAATCTCTGGCTTGTTGCTGGTGTCTTCCACTGTGAAGACCGATGCAAAAAAACATATGCAGTTTGTCTACCATTTCTGTGCTCCCCATTACTACTTCACCAGCATCATTTTTCCAGCAGTCCAATGTTCACTCCTGCTTCTCTTTTATTCTTTGTGAAAAAAAAGTTCTGAAAGAAATTTATTTGTGAAAAAAAAACTTTGCTATCCTCTTTTATATTATTGGTTAGCTTACTGTCATATTTCATCTTTTCTTCCCATCGCTTTTTTAGTAGCTTTCTGTGGTGTTTCAAAGCTCCCTAATCCTCTAGTTTCCAGCTACTCTTTGCTATTTTATATGCCTTCTCTTTAATTTTCATGCTGTCTTTGACCTCCCCATGTCAGCCACAGTGGCCTCATGCTTCTGTTGATCTGCAGATCTATGCTGTAAGTAGATTTAATAAACATGTGTTGTATCTTGATGTGTGTTCGACTCAGCTCATTACTGTATGTTTCTTCCTTTTTAGGATGAAACAATCCCAGAAACTCCTGCCAATGTTGTTCCATCGTTATCCTGGGTGGACAAAAGTGCTGGAGAAACTCAGCGGATGCGGCAGCATCTATGGAACGAAGGAAATAGGCAACGTTTCGGCCCAAAACCCTTCTTCAGACTGGTGTAGGGTGGGGCGGGGGGTGGGAAGAAGGAAGGAAGAGGAGGAGCCAGAGGGCTGAGGGAGAGCTGAGAAGGGGGGAAGACAATAAGGACTACCGGAAATTGGAGAAGTCAATGTTTATGCCGCTAGGGTATAAACTGCCCAAGAGAAATATGAGGTGCTGCTCCTCCAATTTCCGGTGGTGCTCACTCTGGCCATGGAGGAGGCCCAGGACAGAAAGGTCAGATTCAGAATGGGAGGGGGGGTTGAAGTGCTGAGCCACCGGGAGGTCAGGTAGGTTATTGTGGACCGAGCGGAGGTGTTCGGCGAAACGATCGCCAAGCCTACGCTTGGTCTCACCTATGTAGATCAGCTGACATCTAGAGCGGCGGATGCAATAGATGAGGTTGGAGGAGGTGCAGGTGAATGTCTGTCATGCCTGGGACGACTGCTTGGGTCCTTGAATGGAGTCGAGGGGGGAGGTAAAGCAACAAGTGTAGCATTTCTTGCGGCTGCAAGGGAAAGTGCCCGGGGATGGGGTGGGAAGGGTGGGAAGGGAAGAATTGACCAGGGAGTTACGGAGGGAGCGGTCTTTACGGCAGATGGGGGGGGGGGGGGGGGGGGGGGAGATGGGAAGATACCAGGGAGTTAGAGAGTCACCACTGTTATCCTGCTTGGGTAACCACAAGGATGCGTTCTCAGGCCCCTTTGTCACTCCTTGTACACCCACGACTGTGCAGCCAAATACAAATCTAACTCAATTTACAAATTTGCTGAGGACACCACCGTAGTGGGCCGGAAATCAAATCATGTGAGACAGAATACCGGGAGGAGATTGATAACCTCGTAACCTTGTGCCAAGACAACAACCTCTCCCTCAATGTCAACAAGACAAAGCAGATTGGGATCGACTTCAGCCACGGTAAGTTCCCTGGAGTTAATATCACCAACAAGTTGTCTTGGGCCAACCATATCATAGAAATGGCCAAGCATATGCTCTAATACCTCTGGTTCCTAAGAAGGCTTAGGAGATTTGGCATGTCCCCCATAATTCTCACCAGCTTCTACTGATACGTCGTAGAAAGCATTTTATTTTGATGCATCACAGCATGGTTTGAGAACATTCCATCCAAGACCGCAAGAAATTGCAAAGGATTGTGGGCAACAGCCCAGACCATCACACAAACCAACCCCCCTTCCAAAGAAGTGTCTTGACCAATTCCTTCTCTCCATAGATGCTGCCTCACCAGCTGAGTTTCTCCAGCATTTTGTGTCTACCTCCCTTCCATTGACTCCATCTACACTTCACGTAGCCTCAGCAAGGCCACCAGCATAATCAAGGCAACAAAAGCTTTTCACTGTACCTCGGTACGCGTGATAATAAACTAAACTAAATCAAACACTTAACTTTACCTAGCTCCTCCCTATTGCCTATGTAGTTACCCTTTATTCAACAGTAATACCGATACATCTGATTTCGGCTACTCCCTCTGAAAATGAATGTTATCATATGATCACTGCCTCCTAGAGGTTCCTTCCTTCACTTTAAGATCTTTAATCAAACAACCTGGTCCATTTCACAACAAATCCAGATTGCCTTTTCCCCAGTGGACTCGACCACAAGCTGCTCCAAAAAGTAATCTCGTAGGCATAGTACAAATTCCTTCTCTTGGGATAATGTACCAATTTGATTTCCCAAGTCTAGCTGCATATTGAAATCCCCATGCTCCGGATGTCATTTGTCCCCCACATTCTGACTGCTATTCGGAGGTCTATTTCTAACTCCCATCAGGGTCTATTTAATCCTTGCAGTTTCTTAACTCTGCCCTCAAGGATTCTACATTTTATGATCCTGTGTCGTTTCTTGCGAATGACTGTTTAGTTTAGTTTAGAGATACAGTGCGGAAACAGGATCTTGCCCCCCCTCCAAGTCCTCACCGACCAGCGATCCCCGCACATTAATACTACATTACACACACTAGGGATAATTTTACACATCCTGTGGGAGGCTATACTATCTAAATGACGTTGTTGGGAAAAGGGGAAGCACAACGGGATCAGGGGGTCCTTGTACATCAGCCTATTAAAGTAAGCATGCAGGTACAGCAGGCAGTGAAGAAAGCGAATGGCATGTTGGCCTTTATAACAAGAGGAATCAAATATAAGATCAAAGAGGTCCTTCTGCTGTTGTACAGAGTCCTAGTTAGACCACACCTGGAGTATTGTGTGCAGTTTTGGTCCCCTAATTTGAGGAAGGACATTCTTGCTATTGAGGGAGTGCAGCGTAGGTTTACAAGGTTAATTCCCGGGATGGCGGGATTGTCATATGCTGAGAGAATGGAGCAGCTGGGCTTGAACACTCTGGAGTTTAGAAGGATGAGAGGAGGTCTCATTGAAACATATAAGATTGTTAAGGGTTTGGACACACTAGAGGCAGGAAACATGTTCCCGATGTTGGGGGAGTCCAGAACCAGGAGCCACAGATTAAAATAAGGAGTAAGCCATTTAGGACGGAGACGAGGAAACATTTTTTCTCACAGAGAGTAGTGAGTGTGGAATTCTCTGCCTCAGAGGGCGGTAGAGGCAGGTTCTCTGGATGCTTTCAAGAGAGAGCTAGATAGGGCTCTTAAAAATAGCAGAATCAGGGGATATGGGGAGAAGGCAGGAACGGGGTACTGATTGGGGATGATCAGCCATGATCACATTGAATGGCGGTGATGGCTACTCCTGCACCTATTGTCTATTGCCTATTGTCTATTGAAACTGAAGATCTCAGAGAAAACCCACGCAGGTCATGGGGAGAACATCCAAACTCCGTACAGACAGCACTCGAGGTCAGGATTGAACCTGGGTCTCTGGCACCGTAAGGCAGCAACTCTACCGCTGCACCACCGTACCGCCCGTGCCGATTGTATTTCATTCATTACCAACAGGAAACAAGCACAAGATTCCTTTCCCTTATTCCCCTCTCACCTTAAATATATGTCCTCTGGTTCTTGATTCCTCTTTCCAGGAAGAAAGAATGGTGCATCCACTCTCTCACCTCTTCTCAGGAACTGTTACACCTCTGTAAGATCACCCCTTGACTCCAAGGAATAAACTCCCAGCCGGCCCAACCTCTCCCTGTAGATCAGTTCCTTGAGTCCTTGCAACATCCCGATCAGAAAAGTAACTTGTTCCTTTTCTCCAGAGATGCTCCCTGGCCCGCTTAGTTACTCCAGCACTTTGTGTCTATCTTTGGAACATTCATGTAATTCTCCTCTGCACTCTTTCCAGTTTAAAGACAACCTTTCAGTAGCAGTGTGACCAAAACTGAATACAATGCTTGTAATGCGGCCACACCAACATCTTCTACAACTGTAACACAATGTCCCAACTCATTATCCTAACTGATGCAGGACAATATGCCAGAAGCCCTCTTTAGCACCCTATCTACCAGCCATGCAACTTTCAAAGTAACTATGTACCTGTACTCCTTCATCTGTGTGCTCTGCCACACCCCCCAAGGTACAACTATTCACTGTGAAGGTCCTATCCTGGTTTAACTTCCCAACATGAAATGGACTTATCTGCATTGAACTCCATTAACCATTCCTCAGCCCCCTTGCCCAGCTGATCAAGATGCAGTTGTAATTTTGTGATAACCATCTTCGCTGTCTATGATACCACTTATTCCACGTCATCTCCAAATTTACTAATCATGCTTTGAACATTCTCCTCAAAATCGTTGATACAAACCACAAACAGCAATGGGCATAGAACCAATCCATGAGGCACACCACTAGTAGCTGGCCTTCAGACTGAAAAAAATACCTAACATCACCGCCCTCTGTTTACTTTAAGAAGGAACTGCAGGTGCTGGAAGGTAGAAAATCGAAGGTAGACAAAAATGCTGGAGAAACTCAGCGGGTTGGCTGCTGCCTCGCCCACTGAGTTTCTACAGCATTTTTGTCGACCTCTGTTCAGTTTAGTTTAATTTAGTTTAAAGATACAGCGCAGAAACAGGCCCCTCGGCCCACCGAGTCCACTCCAACCTTTGCCACTAACACTATGTAGTGGCCATTTGGCCTGTTTTGTGTGCCATTGATGATGGCATGTGCCTTTAAATTTTAGACTGCCCGTTATATTGTGGTTGGGATTTTTGACGTGTTTTTTGGCGTGTTTGCAGCTTAACTGCTTGTGCAGAAGTTTCGTTTTTTAGATTAGTTTGGAGAGACGATGGAGAAGGTGAATCCTTCGACCATGTCAGTGTTACGGAGACATGAGGAGTTTTCTAATGTCTAAAGTAATAGGCTGGAGTTCGGAGAAGATTGCAGTAACGAGTCGGAAGAAACTTGGATGTATCTTTCTGTTTTCTATCACCAATAAAGCATTTATTCATCAAAAGACTGTGTTTTTAAGCCATATCTGAGAAGAAGCTCTGATGGTCTCTGTGACTGAGCTTGCATGCGTTTAGAAGACACCCCCTTCAACCATTCTCATCCAAATAGCGGCTAGGGTGCTAATTATCTGAACGATATGAAAATCTGCTGCTACACACTATCCTACACACACGAGGGACAATTTACAATTATACAAAGCCAATTAGCCTACAAACCTGCATGTCTTTGGAGTGTGGGCGGAAACCGAAGATCCCGGAGAAAGGCCACGCAGGTCACGGGGTGAAGGTACAAACACCGTACAGACAAGCACCCTCTGCCTCCGTACATGCCAATTTTTTGCTTCCAGACTTTACCCTGTGCTCCTCCTTCACTTTACTACTAAAGCCAATGCTTTATTTTCATCATTGGCCCTGAACGAGCTAGCCATACATTCTGTACCCATGGACATATATCCCTATAGGTCCTGGCTGATTTCAGTTTGTGGGCTCCCAGCATCTATTCCTTTTCTGAGTCAGAGTTTCATTGTATTCAATAAAAAACAGTTAATATTACTAAGTTAATAAATGATGAGGCCAATTCATAATCAGCAAATTTAGTCTTATTTTAGAGATACAATGTGGAAACAGCTGGGGGTTTACAAAGAAACCTTTCGACCCGGTACGGGCCTGAAGATGGGTCTCGACCCAAAAAGTCACCAACTTTCTTCTCTCCAGAGATGCTGCCCGTCCCGCTGAGTTACTCCAGCTTTTCGTGTCGATCTGTGGTTTACAAAAGCATACACAAAGTGCCAGAGTAACTCAGCAGGGCAGGTAGAATCTCTGGAGAACATGGATAGGTGACGTTTCGGGTTGGGACTTTTATTTCTAGAAATAATGTGAGCCCAGACCAGCCCAGACTTAATTTATATAAATTCAAGGAACTGCAGATGCTGGTCTCCAAAGATGTACAGGTTTAGAGGTGAATTGGCCTAGGTAAAATTGTAAATTGTCTGTAGTAGGTAGGATAGTGTGAATACACGGGCCAAGGTAGACTCAGTGGACCTGAGGGCCTGTTTCCGCACTGTATCACTAAAGTCCAAAGTCTAAAGGAAAGGTGGAGAGTCTAAAGTAGTGTAAACATCACCTATCCATGTTCTCCAGCAATTCTGCCTGACCTGCCGAGTTACTCTGGCACTTTGTGTATGTTTCCATAAACCACAATTGTATCTCTAACACCAAACTAAGAGTAAATTTACACAGAACTCCACAGGAGATCATTTTTCCCTGTGGCTATCAAACTGTACAATTCCTCCCCCTTCAGTCGTGCGTTAGACTGACTCCCCACCACTGCTACACGGGTGGTTTTAAACTAAATAAGGTGGGGGGGGGGGGTCAAATGGGATAGTCAAGGACGGAGTTAAAGGGAAAGAGAATAAAGGGATAGTTAATGACCCCAGAATTAACGGGAAAGAAAGCTCACAAAGGGATAGGAGAGTATGGCCAAGTGTAATAGGGGTCGATATGAAAGGTGAGATGCGTAAGGAATTAAAAGTATTGTATATGAATGAGCGAAGTATAACAAGTAAAGTAGATGAGCTTGAAGCTCAGTTGGAGGTTGGTAGATATGACATTGTGGGGATTACCGAGACGTGGCTGCAGGAGGATCGGGCCTGGGAACTTAATATTCAGGATTATACATCCTATAGAAAGGGCAGGCAGGTGGGCAGAGGAGGGCGGGGTAGCTCTGCTGGTGAGGGATGGAATTCAGTCGCTTGCGAAGGAAGACATTGGGATTGATGTGGTAGAGTCACTGTGGATTGAGTTGAGGAATTGTAAAGGCAAGAAGACACTAATTGGTGTTATCTACAGACCCCCAAATAGTAGCCCGGATGTAGGGTGTAAGTTGCAGCAGAAGTTAAAACTGGCATGGAACAAAGGTAATTCCACTGTGGTGATGGGGGATTTCAATATGCAGGAAGACTGGGAAAATCAGGTTGGTTCAGGACCCCAAGAAAGAGAGTTTGTAGAGTGCCTCCGAGAAGGATTCTTAGAGCAGCTTGTAATGGAGCCGACCAGAGAAAAGGCAATTCTGGATTTTGTGTTGTCTAATGAACCAGATTTGATAAGAGAACTCGAGGTAAAGGAACCGCTTGGCGGTACTGCTCATAATATGATTAGTTTTAATCTGCTATTTGAGAAGGAGAACGTTAAATTAGAAATGTCAGTGATGCAGTTGAACAAAAGGAACTATGCAGGCATTAGAGGGGAGCTGGCCAAGGTAGACTGGAAAGGGATCCTAGCAGGAATGACAATGGAACAGCAATGGCAAGAATTTCTGGGCATAATCCGTAAAACGGAGGATCATTTCATTCCAAAAAGGAAAAAAGATTCTAAGGGGAGTAGGAGGCAACCATGACTGACAAGAGAAGTTATGTATAGAATAAAACTAAAAGAAAAGATATGGATGCAAAGAGTAGCTGGAAGCCAGAGGATTGGGAATTCCCTGGAATTTGTGGTATTCCCTGCCACAGAGTGCAGCGGAGGCCAAATCACTGGATGGAGTCAACAAAATAGAGAGAGTACAGAGGAGATTTACTAGAATGTTGCCTGGGTGCCAGCAACTAAGTTACGGAGAAAGGTTAAACAAGTTAGGTTGACACAAGAGGAGAAAGAAAAAAAAGGAAATAAACAGAGAATAAGAGATGGGGGGTTTCTTACAATGCTAGGAGCATTGTAAGAAAGGTGGATGAGCTTAGAGTCTGGATAGACACCTGGAAGTATGATGTTGTGGTGATCAGTGAAACATGGTTGCAGGAGGGCTGTGATTGGAAACTAAATATTCCAGGATTACGTTGCTTCAGGTGTGATAGAATTGGAGGGGCAAGAGGTGGAGGTGTTGCATTGCTAGTCAGGGAAGATATTACAGCAGTGCTTTGGCAGGATAGATTGGAGGGCTCAACTAGGGAGGCTATTTGGGTGGAACTGAGAAGTGGGAAAGGTGTAGCAACACTTATAGGGGTATATTATAGACCGCCAAATGGGGAACGAGAATTGGAAGAGCAAATATGTAAAGAGATAGCAGATATTAGTAGTAAGCACAAGGTAGTGATTGTGGGAGATTTCAACTTTCCACACATAGACTGGGAAACACATTCTGTAAATGGGCTGCATGGTTTGGAGTTTGTAAAATGTGTGCAGGATAGTTTTTTGCAGCAATACATAGAGGTGCCTACTAGAGGAGGGGCAGTGCTGGACCTCCTGTTAGGAAATGAGACGGGACAGGTGGCAGAGGTATGCGTTGGGGAGCACTTCGGGTCCAGTGATCACAATACCATTAGTTTCAATATAATTATGGAGAAGGACAGAACTGGGCCTAGGGTTGAGATTTTTGATTGGAGAAAGGCTAACTTTAACGAGATGGGAGATGATTTAAAAGGAGTGAACTGGGACATTTTGTTTTATGGGAAAGATGTAGAGGAGAAATGGAGGACATTTAAAGGGGAAATTTTAAGAGTACAAAATTTTTATGTTCCTGTTCGGTTGAAAGGAACCAGTAAAAATTGGAAAGAGCCCTGGTTTTCAAGGGAAATTGGACATCTTGTTCGGAAAAAGAGGGAGATCTACAATAATTATAGGCAGCATGAAGTAAATGAGGTGCTTGAGGAGTATAAGGAATGTAAAAAGAACCTTAAGAAAGAAATTAGAAAAGCTAAAAGAAGATATGAGGTTGCTTTGGCAAGTAAGGTGAAAGTAAATCCTAAGGGTTTCCACAGCTATATTAATAGCAAAAGGATAACAAAGGATAAAATTGGTCCATTGGAGAGACCGAGTGGACAGCTATCTGCAGAGCCAAAAGAGATGGGGGAGATATTGAACAATTTCTTTTCTTCGGTATTCACCAAGGAGAAGGATATTGAATTATGTGAGGTAAGGGAAACTAGCAGAGTAGCTATGGATACTATGAGTTTCAAAGTAAAAGAAGTACTGACACTTTTGAAAAATATAAAAGTGGATAAGTCTCCAGGCCCTGTCAGGATATTCCCTAGGACATTGAGGGAAGTTAGTGTGGAAATAGCCGGGGCTATGACAGAAATATTTCAAATGTCATTAGAAACGGGAATAGTCCCCGAGGATTGGCGTACTGTGCATGTTGTTCCATTGTTTAAAAAGGGTTCTAAAAGTAAACCTAACAATTATAGACCGGTTAGTTTGACTTCAGTGGTGGGCAAATTAATGGAAAAGATACTTAGAGATAATATATATAAGTATCTGGATAAAGAGGGTCTAATTAGGAACAGTCAACATGGATTTATGCCTGGAAGGTCATGTTTGACTAATCTTCTTGAATTTTTTGAAGAGGTTACTAGGGAAATTGACGAGGGTAAAGCAGTGGATGTTGTCTATATGGACTTCAGTAAGGCCTTTGACAAGGTTCCTCATGGAAGGTTGGTTAAGAAGGTTCAACTGTTGGGTATAAATGCAGGAATAGCAAGATGGATTCAACAGTGGCTGAATGGGAGAAGCCAGAGGGTAATGGTGGATGGCTGTTTGTCGGGTTGGAGGCAGGTGACTAGTGGGGTGCCTCAGGGATCTGTGTTGGGTCCTTTGTTGTTTGTCATGTACATCAATGATCTGGATGAAGGGGTGGTAAATTGGATTAGTAAGTATGCAGATGATACCAAGATAGGGGGTGTTGTGGATAATGAAGAGGATTTCCAAAGTCTACAGAGTGATTTAGGCCAGTTGGAAAAATGGGCTGAAAGATGGCAGATGGAGTTTAATGCTGATAAATGTGAGGTGCTACACCTTGGCAGGACAAATCAAAATAGGACGTACATGGTAAACGGTAGGGAATTGAAGAATACAGTTGAACAGAGGGATCTGGGAATAACCGTGCATAGTTCCTTGAAGGTGGAATCTCATATAGATAGAGTGGTAAAGAAAGCTTTTGGTATGCTAGCCTTTATAAATCAGAGCATTGAGTATAGAAGCTGGGATGTAATGTTAAAATTGTACAAGGCATTGGTGAGACCAAATCTGGAGTATGGTGTACAATTTTGGTCACCCAATTATAGGATGTCAACAAAATAGAGAGGGTACAGAGGAGATTTACTAGAATGTTGCCTGGGTTTCAACAGCTAAGTTACAGATAGGTTGAATAAGTTAGGTCTTTATTCTCTGGAGCGCAGAAGGTTAAGGGGGGACTTGATAGAGGTCTTTAAAATGATGAGAGGGATAGACAGAGTTGATGTGGACAAGCTTGTCCCTATGAGAATAGGGAAGATTCAAACAAAAGGACATGACTTTAGAATTAAGGGACAGAGGTTTAGGGGTAACATGAGGGGGAACTTCTTTACTCAGAGAGTGGTAGCGGTGTGGAATGAGCTTCCAGTGGAAGTGGTGGCGGCAGGTTCGTTGGTATCATTTAAAAATAAATTGGATAGGCATATGGATGAGAAGGGTATGGAGGGTTATGGTATGAGTGCAGGCAGGTGGGACTAAGGGAAAAAGGTTGTTCGGCATGGACTTGAAGGACCGAGATGGCCTGTTTCCGTGCTGTAATTGTTATATGGTTATATGGTTATAGGTCTTTGTTCTTTGGAGCTCAGAAGGTTAAGGGGGGACTTGATTGAGGTGTTTAAAATGATGAAAGGGATAGACAGAGTTGACATGGATAAGCTTTTCCCATTGAGGGTAGGGAAGATTCAAACAAGAGGGCATAACATGAGAATTAAGGGACAGAAGTTTAGGGGTAACATGAGGGAGAACTTCTTTACTCGGAGAGAGTGGTGGCTGTGTGGAATGAGCTTCCAGCAGAAGTGGTGGAGGCAGGATCAATTTTAACATTTAAAAGTAAAGTGGATAGGTATATGGACGGGAAGGGAATGGAGGGGTATGGTCTACGTGCAGTTAGATGGGACTAGGGGAGAATAAATGGTCGGCATGGACTGGAAGGGCCGAGAAGGCCTGTTTCCGTGCTGTAATTGTTATATGGTTATATGGTTATATGATTTAAGAGAGAGTTAGATAGAGCTCTAGGGGCTAGTGGTGTCAAAGGATATGGGGAGAAGGCAGGCACGGGTTATTGCTTGGGGCCAATCAGCCATGATCACAATGAATGGTGGTGCTGGCACGAAGAGCCGAATGGCCTCCTCCTGCACCTATTTTCTATGATTCTATGTTTCTATGTGTCGTATTGAATGACAGTGCAGCTGCAATGAAGTGTAATTAGCGGTGTTTTTTAAGTTTTAATATTGGAGATACAGCGCGGAAACAGACCCTTCGCCCACCGGGTCCGCCCTGACCAGCGATCCCCGCACACTAACACTATCCTACACCCACGAGGGACAATTTTTACATTTACACCAAGCCAATTAACGTACAAACCTGTACGTCTTTGGATTTAAACTAGAATGGTTGGGGCGAGGGATGCAAATAGCAAAAGCTAGTAGACAGAATGGGAGGCAGGAAGCAGAAAAGGGAAGCACTCGGACACAAGAGGAGAAAGAAAAAAAAGGAAATAAACAGAGAATAAGAGATGGGGGGTTTCTTAAATGTGCATATTTTAATGCTAGGAGCATTGTAAGAAAGGTGGATGAGCTTAGAGTCTGGATAGACACCTGGAAGTATGATGTTGTGGCGATCAGTGAAACATGGTTGCAGGAGGGCTGTGATTGGAAACTAAATATTCCAGGATTTCGTTGCTTCAGGTGTGATAGAATTGGAGGGGCAAAAGGTGGAGGTGTTGCATTGCTAGTCAGGGAAGATATTACAGCAGTGCTTTGGCAGGATAGATTGGAGGGCTCATCTAGGGAGGCTATTTGGGTGGAACTTAGAAGTGGGAAAGGTGTAGCAACACTTATAGGGGTATATTATAGACCGCCAAATGAGGAACGAGAATTGGAAGAGCAAATATGTAAAGAGATAGCAGATATTAGTAGTAAGCAAAAGGTAGTGATTGTGGGAGATTTCAACTTTCCACACATAGACTGGGAAACACATTCTGTAAATGGGCTGCATGGTTTGGAGTTTGTAAAATGTGTGCAGGATAGTTTTTTGCAGCAATACATAGAGGTGCCTACTAGAGGAGGGGCAGTGCTGGACCTCCTGTTAGGAAATGAGACGGGACAGGTGGTGGAGGTATGCGTAGGGGAGCACTTCGGGTCCAGTGATCACAATACCATTAGTTTCAATATAATTATGGAGAAGGACAGAACTGGGCCTAGGGTTGAGATTTTTGATTGGAGAAAGGCTAACTTTAACGAGATGCGAGATGATTTAAAAGGAGTGAACTGGGACATTTTGTTTTATGGGAAAGATGTAGAGGAGAAATGGAGGACATTTAAAGGGGAAATTTTAAGAGTACAAAATCTTTATGTTCCTGTTCGGTTGAAAGGAACCAGTAAAAATTGGAAAGAGCCCTGGTTTTCAAGGGAAATTGGACATCTTGTTCGGAAAAAGAGGGAGATCTACAATAATTATAGGCAGCATGAAGTAAATGATGTACTTGAGGAGTATAAGGAATGTAAAAAGAATCTAAAGAAAGAAATTAGAAAAGCTAAAAGAAGATATGAGGTTGCTTTGGCAAGTAAGGTGAAAGTAAATCCAAAGGGTTTCTACAGCTATGTTAATAGTAAAAGGATAACAAGGGATAAAATTGGTCCATTGGAGAGACCGAGTGGACAGCTATCTGCAGAGCCAAAAGAGATGGGGGAGATATTGAACAATTTCTTTTCTTCGGTATTCACCAAGGAGAAGGATATTGAATTATGTGAGGTAAGGGAAACTAGTAGAGTAGCTATGGATACTATGAGTTTCAAAGTAAAAGAAGTACTGGCACTTTTGAAAAATATAAAAGTGGATAAGTCTCCAGGTCCTGACAGGATATTCCCTAGGACATTGAGGGAAGTTAGTGTAGAAATAGCCGGGGCTATGACAGAAATATTTCAAATGTCATTAGAAACTGGAATAGTCCCCGAGGATTGGCGTACTGCGCATGTTGTTCCATTGTTTAAAAAGGGTTCTAAAAGTAAACCTAGCAATTATAGACCGGTTAGTTTGACTTCAGTGGTGGGCAAATTAATGGAAAAGATACTTAGAGATAATATATATAAGTATCTGGATAAAGAGGGTCTAATTAGGAACAGTCAACATGGATTTATGCCTGGAAGGTCATGTTTGACTAATCTTCTTGAATTTTTTGAAGAGGTTACTAGGGAAATTGACGAGGGTAAAGCAGTGGATGTTGTCTATATGGACTTCAGTAAGGCCTTTGACAAGGTTCCTCATGGAAGGTTGGTTAAGAAGGTTCAACTGTTGGGTATAAATGCAGGAATAGCAAGATGGATTCAACAGTGGCTGAATGGGAGAAGCCAGAGGGTAATGGTGGATGGCTGTTTGTCGGGTTGGAGGCAGGTGACTAGTGGGGTGCCTCAGGGATCTGTGTTGGGTCCTTTGTTGTTTGTCATGTACATCAATGATCTGGATGAAGGGGTGGTAAATTGGATTAGTAAGTATGCAGATGATACCAAGATAGGGGGTGTTGTGGATAATGAAGAGGATTTCCAAAGTCTACAGAGTGATTTAGGCCAGTTGGAAAAATGGGCTGAAAGATGGCAGATGGAGTTTAATGCTGATAAATGTGAGGTGCTACACCTTGGCAGGACAAATCAAAATAGGACGTACATGGTAAACGGTAGGGAATTGAAGAATACAGTTGAACAGAGGGATCTGGGAATAACCGTGCATAGTTCCTTGAAGGTAGAATCTCATATAGATAGGGTGGTAAAGAAAGCTTTTGGTATGCTAGCCTTTATAAATCAGAGCATTGAGTATAGAAGCTGGGATGTAATGTTAAAATTGTACAAGACGTTGGTGAGACCAAATCTGGAGTATGGTGTACAATTTTGGTCGCCCAATTATAGGAAAGATGTCAACAAAATAGAGAGGGTACAGAGGAGATTTACTAGAATGTTGCCTGGGTTTCAACAGCTAAGTTACAGAGATAGGTTGAATAAGTTAGGTCTTTATTCTCTGGAGCGCAGAAGGTTAAGGGGTGACTTGATAGAGGTCTTTAAAATGATGAGAGGGATAGACAGAGTTAATGTGGACAAGCTTTTCCCTTTGAGAATAGGGAAGATTCAAACAAGAGGACATGACTTTAGAATTAAGGGACAGAGGTTTAGGGGTAACATGAGGGGGAACTTCTTTACTCAGAGAGTGGTAGCGGTGTGGAATGAGCTTCCAGTGGAAGTGGTGGCGGCAGGTTCGTTGGTATCATTTAAAAATAAATTGGATAGGCATATGGATGAGAAGGGTATGGAGGGTTATGGTATGAGTGCAGGCAGGTGGGACTAAGGGAAAAAAGTTGTTCGGCACGGACTTGAAGGGCCGAGATGGCCTGTTTCCGTGCTGTAATTGTTATATGGTTATATGGTTATATAGTGTGGGAGGAAACCAAAGATCTCAGAGAAAACCCACGCAGGTCACGGGAAGAACGTACAAACTCTGTAGAGACAGCACCTGTGGTCAGGATCGAACCCGGGTCTCCGTCACTGTATTCGCTGTAAGGCAGCAACTCCACCGCTGCGCCACCGTGACCGCCTTTCTTGTCAGCTTTGAACCTCGCCTGTGTGTGTGAGTGTGTGTGTGTGTGTGTGAGTGTGTGTGTGTGTGTGTGTGTGTGTGTGTGTGTGTGTGTGTGTGTGAGTGTGTGTGTGTGTGTGAGTGAGTGAGTGAGTGTGTGTGTGAGTGTGTGTGAGTGTGCACGCGTGAGTGAGTGAGTGAGTGAGTGAGTGTGTGTGTCTGAGTGAGTGAGTGAGTGAGTGATTGTGTGTGTGTGTAAGTGAGTGTGAGTGTGTGTGAGTGTTTGTGTGTGTGTGCGTGAGTGAGTGAGTGAGTGTGTGAGTGAATGAGTGTGTGTGTGAGTGTGCATGAGTGTTTGTGTGTGTGAGTGTGTGTGAGTGTTTGTGTGTGTGAGTGTGTGTGTGTGAGTGAGTGTGTGTGAGTGTGTGAGTGAGTGAGTGAGGGTGTGAGGGTGTGAGTGTGTCAGTGTGTGAGTGTGTGCGTGTGTTGTGCAGACTTGTGCGGCAATTCGTCAGGCTGCCATCTGGAAGAGGCATGGAGTGTAAATGTCAGCCAAAAGCAGACTTTGAACTCGCGAGTGGGAGCCTGCGGATTGAGCCTTTCGCAAAGCTGCTCACAGGATACACAGTTACTATAGTTAAGGAAAGCAATATGTTACAGTGAATGTTTTGCCATCACTGAGAAAGAGAAGCTTTTAGCCTTCTTTGATGCACAGCCATAGTGTCAGAGCAGCTGGGAGACCGGGATCTGGTGTTAAATCAGGCCCAGTCATGGCCTGCAGAGACGAGCAAGGGTAGATTTCCCTGAAAACGGAGCAGTAATTATACCCCAATCAATATCTATAGCAGATTTATGTTACTAAGTGGTAGGAGCAGAATTAGGCCATTCGGCCCATCAAGTCTATTCCGCCATTCAATCATGGATGATCTATCTCTGCCTGCTAACCCCTTTCTCCTGCCTTCTCCCCCATAATCCCATGCCTATTTCTGCTCCAATAACTTATGAACTTACTGCAAAGTTCTTGAGTTATGAATTTATGATCTTGCAATCTAGGCGTTGTTCTGAAACAGCTAACGTGAGCAATATGGGAACCGTAGACCCTGCTGCAGATGTGTAAGAGGGTCCTTGGTTCTTGGTTCTTGCTTACTTGGTCCTCCAAAATATTCCAACTGGAATTTAAACTGGAGGTGGTGAAGGGAGGGTGTTTAGCCAGAGAGGGTTATTGGGAAGAAAGTGCCACTTTAAATTTAGTTGCATCTGGCTGGGCAACTTGGTGGGATAGGTAGGGAGCTGGCTTGGAGCAGGATGTGATGTTCGCCTTTGGGCGATCTACACCTGGATTTTCTCTGCTTTGCAGTCACACGCCAAAGGCTTGTCCTCCATTTTGAGTTGTCATGGACCATGGAGTCCCAAGAGTCACCTCTTGTCATGGTGCCTCTCTTGAAGAAAGAATTTGAAAACATTCCCAAATCCTTTATTCAGTCAACTGGTCACCTTGTGCCATGGTGGAGCTCGGAATAGAGTCTGCTTTTTTGGGGGGGGTATGGATTAGTTTAGATACCGCCTGGAAACAGGCCCTTCGGCCCAACGAGTTTGTGCTGACCAGCGATCCCCACACACTAACACTATACACCCACTTGGGGCAATTTACAATGATACCAAGGCAAATTAACCTACATACCTGTACACCTTTGGAGTGTGGATGGAAACCAGAGATTCCAGAAAAAACCAATGCAGGTCACAGGGAGAACGTACAAACTCCACACAGACAGCACCCGTAGTCAGGATAGAACCGGGAACTCTGGAGCTGTAAGGCAGCAAATATACCGCTGCACCACCATGCCCGGAAAAAAACTGCCCTACACGCACTAGGGTCAATTTTATGGCTTTCTGTATCACTCAGTCCACAACTCGTTGGGCAGCATGGCGGCACAGTAGAGTTATAGCCTTGCAGCGCCAGAGACCTGTGTTCGATCCTGACTATAGATCAGGGTTCGATCCCAGAGTTTGTATGTACTCCTCATGTCCACATGGGATTTCTCCGGTGACTACCGACCAGCGATCCCCACACATTAACACTATCCTACACACACTAGGGACAATTTACACTTATACCAATTAACCTACAAATCTGTACATCTTTGGAGTGTGGTCGAAAACCGAAGATCTCAGAGAAAATCCACGGCAGTCATGGGGAGAACGACAAACTCCACACAGACAAGCACCCATAGGCAGGATCGAAACGATAGGCAGGAGGTAAACGATATGGCCATCGGATTGGAATCAACTGGGTATGATTAGTATCTCATTGTGGGGGGAGATACAATGGATTTGGCAGATTTTGCAGAGAGAATCCACATCTTTCCTGCATTCTGACTTGATGCAAGAATTGGTCGACTGGCCTTGTATTCACTTGAATTTAGAATGATGAGAGGGGGATCTTTTGGAAACATATACAATTCTTAAAGGATTGGACAGTCTAGATGAAGGAAAAGTGTACCTGATGTTGGGGGAGTCCAGAACAAGGGGTCACAGTTTAAGAATAAGGGGTAGGTCATTTAGGACCAAGATGGCCTGTACTAACCCCCAGTTTTTAGAGGTCGAGCAACAACAAAAAATAATAATTGTGCCACCCATATAAACATATAATGATATAACAATTACAGCACGGAAACAGGCCCTCTCGGCCCTTCCAGTCCGTGCCGACCATTTATTTTCCCCTAGTCCCATCTACCTGCACTCAGACCATACCCCTCCATTCCCTTCCCGTCCATATACCTATCCACTTTACTTTTAAATGTTAAAATCGATCCTGCCTCCACCATTTCTGCTGGAAGATCATTCCACACAGCCACCACTCTCTGAGTAAAGAAGTTCCCCCTCATGTTACCCCTAAACTTCTGTCCCTTACTTCTCGTCATGCCCTCTTGTTTGAATCTTTCCTACCCTCAATGGGAAAAGCTTATCCACGCCAACTCTATCTATCCCTTTCATCATTTTAAAGACCTCAATCAAGTCCCCCCTTAACCTTCTGCGCTCCAAAGAATAAAGACCTAACTTGTTCAACCTTTCTCTGTAACTTAGTTGCTGGAACCCAGGCAACATTCTAGTAAATTTCCTCTGTACTCTCTCTATTTTGTTGACATCCTTCCTATAATTAGGCGACCAAAATTGTACACCATACTCCAGAATTGGTCTCACCAATGCCTTGTACAATTTTAACATTACTTCCCTACTCCTATATTCAATGCTCTGATGCACCCTTCAATGCAACAATCCCACATCCGCGCTCCGTCCCTCACCGGGTACTCCCGAGGCCGGTGATCGCTCAGTCCTCCCACTTTCAATAACGTTCCGCGGCCCCTGGAATATAGCGTAGCAAAGTGTGGAGTCATGCATTTTGTTAGCATGAATAAAGGCGTGGGCTATTTTCTAAATGGGGAGAGAATCCATAAATCATAGGTGCAAAGGGATTCGGATATGCTGGTACAGGATTTCCAAAAAGTTAATTTGCAAGTTAAATCAGCAGTAAGGAAGGCAAATGCAATGCTAGTACTTCTTTCGAGAGGACAGTAATGCTGAGACTCTATAAGGCGCTGGTCAGGCCGCAGTTGAAGTATCGTGGGCAATTTCAGGCCCCATATCTGAGGATGGATGTGCTGGAGAAGGTCCAGTGGAGGTTTACGAGAATGATCCCAGGAATGATTAGGTTAACATATGATGAGCATTTAACAGCACTGGGCCTGCAACTGGAGATTAGAAAGATGAGTTGGGACCTGCTTGAAAGGATGTTTCCACAAATGGGAGAATCTAGGAATTGAGGCCATAGCCTCAGAATAAAGGACGTACATTTAGAAAGGGGACGAGGAGGAATTTCTTCAGTCAGAGAGTGGTGGTTCTGTAGCATTCATTGTGGAGGCTAAGTCAATGGATCTTTTAAAGGCAGAGATTGGTTGGTGATTAGTACGGGTTTCAGGGGTTATGGGGAGAAGGCAGAAGAATGATAGATCAGCCATGATTGAATGGCAGAGTGGACAAGATGGGCTGAATGGCCTCATCCTGCTTCTATAACTTATGTACTGTTGTTATGGTATCATGTTTTAATCATAGTGCTGACTGCGCACACACAGTGCAAATTCATGGATCAGTGACTTACTCTTCAATAAATATTTGATTGGCTCTATTGCTTTGGGGAGTCTTGAAGCCATGAAATGAGCTGAAGAAATGCAATTTATCTCTCTGCAATTTTTCACTATTCTTGTCATTGTCACTGGAATGAAGGAACAGCATAACCTTACCCTTCACTGTGCAGATTCACAGGCCCACATCCAAATCCTGCATACAGATAACGTACACACACACCATAGAAAGCATGTAATCAGGATGCATCACAACTTGCTTTGGGAACAACTCCACCCAAGACCACAAGAAACTGCAGAGAATTGTGGACGTAGCCCAGGCCATCACACAAACCAACCTGCCTTCAATTGACACCATTGATACCTCACGCTGCCTCGGCAAGGCCAACAGCATAAGCAAGGACGAGTCGCACCTTGGACACTCCCTCCTTCCTCTTTCATCAGACAAAAGGTGTAGAAGTGTGAAAATGCACTCCTCCAGATTCAAGGACAGTTTCTTCCCAGCTGTTATCAGGCAACTGAATCATCCTGCCACAACCAGAGAGCAGCGCTGAACTACTATCTACCTCTTTGGTGACCCTCGGACTATCCTTGATTGAGTTTTGTTGGCTTTACCTTGCAATAAATGTTATTTCCTTATCATGTATCTATACACTGTAAACAGCTTGATTGTAATCATGTATTGTTTTTCTGCTGACTGGATAGCAGATGACAAAAGCTTTTCACTGTACCTCAGCACACATGACGATAAACTAAACTGAACAGAAATAAACATTTGACCTTCAGGCTTCTAACAGATATCAGTGTAACTAGACACAGTTGGTAAATTCAGGTCGATCTTTAGTATGACTGCGAGCATTCTGAGGTGACAGTGAAAATATAAATCCAAAGCCAAAAATGCTGGAAGCACTCTATACTTCTTGGGGGAAAGTGTAATTGGAGTTAATCTTTCAGGTCGAGAGACTCTTTGTCCGAACTGCAAATGGAAATTTCAATTGATCCCATGTTCTGAGGATGAATTTAATGAACTCAGAGAGCACTGAGATTGCTGTGGAAGAGGCTACCTTGGGGCAATTGTACTCTATAACAATCTCAGGTCGACCAGGGTAGCACCAACCCTTCAGTTTTGTGTTTAGAAATGCTCATTGAAACATACCGAATAGTGAAAGGCCTGGATAGAATTGATGTGGAGAGGATGTTTTCACGAGAGGGAGAGTCTCGGGCCAGAGGCCATAGCCTCAGAATTAGAGGACGTACCTTTAAGGGCCTGTCCCACTTGGCGATTTTTTCGGCGACTGCCGACATCATATCAGGGTCGGCAAAAGATTTTAAATATTTCAAAATCCAGCGGCGACACAAAAAAATGTGGCGACACTTGAAAAAATACCGCGCGTCATACGTCATCGCGCCACAAATTTTGTGGTGACCTGATACGTCAGTCAATTATGCCAAAACAATCGCTAAGTGAGACTGGCCCTTTTGAAAAGTGATGAGGAGGAATTTTCTTCCTGGTGGTGATGCATCTGTGGAATTAATTGCCACTGACGGCAAGACGTTGTGGTACAATTAACCCCTTGATCGCAGCATCCAAAGTGGGTATTAGAACATGGTTTTAAAATTTTTTGGAGATACAGCACGGAAACAGGCCCTGCGGCGGACCGGGTCGGTGCCAACCAGGGATCCCTGTACACTAGCACAATCCTATGGACTGGGGACAATTTAAAATCGTTACCGCAGCCAATTAATCTACAAACTAGAGACCTGCTCTGCAGTAGTTGGTAGGATAGTTCAGTTGCCATTCAGTATAGCTCTATTAGTTGAGTTTAGTTTAGTTTAGAGATACAGCGTGGAAACAGGCCCTTGGCCCACCGAATCCATCCCGACCAGCGATCCCCGCACACGAACACTATCCCACACACTAGGGACTATTTACAATGTTACCAATCCAATTAACCTTCAGACCTGTACGTCTTTGTAGTGTGGGGGAAGCCGGAAAAAACCCATGCAGGTCACAGGGAGAACGTACAAACTCCATACAGACAGCATCTGTAGTCAGGATTGAACCCGAGTCTCTGCCGCTGTAAGGCAGCAACTCTACCGCTGCACCATCGTGCCGCTCATTATGGGCCTGTCCCACTTAGGCAACTATAGGAGACCATGCAGTTGCCACATGGTCGCCACATGTTCGCGGGTGGTTGCCGGGGAGTCGCCTTCATGGTAATGAGGAGTTCCCGCATTCTGTGAACTAGTCGCGGCTCCATTATGTTCGCCGTGAATTTTTCAACATGTTGAAAAATTAGCGGCGGCTAGAATGAAGCTGCCATGGAGAGTAGTGAGAATTCCCGAGCCGTAGGTGGGTTGCCAGGAGGTCTTAATGGGTTGCCGAGAAGGTCGAAGGTTCTCGGAGGTTCTCATAGGTTGTAGCCGGTGCTGACTGGTGAATTTCGTTGGTTCATTGTGAAAAAAAAAACGTAAGCAGTAGTTTTCAGAACCAAGTTTAACCGACCGGTAATGTTAAATGTCCACCAGGATTCACAGCCATGTTACTCTGGCTTCTTAAAAGTTATCTCCACTCCTTCTCTCCCCTCTCCTCCCCTCTCTTAAAGGTCTTACTGTACACTGTGCTTTATCCGTATTTTTACAGCGGCAACCTGTTCATCGCTGTTTGCGTCTGTTTTACCTTGACTTTGCACTGTGTGTACTTTTTAGACATGACTCCCCCCGCTTGCCCTGTCCCCCGCCTGCATAATGGGCTGGTGAAGGAAGCGATGTGTGTGTGTGTGTGTGTGTGTGTGTGTTCCACTCTGTTCCAGTTGCTGGTTTTTCAGGCGACTACCGGCAACTCGACAGTCCGCTGAAAAATCGCCTAAGTGGGACAAGCCCATTACACTGGGACTCAGTATACTGGGGCACAAGGCATAATCAGTGCTGACGTCCATATGAGTCATCTACCTGTATTCACACTTCCTTCCTAACCCCCTCTTCCAACATTGCCTTTACTCTCGTGTCCTTGAATCGTACCACATGAAGTTGGCATCACTGGCGAGGCAGAGTTGCATCATGGCCACTTATTATAACTGAGTGTGTTGTAGCTATGGAACTAGATATATCATTGTCAGTGTGAACTCACATAGACGACTGACTGTGCAAGAATAACTGACTTTGGTCTCTGGATGTGGTCACTGGACCAGATGGATTTTAATGATGATCCCGTTATTTTCATGGTCACCATAAACTGATGCTGGCATTTTATTCCAGATTTGCTTAAATTAGCTGTATTTTGCTTTCCCAGCAGCTGCGGTGGGAGTTGAACTCGTATCTCAAAGTAATAAGCTCGCTCCTCTTTATTGCCAGCGTGGTAACATAAACACAACGCTACGCAGACCATTCTGATGCCTCTGGCCGAGGACGGCAGGGAGAACGGCCAGAGGTTGACAGGTCCGTGTAGATGTTCCAAGTCCACATAGTTTTTCAATACCTTGATGGATGGGGTCACGCTGCTGAGAACAAAGAGGGACCCGGCGTAGGGCGGGGGTGGGGGGGAGGGGGGGCATCGAGAACAAAGGGTGTGGAGGTGCCACTGAGAACAAGGGGGGGGGGGGGCACCAAGAACAAAGGGGGTCCCTGTGTTGGGGGGGGGGGGCACTGAGAACAAAGGGAGACCCGGTGTGGGAGGGGGTGGGGCGGAGCAAATAATGGATGAGTACTTTTTATAAGGTTGTCGGGCCGCTGTGGTGACAGCTTTGTGTACTCTGTATGCAAAAACAAAGACTTTCACTGCGCCCAGGTACTAGTGACACAAAAGTATCATCATCATCATCTTCTCCATGGTGGAGAGGGATGGGACTGTGTGTGAAGAGGAGATGATTTAGTGATCCCTCCTGCTGGCGACACACATATTTAGTGGAGAAGAAGGAGAAGCAAGGAGCAGTGAAGGGGCTCTGGGGAGTGCAGTAGAGCAGAGGGATCTCGGAGTGCAGGTACATCAATGTACATGCGGTCCAAGAACCTTCAGCCATCTGATCCCCCTCTCCCATCAGTCAAAAAAATTCAGGTGAAAACACACAGCTCCAGATTAGACAATAGACAATTGGTGCAGGAGTAGGCCATTCGGCCCTTCGAGTCAGAGATAGTTCCCAACTGAACCATCCTATCAACAACTAGAGAGCGGTCCTGAACTACCATCTACCGAGAGTCATAGCGTCATAGACTATACCTCATTGGAGATCTTCAATTGGACTTCACTGGACTTTATCTTGCACTAAACGTGATTCTCTTTATCCGTACACTGTGGATGGTTCAATTATATTCATGTATAGTCTTTCTGCTGACTGGTTGGCATAAAACAACATTTTTTTTCACAGTACCTCAGTACACGTGCCCATAAACTAAACAAAATTAAACTAAACGTGACTAAACTAAATACTTCCTTGAAAGTAGCGTCAGGTATATAGGGTGGTCAAGATGATTTTCGACACATTGGGCTTCATCAGTCAGAGTACCGAGTATAGAAGTTGGTCGGCCATGTTACAGACGTACAAGCCATTGGCGAGGCCGCATTTGGAGTATTGTATTCAGTTTTGGTCACTTTGTTATAGGAAAGACGTTAAGCTGGAAAGGGTGCAGAGAAGATTTACAAGGACGTTGCCGGACACAAGGGCTTGAGCAAAAGTGAGAGATTGGGCAGGCGAGGACTTTATCCCTTGGAGCGCAGGAGGGTGAGGGGCGACTTTACAGAGGTGTGTAAAACCATGAAGGGAACAGATAAAGTAGATACAAAGTCTTTTACCGATGCAGGCAGCATCTCTGGAGAACATTGATAGGTGACATTTCAGGTTCAGGCTGATTGTCTCCAGCTCGATGCTTTTTTGCATATCTTTCATTCATTGTTCTTTATCTCTCCACATCACCGTCTATATCGCTCGTTTCCCTGATCCCTAACCAGTCTGAAGAAGGGTCTCGACCCGAAACGTCGCCTATCTCCTTCGCTCCTTAGATGCTGCTGCACCCGCTGGGCTTTTCCAGCCTTTTGTGTACCCTCGATTCTCCAGCATCTGCAGTTCCTTCTTTAACACAACGTTTCCAGCTACATGTTTAGTGGTGAGGGAACAATGGAGGCTATCAGCTGCAGGATAAGCTCCAATTCAGCAGTTGATATCAAATATCAACTATTTGGAATAGATCAGGTACAGTGGCTTGCAAAAGTATTCATGCCCCTTGAACTTTTCCACATTTTGTCACGTTACAACCTCAAACGTAAATGTATTTTATTGGGATTTTATGTGATAGACCAACACAAAGTGGTGCATAATTGTGAAGTGGAAGGAAAATGATACATGGTTTTCAAATTGTTTTACAAATAATAAACTGAAATGTGTGGCGTGCAAAAGTATTCAGCCCCCTTTACTCTGATACCCCTAAATAAAATCCGGTGCAAACAATTGCCTTCAGAAGGCACCTAATTAGTACATAGAGTCCACTTGTGTGTAATCTAATCTCAGTATAAATACAGCTGTTCTGTGAAGGCCTCAGCTGTTTAATAGAGAACATTAGTGAACAAACGGCATCATGAAGCCCAAGGAACACACCAGACAGGTCAGGGATAAATTTGTGGAGAAGTTTAAAGCAGGGTTAGGTTATAAAAAAATATCCCAAGCTTAGAACATCTCAAGGAGCACTGTTCAATCCATCATCCGAAAATGGAAAGAGTATGGCACAACTGCAAACCTAGCAAGACATGGCCATCCACCTAAACTGACAGGCCGGGCAAGGAGAGCATTGATCAGAGAAGCAGCCAAGAGGCCTATGGTAACTCTGGAGGAGCTGCAGAGATCCACAGCTCAGATGGGAGAATCTGTCCACAGGACAACTATTAGTCGTGCACTCCACAAATCGGGCCTTTATAGAAGAGTGGCAAGAAGAAAGCTATTGTTGAAACAAAGCCATAAGAAGTCTCGTTTGCAGTTTGCCACAAGCCATGTGGGGGACACAGCAAACATGTGGAGGAAGGTGCTCTGGTCTGATGAGACCAAAATGGAAGTTTTTGGCCTAAATGCAAAACGCTGTGTGTGGTGGAAAACTAACACTGCACATCACCCTGAACACACCACCACTGGTAGTGTCGTTGCCTTACAGCGCCAGAGACCCGGATTCGATCCTGACTACAGGTGCTGTCTGTACGGAGTTTCAACATTCTCCCCGTGACCTGCAGGGGTTTTCCCCGGGAGCTCCGGTTGCCTCTCACATTCCAAAGAAGATTAATTTGCTTGTTATAATTGTAAATTGTTCCTAGTATGTGTAGGATAGTGTTAATGTGTGGGCTCGGTGTGGACTCGGTGGGCCGAAATTTAAAACTATCTCTAAACTAAACTAAAATAAAGATCACCTTAATGTATATGCTGGATGTTTATGTCCAGGTTTAGATTTATTAAACTAAACTCAACTTCCTTGCCAATGTGGCAATGAGTAAAATACATAAGACAACCATGCTTGCTTGAATCAGCTTCCATTTTGGTAGTAGTTAGTTTAATTTAGTTTAGAGATACAGCACGGAAACAGGCCCTTTGGCCCACTGAGTCCGCGCCGACCAGTGAACGCCGCATATTAACACTATCCTACACACACTAGGGACAATTTTTTACACTTACACCAAACCAATTAATGCACAAACCTGTACATCTTTGAAGTGTGGGAGGAAAACGAAGATTTCGGAGGAAACCCATGCAGGTCATGGGGGGAACGTACAAACTCTCCGGATAGACAGCTCTCGTCCGTAGTCAGGATGGAACCTGGGTCTCCGCCGCTGCATGCGCTGTAAGCACTTTTTGCACCACTGTAGTTTAGAAACCTTTTGTATGTCGATACTGTTCAGAATCTGTCATCTGAGTTATTATGAGCCTAACCAGGGGAAACCCAGTAGGTGGTTTCATGATATTGGAAAATTCATAAAAGTCCAGGCAATCCATCATTCATAATTGGTTAAATTGTTTTCAGTTCAGTAGCAATAAGCATTTACCAAATGTATTAAACCAACATTAGGAATTACAGCTCTACCTAATGGCAGTACTGGGCCAATCAGTTGAATCTACTTCTCATATTACTATTAATAAAGGAATAAAATGATTACATTTGAAAATGCCCCACACAATTTGACTTTACATTAAACACAATTCGTTTGATGTTAAGATTAATGTTAATGGATGTTAAAAACAAAATCCTAAGACCTTGCTTAAGGACGTACCTATTCAGTTATTCATAGGAACTAGGAGATACAACTATCATATTTAACTTGGAATCCAAGAAAATGAGGATGTTGCCAGGGCTGGAAATTCAGAAAAATTGGGATGTTTGTTAAAGGAGGACCTATCACTTGCCCGGCTTTGTCTCTCCCCTGCCTCTTCTTCACCTTTCTCTTCCCTGCTACTATCAGCCAGGTCTCAACCTGAAACGTCACCTTGTTTCTCCTTCCAATTGCTTACTGTATTTTCGAGTTTAGAGATACAGGATGGAAACAGGCCCTTCGGCCCACCAAGACCGTGCACACTAGCGATCCCCATTCACTAGCATTACCTGCACTCTAGGGACAATTTACAATTCCTACCGAAGCCAATTATACCAACCGGAAGGTGGAAGGAAACCGGAGCACCCGGAAAAAACCCACGCGGTCACAGGGAGAATGTATAAACTCCATACAAACAGCGCCCATAGTGAGGATCGAGCCCGTGTCTCTGGCACTGTAAGACAGCAACTATGCTGCTGCACCACTCTTTCGCCCCTCTAATATAGGTTCAAATAGTGGTCAAGCATTATGTAGAGGCTCCCACACATCAGAGGGCGACACTTGATCTAGTCTTGGGAAATTGGGAAGGGCAAGTGATTGACATGTTCGTGGACGAGGCTTTTGGGACCAGTGACCATTGTTCAATTAGGTTTAAGAAAGTTATGGATATCGACAGAGAGGGCTCATGTGTCAAAATGCTAAATTGGGGAAATGCCAACTTTCAGGGTATGAGAGAAAGTCTCGCTCAAGTTGATTGGAGCAGGTTGTTTGAGGGGAAAGGAACATCAGCCAACAGGGATGTTTTTAAAAGTGTGCTGACAAAACTCAGGATATGCAGTCCCGAACCAGGGGTCACAGCTTAAGAATAAGCCGGAAGCTATTTAGAACGGAGATGAAGAAACACCTTTTCAAACAGAGAGTTGTGAGCCTGTGGAATTCTCTGCCTCAGAGGGCGGTTGTGGCCGGTTCTCCTGATACTTTCCAGAGAGAGCTAGATAGGGCTCTTAAAGATAGCGGAGTCAGGGGATATGGGGAGAAGGCAGGAACGGGGTACTGATTGGGGATGATCAGCCATGATCATCAGCCATGAACCAGTTGGGATCAAGTGTACCCCTGGGGGAGTTACAGGAATAAAGGAGCAAAGTAAAAAAGGAAATCAGAAGGGCATAAAAACATAGAAAATAGGTACAGGAGTAGGCCATTCGGCCCTTTGAGTCAGCACTGCCATTCAATATATCATGGCTGATCATCCAGAATCAGCACCCTGTTCCTACTTTCACCCATATCCCTTGATTCCATTAACCCCAAGAGCTATATCTAACTCTCTCTTGAATACATCCAGTGAATTAGCCTCCACTGCCTTCTGTAGAGAATACAGGGGCAAAAAGGGGCCAGGAGATAGCTCTGGCAGATAGCATTAAGGACAATCCCAAAAGATTTTATAAACACATAAGGGGGAAAAGGGTAACTAGAGAGAGGGTGGAACCCCTCAGGAATCAAAGCGGTCACCTCTGTGTGGAACCACAGGAGATGGGCAAGGTCCTCTATCATTATTTCTCCTCTGTATTTACCGAGGAGAAATACAGTAGGACAGAGGAACTTGGGGCAGTCACTGGAAGTGTCTTGAGAGCAGTCAGTGTTACCGTCGAAGAAGTACTGAAGGTACTGTCGAGTTTGAACGTAAACAAATCTCAGGGCCTGATCATATATATCCGAGGACAGTGCAGGAAACCAGAGAGGAAATTGTGGAAGTCCTAGTTGAAATCTGTGAGTCTTCTTTAAATACAGGAAAGGTTCCCGGAAGACTGGAGGGTGGCAATTGGTGTACCTCTTTTCAAGAAGGGCTGCAGGGAAAATGCTTGGAACTATAGGCCGGTGAGCTGAACATCTGTCATTGGAAAGTTACTAGAGAGTATTCTTAGGGATAGGTTATACAGGCATTTGGATGGGCAAGGGCTGATTGGGGGTAGTCAGCATGGTTGTGTTTGTGGGAGGTTGTGTCTCACAAATCTGATTGATATTTTTTGAAGACGTGACCAAAAAGGTCAATAACGGCAGAGCTGTAGATGTTGTGTACATGGAATTCAGTAAGGCATTCGACGAGATGAGGGGCAGGTAAATCTCTTCCCTTTTTTCTTTTTTTTCTCTTATCTCTACTTTCTTTTCGGCCACACTACTTTGGTAGTCTAGGGGTCTTTTGTATGTGCTTTTTCGAGCTATCTTTTCACTTCTCACTTTTTCCGTTCATTCTCTCTTTCTTCTTTTCTTTCATTTTCAGGTTATAAAGTAAAAAATGAGGCTGTACAATAATTGTATAATCTTAGATGCCAAATGTGTTGTCTTTGTACAAATGCTTCTAATAAAAATAATAAAAAATAAAATTAAAAAAAACGAATGGACAGGTTCTTGATTGGTACGGGCATCAATGGTTATGGGGAGAAGGCAAGGGAATAGGGCTGAGAGGGAAAATAGATCAGCCATGATTGAATTGATAGTTGGTTAGATAGTTTTCAATTCAGTAGCAATAAGCATTTGCAAAGAATGGACTCAAAAAGACACAAAATGCTGGAGTTACTCAACGGGACAGGCAGCATCTTTGGATAGAAGGAATAGGAGACGTTTTGGGTCAAGACCCTTCTTTAGACCTGATGAGCTGAAATGCCAAAATCTTCTCCTGTGTCTTATGGTCTTCTAGTCCACAGATTCTACTTGACCTGCAGAGTTCCTCCAGCATTTTGGATCTTTCTTCAGAATGGGCACGATTTACTGATGGTCTCTGTCTGTGTGATGAATGAGGAATTTATATCCAATCTGTCTGTACCAGCTGTAAGCAAGAGCAACCAGTTACTTCCACTCCCCATATCACTGCAAGATGTTAGTGCTTGAATAAAGGGTGTGTCGTATAATGGACTGAAGACAAAACCTATTAGAGTCACACTGCATTGAAACAAGCCCTTTAGCTCAACTTGACCATGCTGACCAAGATGCCCCAACCTCACTAGCCCCACGTGCCCATTCTTGAACTATCTTTACTATTACTAAAACTCTCATCTTAACCAATTCTGGTCTCTGTTGTTTTTAGATTTGTGCAGAAACGGTACTGTATATTGCTAGGATTTTTTTGCCACCGTACTCACCGTTCTCTGCTCCAATCGCACCAAATTCTGTTCCAATCGGTGGAATATTAGAAAAGTTATGAAGATTTAAATAATCGTGAGATCAGCAGATTGGTCTTCTCGCTTGTCATCACCATGAAGGTAACGCCCCTTCCAGGGGCGAGGAGAATAAAGCCCCGGAGGCCGGGTGTGAGTCAGTCATCCTGGAAGCCATGAGTGAGAGTTGAGTCCAGAACTGTGAGTCCACAAGCCGTTAGTGAGTGAACTGTGAGTCCACAAGCCATGAGTGACTGAACTGTTAGTCCACCAGCTATGAGTGAGTGAACTGTGAGTCCACCAGCCATGAGTGAGTGAACTGTGTCCACCACCCATGAGTCAGTGAACTGAGTCCATAAGCCGTGACTGAGTGAACTGTGAGTCCACCAGCCATGACTGAGTGAACTGTTAGTCCACCAGCTGTGAGTGAGTGAACTGTGAGTCCACCAGCCATGAGTGAGAGAACTGTGAATCCACCAGCCATGAGTGAGAGAACTGTGAGTCCACCAGCCATGAGTGAGTGAACTGTGAGTCCACGAACACATTCGGCCCCCAATGTCCATATTAGCGCTCCGGAAAACAGTCCCTTTGGCCCACAACACCCATACTAGCCCTCCAGAAAGCCCCGCCCCCCCACTGGCCACCACCTGAAGCCGTCCCCCTCCCCCGGCTGCAGGATGCTCCCCCGTCCCCCATCGGCCCACGACAGCCCCGCCTGAAGCCGTGCCTCTCCCCAAGCTGCAGGATGCTCCCTCCCTCCACGAGCCCCCGACAGCCCTGCCTAAAGCCAATCCCTTCCCCCGGCTGCAGAACGCAACAAGAGACACAAAAAAAAGATTGGACAATATCTCATCTTTAACGTTATATTTTAAGAGTTATTCACATTTTAAGCTCTAATAAATCCCTTTTCCACTTGCCGTGCCTGTCAGCTGCACCTGCACAGTAATACATGCGTGTTCTAAGTCACAATGGGAACCCAATGGGAGGGAATGGCTGTGCCGCTGGAGAGGCGCTAAGAGTGGAAGGAGGGGGAGTGGGGGGTTTGAGGGGGGATGGAGTGACTGCGTGGGGGGGGAGAGGCAATGGGCAGAGTGGTAGGGGTGAGGGGAGGAGGGGGAATCAGGGGCGGCACAACGGGAACACGTCAGCTGCGCCTGTGCAGTTGGGGGCTATGCGTGAGTGGTAGAATATTGGAATTGGTGGAGTGGTGGAATATTGCATTGGGGGACCAGGCCCACCCATGTGAGAATGGGACAATGGGTCCCACTTAGTCTAGTATACTTCTAAAGCTTTTGTATCCATGTACTTGTTCAAATATCTTTTAGTGTTGTTACAGTACCTCCCCTCAACTACCTTCTCTAATATCCTATTCAATATGCCCACATGTGAAAACATTGCTCCTCAGGTTCCCATTAAATATTTTCCCTCTCACCGTAAACCTATATCCTCTGTTTCTTGATTCCTCTACTCCATATCTATTCGCCTCATGATTTTATACACCTCTATAAGATCACCCCTCATCCTCCAGCGCTCCAAGGAATAAAGTCGCTGCCTGCACAACCTCTCTGTATAGACCAGGCCCTCGAGTCCTGGCAACAATCTTCTCTGCTCTCTTTGCAGCTTAGCAACATCTTTCCAATAGCAGGGTGACCAAAACTGAACGCAATACTCCAAATGTGGCCTCACCAATGTCTTGTACAACAATAACACTTAACTATGATTAAAATGGTGCCCTGCTGATATGCAAGTCGATCAAAAGATCATAAGATTGTAAGATCATAAGATCATATCATAAGTGAGAGGATTGAATTTAGGCCATTCAGCCTATCAAGTTTCCACCATTCAATCATGGCTGATCTATCTCTCCCTCCCAACCCCATTCTCCTGCCTTCTCCCCATAACCTCTGACATCTGTATTACTCAGCAGTACAGATGATGATGTGCCTATTTGTGTAAATAATTGGTACAACTAATCATGTATAGTCTTTCCGCTGTCCGGGTAGCACGCAACAAAAGCTTTTCACTGTACCTCGGTACGCATGACAATGAACTGAACTAAACAGATGGTTGTGGGTTGGATTATGAATGTCAAGAGCCATGGAGAGGCCCCTCAGGAACGCACATTTATATTGATTACATCTTTTTACAGCTATTGATGGAAACATTTTCTCCGTAATGTACTGACAAATGCCAAGGTTCTTTCAAGTGCTTTACAGACATGTAAATTTCACATCCTATTCATGGCTGTGATGCAGGGAAAAGGAGTCAATTTGCAGTCAATTCGTGGAGAGCTCCCATAAACAGCAGTGAGATGGAAAATCTGATCAGCCCCACAGATTATCTACCCTCTGACTAAAGAAATTCCTCCTCACCTCGCCTAAAAGAGTGCCCCTTAATTCTGAGGCTAATTCTGAGACCTCTGGTCGTAGTCTCTCGCACCAGTGGAAACATGTCCATGACTTTCAAAGCAAGTATTAGAACATAGTACCTACGTACACAATGGACATTCAGACCACTGACCCACGCCGACCACCTATCCCCAAACAGTAACACTATCCTACACACACGAAGAAAAATGTACAATTTTACCAAGCTAATTAACCTACAGACCTGTACGCCCTTGGAGTGTGGGAGGAAATCGGAGCACCTGGAGGAAATTCCCGCAGTCACAGGATGAACATGCAAACTCCGTACAGACAGCACCCGTAGTCAGGATCAAGCCCGGGTCTCAAGCGCTGTAAGGCAGCAACTCTACCGGTGCACCACTGCATAGCCCAACTCTGCTCTTATAATCATAGTCATAAAATCATAGAGCATGGAAATAGACCCTTCGGCCCAACTTGACCATGCCGATGTAGATGCCCCATCGGCACTAGGCCCATCTGCCCACGTTTGATCAATATCCCTCGAAACCTTTCCACTCCATGTTCCTGTCCAAATGTCTTTTAAATATTATTTTTGCACCTGATTCAACTACCTCCTCTGGCAGCTTGTTCCATTTACCCACCGCCCTCTATGTGCAAAATGTTTCCCCTCAGCATCTGATGAAATCTTTGCCCTATGAACACAAACCTCCGTTCTCTGATCCTTGATAGACACTAAATGCTTCATCAAAATGCTGTGTCTATCTTTGGTATAAACCAACATCTGCAGTTCCTTTTTATTACATATCCTGTTTCTTGGCTCCCCTATTCTGGATAAAAGTCTGCGCCCAGTCACCCTGTCTATTCCCCTCATGATTTTATACTCCTCTAGAAGACCCCCCCCCAGCCTCCTTCACTCCAATAAATTAAATCCAAGCCTCCCCATCCTCTCCCTATCCTCGTAAATCTTATTTTAGTTTAGTTTATTGTGATGCATACCGAGGTACAGTGAAAAACTTTTGTTGCGTGCTGTAGGGGTTTTCTCGTTTCCCACAAAAGGGATTCCCCTAGGTTCTATACCTCGGAATTATGGTGGGATATGATAAAAGGTTGAATTGACCAGAGTGTGCTGATGAGAGAAAACAGAAACCAAGATGGACTCAAAGCAAGTCTAAATTTACAGGCTTTATTAAACAATTAGAAATCGAATCTCACCAACACTACATAATACGTGGTTAAACTTATGCTTTAAACTAAGACTATGGAAGGAAAACTATCGGGCATGTCGTAAAGCTTACTTTAACAATGTTTTACTCCCCTTTCCCCTTATTTACTCAACCTCCTATCCTATTTCGGGAATTTCACCAAATCACCGGGATACTCACAGCTAAGTCGATGCAGGCTCACGAGCGGTCCAGTAGAGCAGGAAGAGCAGGAAGAGCCGAAAAGAGCAGAGAGCACAGAGAGGGGGAGTTCTGGCTGGACTCCTGTTTTATACCTGAGATTCCTTTGAACCCCCCAGGTGGTCCTCTGGATAAAAGGGCTTCTTTTGATGTTTCCCAGTTTCGATCTGGCATGAACAATAGGCTTCCAATGATAAGGGGTTTGCTGATGTCATGATCCCTCAGCCTGATCGTTATCCCATCCCCTGGATGGGCTCCTATTGTCTCGATGGATGGGTCATCCATGATGGTGCTTGTTGCTGGCCTGTTTACCATCGTCTGCTGAGGCTTGGTTCCTTCCTTTGTGTATCCAAGAAAATCTCGTTATCTCCGTCTCTGCCTTTGTTCACACCGTTGTGTGATGTCCAAGTCCACGGACCAGACGGTTTGAAACTTGAAACTGAGTCTTTCTGTGGATTGCGGGTTTTTCCGTTGCAGCCAGCAAATCTGTCTTTTTAAAAGTTCTTCCATAATTTTGGAGGATTTGCCCCAATAACTTACATGCCCCTACGATACGTCCAGGCTTGCACAGACCGTATCGATTGACAAAGTTAGTGGGCAATCCTCCAGCCTCAAGAGCTGTAAACACTCCTGGTGAGAAGGTGAAACTATGTACCCCGAAAGCCCCCTTAATCACTAAACTAGGCCCTCGAAGCACATTAACTTACACTATACACCTTTTACTTTACATCAATCCCACAAACCATACAGTACCCTCACGACCATTCCCTGAAAATGCAGGGATTACAACATATGTACAAAACTACTGCACTAGAGTACAGATATTTTACAGTGATGGGGTGTCGTTCCGGTGACGTCGTGCGGCTCGATTTACCAGCTGTTGTAATTTGGCCTTCCTCCTCCGCCTTTTAAATTTGCAATCAATGCATAGCAAATACACCACAATTATCATCTGGCAGATGATCAGAACATGGGACATGATGCGGACCCATGCTGGAACTATGATCCAGGATTCCAGGTCCCACCAACTTGGAGACTTGATCTCTTCGATCTCCCTGGCGATATCCAGAGTCTTTTGTTCCAGGGAGAAGAAGTGTTTGTGCGACAACTCGACCTTCACCAGCAACTCTTTTAATTTTTCATTCACTGGGGGAATATCATACCCAAAATGGGCAACATAGTTAAATAAGTCAGTTACATTTTCTCGTACCGAGAGGTGAACCGAAGATGGTTCCGGGATGGGTAATATTCGCTGCTGTGCCACATGGACTTCTGCCCTGGGTTTAAAGCAGAAGCTGCTGTGCGGTATCGGGCACCACAGCTGTGATCCGTACTGATACCGCTGGGCACTTGTGGTGACACAGTACGTCCCACTGCCTATATACGCCACCTGTGGAGGGACATGGTCTGCCGCCATCGCCTCCATGGTGCAGTTTACAGGCTGTGCCCCAACAGCCCTGAACCCACACTGAGGCCTAGCCTCAGCGCCCATGTGCTGGGGACACAGGATTACCTGTGCTCCCCGGCTCCGACAACCCAAAAGGTCAATGCCTGTCACAGCTTGCTCCCTTACTATGACATAGGGCAGGACCTTCCCATAGCGAATATGCACCCCCTCACGAACAACCCCCACGTTCTCCACTCGGTACAGAGGAGCTGGTCGTACCGAGGTTCCCATCACCGGGATTCTTACGACCACTCCCATTATGGTGTGATTGGATTTTCCGCAATCCACCGGTACCGGGTAGGCCTCGGAGGCCACACGAAGCTGACAAGGACTCAAAGTGCTGTTATAAGGGTGTAGCGCTGCTAGGTGCTGGTTGCTTATCCAGGAGGGGACCCGACCTTGCCTCAGGTCTTCCAGGTTGCTCCTCCCCTCCCCCAACAACCACGCACCATACAGCCCACACACCTCATTCTGTGCAGCCTGATCGGACGCATTCCGGTCCTCTTTAATCAAAGCGTTTATAGTTTTTGCATGTGTCTCCAATTGTGCGATGATTTCCTTTAGATGTAGAGTCATTGCCACCTCTTCGTGCAGTCCCGATCCTACCACCGCATTTTCCTTCCCCAGAACCTTTCGTAACTGGCCCTTCAACTGATTGATCTGCAGGGCCAGTTCTACGTTGTCCATGTTATTAATAATGGACGTCCCCATGTTAAATGCTGTAAAACCATCGTTAACCACCCCTCGTCTTTGCCTACCGGACCCCAAACTGAAATCCCCTCCCCCGCGGTACATCTCTTCTATGTCTATGTCCCCAAAATCCAGGTTGTGGAATTTCTGGAACATGTCTCTTAGCAGGGCCTGATATAATAATTCTGTCTCACGGGGGCACCATGCAGGTAACCGCACTTCAGTCAAATTTAATACTACTGAGGCCACAGCGTAATGCACTCCCTGGTACAGCACCCTTTTGGTTGGGACAAGTGCTAATCCATTCTCCGGTCCTTTGGTGGTGGTTGGACAGTTGTGAGGGTCGATCGGTTGGGCTGTGGGTAGGGGCTTCTTCACCTGAACCAGCAATTCGGTGGCTTTTACTGTCATCCCAGCCCTGGGGGCCACACATGCCTGCCCACTGCGGTCCCAATCTATCCCGTTCCCGGGGTTCTGCCACCACTTGACGAAGGTGATTGATGCCCCTACCGGACACACCTTGGCAGACCCCCATAGACATAAATAAAGCCCCTGGTCATAGGCCCACCATTTGTCCCAACATACAGTGATCCCTCCCGGTGACCCTGTGATGGTCCGGTAGGTATCATTGTCCAGTCTTTCCCAGTCCGAGGATCGATCCCTCATGTCCGAGCTCAGCTTCCTGAGCCACCACCATCTCCCCAAAGGAACGTCCCCCTTACAGGTTAAACACACCCGCCTGCCCTCAGTCACCCTAACCCAGTCGGTAGCCATCTGTATCTCGGCACAGGGTATGGATGCTTCCCCGTAGGCGAAGCTCCTGTGGCTGGAGAACCTGGTCGAGTTCGACCCCAGCCATCCAGGCCATCTCCCTTCATGGGAGTATCTGGCCTGGCTATCCGCTACCAGGTTTCCTTGCCCAGTAGGTACGAGGGGTGCTCTGTCCCCTGAGCACCCATATACGATGGACTCCTCCGTGTCCCCGCGAGGCGCCACGCACATCCGGAGGCACATCATTGCCATCATCCATACGGCGGGGCTACCCATCTGGAAAACAAAGCGAAACACCTCCTTGCCTCCACAAAGCTATCTGCCTAATAATGGCATTTGGGGTATTGGTATTGTCTGTTGTGGTCCACTTTTCCACAGCACATCCCTTCGATCCCATACTGTCTGTCCCTGTACTCCCCTGTAGCTATACAAAACCTTATCTCTAGTTATGCTAACTACATCTACTTACACACAAACCACTGCTATATACACTGCCACCCGTCTCCGGGTGGCCAACTCATAACTGGTCCCCGTCACGTTGGGGCCACCCCTCTGGTGGGCCCACCTGTGCGGGCCAGAACTCCTCCTGTCAAGGGGCCTGACTGCCCCTCACCTCCCTTTGTACTACGGGGTTTTGAGTTACCCCTACGTTCCCTGTGGAGCCTGGGCTCCCTCCAGCCGCACTCCGAAGTGCCCTATTTCGGCCACTCTCCTTCGCGGCCCTCCTGTGGCCGGCCCTAGCCCTAGGTTTAATTAGGGATGGGGACCACCTTATTGGGGGTTTAGTGACCCTGTCACTCCTACGTCTGACCGGGGGTTCCCAAACCAGAGGTGATACCACCATCTCCTCTGTTTCTGCTTGTTCTGCCTCTCTTAGGCAGTCTACGGTACCTGCCTGTGGAGGGCTGGAGTCAGCCTCCTTCTCAGCTGCTCCCAGTTCTTGCCCTGGGACACAGCCGGCTACTTCAGGCTGACTACCTGTGGACTTGCCTGGCTCCCCTATGGTTTCCACATCAACCCGGGACTGTTCCTGATCGTGTTCCCTGACATGTACCCTTTTCTTGGTGACCCAGGGTCTCCCACATGGGCCATACTCTAATGGGCATAGGAATGTGGGCTGTTTCGCTGGTAGTCATCAAGGGGCCGGGGGTGCGGATACGGGCGCGCCCTGGCCTGTTGCCATGGCTACCTGTCCGGACCCTCCCGCCTTTGACTGCAAATAGGTAATTAGATCTCTTACATCTATTGTTACCTCCGGGGCTGGGTTAACTGTCACCGGGGTCCTATCCCCCACTGCTCTACTTGGGTTTCTGCACTCCCTCTTGTAGTGCCCGGGCTTCCCACACCCGTAGCACACCAGCCTCATCTCGGAAGAGGTCCGGCTGCCTTCCTGTTTCCACTGCCTCCCTTTGGGGGGTGCCGGTACTATTTTGTGCACCTTGCCCTTAGAGGGCGTCTCCTCACTTCTCTCCCCATTGCGGTATGCAAGGGTGAACTTCCTGATCACCTCCGCCTCGTTAAGGTTTGGGTCAGCTGGGTCGAACCAGTGCTCGGCCTTTGCCCTAACTCGCGGGAGGCAATTCGCCACCAGAGTCTTCAGCCAGTGAGCTGTTCTCTCATCTAAATTCTGCCTATCTAAAGGCATCCCACACGCTCCCTCATACACTGCTATCCAGTCAGCAGAAAGACAATACATGATTACAATCGAGCCATTCATAGTATTTAGATACATGATAAGGGAATAACGTTTAATGCAAGGTAAAGCCAGCATAGAGGATAAAGGATAGTCTGAAGGTCACCAATGAGGTAGATAGTAGTTCAGCACTGCTCTCTGATTGTGGTAGGGTGATTCAGTTGCCTGATAACAGCTGGGAAGAAACTGTCCATGAATCTGGAGCTGTGCGTTTTCACACTTCTATACCTCTATAGCCCGATGGGAGAGGGGAGAAGAGAGAGTGGCCAGGGTGTAACTGGTCCTTGATTATGCTGCTGGCCTTGCCGAGGCAGCGTGAGGTATAAATGGAGTCAATGGAAGGGAGGTTGGTTTGTGTGTTTGTCTGGGTTTGCGTCCATAATTTGCTGCAATCTCTTGTGATCTTGGATGGAGGAGTTCCCCAACCAAGCTGTGATGCATCCAGATAAAATTCTCTGCACTTATTCCAGATTAATGACATCCTTCTTCAACATTCCTTGGAATGTTTAACATCTTTGTGAGAATGCAGACAAGGTCCCACTCCTATGACAAGGTCCCACTCCTATGAAATAAGGAATCTTCAATGTTGTGCTGGAGTGTAATCAAAACCTCTATGTTCAAGTAAAAGAGAACAAACAACATAGACCTGCAAAGCACAAGAACAGGCCAATCGGCCCACAATGTCTGTTCCGAAAATGATGCCATGATAAACTGATCACATCTGCCCGCACATGAGTAATATCCTTCCATGTGTACATCCATGGCCTGGATACAGTGGATGTGGGAGAGACTTGGACCAGAGTCAATAACCTCAGAATAAATGGACGTTCCTTTACGAATGAGATGAGGATGAACTTAACAGTCAATGGCTGGCGAATCTGTGGAATTCATTGCCACAGAAGGCTGTGGGGGTCGTCAATGGATAATTTATACGGTGGGGATTAATAGATTCTTGATTAGTACGGGTGTCAGGGGTTATGGGGAGAAGGCAGGGGAATGTGGTTGAGAGAGAAAAATAAATCAGTCATGATTGAATGGTGTAGTAAACCTGATGGCCCAAATGGCCTAATTCTGCTCCTATAATTTAAGAACATGAAATGCGCCTTAAATGCCACTATCTTATCTGACTCCACCACCACTCCTGGTAGTTCATTCCAGGCACCCACCACCCTCTGTGTAAAATACTTGACCTGCACATCATCTTTAGGCTTTGCACTTTCACCTTAAAGCTGTGCCCTCTTCTTGTGAGAAAAAGGATCTGACTGTCTCTCAGCATTTTATAGACAGAGAGAGAGAGAGACAGAGAGAGAGACAGAGAGAGGGAGACAGAGAGGGACAGAGAGAGAGACATGTTTAACACATGTTTAATTATTTCAGCTCAGTTAGTAGAATTGCCAGTTCGTTGGAAACATCATTGCCATCCTCTCTGGGATAGATAGCTACCAGCAGAAAGCTGGTCTGGCATGGTGCATTTTGTATTAGACCTGCAGGTTGATGTTGTGAATAGAAAATATATATATAATCTGAAGGCTCTCAATACCAGTATTCCTGATTGAGTGGCTGGTCGAAGAGAGTGTGTTGCGCACACTGGTGGCTGAGACAGGTGGTTTCAGTCAGAGGACTGTGGAGCAATTCCTGGTTCAGGGTTGCATTATGCTATTTTCCACTCTGAGGAGGAAGGCTGAGGATTTGTGGTGACTCTGACAGTCAAGAGGTGACAGGGAACTCGTATTCCCACATCAAGTGGATGTTGTGTTTCAGCTCTAGTCATAAGGATCTGATTATATGTTATGAGCAAAATAAATAAATAAATAAATAAATAAATAAATAGATAAATGCATCTTCCGCAGCAAGAGAAGCCAAAAATGTTCGTCCGTGTGGTCAATAGAGGAAACGACGGTTATCCAAGTGGAAACAGAGACGTCTCACAAAGGATGAGTAGTCTGCCCAAGAACAAGTGGGGTATATTTCTGATATTTCTCAAGGTTGCAGAAAAGTGGAGCATGCCAAATCAGGTTAGGATTTGGCTAGTCTGATCATGTGTTTGGTTACCCAGTTTAAGATGGATAATTGTCTTTCAGCACTTTAGATGATTCAGAGGATTTAGAGCCTCAATCGATCTTGAAGATGCATACTTTTCCATATCTATACACGAGAGGCACAGATATATCTGGTGTTTGATGACAAAACCAGTGGTGGACAGTTTTGGCTCTACCAAGGGGTTGTCTTCAGGCCTAGGCTATTTACAAAGATTCTAAAGCTAATGCTGCCCTACTCAGATCAAAAGGGCATTGTGTGATGGAGTTTATAGACGACATGCATATTTTGTAGCTGATAAGACTCAGCGGTTTTATCAGTAGATGCCTCTTACGATATTACTGATGAGGCAACATGAATTTTAATAGTGCCAATTTTGCCTACTCATTCAGGGTGTCCATGGTAAAGGCGGCTGAAAGAAGCTCCTATTTACTCGAAGTCATGAGTGATGGCTAGTTCAGCCTATTTCTCATGCAGCTAGCTCTGCATAATTGTATGGGAAGTTTGAAGAAGACATGTGAGCTACTTTTATTTTTTTTTGTAAAATATTTTTTATTAGAAGTAAATACATATTAAGACAAATTAAAATGTGAAAAGAAAAAAAAAGAATATATTATTCATCACATACATTCTTAATATTTTTAAAGTTTACAATCATTCTTATTTGTACTTCTATATTTTTTATTATTTTTAATACAGAAAGAAATTGATAGAAAGAAATAAGAGTAAAAATAGAAAATCAATAATGTACATGTGAGCTACTTTTAAACAGAAGTAGCAGAGGTTTGTGTTTCTTTCAGTCTGGGCTTAGAGAGGTGATTGTGTTATAGCACAATTGACACTGCTTGTGCTGCTTTGCCATTCTCTATAGTACCATAAGTGGGACAATAAATGATTGGTTATTCACCCGCTGTTGACTAACGTTATGCAAGGTGTCTTTTATATGACCGCTCTAAAAGCCTCGGCATAGTAGTGTGGAATGTATATCAGTAAATTGTTATGCAGATATTCATCTACTGTATTCCTAATGGGAGCAGTATCTTTTAAGTTGATTATGCTTTTAGCAACTGATTTCAGCACTGAGAACACAGTCTTTAATCTCTGGTTCAGTCTCTGGGTCATAACTGACATGAGGGTAGCGTGTTATGGGTATGCTCTCATAAAGCAAAACAGGGATGGTTGGGTACAATTTGTAGTTGACAGTATATACACCAAATTGGAGATTGGGGGTATTATTATGTATACAGATACACTGAGCTTGCAAGTACCTATCAGATGAAGGATAGTTTCTTCATTGTTATTTAATAGTTTTCTCAAGACATTGCTGGCATTAGCAGCCAATAGAATGGATATTCCCATTTGATCATCTTCTTGCAACTGCAGGAGGCTTACAAAGTGTGCTTTCAGAAGTTATAAAATTTGGTTGAATATGCCTGGATGTTTGCAGATAGAATTCCGAACAGTGTTGCATGAGTTATTGTCTAACTCAAAGCCTATTGGGACTGTGGTCCGATTAAGAGCAATGGCCATGTATGCAATTTAGCATCATGTTGTTAATAACCCATGTCTTTTCTACCATTTATGGTCTATCCGTTTAAGTGTTTCACACACAGATTGGGTTACTGCATGAAACCACAGAGCTTTGAAGGCTTCACGTAGTCACTAATGTGACTTTGATATAAAAAAAGAAAGATTAAACGAAAACTTACCGTTTGATGTTTGATCTTTATTTTATGAGAAGTTGAAGTGAGGGATTACGTGTCCTCCACTCCCAACCCTGAATCTCATCAAGATCATTCGGTAACTCAACGGTTATTAATCTTTCTATAGTTTAAATTTGTGAACGTGGTTTGTGGTTTCATACAGTTGCTCTGAAGATTGACACGTATGCGGGCTGGCAGGCTCTTCACGTAATCAGCCTTCAGTCCCATAAGTCTACCCAACACATTTCCTGAGAGGAAGAAAATACAACAAGAAATAGACCCTTCGATCCACCGAGCCTACATTGATCATTCACCACCCTTTTGCACTAATCCTACACGAATCTAAACCAATGTTATTTTTGCCATATCTCCATTTGTCCCGCCACAGATTCTATCACTGACCTACACATAAGGGACTGTATATAATCGCGAATTAATCTGCCAAAACATACGTCTGTGGGATATGGAGTGAAACCGGAGCACCAGGAGGAAACCCACTTGGTCACAGGGAGAAAGTGGAAACTCCACACAGGTCGTATGGGAATATCTAGATTAAACCTAGGTCTCTGGCACTATGCGACAGCGGCTCTACAAACTGTGCTACTGTGCCGCACATCGGTTTCTGGGAATGTAAATTTAAACGTTAATGCATTGTCCTTTTAGATGCTGTTTTGAGTCAGCAATTTTGTCTTTTAGTTTGCTTTATTAAGTCAAATAGTTGTTATCCCATTTCACCCGAAGAAAGTGATTTTCTCCCACTTCATTGCACTTTATCCCTTCTTACCCATTATGCATTTTAGCTTTGAAAAGCCTTAGCAAAGTATCGTTTCATTTTTATTGACTGTAATAACATTGCGGTCTGTGGTTCTTTGATTACCAAAGTAGTCAAAATGCACTCTGCATAACATACAAATAACTGTCGCATTTACTTTGTGGGGCTGTAGCTGCAATGAAAAGAGGTTATTTCATTTCAAAGATTCATCTGTGGACAAACGCCTCTCGCTGTTCTGCTTGGATTGTAATGTTCATCATGATTGTCTTACACTCTAGAAGATCTGAATTCACACATTAAAATGCATGATTTGGTTTAGTATTGTTTCGGAACCACCAAAGTGCTCAGAGGATTGTCATTCTAAATGAACTACATTCAAATGTCATTATTATCATTTCTAAGATCATACTAAGTCATCTTTCCAATTAGAGTGCAAATTGGATTCAAGTTTGAACTCTGCTGCCGATTATGATGGGCCTTTAACTATGCAAAAGTAATAATGGCATTATAATTGGCTGAGACCATAATTACATTTTATATTTAATTCTAGTTCCAGCATCTAATCAAACTGTCTACATTACTAACAGATACATTTGCACCTTTGACGGAGTTGACTTGCTGTAATTTTTTGGACTGCATTAAAAAGATTGAAGCAATCACAGGTAACTTACAAGCAGATTTATCCCTGAATGGATGACTTTGAATGTGTGATTTCCAATGCTTTCCATCGCTACGGTCTCCTCTTGCGTAGTTTGAAGATACGGTGCAGAAACAGACCCTTTGGCCCACTGAGTCCGTGCCGACCAGTGATCTAACACTATCCTACACATAGCATTAGTTATCGAAGCCTATTAACCTACAAACCTTTATGTCTTTGGAGTGTGGGAGGAAACGAGAGCACCTGGAAAAAACCTAGGCAGGTCACGGGGAGAATGTACAAACTCCATACAGACAGTACCCGTGGTCATGATTGATCCCGGGTCTCTTTCCGTGGATTCGAGTTTCACTGTACCTCAATTGGTATGTGACAATAAACTGTCCTTTGAACCTTTGAACCTTTGGATCATTTGCAAACTAGTAATAGTTTCACCTGCTACTGCTGTTCCATCAATGAAATTCACCTAATTATGGTAAGGTCTACCGATGATTGCAAATGTTCGATAGCATTCACGACTCCTCGGAAAATGATACAGCGCTTGCAGCTCCACACAGGAGCTAGCTAGTTTTAGCCATGGGCTATGGCAGCATGGTGGCGCAGCGGTAGATTTACTGTCTTACAGTGCCGGGTTCGATCTGTACGGAGTTTGTACATTATCCCCTTGACCACGTAGGTTTTCTCCGGGATCTCTGGTTTCCTCACACACTCCAAAGACGTACAGGTTTGCAGGTTAATTAGTTTACTTACAGATTGTAAATTGTCTCGAGTTTGTAGGATAGTGCTAGTGGCTGGTTGGTGCAGACTCGGCGGGCCGAAGGGCCTGTTTGCGCGCTGTATCTCTAAACTAAAATAAACTAAAGGTATAAGATGAGAAGGGAAATGTTTAATACGGACCTGAGGGGCAACATTTTTCGCAATGGAGGCAGCTGAGGAAGGTACAATAACAACAAAGATAGTTGGACAGGTACATTGTTAGGAAAGATTTAGAGGAATATTGTCCAAACATGAGCAAGTGGGACTAGTGTAGATGATGGCTCCTCTGCACAGTTGCTACAGACTGTGGGTCAAAAGGAAGTTTTTTCGGAAGGAGATGAAGAGATGAAGAGTCCTGGGATGTCAGGACTTTCATATGAGGAAAGATTGGATAGACTCGGCTTGTACTCGCTGGAATTTAGAAGATTGAGGGGGGATCTTATAGAAACTTACAAAATTCTTAAGGGGTTGGACAAGCTAGATGCTGGAAGATTGTTCCCGATGTTGGGGGAGTCCAGAACAAGGGGTCACAGTCTAAGGATAAGGGGGAATTCCTTTAGGACCGAAATGAGGAAAACATTCTTTACACAGAGAGTAGTGAGTCTCTGGAATTCTCTGCCACAGAAGGTAGTTGAGGCCAGTTCATTGGCAATATTTAAGAGGGCGTTAGATGTGGCACTTGTGGCTAAAGGGATCAGGGGGTATGGAGAGAAGGCAGGTACGGGATACTGAGTTGGATGATCAGCCATGATCACATTGAATGGCGGTGCAGGCTCGAAGGGCCGAATGGCCTACTCCTGCACCTATTTTCTATGTTTCTATGTTTCTATGTAAATCTCTCATCTTTAGTCAGAGGGTGGTGAATCTGTGGAATCCTTTGTCACAGAAGGCTGACAGAGAGAAAGATAGATTCTTGATTAGGACGGATGTCAGAGGTTATGGGGAGAAATTTGGAGAATGGGATTAGGAGGGAGAGATAGATCAGCCGGATTGAATGACGACATGGTAGGCTGAATGATACTCCTATCATTTATGAACCTATGACCTTAAAACACCTCATTAATTACACAGGCCATCAGCCCATTATACCCAGGGCGCTGGAAAATTGGTGTTGAACCCATAATAACATTTGAAAGACATTTGGACAGGTACACGGACAGGAAAGGTTTAATGCATAAGGAGTAAACATGGGCAGGTGGGACTAGCGTAGATGGGGCATCTTTGTCAGCATGGGCAACATGGGCTGAAGGGCCTGTTTCCATTCTGTATGACACTAAGACTTTGATTAAAAATGCTGGTCGGCATGAACTCGGTGGGTCGAGGGGCCTGTTCCCGCTCTGTATTTCGAAAAAAAAGATGTTTGTCATAAGTTCATAAATCATAGAAGCAGCCCATCAAGTCTACTCTGCCATTCAATCATGACTGATCTATCTTTCCCTCTCAACCTCATTTCATTTCGGAGTCACGTGAGTGACTTCGTGAAGAGCCCGCCGGCGCGCATGCTCGACATATCGTCGTACCGCGTTGCTGCGACGGCTGGCGGTGGAGTGCGCTCCTCGCCAGCCCTTCATAAGGGGCCACGGAGGTAAGTATCCTACCTTTAGTTGGTGGTCCTTGTTGTTGGTTATGTCTTGCAGCGAGGACATGGATGGGAGTTCCAAGGGCCGGATGACGTCAGGACGAGTTCGCCGGTCAACAGTTCCGGGGCCTTTACCATCGGCAGTACCTGCAACGCAGGCCGGGACTCAGGCGGAGATGTGGGTAAGCCCTGTGATTACAGGTCCAGATCTGCCAGCACACCACAGCTCGGAGGAGTTCGACGAGGAGGAGTGTGGTGTGCCGCCAGAGCAGGGGGACCCTGCCATGGCAGTCAGGTCGTCAGCGGGCTTGCTGGCGACCTCGAGCTGGGTGCGTGCGGCTGCATGGCCCGTTCCACTCAGCCCTCCAAGTAGGGGAAGGGCAGCAGCCCAGAAGCCTAACCCTGCCAGGGCTAAGGCATTGCCTGACACGGAGGAGCGGTCAGGTTCCAGGGCGAGACCCGGGGCGGCTGTGAGGTCCAGCCGGCACACCCCGACTCTCGACGCCGGGACGGGTCGGTTGAATCGGGTCTCGTCACGGTCGCCGAGCCCCCCATGGATGGGTGGGCGAGACCATGCGTCGGCAAAGTCCACGATGTGGGCAGCCGGCAAGCCTGCGCGGGCTTCAGGCAGCCATGCTTCGGCTGGTGCCGACACCACGCCGCAAGTGCCCTTAGTGGCAGCGGCTTCAGCTCCCGCTAAACGGAGGCGGTTGAACACGCCCGCGCGGGAATCGCGCAGTTTCGCCTCGGCGGCTGTTAGCGACAACTACCGGCACCGGCTGGGCCTCGATGAGGTGCGGGCCGATGATAGGAGCCCGGTTTTCTTTTCAGAGCCGGAGGACTCCGACCACCTGAGTGTTCAGGGTGAAGGGCGTATTGACCGTATGGAGCGGCTGCTGGAGCTCCTGCTTCAACATCAACTACAGCAGGGCAGCAACAGGCACAGGGCGTCGTCACCAGCCTCTACCATCAGCCTGGAGCAGCAGGAGGAGGAGGTTTTGGTGGATTCCATACCACCTCCGTTGGAGGTGCCAGCGGAGGATCTTCTGGATGTGGCGACCAAATTTGCGGCCCCACATTCATCTGGAATTCCTTTAAACGCAAAGCTGGCAGCCACTGTGGACTTTCTTAACAACCAGCAACTACAGGAAGAAGTCCTCATTCAGGCAATGAGCCATCTCAAGGCTCCATCCAATTGCAACTCCCTCAACGTGCCTGTGGTAAATACGCCGATATGGGGCAACATCAGTGCGGCTATCCGTCAACAAGAGGTAAAATTGCAAACCACCGCCGCCGCCGCCGCCCCGTCAACTCTTTGGGGAGGACCTCTCGAAGAGAGTCAAAGAGCTTGACGAACAAGCCAAAACGGTGGGGATCATGCGCTCTCAGAGTGCCCCCACACCGTCAGGCTCAAAAGCTCCATACATTCGCTCACGAGGGTCTGCTAGTACCTCGACGAGGACCCACCCTCAAGCTCCACAACGACAGCAACATCAGACCCAGCACCAGGGGTCTTTTTTAGGACAGGGTCGGCAGAGACCCTGGTGGAAAACGAAGACGCCGCGCCCTCAAGCCAACCCAGCACCTCCACGTCCACCCACACGTGTCAAGGACCGCCGGTAACCACGGGGGTGAGGGGGTCTGGTTCTCTCTTTTCTCTTTGTTTAACTTCACATGTTGGTGGTCGCCTTCGGCTGTTTTTGGGTGCATGGGGTAATTTTACTGGTGACGAGTATGTGTTGCAGAATATTCAGGGGCATAAAATTGAGTTTATTAATGGCGACATTCCTCCATCCCCGCACATGCCCGGTCGAACGTTTAAATTATCTGCTGCAGAACAGGCAGCAGGCTACAAGGAAATTTTAAGGCTTGAACAGAAGGGAGTGATTGATAAAGTGGTGCATGAGCCAGTTGAATTTGTTTTGAATATATTCACCAGACCTAAGAAGGATGGAGGTTGTCGTGTCATTATTGATCTAACCCGTTTGAATACTTTTGTAACATATACTCATTTTCAAATTGATACGTTTGAAACAGCCATATCATTGATTTCTCATGTTTGCTTTATGGCATGCATCGATTTGAAAGACGCATATATTCAGTATCCATCCAGAAATACGACAGGAGGTTTTTGAAATTCATCTGGATGGGGCAACTCTGGCAGTACAAGGTTTTGCCTAATGGGCTCACCACAGCCCCTAGATTGTTCACTAAATTAGTGAAACCAATTATGGCTTATTTGAGACAGCGACATCATATAGTTATGGCCTATTTAGATGATATCTTAATTGTGGGCCGCACCCTGGAATTGGTTGAACAGGGAGTTGCAGCTGCTGTCAATATATTTCAACAATTAGGGTTTATTGTCCATCCAGAGAAATCAAAGTTCTGCCCTGCCCAGGTGATTAATTACCTAGGGTTCACGGTGAACTCTATGAGCATGCGGGTTACCATACCAATTAACAAGATTGAGGAGGTTACCCAGGTGTGTCAAGGTTTAATCCGCACCAATATACCATCGACTCGGCATACAGCTACAGTAATTGGTAAGCTTGTAGCTTTGTTTCCGGCAGCGCGATATGGACCTTTGCATTATCAGAGTTTGCAAAGAGCTAAAATTGCTGCGTTAAAACAGGACGCTGGTCATTATGATCGATCAATGCAGCTGCCGTCCGAAGCGATAAATGAATTGCAATGGTGGGTGTGCCACATTAGCAGCTCATTCAAGCCTATCAGGGAGGCTAATCGGGTGGTATATTTGCAGACTGATGCAAGCTCCAATGGCTGGGGAGCTACGGATAATTGCTCTAGTTGTGGGGGCAGATGGGACACCCTTGAGTCAACGATGTTGTTGACTCAAGGGATTAACTATTTGGAGTTGCTGGCAGCATTCCACGGACTTCGTGCGTATTGTTCCAAGCTTGTTGGAGCACATGTCCGTCTCCAAATAGACAACACCACAGCAGTGGCATACTTAAACCATATGGGTGGTACCAGGTCAGTTTCGTGTGACAAATTGGCTAACTCAATTTGGCTCTGGTGTGTTCAAAGAGACATTTGGATTTCAGCTACCTATTTGCCAGGTGAGCTTAATACTGTGGCGGACACCAGGTCACGCAAATTTAATGACAATATTGAATGGATGTTGCATCCTGAGATTTTTGCTAGAGTCACAGCCAAATTTGGTAAACCGGACATTGACCTTTTTGCGTCACGGTTGAACCATCAGGTACCAACCTACGTTTCATGGGAACCAGATCCTGGGGGCTATAGCGCTAGATGCATTCTCGCTGGACTGGGGGAATTGGTTTTTCTATGCCTTCCCCCCGTTTTGCCTCATCAGTCGGGTATTGCATAAGATTCAGGCAGATGCTGCCAAGGGCATCCTTATTATACCCGACTGGCCCACACAGCCTTGGTATCCGGTGGTCTTTGACATGCTCAACGAACCTTGGGTCCTTTTGAAGGGTTGCCCACAATTGGTTACTCACCCTGTCTCAGGGGAGCCACATCCCTGCCATGGCTATTTAAATTTGTTGGCTTGCAGATTCTGAACAGGCCGTTAGTCCAATACGGCCTCTCAGCTCGGACCATGGATATCATCGGGGCGTCGTGTCGAGAGTCAACAAGGCGAAGATACCGCTCGCATATTAAGAAGTGGGAAGCCTACTGCAGCCGCTCTCGCATCACGTACGATGACGTGACAATAACCGACGTCCTGGAATTCCTCGCGGGGTTGCACCATGATGAACACTTAAGTTACAGTGCCATCAACAGCGCCAGAAGTGCGCTCTCATTCTACCTCAATATTGAGGTAGGATCCAACAGGCTAGTGTCCAGACTCATGCGGGGTATATTCAATATGAATCTGCCTACACCACACTATAATATCACCTGGGATGTCAGGGACGTATTAAACCTGCTCAGGACGTGGTCTCCCATGGAAGGGCTCCAACTGGACAAACTCACCATGAAGCTGGTGATGTTACTAGCGCTGACTTCAGCTCAGAGGGTACAGACACTACACAAACTTCGTGTCGACAGAATGACATCTACCCCTACAGAAGTAGTCTTTTCATTGACGAGCTACTAAAGCAGCATAGACCTGGGTGCACAGGGCTGCAGCTGAAGTTCCCGGCATACCCCGCAGATGCTAGGCTATGTTTAGCCTCACATATCCGCCACTATGTCAAGGTGACGGCACGCATCAGAGGAATGCAGAGATACCTGCTGGTCACTCATAAGAGACCTCATCATCGAGTGACAGTCCAGACGATATCCAGGTGGCTTCGAGTCGTCTTGGGTAAGTCAGGTATCGACACTAATGTGTTCAAGTCTTATTCCACCAGGGCTGCATCGACGTCAGCGGCGAGGATTATGGAGGTGCCTATGGACCAAATTCTCGCCACAGCAGGATGGGCTAATGAAGCTGTGTTCCAGCGTTTTTATAACAAGCCTGTTGCTGCTCCTCTACAGTTCACAGAAGCCGTGCTGAATGCAGGTCAAGAACGTGGAGATGTCCACGCATGAGGGGTTTTTGATTTGTTATTCATAAATATGCTCTTGTTTTGCAGTATGAACTATTGAGCAAGTTTGTTCCTCCCATCCATCCCTGGTAGTGGTGTGTCAGCATGGACGTGGTCCAGGGCGTGTAATCACAGAAGCTTTGAAGACTTCACGAAGTCACTCACGTGACTCCGAAATGAAATAGTAAGATTGAACGAGAACTTACCAGTTCGAAGGTTGATCTTTATTTTATGAGGAGTCGAAGTGAGGGATTTTGTGCCCTCCTCGCCCAACCCTCAATCACCTTCATCTGGTAATCTTAGTCACTTCAATCTTACTATGCGAAGTCATTTCTATTGTTGGTTTCTGTGATTCCACGCCGCTACTTTGAAGTATGTCGAGCATGCGCGCCGGCGGGCTCTTCACGAAATCCCTCACTTCGACTCCTCATAAAATAAAGATCAACCTTCGAACTGGTAAGTTCTCGTTCAATCTTACTATTCTCCTTCCTCTCCCCATAACCCATGACATCTTTACCATGGCCTGCCACACAATACGATTAAGGCTGACACAAAATGCTGGAGTAACACAGCTGGTGAGGCAGCATCTCTGGAGAGAAGGAATGGTCGAGACCCTTCTTCAGACTATGATTAAGGCTATTCTGCTCCAGGCCTCAATTCCTCTGTTGCCTCAAAATCAGTGTGACGTTAGAATATTTTGAGGCTGTTTTGTGAGTGAATGAGTGAGTGAGTGAGTGAGTGAGTGATTGAGTGAGTGAGTGAGCGAGTGAGTGAGTGAGTGAGTGGTTTGAGTAATTGAGTGAGTTATTGGATCAGCGAGCGTGAGTGAGTGAGTGAGTGGGTGTGAGTGTGTGAGTGTGAGCAAGTGAGTGAGTGTGTGGGTGAGTGAGTGAGTGTGAGTGAGTGGTGTGTCAGTGAGTGAGTGAGTGTGTCAGTGAGTGAGTGGATGTGTCAGTGAATGAGTGTCAGTCAGTGAATGAGTGAGTGAGTGTGCCAGTGAGTGAGTGAGTGTGAGTGAGTGGTGTGTCAGTGAGTGAGTGAGTGAGTGTGTCAGTGAGTGAGTGGATGTGTCAGTGAATGAGTGTCAGTCAGTGAATGAGTGAGTGAGTGTGCCAGTGAGTGAGCAAGTGAGTGAGTGTGTCAGTCAGTGAGTTAATGAGTGTGTCAGTGAGTGTGTCAGTGGGTGAGCGAGTGAGTGGATGAGTGAGTGGGTGAGCGTGCCCGTGAGTGAGTGGACGAGTATGTCAGTGAGTGAGTGGGTGTGTCAGTGCGTGTGTCAGCAAGTGAGTGAGTGTGTCGGTGAGTGATTGATCGAGCGAGTGTGTCAGTGAGTGAGTGAGTGTGCCAGTGAATGTGGCCTTGGGTCAGCGAGTGAGTGAGTGTGTGGATGAGTGTGAATGAGTGGGTGAGTGTGTCAGTGAGTGTGTCAGTCAGTGAGTGAGTGAGTGAGTGTGTGGATGAGTGTGGGTGAGTGTGTGGATGAGTGTGGGTGAGTGTGTCAGTGAGTGAGTGAGTGAGTGAGTGAGTGAGTGAGTGTGTGAGTGAGCGACGTGGAGAGTGAAGACGACCTCCTTCAATCTCCTTCGGCTATGTTGAAGACTATCTACGACTACGTTCGCCTACCATCGATTACCTTTGGCTACCCTCGAATACCCACGAATAGCATGTTGATCTACTACGACCTACTTCGACCAAACCTCTGAGTAAAAAAAATATAGAGTTTTTCCATGGCGACCTTTTTTTACTTGCGGGCATTTTTCAGCATGTTCAGCTTGTATCGACCATGCTGCGAGTATGAGTAGAGGGCAAACTCTTCTAAACTCGCCAAGGTTTATGGGGAAAAGGCAGGAGAATAGGGTTAGGAGGGAGAGATAGACTACCCATGAATGAGACGTGATGGGCCGAATGGCCTAATTGTCAAATGGCCTAATCACTTGACCTAATTGTCAAATGGCCTAATCACTTGACCTAATTGTCAAATGGCCTAATCACTTGACCTAATTGTCAAATGGCCTAATCAAATGCTCCTATCATTTATGACCTTCGGACCTAAAGTAAACTCGGGATATTACCCTGCTACTAAAATGTCATCACATTTGGTATTTCTTTCGTGAATATCTCGAGGGTGTTTGGGAGGATTAAGGGGAGCATTCTGACCTTGGTTTCTCCATCTTCCAACTACTGTTCCGTAACTGCCGCTGAATTTTCACTGCTCCTGTCATGTTGCGCACTTTTGTTCAGACAAGACTCTGTTTCTAGTTTGTCACGACACCAAACATTGCAACAGAGGCGATACATCACAGCTGTTCCCAGCCTCAGCGGCAGACAGGTAGATGGATGAGGACAGTGTGGAGAAGCCCATCCAAGCTTGACTAATTAAAAGCTTTTAAAATCTCCCTCCGCCCAAGGAACGTACAAAATTCCACAAACATCGCACAAGAGTCCGGCACTCAGCAAAACAAGCCCACTCAATATTAATTTACACCTTACTCCACACATTCACACAGAGTTGGACTTATTAAATGTCGCACACTGCAGCTTCCGGGCATTTGCTGGCAGTATAAAAATGTTTGAGTGTGCACTTTGATTTTAAGCCTGCAAGGATAGATAATATCCGCGCTGTCACATCCTGTGACCAGGTCGTTTAGTGACCCATTGAATTACCAGGACCTTCAGACAATGGTGTTAATGTTTGCTCCAATTGCTCCTTCCATAAGAGATATCAAGAGAAAAAAAAATGCATTTGATAAAATGTCGTGAACAAACATTCAGTGTGTTTCACTGGTATTCTACATTCTGTCATTTTAACATGAAACTTGAGAATAAAAGGGCATAGATTGGCTGAACTTTAATTTCCCATCATTCTGAAAGCATGTTGGCTTCTTGGAACGATGGAAAATGACAAATTAAACTTTTTTGTGCTTGCTCAATTTCATAACATTGTTCAGACATTTGACCTGCCAATCCCTGGAGCCTTGGGCTGCACGGTGGTGCAGCAGTTGGGTTGCCGCCATACAGCATTACTGCGCCAGAGACCCAGGTTCAATCCTGACCACGGGTGCTGTCTGTACAGAGTTTGTACATTCTCCCCGTGCCTGCGTGGGTTTTCTCCGAGATCTTCGGTTTTCTCCCACACTCCAAAGACGTACAGGTTTGTTGGTTAATTGGCTTATTATGAATGTAAATTGTCCCTAGTGTGTGTAGGATAGTGTTAGTGTGCGGGGGTCACTGATCTATGTGGACTCGGTGAGCCGTAGACCTGTTTCTGCACTGTATTTCTAAACTGTGCTAGAGTGTGACTTGATTGTATTTATGTACAAGATTGAGGGGGGATCTTATAGAAACTTACAACATTTTTAAGGGGTTGGACAGGCAAGATTCAGGAAGATTGTTCCCGATGTTGGGAAAGGCGAGAACAAGGGGTCACAGTTTAAGGATAAGGGGGAAGTCTTTTAGGACCGAGATGAGAAAAACATTTTCCACACAGTGGTGAGTCTCTGGAATTTCATTTCGGAGTCACGTGAGTGACTTCGTGAAGAGCCCGCCGGCGCGCATGCTCGACATATCGTCGTAACGCGTTGCTGCGACGGCTGGCGGTGGAGCGCGCTCCTCGCCAGCCCTTCATAAGGGGCCACGGAGGTGAGTATTCCACCTTTAGTTGGTGGTCCTTGTTGTCTGATTATGTCTTGCAGCAAGGACATGGATGGGAGTTCGAAGGGCCGGAGGACGTCAGGACAAGTTCGCCGGTCAACAGTTCCGGGGCCTTTACCATCGGCAGTACCTGCAGCGCAGGCCGGGACTCAGGCGGAGATGTGGGTAAGCCCTGTGTTCACAGGTCCAGATCCGCCAGCACACCACAGCTCGGAGGAGTTCGGTGAGGAGGAGTGTGGTGTGCCGCCAGAGCAGGGGGACCCTGCCATGGCAGTCAGGTCGTCAGCGGGCTCGCTGGCGACCTCGAGCAGGGCGCGTGCCGTTGCACGGCCTGTTCCACTCAGCCCTCCGAGAAGGGGGAGGGGAGGAGCCCAGAAGCCTAACCCTGTTAGGGCTAAGACATTGCCTGTCGCGGAGGAGCGGTCAGGTTCCAGGGCGAGACCCGGGGCGGCTGTGAGGTCCAGCCGGCACACCCCGACTCTCGACGCCGGGACGGGTCGGTTGAGTCGGGTCTCGTCGCGGTCGCCGAGCCCCCCATGGATGGGTGGGCGGCACCATGCGTCGGCAACGTCCACGATGTGGGCAGCCGGCAAGACTGCGCGGGCCCCAGGCAGCCATGCTTCGGCTGGTGCCGACACCTCGCCGCATGTGCCCTTAGTGGCAGCGGCTTCAGCTCTCGCTAAACGGAGGCGATTGAACACGCCCGCGCAGGAATCGCGCAGTTTCGCCTCGGCGGCTGTTAGCGACAACTACCGGCACCGGCAGGGCCTCGACGAGGTGCGGGCCGATGACAGGAGCCCGGTTTTCTTTTCAGAGCCGGAGGACTCCGACCACCTGAGTGTTCAGGGTGAAGGGCGTATTGACCGTATGGAGCGGCTGCTGGAGCTCCTGCTTCAACGTCAACAACAGCAGGGCAGCAACAGGCACAGGGCGTCTTCACCAACATCTACTATCAGCCTGGAGCAGCACGAGGAGGAGGTTCTGGTGGATCCCGTACCACCTCCGGTGGAGGTGCCAGCGGAGGAACTTTTGGATGTGGCGACCAAATTCGCGGCCCCACATACGGCTGGTCTTCCTCTCAATTCAAAGCTGGCAGCCACAGTGGACTTTCTTAATAATCAGGTGCTGCAGGAAGAAGTCCTCATCCAGGCTATGAGCCGTCACAAGGCTCCATCAAACTGCAACTCCCTCAACGTGCCTGTGGTCAATACGCCAATATGGGGCAACATCAGTGCGGCTATCCGTCAACAAGAGCTACAATTGCAGCGGATCCTGAAACTCCTCACGGCCGGTATTACCGCCTTTGCGCGGTCGGTGGACGAGGACGAGCTGAATTTGGACCAGGAAGATGCTCTGGCCTTATTGTGCGCGACCCAGCACGAAATCAACGGGTTTCGCAAAAACAGCATCCGCCCAGCACTCAACCCGAAGTTTGCAGGATTATGCAAACCACCGCCGCCGCCGCCGCCCCGTCAGCTCTTTGGTGAGGACCTCTCGAAGAGAGTCAAAGAGCTTGACGAACAAGCCAAAACAGTGGGGATCATGCGCTCTAAGAGTGCCCCCACACTGTCCGGCTCAAAAGCTCCATACATTCGCTCACGAGGGTTGGCCAGTGCCTCGACGAGGACTCACCCTCTAGCTCCACAACGACAACAACACCAGAACCAGCACCAAGGGTCTTTTTTAGGACAGGGTCGGCAGAGACCTTTTTGGAAATCGAAGACGCCGCGCCCTCAAGCCAACCCAGCACCTCCACGGCCACCCACACGTGTCAAGGACCGCCGGTAACCACGGAGGTGAGGGGGTCTGGTTCTCTCTTTTCTCTCTGTTTAACTTCCCATGTTGGTGGTCGTTTACGGTTGTTTTTGGATGCATGGGGTAATTTTACTGGTGATGAGTATGTGTTGCGGAATATTCAGGGGCATAAAATTGAGTTTATTAATGGCGACATTCCTCCATCCCAGCACATGCCTGGTCGTACGTTCAAATTGTCTGCTGCAGAACAGGCAGCAGGTTACAAGGAAATTTTAAGTTTGGAACAGAAGGGTGTGATTGAGAAAACAGTGCATGAGCCAATTGAATTTGTTTCGAACATATTTACTAGACCTAAGAAGGATGGAGGCTGTCGTGTCATTATTGATCTAACCCGTTTGAATACGTTTGTAACATATACTCATTTTAAAATGGATACGTTTGAAACAGCCAAATCATTGATTTCTCATGGCTGCTTTATGGCATGCATTGATTTGAGGGATGCATATTATTCAGTATCCATCCAGAAAGATGATAGAAGGTTTTTGAAATTTATCTGGATGGGGCAACTTTGGCAGTATAAGGCTTTGCCTAATGGGCTTACTACAGCCCCTAGATTGTTCACTAAATTGGTGAAGCCAATCATGGCTTATTTGAGACAACGACATCATATAGTTATGGCCTATTTAGATGATGTCTTTATTGTGGGCCACACCCTGCAATTGGCTGAACAGGGTGTTGCAGCTGCTGTCAATATATTTCAACAATTAGGATTCATTGTCCATCCAGAGAAATCAAAGTTCTGCCCTGCCCAGGTAATTAATTACCTAGGGTTCACGGTGAACTCAATGAGCATGAGGATAACTATTCCAATTAACAAAATTGAGGAAGTCACTAAGGTGTGCAGAGATTTAATTGGCACCAATATACCATCGATTCGGCATACAGCCACAGTAATTGGCAAGTTAGTGGCTTTGTTTCCGGCAGCACGATATGGACCTTTGCATTATCAGAATTTGCAAAGAGCTAAAATTACTGCGTTAAAATGGAACGCTGGTCATTACGATCGATCTATGCAGCTGCCGTCCGAAGCGATAACTGAGTTGCAATGGTGGGTGTGTCACATTAGCAACTCATTTAAGCCTGTCAGGGAGGCTAATCCGGTGGTATATTTGCAGACTGATGCAAGCTCCAATGGCTGGGGAGCTACTGATAATTGCTCTAGTTGTGGGGGTAGATGGGACACCCTTGAGGCATCGATGTTGTTGACTCAAGGGATTAACTATTTGGAGTTGCTGGCAGCATTCCACGGACTTCGTGCATATTGTTCCAAGCTTGTTGGAGCACACGTCCGTCTCCAAATAGACAACACCACAGCTGTGGCATATTTAAACCATATGGGTGGTACCAGGTCAGTTTCGTGTGACAAATTGGCTAACTCAATTTGGCTCTGGTGTATTCAAAGAGACATTTGGATTTCAGCTACCTATTTGCCAGGTGAGCTTAATACTGTGGCGGACACCAGGTCACGCAAATTTAATGACAACATTGAATGGATGTTGCATCCTGAGATTTTTGCTAAAGTCACAGCCAAATTTGGTAAACCGGACATTGACCTTTTTGCGTCACGGTTGAACCATCAGGTACCAGCCTACGTTTCATGGGAACCAGATCCTGGGGCAATAGCGCTAGATGCATTCTCGCTGGACTGGGGGAATTGGGTTTTCTATGCCTTCCCTCCGTTTTGCCTCATCAGTCGGGTATTGCGAAAGATTCAGGCAGATGCTGCCAAGGGCATCCTTATTATACCCGACTGGCCCACACAGCCTTGGTATCCGGTGGTCTTTGACATGCTCAACGAACCTTGGGTCCTTTTGAAGGGTTGCCCACAATTGGTTACTCACCCTGTGTCAGGGGAGCCACATCCCTGCCATGGCTATTTAAATTTGTTGGCTTGCAGGTTCTGAACAGGCCGTTAGTCCAATACGGCCTCTCGGCTCGGACCATGGATACCATCGGGGCGTCGTGTCGAGAGTCCACAATGCGAAGATACCGCTCGCATATTAAGAAGTGGGAAGCCTACTGCAGCCGCTCTCGCATCACGTACGATGACGTGACAATAACCGACGTCCTGGAATTCCTCGCGGGGTTGCACCATGATGAACACTTAAGTTACAGTGCCATCAACAGCGCCAGAAGTGCGCTATCATTCTACCTCAAGATTGGGGTAGGATCCAACAGGCTAGTGTCCAGACTCATGCGGGGTATATTCAATATGAATCCGCCTACACCACGCTATAATATCACCTGGGATGTCAGGGACGTATTAACCCTGCTCAGGACGTGGTCTCCCATGGAAGGGCTCCAACTGGACCAACTCACCATGAAGCTGGTGATGTTACTAGCGCTGACTTCAGCTCAGAGGGTACAGACACTACACAAACTGCGTGTCGACAGAATGACATCTACCCCTACAGAAGTAGTCTTTTTCGTTGACGAGCTACTAAAGCAGCATAGACCTGGGTGCACAGGGCTGCAGCTGAAGTTCCCGGCATACCCCGCAGATGCTAGGCTATGTTTATCCTCACATATCCGCCACTATGTCAAGGTGACGGCACGCATCAGAGGAATGGAGAGATACCTGCTTGTCACTCATAAGAGACCTCATCATCGAGTGACAGTCCAGACGATATCCAGGTGGCTTCGAGTCGTCTTGGGTAAGTCAGGTATCGACACTAATGTGTTCAAGTCTCATTCCACCAGGGCTGCATCGACGTCAGCGGCGAGGGTCATGGAGGTGCCCATGGACCAAATTCTCGCCACAGCAGGATGGGCGAATGAAGCTGTGTTCCAGCGTTTTTATAACAAGCCTGTTGCTGCTCCTCTACAGTTCGCAGAAGCCGTGCTGAATGCAGGTCAAGAACGTGGAGATGTCCCCGCATGAGGGGTTTTTGATTTGTTATTAATAAATATGCTTTTGTTTTGCAGTATGAGCTATTGAGCCAGTTTGTTCCTCCCATCCATCCCTGGTAGTGGTGTGTCAGCATGGACGTGGTCCAGGGCGTGTAATCACAGAAGCTTTGAAGTCTTCACGAAGTCACTCACGTGACTCCGAAATGAAATAGTAAGATTGAACGAGAACTTACCAGTTCGAAGGTTGATCTTTATTTCATGAGGAGTCGAAGTGAGGGATTTCGTGCCCTCCTCGCCCAACCCTCAATCACCTTCATCTGGTAATCTTAGTCAATTCAATCATACTATGCGAAGTCATTTCTATTGTTGGTTCTGTGATTCCACGCCGCTACTTTGAAGTATGTCGAGCATGCGCGCCGGCGGGCTCTTCACGAAATCCCTCACCGACTCCTCATGAAATAAAGATCAACCTTCGAACTGGTAAGTTCTCGTTCAATCTTACTATTCTCTGCCACAGAAGGTAGTTGAGGCCAGTTCATTGGCTATATTTAAGAGGGAGTTAGATGTGACCCTTGTGACCTATGGAGAGAAGGCAGGTACGGGATACTGAGTTGGATGATCAGCCATGATCATATTGAATGGTGGTGTAGGCTCGAAGGGCTGAATGGCCTAGTCCTGCAACTATTTTCTATGTTTCTATGTTTCTATGTAGAGCGTTATCTGATCTCCTTGAATGGCCTGCAAAACTAACCTTTTCACTGAACCTCAGTACACGTGACAATACGACCTTGGTAGGGACTTCTGCTTTAAGCTGGAGGATGAGACGGATGTTCGGCAATGGTGGCAGGGCTTGAATGCCATCACCTCCTACAATGCAAAATCAGGAGGCGGCTCAAATGACAGCGAAGCATCACTCCCTGACGAGCTCAATGCGTTCTACGTATGGTTCGATAGGGAGAACACTGACGTGCCTTCCCGAGCCCCTATTCGCCCTGACAGTGTTACAGTGATAGTCACAGGGGCCGACGTCAGAAGATCCTTCAGGGGGGTGAACCCTCGGAAAGCGCCTGGACCTGATGGTATACCTGACCTCTGCAATTAGATCCTCGCCTTCCTCATCCACAGACCACATCTGTTCGAATTGGAGGAACCACTCCATCCTCAGTAACAATTAGTACGAGAGCACCTCAAGGCTGTGTGCTCAGCCCCCTGCTGTACACACTCCATACCCATGACTGCGTAGCCGGTCATAGTGCGAACTCCATCATCAAGTTTGCCGATGACACCACAGTGGTTGGACGAATCCCAGATGGGGATGAGTCAGAGTATAGAAGTGAGATCGACCGACTGACCAAATGATGCCAGCACAATAACCTGGCTCTCAATATCAGTAAGACCAAGGAACTGATTGTGGACTTTAGTGGGAAAGAATGAGGACCCACAATCCTGTTTATATCAACGGGATGATGGCGGAGAGGGTCAATAACTTCAAATTGCTGGATGCGCATATGTGTGAGTCTTTCCAGGACCCAGGACACCTATGCAATTGCAAAGAAGGCACATCAGCGACTCTACTTCCTGAGATGTTTACGGAGATCCGGCATGTCGAAGAGGATTCTCCTAAACTTCTACAGGTGCACAGTAAAGAGCATTCTGACTGGATGCATCATGGGTTGGTTCGGCAACTTGAACGTCCAGGAACGAAAAAGACTGCAAAAAGTTGTGACCACTGCCCAGCCCATCACTGGCTTTGACCTCCCCACCGTCAAAGGGATCTATCGTAGTCGATGCCTCAAAAAGGCAGCCAAAAGCATCAAGGACCCACACCATCCTGGCCACACACTCATCTCACCACTGCCGCCGGGAAGAAGGTACAGGAGCCTGAGGACAATAACGTCCAGTTTCAGGAACAGTTTCTTCCCCACAGCCATCAGGCTATTAAACACAACGAATAAGCAATGAGCTCTGAAATGCAAAAGAATATTTTATTATTATTTGTTATTTGCACTATATTTGTTATTTATTGAACTTTTTCTTTTTTTCCCCATTATATACAATGTTTACATATTCACATATTCTGTTGTGCTGCAGCAAGTAAGAATTTAATTACCCGTCCAGGACATATGACAATAAAATACTCTTGACTTCTCCTCAACATAAACCTTCTGGCTTACTGCACTTATACATTAAGGTGATCTTTATTTTAGTTTAGTTGAGAGATACAACTGGCCCTTCGGCGCACCAAGTCCGCGCCTGCACGCCAACACTATCCGACACACATTAGGGAATATTTACAATTTTACGAAAGCGAATTAACCTACAAACCTGCACGTTTTTGGTGTGTGAGAGGAAACCGGAGCACCTGGACAAAAACCCACGTAGGCCACGGGGAGAACATACAAACTCCGTACAGTCAGCACACGTGGTCGGGATCGAACCCGGGTCTCAGGCGCTGTAAGGCAGCAACTCTACTGCTGCACCACTGTGCCGCCCTTTATTGCCAAATGTTTTGCTGATGTATTTCACAGGCAATGTGTTTTCCACAGACAGAGATTGGGTTAAGCTGTCATGCTGGTCCACACATTTCCAGTGGCAATGGAATGCTGATGAGATAATGATCAGTCTGAACCCCCCACTGTGGCTATCCTCCTATTTTACTGTTCAGCCTGGTTATTATACCTGTAGCCTCAGCTGCTGTAAATTGTAAATTTTAAATTGGTTTATTTTAGTTTAGTTTAGAGACACTGTTTGGAAACAGGCCATTTAGCCCTCCAACTCCACGCCGACCAACGATCTCCGCATATCTACACTATCCTACACACACTAGGGAGAATTTGCATTTATATCAAGCCAATTAACCTACGTCTTTGGAGTGTGGGAAGAAACCAAAGATCTCAGAGAAAATCCACGCGGTCACGGAGAGAACATACAAATTCCTTATAGTACAGCGCCCATAGTCGGGATCGAACCCGGGTCTCTGGAGCCGTTAGCACTGTAATGGGCCTAATTTAAACGATTTACAATTCCAACTTACATGATTTTTCAGGCGACTCCTGGCGACTGTCAAGTTGCTGGCAGTCGCCTAAAACACTGGCAACTGGACCATCAGAGTGAAACACACACATATCGCTTCCGTCACCAGCCCGTTATGCAGGTGGGGGACAGGGCAAGCGGGGGGGGGGGGGGGGGGAGCGCTGTCTGAGTGAAATTCACACAGTGCAAAGCCAATGTGATACCAGGATGAACAGGAAGGTTGGTACTGTAATTAAGACGGCTACACAGTGTATGGTAAGGAGGGAGAAGGAGTGCAGACAACTTTTAAGAAGCCAGAGATACACGGCTGTGAAGCTCGGCGGACATCTATCATTACCGGTCGGTTATCCTTGGTTCTGAAAACAACGGCTTTCGTTTTTTACCCCAATGAGCCAATTAAATTCACCAGTCAGCACCGGCTACAACCTACGAGAACCTTTGACCTCCTGGCAACTCACTAGGACCTCTTGGCGACCCACCTACGGCACGGGAATTCTCGCTACTCTCCATGGCGGCTTCATTCTAGTCGCCGCTAATTTTTCAAAATGTTGAAAAATTCACGGCAACCATAATGAGGCCGCGACTAGTTCCCAGTATGCGGGAACTCCTCACGACCATGAAGGCGATTCCCCGGCAACCACCCGCAAACATGTGGTAACCATGTGGCGACTTCATAGTCTCCTGCAGTCACGTAAAAAGTCACCTAAGTGGGACAGGCCCATAAGGATGCAACTCTGTGCCACCATGTTCCCTAGTGCGTAGGAAAGATAGGATAGTATGTAGGATCACTGGTTGGCACAGACTCAGTGGGCCAAAGGGCCTCTTTTTACACTGTATCTCTAAATTCTAAAGCCTAACGACCAGCACCCACTAGCCGACTGCACGACTAATGTAAAATAATATCTTGTTGAACTTTATTTGAGTTTAAGTTTGAGTTTAGTTTATTGTCACGTGTACCAAGGTATAGAGAAAAGCTTTTGTTGCGTGCTAACCAGTCAGCGGAAAGACATTACATGATTAGAATCGAGCCATCCACAGTGTACAGTTGCATGAAAAAGGGAATAACGTGAATAACGTTGAATATAAACTCAGTAGAGTCCGATCACAGATAGTTTGAGGATCTCCAATGAGTTAGATAGCAGTTCAAGACTACTCTCCTGTTGTTGGTTGGATGGTTCAGTTGTTTCCACATAGCTTTAGAGTTTTTCACCCCGAGAGTTATGAATCTGTGGAATTCTCTGCCTCAGAAGGCAGTGGAGACCAATTGACTGGATGTATTGAAGAGAGAGTTAGATATAGCTCTTAGGGCTGATGGAATCAAGGGATAAGGGGAGCAAGCTGGAACGGTTTACTGATTTTGGATGCTCAACCATGATCATATTGAATGGGCTCGAAGGGCCGAATGGCCTCCTCCTGCACCTATTTTTTATGTTTCTATGTTTCTATCCTCCCGCCATTGTGTGGAAAAGTTACCCCTCAGATTCCTATTAAGTCTTTCCCCTTCACCTTAAACCTATGTTCTCTGGATTGTAACGGAAACATTGTGAGTTACTTAGCTCCATGAGCCTCAGAGGCCTCTAACTATAGCGCCGTTGAGGTTGAGTACCTTATTACATAAATCTTTCCCCTTCAAAGTTAAGTCCAATGCATGGCAGATATATTTGCTACTAGAAATAAGGAATGGGACAGAACTTCTCCGATCAATATCCCTGATTACTTTATTGAACCCTTTGCCTGTAACTTGTTAGCAACAGTGGTATCAATAAAAACCAGGCTGCTCAAAATGTGGTTTATTTGAGTGCACATCCTGCACATTCTCCTCAGGGTGTCTTGGTTTAAGGTGAAGGGGAAAAGATTTAATAGGAATCTGAGGGGTGTATGGAATGAGCTGCCACAGGAGGTGGTTGAGGCTGGGAATCTTGCAATGTTGAGGAAGCAATTAGACAGGTACATGGATAGGATAGGTTTGGAGAGATGTGGACCATTCACAGACAGGTGGGACTAGTGTAGCTGGGAGATGTTGGTCGGTGTGGGCAATTTGGGCCGAAGGGCCTGTTTCCGTACTATATGACTCTATGGGGATGGGGAATAAGCTACAGGACTGTGTTTGAAGCCATGCCGATGTTCAATTTCAAGAGGAAAGTTGCTTTGCCTGCCAACAACCCTAACTAAGCCAACAAATCAGATCACGCCATTTATCCCTGGGCAAAATCAATATCCATCACTATTACGGATCCGTTCCAAATGAAATGCATGTCCCTCTGGACAATGTTGAACTGATTAAGGTTGTGTTGTGGAGAGTGGAAGCAAATCGAGAGCGAAATGTACAAGAAATGAAGAGAAAATGTGGGGCAAATCAGACATGCCGCTCAGAGAGCGTTTTTAATGTTTGGCTGTTCAAATTCTATCTTTGCATAATTCCCTTGATTCAACGTGTAGGAAGGAACTGCAGATGCTGGTTTAAACTGAAGATAGACACAAAATGCTGGAGTAACGTCGGGACAGGCAGCATCTCTGGAGAGAAGGAATGTGTGACGTTATGGGTCGAGACCCTTCTTCAGTGTCCAAAGAAGGGTCTCGACCCGAAACATCACCCATTCCTTCACTCCGAGATACTGCCTGTCCCACTGAGTTACTTCAGCACTTTGTGTCTATCCACTGATTCAATGTTGGCATCCATGTTGTTCCCTATATTGATTGGAAGATTAGTTTAGCTTAGTTTAGTTCAGAAATACAGCGCGTCCGCGACGGCCAACGATCCCCGCACATTAACACTATCCGACACACACATTAGGGACAATTTTTACGCATGGCAAACCAATTAACCTACAAACCTGTACATATTTGGAGTGTGTGAGGAAACCAAAGACCTCGGAGAAAACCCACGCGTCACGGGGAGAACGTACAAACTCCGTACAGACAGCACCCTTAGTCACGATCGACACCCGGGTCTCTGGCGCTGCAAGTACTGCAAGGCAGCAACTCTACCGCTGTGCCACCGTGCCACCCAATGATCAAATAATTTATTAACCTCACTATTTAAACAACGGATGAAAAAAGATTTAGGATTAGATTTATTATAGTCACATGACAAACATTCTCTGTAGTTGTAACATTATATTCTGTACTCTGTTCTTTTTCTCTCTTTGCACTACCTGTTGTCCTCAGGTGTGGTATGATTTGTACACAAAATAAAGTTGTTTTTCTGTATATGTGACAATAATCAACCAATACTAATACTAATACTGACACTAATACTGATACTGATACCAATACTAATACTGATACTAATACTAATACAGTTATATTCCGGACGGCAGACTGAATAACAACTTACACGCAGGTTGCCTGGATCACGAGAGAGAGATTTATTACCCAATATTCCCTGCTTATATACAACACCCATTAACATATACACGAATATGTATGAATATGTATGAATACATTATACTGCTCTCCATTTTAAAGTAATACATCTAAGTACACAGTTACAATTTAGTTGATCTAAAACAGTATTTATGAAATCTTAAATGATAAACATAATATATTTATTTTACATATCTCCACATTTTCATTTTACCTATACACTGAGTTACTTAACTTACACACCTAATCTGACTACTGGTTTATGGATCCTGCCCGATCATCTAACAGTAAAAGGTGTAACAGGTTTAAGTGTTGACTCAACTGTTGGCTTGTTTGGCTCTGTTTTAGTACCCTGACTTTGTTTGGCTGTTTTAGTAGCCTTTCTTTGTCTATACTAACTGAACTTTGTGTTTCAATCACAGTGGTCTCTTCCAACTCACTTTCAGATAAAAACTGAGGGATTAGGACTTCATGTTCAGTTTTTGGTTCATCTTTGGCTGGAATCATTTGATCAACATGAACACTTTTGATCCTATCTCCAACTTCAACTAAGTATCTTTTTTGTTCCACACACTTTTACTATTTTTCCAACATCTCATTTGTCTCGACTGGGCTTGTTGGGAGGACTGAGAACATGAACCTGCTAATTTGGCTTGAAGTACCTCTCCTTTTTGTAGGAGTCAAAATGGCGTTTTTGACTTAACTGTTTTTGCTCAACTCGCAAGGCCAAATTGAATTGAACTAGACTTTGGCGTATTCTTAGCCTTCTCTTCATCAACAGTTCTGCAGGTGGGTAACCCGTTGTTGTGTGTTGTGTGGTTCTGTACTTCAGCAAGAAACTAGCCAAACGATGTTTCATGCTGAGTTTTGAACTACCCTGCAAAACCTGTTCCTTGAGATGATCTTTAACAACTCTAACAGACCTTTCCGCCGCCCCTGGATGGTATGGGGGAACAAGTGTGTGTTTTACACCATTCCGCTGCATGAACTCCTTGAACCGTTCTGAGCGAAACTGAGGCCCGTTATCAGAAACAAGTTCTTCAGGTAAACCATGGCATGCAAAAATGGATCTCAACTCATCGATGGTACACTCAGTAGTAGTGCTTGACCTCGTATGCTTATCCTTAATCCATTTGGAATGACTATCTACCAGCACCAGAAAGTGATCATTACGCTTTTTCACAAAATTCTACATGAACTCTCTGAAAAGGTCTACTTGGCCATGATCAAGGTTGCAGTGGTGTTTTTGGTGGGTTACTCCGGCAATTTTGGCAAACACTACATTTGCTCACCAGTGACTTGATGTCACTGTCAATACCAGGCCAATACACAAACCCTCTGGCAATTGACTTCATGCTTACTAAACCAGGATGTTCATTATTCTTTGGAGCGCAGAAGGTTAAGGGGGGACTTGATTGAGGTCTTTAAAATGATGAAAGGGATAGACAGAGTTGACGTGGATAAGCTTTTCCCATTGAGGGTAAGGAAGATTCAAACAAGAGGGCATGACATGAGAATTAAGGGACAGAAGTTTAGGGGTAACATGAGGGGGAACTTCTTTACTCAGAGAGTGGTGGCTGTGTGGAATGAGCTCCCAGCAGAAGTGGTGGAGGCAGGATCGATTTTAACATTTAAAAGTAAAGTGGATAGGTATATGGATGGGAAGGGAATGGAGGGGTATGGTCTGAGTGCAGGTAGATGAGACTAGGGGAAAATAAATGGTCGGCATGGACTGGAAGAGCCGAGAGGGCCTGTTTCCGTGCTGTAATTGTTATATGGTGTTATATAGTTATGTTCGACATGAATTTCATTCATAATTTTGTTTGTCAAAGACTCTGGTACAACCACTCTGTAACCCTACTGAATGCATCCCTGCTCACATGATAATTCATGGCGTTGATTATGGAAAGGCTTCAGCTCTGAGTTCAGATCTGAGTTTAATCCACTATCGATTTCAGTCCAACCATTCAATGTCTGTTCATAGACCCACTTCAGCAAAGTGTCTTTCTCTGTTTCTGCTGCAATTTCTGCAGTCACTGAAAAGTCTTCATCTACAACTTGCAGTGTGAAGATTGAGTTCTCACTTCCCATGTCTCATGGGGCAACCGGGACAACGCATCTGCAACTGCGTTGCACTTGGAGCTTCTGTACTCAACCTTGTAGTCATACTGGGACAGCAAAATTGCCCAGAGCTGCATCCTTGATGTCACCATGAAAGGTATAGCTGACTTGGGCTCAACTATCACTAGTAGTGGCTTGTGATCAGCCACTAGGGTGAATGGTCTGCTGAGAAGAAACTGATGGAATTTCTTGATTCCAAACATGATGCTGAGTGCTTCTTTTTTTATCTGTGCATAATTGCGTTCACTCTGTTATAGGGTGCGGGATGCAAAAGCAATAGGCTTTTCCTGTCTGCCACTCATAAAGTGGGAGATCACTGCACCTACACCACAACTGGAAGCATCACAAGCAAGGACCATCTCATGTGCCATATCGTAGTGAACAAAGAGTTTGTCACATGTCAAGTTTTTCTTGCAGATGTCAAATGCACGCTGCTGTTCCTTTCCCCACATCCATTTCACTTTTTTTTTGTAGCATATGATGTAGTGGCTTTAGCACAGTTGCTAAATCTGGAAGGAATTGTGCAAAGAACTGCACCATCCCAAGGAATGATCGTAGTTCTGACACATTGTTGGGTTTTGGAGCATTCATTATTGCTTCAACTTTCCCCTCAAGTTCCATACTTCCATCAACTTGATGCCATTTAGATAGTAATCTGCCTTCCTGTTTTTGCTACCAAAGTTATTAACCTCACATTTATCCACATTAAACTTCATCTGCCATGCATCTGCCCACTCCCCCATAGTATCCTCCTCACAGTTCACACTGTCACCCAACTTTCTGTCATCTGCAAATTTGCTAATGTTACTATGAATCCCTTCATCCAAATCATTGATGTATATTGTAAATAGCTGCAGTCCCAGCACCGAGCCTTGCGGTACCCCACTTGTCCCTGCCTGCCATTCTGAAAGGGACCCGTTAATCCCTACTCTTTGTTTCCTGTCTGCCAACCACTTCTCAATCCATGTCAGCATTCTACCCCCAATACCATGTGCCCTAATTTTGCCCACTAATCTTCTATGTAGGACCTTATCAAATGCTTTCTGAAAGTCCAGGTACACTACATCCACTGGCTCTCCCTTGTCCATTTTCCTAGTTACATCTTCAAAAAATTCCAGAAGATTAGTCAAGCGTGATTTCCCCTTCGTAGATCCATGCTGACTCGGACCGATCGCTAACCAAATGTGCGGCTATCTCATCTTTTATAATTAACTCCAGCATCTTCCCCACCACCGATGTCAGGCTAACTGGTCTATAATTCCCTGTTTTCTCTCTCCCGCCTTTCTTAAAAAGTGGGATAACATTTGCCACCCTCCAATCCACAAGAACTGATCCTGAGTCAATAGAACATTGGAAAATTATCACCAATGCATCCACAATTTTTAGAGCCACTTCCTTAAGTACCCTGGGATGCCGACCATCAGGCCCTGGGGATTTATCAGCCTTCAGTCCCATCAGTCTATCCAACACCATTTCCTGCCTAATGAGGATTTCCTTCAGTTCCTCCGTCACCCCAGAAGTACAACGGGATCTTGGGGTCCTTGTTCATCAGGCTATGAAAGTAAGCATGCAGGTACAGCAGACAGTGAAGAAAGCGAATGGCATGTTGGCCTTTATAACAAGAGGAATCGAATATAGGAGCAAAGAGGTCCTTCTGCAGTAGTACAGAGCCCTAGTGAGACCACACCTGTAGTATTGTGTACAGTTTTGCTCCCCTAATTTGAGGAAGGACATTCTTGCTATTGAGGGAGTGCAGCGTAGGTTTGCAAGGTTAATTCCCGGGATGGCGGGACTGACATATGCTGAGAGAATGGAGCGGCTGGGCTTATACACTCTGGAGTTTAGAAGGATGAGAGGGGATCTCATTGAAACATATAAGATTGTTAAGGGTTTGGATACGCTAGAGGCAGGAAACATGTTCCCGATGTTGGGGGAGTCCAGAACCAGGGGCCACAGTTTATGAATAAGGAGTAAGCCATTTAGAACGAAGATGAGGAAACAATTTTTCTCACAGAGAGTGGTGAGTCTGTGGAATTCTCTCCCTCAGAGGGCTGTGGAGGCGGTTTCTCTGGATGCTTCCAAGAGAGAGCTAGATAGGGCTCTTAAAAATGGCAGAGTCAGGGGATATGGGGAGAAGGCAGGAACAGGGTACTGATTGGGGATGATCAGCCATCATCACATTGAATGCCGGTGCTGGCTCAAAGGGCCGAATGGCCTACTCCTGCACCTATTGTCTATTGTCTATTGTCTATCTTCGAGAACCAGAGGACATAGAAGGGAAAGATTTAATAGGAACTTGAGGGTTAACTTTTTTACACAAAGTCTGGTGGGTGTATGGAACAAGCTGCCGGAGGAGGCAGTTGAGGCAGGGACTATCACAACATTTTAGAAACGTTTACACAGAAACATGGATAGGACAGGTTTAGAGGAATAGGGGCCAAACGCAGGCAGGTGGGTACTAGTGTAGATAGGACACGTCGGTCGGTGTGGGTAAGTTGGGCCCGAAAGGCCTGTTTCCACTGTATGACTCTATGACTCTACATCTGATGAAAATAACTTAACCAGGCTTTCATTGTCAACTTAAGTGAGAGTAATTTCTAGCAACTAAACGATTTTAAAAGTGTATTGTCCCTCTAGAATTGGAAGGAAAGGCTGAAAATCTGCAACATGTTTCACAATTTCATAACGTCCCCCAGGGATTTAGATCCAATAAACTACTTTCCAATGCAATGAAAAGCAGCCAAGTTTTGCTCAGCAATACCACGAACAGGAATGCGTTAATGAAAAAAGATCATTCATCAGTGATACCGCTTGAGGTATAAATATTGGGCAGGACTTTGGTGATAATTCGCATGCTCTTCAAGAACCTGCTTCTTTTTAATATATAAGTTCCATCTGCTCGAGCAACAAGAGTCTCTGTTAACGGAGAGAAGGAATGGGTGACGTTTCGGGTCGAGACCCTTCTTCAGGCGGATATCAGGGGACACAGAGTTAAGCTTATCTATGTATCTCTCTCTCCCCTGAAACCAGTCTGCAGAAGGGTCTTGACCCAAAACGTCACCCATTCCTTCTCTCCAAAGATGCTGCCTGTCCCGTTGAGTTACTCCAGCATTTTGTGTCTATCTTCGGTTTAAACCAGGCAGTTCCTTCCTACATGTCTCTGTTAAACGTCTCTGCAGAAAAATCACATCTCCAATGATTGCTCCAAGGGTGACATGGTGGCGCAGTGGTGGAACTACTGCCTTACAACACCATAGGTCCAGGTTCGATCCTGACTACGGGTGCTTGTCTGTAAGAAGTTTGTACGTTCTCCCTGTGACCTGCGTGGGTTTTCTCTGAGAACTTTGGTTTCCTCCCGCACTCCAAAGACGTACAGATTTGTAGGTTAATTGGCTTGGAATAAAATGTAAAAAAAATTATCCCTTCTATGAGTATTGTAGTGTTAATGTGTGCGAATCGCTGGTTAGCGCAGAGTCATAATGTCATCAGTAATAGGAACAGAATTAGGCCATTTGGCCCATCAATTCTACTCGGACATTCATCCATGCTGATCTATCTCTCCCTCTGAACCCCATTACCCTGCCTTCTCCCCATAACCCCTGACACCCATACCAATCAAGAATCTATCAAGCTCGGCCTTAAAAATATTAATTGAGTGGGCCGAATCGATGGGCCGAAAGACCTGTTTCCACGCCATATCTCTAAAAAATGAATGTAGCATTGCCTGGACGGGATGACACCAAGCTGGGATGTTGCGTGCTCAAATCTCCTGGAATGAGACCGGTCCTTATAGAATCACCATTATCTTCCTCCATTGAAAGCACTACAACAATGTCTGTCTTATATGATACAATACGATAATACTTTATTGTCAGAGCAAGTCTGAAATTTGTTTTTGCATACAGCCATACAATTAAAATAAAGAACACAACACACGATAGAGTCCAACATAAAACATCCCCACACAGCAGAATCAACGTTTCCCACTGTGAGGGAAGACACCAAAGTCAGTTATCTTCCTCTGTTGTTCTTAATTTTCACCCTGCCGGAGGAGATGGCAGGTTTTGCATGGAGCACCACTCAACTCCTCTATCTGGGGGTCTACCTGAGTCCCACTGAGGGGGCGTGGCCGGGGAACTGGCAGGAGCTGGAGGCGAAAGTCATCGCCCGGCTGGGACGTTGGTCAGGCCTCCTTGGTGTGCTCTCATACCGGGGCAGGGCTGTAGTTATAAACCAGCTGGTGGCCTCTATGCTGTGGTACCGGCTAGCCACTATGGTCCCATCCTCTTTATTTATAATCAGGTTACAGAGGAGATTGGTCAACTTCTTCTGGGGTGAAAGGGACCACTGGGCTTCTGCTGGGGTTCTGAATCTCCCGTTGGCGGAGGGCGGTCAGGCGCTGGTCTGTGTTCGTACCCAGGTGGCGGCTCTCCGACTCAGGACCCTGCGGAGGTACGTCTACACAGACTACCCTCCTAAATGGCACGTGCTGGCGACGTACTTTTTCCACCAGGGGCGCTGCCTTCAGGAAGGCTCACGGCTCCCAGTAGCGGGTATGAGTCGACGCGCTAGGCGGGAGTTGCCTGGATTTTACCGTGACCTCCTGAAGGCCAGGAATTTGGTCACCTTCAGCCAGGGCGCTGCTCCTCAGGGGGAGGGGGGTGTTGTGGCCGTGACGGTGGGTGTCAAGGAGAGGCGTGTGCGTGGAGCGATTCCGGACGAGCTTACCCCCGCTCCATCGGAATTGTTCATAGGACCCATGGCCCGGGTCCCTCCCCGAGAGCCGGCCCCATGCAACATGAGCCGCCTTTCCAAGATGCCCAGCGTGCCGTTCCGTGAGGCAGAGAGGCGTGTGTTGTACAGGCTGCTCTTGCACACTCTCCACTTTCTCGCCCTCATCTTCCATCCAGACACACCCTGGCGGTCCGTGTTACCTGACAGGGGAGCGCTCCCCAGTGGAGGTCTCTCTACAAGGGAGTCCTTCCCCTTCACATTGGGGACCTGGGGTGGAGAGTGTTGCACAAAGCCGTGGCCTGCAACAGGTACTTGAGCCGGTTCACGGACTCGTCCGCCGCCTGTCACTTCTGCGGCGAGGAAGAGACCGTGTTCCACGTCTACGGTACAGAGGGGGGAGGGTCGGGAGGGAGGAGGGGGTCTCCCTGTCGGTCTGCGCCTGGGCCTGGCCAAGATGGCCATTTGCGGGTCCAGGCAGCGGGCAGTCGACGGCCGCACAGCAGTCGGTTGCCTGCCCCTTTTCCGGGGTTACGTCCGTGCTCGCGTGTCCCTGGAGAGGGAATACGCGGTGTCCACAGGGACTGTGGAGGCCGTCCGTGAACGCTGGTCACCGCAGGACGTCGAATGTTTTATTGATAAAAATGTTAATATTTTAATTTGATAACTTTCTTTGTAAAATGCCAATATAGACATTCTCTGATCGTGTTACTACTTTGTATTTGTTTGTTCTGAATGAAAGCATTTTGTCAGGGAAAAAAAAAAAAAGAGCAGGGCCAAGAAAATTGAAGATGGACACAAAATGCCGGAGTAACTCAGCGGGACTGCCAGCATCTCTGGAGAGAAGCAATGGGTGATGTTTTGGGTCAAGACCCTTGTTTCAGACTGAAGAAGATCCTCAACACGAAACGTCACCCATTCCTTCACTCCAGAGATGCTGCCGGTCCCGCTGAGTTACTCCGGCATTTGGCGTCCATCTTCATATAACGTCACGCGCTCCAGACAGCTGTGCGGGCGCATTAAATCGCGTGTGACCTTCACTGGGACTGTCGCACCTCAACGCGACCACGAGGTCGCGTAATTAGCGTGCCAAGGACACGTAAGTTGGACAGGGGCTTTAGATCGTGCTCGAGGGGCTAGTGGAATCAGGGGATATGGGGAGAAGGCAGGCACGGGTTATTGATTTGGGAAGATCAGCCATGGTCTCAATAAATGGCTGTGCTGACTCGAACTTTTACACCATATTTACTTGACACTTCGTTTCTGCTTCAATCATTTGGAGGCCTCTTTGATTTCTCGAAGAAAAACGCTATAACTTTTCTTTGGGTTTCTCTCAAGCAAAATGCCTTGGGATATATTTCTGCATTAAAAGTCATTGTATAATATCAAATTCATAATCACCATCTCCCTTGTATTATTTACATTGTGACTCTGCTGTTCGTTCCCCTATTGATGTGTAGCTAAGCCTGAAGGAAGAACACATTTAAAAGAAACACCAGTCAGAGCATCAAAAAGCTACATTGTAAAGGTCTGCTCATGTAGAAATTGACCCAATCTAAAATCCTGGCGTTCTGTGAGGAATCAAAGGGCTCAATAATAAGCTTTTGAAAACTGAATGTGTGCGCTGACGTGTATTTGTTGGTTTAACTATCTGTAATCTTCTCCAAACACACAGTGGTCCGGACTCAGCAACTTTGGATCCAACAAAAGTGGATTTGTATTGGTATTGATATTGGTATATTATTATTGTGTGTACCAAAAAGCAGTGAAAAGCTTTGCGTCCAGCAACCCAGTCAAATCATTCCGTGCATGATTACAATCTAACGGTGCACAAGTTCAAAGAGGTCATGCACAGAGAATGGAGATTTAAAAGAATGCAAAGATTGTATTGGATGATAGCAGATCCTCTTCTGCGACCAGCATGTAAAGGCTTTCCATGCTCCAGCACCATCTTGAATAAATGCAGTAGAGACGCTGCCTCACAGCGCCGGAGACCCGGGTTCGATCCCGACTACGGGTGCTGTCTGTACGGAGTTTGTACGTTCTCCCCGTGACCCGCGTGTGTTTCCTCCGGGTACTACAGTTTCCTCCCACACTCCAAAGACGCACAGGTTTGTAGGTTAATTGGCTTCGGTAAAAATTATAACTTGCCCTTAATGTGTAGGAGAGCGCTGGTGTACTGGGTGATCACTGGATGGCCGGGGACTCGGTGGGGTCTAAGGGTCTGCTTCCACGCTGTACAGCTGAGGTCTAAGGTTTAAAATGAATTGGTGAGGAGTGTTACATTTATAACAGCAACATTTGTTTAAAAAAAAATAAAACTTGCATTCCTTTTGAACAATCTGCAACATCCAAACAGGCATCTATGGACGTTTTATGGTTTTGAGATTGTAGTCGCAATTGCATGAAAATTGTGGAACTTGGTTATAAACTTAATTTATAAATTTAATGGAACGTAGAACATAGAACATAGAACAACAAAATTCTTGCTTTGCTTCAGCACAGAAGAACATAGTAGGCATTGACTGAAGCAAAGCATCTAACATTACACCATATAACAATTACAGCACGGAAACAGGCCTTCTCGGCCCTTCCAGTCCGTGCCAACCATTTATTTTCCCCTAGTCCCATCTACCTGCACTCAGACCATACCCCTCCATTCCCTTCCCGTCCATATACCTATCCACTTTACTTTTAAATGTTAAAAATTGATCCTGCCTCCACCACTTCTGCTGGAAGATCATTTCACACAGCCACCACTCTCTGAGTAAAGAAGTTCCCCCTCATGTTACCCCTAAACATCTGTTCCTTAATTCTCATGTCATGCCCTCTTGTTTGAATCTTCCCTACCCTCAATGGGAAAAGCTTATCCACGTCAACTCTGTCTATCCCTTTCATCATTTTAAAGACCTCAATCAAGTCCCCACTTAAACTTCTGCACTCCAAAGAATAAAGACCTAACTTGTTCAACCTTTCTCTGTAACTTAGTTGCTGGAACCCAGGCAACATTCTAGTAAATCTCCTCTGTGCTCTCTCTATTTTGTTGACATCCTTCCAATAATTAGGCGACCAAAATTGTACACCATACTCCAGAATTGGTCTCACCAATGCCTTGTACAATTTTCCAATTACTTCCCTACTCCTATATTTATTGTTCTGATTTATAAAGGCCAGCACACCAAAAGCTTTCTTTACCACCCTATCTACATGTGATTCCACCTTCAGGGAACTATGCACAGTTATTCCTAGATCCCTCTGTTCCACAGCATTCCTCAATTCCCTACCATTTACCATGTACGTCCTATTTTGATTTGTCCTGCCAAGATGTAGCACTTCACACTTAGCAGCATTAAACTCCATCTGCCATCTATCAGCCCACTCTTCCAAATGTCCCAAATCTCTCTGTAGACTTTGAAAATCTACTTCATTATCCACAGCACCACCTATCTTAGTATCATCTGCATACTTACTTATCCAATTTTCCACCCCATCATCTAGATCATTGATGTACATGACAAACAACAGTGGACCCAACACAGATCCCTGAGGCACCCCACTGGTCACCGGCTTCCACCCTGACAAACAGCCATCCACCATTACTCTCTGGCATCTCCCATTCAGCCACTGTTGAATCCATGTTGCTACTCCGCCATTATCACCCAAAGATTGAACCTTCTTAACCAACCTTCCATGGGGAACCTTGCCAAAGGCCTTACTGAAATCCATATAGACAACATCCACTGCTTTATCCTCATCAATTTCCCTAGTAACCTCTTCAAACAATTCAAGCAGGTTTGTCAAACATGACCTTCCAGGCACAAATCCATGTTGACTGTTCTTGACTGTGACACATGACAATAAACTCACATGACTTGACTTGACTTGAGAACAGTACAGCACAGGGGGGCATGGTTGCTCAGTGGTAGAGTTGATGCCTTACAGCGCCAGAGACCTGGGTTCGATCCTGACTATGGATACTGGCTGTACGGAGCTTGTTTGCTCTACCCGTGACCTGCGTAGGTTCCAACACACACTAGGGGCAGATTACAATTTTATTGAAGCCAATTAACCCATTGAAGTCAATGTGTCAGACTCGATAACAATCAGCACGGGAGCACCTCAAGGCTGCGTGCTCAGCCCCCTGCTGTACTCACTCTATACTCATGACTGCGTAGCCGGTCATAGTGCGAACGCCATCATCAAGTTCGCTGACGATACCACTGTTGTGGGACGTATCACTGATGGGGATGAGTCAGAATATAGAAGAGAGATCGAGCAACTGTCCATATGGTGCCAGCACAATAACCTGGCCCTCAACACCAGCAAAACCAAGGAACTGACTTTGGAAGGACTAGGATGGGGACCCAGTCCTGTTTATATCAACGGGTCGATGGTGAAAGAGTCAAGAGCTTCAAATTCCTGGGCATGCACATCTGTGAAGATCTTTCCTGGTCCGAGAACACAGATGCAATTATTAAGAAAGCTCATCAGCGCCTCTACTTCCTGAGAAGATTAGAGAGAGTTGGTCTGTCAAGGAGGACTCTCTCTAACTTCTACAAGTGCACAGTAGAGAGCTTGCTGACCTGCCTCCCCCCCACCTCTCCCTCAGGCCCTGACATTCCTTCTCCATCTCCCCCCCCCCCCCAGTCGCACTAGCTTCTCATTTTCACACCACAAACAGCTTACAATGGCCTGCTTCCTTTATCACCAATACTTTTTTGCATATCTTTCACTCATTGTTCCTTATCTCTCCACATCACTGTTTATATCTCTCGTTTCCCTGATCCCTGACCAGTCTGAAGAAGGGTCTCGACCCGAAACGTCGCCTATCTCCTTCGCTCCTTAGATACTGCTGCACCCGCTGAGTTTCTCCAGCTTTTTGTGTAACCCTCGATTTTCCAGCATCTGCAGTTCCTTCTTTAACACAGTTGCATCATGGCTTGGTTCGGCAATTTGAGTGCCCTGGAGAGGAAAAGACTACAAAAAGTAGTAAACACTGCCCAGTCCATCATCGGCTCTGATCTTCCTTCCATCGAGCGGATCTACCACAGTCGCTGCCTCAAAAAGGCTGGCAGCATCATCAAGGACCCACACCACCCTGGCCACACACTCATCTCCCTGCTACCTTCGGGTAGAAGGTACAGGAGCCTGAGGACTGCAACAACCCAGTTTAGGAATAGCTACTTCCCCACAACCATCAGGCTATTAAACTTGGCTCAGCCAAAACTCTGAACATTAATACCCCTCCTTCTGTTATTTGCACGTTATTAATTTATTAATTCATGTGTGTATTTACGTATATAATTGTAGTCAATGCCTACTATGTTCTGTTGTGCTATGCAAAGAAAGATTTTCATTGTCCTGTCAGGGACACATGACAATAAACTCTTTTGACTTTTGACTTTGACTTTGATTAACCTACAAATCCGCACGTCTTTGTAATGTGGGAGGAATCCGCAGATCCCGGAGAAAACCCACGCATGTCATGGGGAGATCGTGCAAGCTCGATACACACAAGCACCCGTGGTCAGGATCGAACCCGGGTCTCTGGCGCTGTCAGGGAGCAACTCTACCGCTGCTCCACCGCACCGCCCTTGGTGCCAACAAATCTCCTGCCTGCAAAGGTGAAACCAAATTTGTCTTCACCAGTGCGTTGATTGCATTTAGCAACAGAAGGAATGTTTTCCCCAGGCTAATTTTGCAAAGTTGCCTTGTTTTCAGTTGGAAGTGTTAGGAGAGGCATAGAAACTGGAGATTGAGTCAAGTCTAGTTCACAAGTTGAGGTTCACAAGTTATAGGAGTAGAATTAGGCCATTCTGCCCATCAAGTCTACTCCACTATTCAATCCTGGCTGATCTCTGTCCCCTAATCACATTTTCCTGCCTTCGCCCCATTGCCCTTCACACCCATTCTAGTGAAGAATTTGTCTATCTCTGCCTTCAAAATATCCACTGACTTGACCTCCACAGCCCTCCGTGGCAACGTGTTCCACAGATTAACTACCTTCTGACTAAAGAAGTTCCTCCTCACCTCCTTTCTAAGATATGCCCTTTAATTCTGAGGCTATGACCTCTGGTCCTAGACTCTCCCACCAGTGGAAACATCCTTTCCAGATCCACTATCTATGCTGTTCTATAGTATCCCACTGTCTCATCCACTCCCTACATAAGTGTGATCTTTTGAAGGTGTTTAAAATCATGAGGAGAACAGATAGGGTGAATGTATGTAGTCTTTTACCCAGGGAAGAGGAATCAAAAACCAGTGGACATAGATTTGAGGCGAGAGGGGCAGGTTTTAATAGAGCACCTGAGGGGCAACTTTTTCACTCAAAGGGTGGTGAGGATGCGAAAAATATGATACGATAAACTATTTATCCCAGGAGGGAAACTGTAAAGAGGTTAACACGTACACAGTGTTTCTTTACCAAGTCTTTATTAATCACATATATCGATGCCCTAGTTGTACATGGCCTGCACGTTTTACTAGAGGAGGTACCAGGGATGGAGAGACAGTAATATACTTGGTGAAAGGGGAGTGGCTACACAACCTACAATTAAAGGGACATGCACTAAACATCTACATCCTTCCTCTTGCAAAAAGAAAGGAACGTGACAACCGACCATGTCTCATACACTAGAGCAACTGGAAAAGGATAGACAGCAAAATAGCAGCAATCAAATATAATCGCCATAACGGTCAGGCGCCCTTACAAACCGCCCCGAGCGGGTACGAACCCCGCTCACACCCTCTCCCCCCAAAGAAACGGGCACCGGGGGAGACCCCACGACAGGAGGACTACAATGTGGGGACTTGCGTGGTGACAAAGGGATTGGAGGCGAGCGACCTGGCGATGGGGAAGAGATGGCTGGAGACACGGGAACAGTCACAGGGAGAAGAACCGGGACAGGGCGAGCAGGCACAGGCTTAGCGACCGCTACAGGCGGGAGAGCGGACAGAGGGGGAGCATGGGGGTCAGCAGGAGGAGGAGGAGAGGGCTCGTTCACCAGGCGGAGGTGCCGCCTGGACCGACGGTAAACAGTACCATCGAGGTTCACCAGATAGGAGCGAGGTGAACCAGCCGTCCCAACAACAACCGCAAGGCCAGGGTGACCGGAGGTGGAATGCATGCGGACAACCTGACCAGGAGACAGAGGAGGCAGGGCACGGCAAGACCTGTCGTGGGATCGCTTTTGAATGGACCGCTTGGTAGCAATACGCTCACGGACCACGGCAGGTTTTACAACAGCTGGGGTAAGAGTCTGCTGGGCCACCGGAATGGGAGGTCGAGTAACCCGGGACATGAGGCGCTGCGCCGGGGATCCCAGAACACCGTCACGGGAAATGTTTCGCAGGTTGAGGAGGGCGAGGTAAATGTCAGACTTCGATGCGCGGCAGCGATTCAACAAGTCCTTTGCGCTGCGAACAGCACGCTCGGCCAGGCCATTGCTCTGAGGGTACTCAGGGCTACTAGTGTAATGCCGAAAGTTCCAGCGGTCAGCAAAGTCCTTGAACTCCGCACTGGTAAATTGGCTGCCGTTGTCTGACTGCAGGCTCGCTGGTGATCCAAAGGTCGCGAAGTGGCGGCGCAGCTTCGTGATAACAGCAGAAGAGGAGAGAGAAAACAGCTGGTCGACCTCATACCAGTTGGAGTAAGAGTCGACAAGCACCAAGAAGTGCTTGCCGTGCCACTCAAAAATGTCCGTTGCCAGCGTCGACCATGGCAGGTCCGGTGCGGGCTGCTGCAGAAGGGGCAAACGCTGCTGCTGCGGGGCGAGACTGTTGCAGGTACGGCAAGATGACACCCGGTCCCGAAAATACACAGCCATATCAGGCCAATAAAACTGGCTTTGGGCGATAGAGAGAGTGGCCTCGGCGCCAGGGTGACCCCGATGCGCGGTGTCGAAATACTGTTGGCGAAGAGCCTCAGGTACCACAACCTTGTGAACCTTAACGATAACTCCATCTCGTAGCACCAGCTCGTCACGGACCAGGAAGTAGGGCACTGCCGCGGCGGGCAGGGAAGAACGTCGCTCGGGCCAACCCCTTTGAATGACCGCAGCTAGCTGTTGGAGCGAGGCGTCAGCAGCAGTGTGTTTAACTAAGCACTGTAGTTGTTTTGAAGGAACAAAGTTGACGTTCAGGACAATCATACCTGAAGCCTCGTAAGGGTGACGGGTGGTCGAAGCCAGAGGAGCCCGAGACAGCGTGTCAGCAATAAACATGTCCTTGCCTCTACGGTACACTACGGAGAAGGTAAAACGCTGCAGCTGCAGCATCATCCGCTGCAGCCTGGAGGAGGCAGCGTGAATCGGCTTGCCGAGGATGGTGACCAGAGGCTGGTGGTCGGTCTCAATAGAGAATTCAGTTCCCAGGATATAGTCCTTAAATTTTGAACATGCAAACACAACATCCTTTTCGATCTGGGCATAGCGCTGCTCAGCTGGAGTCATTGTGCGAGACGCGAAGGACACGGGTAACTGGACCCCATCATGAACTTGCAAACAAGCAGCACCCAGCCCGAACTTTGAAGCATCGCACGTGAGGACAATAGGACGGTTCAAATCAAAATATTGCAGCGTCGGAGTGCAGACAAGCTTCGAACGCAGCATATCGAAAGCAGCCTGGTGTTGTGGGAACCAGGACCATGCAGTGTCTTTCTTCACCAAGTCCCTTAAAGAGGCACTCAACTCACTCAGATCGGGGATGAATTTTCCCAAGTAATTTGCCATGCCAAGGAAACGCTGGAGGCTAGGCACATCCACAGGAGCAGGCATCGCCGAGATAGCAGCGGTCTTCTGTGGGTCGGGCTTCAGCCCGGACGCTGTGAAGACGTGTCCCACATAAGTGACCTCCGGGACACGGAACCGGCATTTACTAGGGTTGAGCTTTAGATTTACCTCCCGAGCTCGATCCAAAACTAGTCGGAGGTTGTGGTCGTGCTGTTCCACATCTTTACCATACACCAAGATGTCATCTACAATGATAGCGCACGGGAGCCCCGCAAACAGCTGTTCCATCGTCCTCTGGAAAACTTCACTGGCGGAGCTGATCCCGAACGGCATGCGCAGGAATCGGAACCTCCCAAAGGGAGTGGCAAAGGTCGTCAGGTAGGACGATTGTTCATCTAGCGGTATCTGCCAGAACGAGCTCTTAGCATCCAGCACCGAAAACACAGTGGCAGGGCCAACCTGTGCAGCAACATCTTCGACAGTACGCATGGGATAGTGCGGGCGCTTGATAGCCAGGTTCAAATCTTTGGGGTTGATGCAGATCCGTAGCTCACTCTTGTCCTTCTTGGCAGCAACCACCATGGTGGAGACCCACTGAGTGGGCTCGCTCACCTCTTTCAGAATGCCTGTAGCCACCATGTCCCGAAGGGTGGACTCGACCCTATCCTTCATCGCAAAGGAGACCCGGTGTGGAGGGCGTATAACTGGATCCACGTCAGGTTTTAGAGAGATCTCATAACTGCAGGGGAGCATCCCCAGCGCATTGTCAAACCGATCGGGGTACTCGGCTAACGGGTCCAAAGGTTGCTGAACTAAACGGATCTCCCGGTGAAAATTGACCAATCCGAGGTCTTGGCATGCCCGAACGCCGAGCAGTGTAACACATTTCTCGTTAACCAGGAAGAAGGAGAGGGGCCGAACGGTCTCTAGCACTTCACAGTTCAGGGTAGCCTTCCCCACAGGGACAAGCAACCCTCCCCCATAAGCACGAAGGACAGAGCGCTCAACAGTGACTCGCACATTATTCCTTATCTTCTTGAAAAGGCTAGTAGACATAACGTTCGTGGCGGCCCCAGTATCGACCTTGGCAGAGAACGTAGAACCATTGACAGTAACTTGCACAGTAGGGTCTGTTATCCGAGCAGGTGCCTTCCTAACTGAAAACACGCTGAGCTCACTCTGAGAAGAGTCCGAATCAGACAGTGGGAGGTTGTCAGGAGAGTGATAAGAACCAGACGCAGTACCATCCCGTACCAGGTAATTAGAGTGCCTGCGCTGTTGCTGGGCAGGATTTTTTCTAGCTCTGCATGCTGACGAGAAGTGGTTAGGCTTGTTGCAGAAGTTACAAATCTTTCCCACCGCAGGGCACACGTTGAAACGATGAGTCACAAAGTTACAGTTCGGGCAGCGCTTCTCCAGCTTGGAACTTGAACCATAGCTGGCCCCACGGCGAGTTTGCTGGGCAGGACGGCGGGTAGCGACGGTAGCTGCCCGAACCTCATGATCAGGGGGTGGTGCAGCAGAGATAACAGCCTCAGACATCTTTGCAGCATGCAGGGCAGCCTGGAGAGTCAAGTCTGCCTTACACAGGAGCTCCGACCGCAGCTTTTCATTTCGTAGACCATACACCAAGACATCGCGGGTCAGGGTCTCTGGGGTAGCGTCATTCAGGTGGCATCGCCTAGCCAGGTGCCGTAGGTCAGCGTAGAAGTTGCCGACAGACTCACCGGGTTTCTGACGACGTCCAAAAAACTTAAAACGCTCCAGAATAGAGTTCGTGGGCACATCACACATCTCGTTGAACTTTCCCAGTAGACAGTCAAGGTCCTCGGGGTCCTCATCCGGCCCGTACTCAAACGATTCAGAGCGCTCCAGAGCCTCGGAGCCGGCTAGATTCAATAGCAGCGACGCTTTAATGGCAGAGGAAACTCCCGGGTGCACGATAGCCACATAATGCCGAAAATCCCGGCGGAACGCATTCCACCGGTGAGCGATGTCGTCGTCAAAGACAAGGGACTCAGGCTTGCGGCAGGAGGAAGCCATAACCAGGCAGGGAAGGGTAACTGGGGCAAAAAAAACTAAACCCGATAAACAGGAGGCGCGCAATTCGAAACGACCGACACCATGTAAAGGAGTATACACGTACACAGTGTTCCTTTACCGAGTCTTTATTGATCACATATATATCGATGCCCTAGTTGTACATGGTCTGCACGTTTACTAGAGGAGGTACCAGGGATGGAGAGACAGTAATATACTTGGTGAAAGGGGAGTGGCTACACAACCTACAATTAAAGGGACATGCACTAAACATCTACAGAAACTGAGTCATAACAGTCATAAAACAGAAGATACATGAAATTAAAGTGACAAATGGAAAGGATTGGGGATGTGCAAAGAATGCAAGACCACTCCACCTGGCCATTGCTTCTTCTCCTCACTCCCAGCGGCAGCTGGTACAGGAGTTTGAAAGCACCAGACTCAGGAACAGCTTTTTCCCTCGCTGTTATCCGACAACATAAGAACGCCGAGCGCCAGTGTAACTCAGCGGGTCAGGCAGTATCCCCAAGGAACATGGCTAGGCGAGGTTTCAGGTTGAGACCCTTCTTCAGGCCTTCCTTAAATATGCACATATTGTAGCAATGTTACAAAATTTTGAGATTTAAAAAATCAAGTCTGCAATTTATCCCATCAGATAAAGCATAAAAAGAAGTTTAATTTGACACCTAATTTACTTTCATATCTTCAGTATTAAGAAAGTTATGGCCATTTTCACACTCGGAAATTAGCATCTTGCTCCCCATTGCCTTTCAATTGACTTAACTCAAAAGCTGTGATCTGGAAAAGTTAAAAGCCCATACCTTTCTTAAAAATTAAGAGAACTCAATGAAATTTTCAGTTATTATAGATTGAAGCATTCTGAAACAAATATTAAACAATCTTACTTGGATGACCTGAAATTAAAGCATATAATTAGTTAGTTATCTAATTGTAGCTAATTACAAAATTCAATGAGTAGATCTAAACATCTATCCATTTCTTAAGAAAAGATAAACTTTTTTTAAATTGCCTAAGTGTCCAAATAACATTCACACAATAATCCACAATATAACATAATTTTTTAATCTAATTTTCATGAATTTCTGGGCCAAATGGAAGGAATTTAGTGTTTGATTCCAGTAAATTAATGGCCATTTAAATCAACTAGCGAGTGGGTTTTAGTGGAATGCGGTGGATTAGAACGTTGCGGTTAGCGGTGAAGTCGGGAGGAAAAATACTGTTTGTTCATACATTTTTTGGGACCCCATTTCGCAACATAAAAATATTATTAAAGCCTCCCGAAAAACCAACTTTTAATATAAAAATAAACTATTTACCTTTATTTCTCCCCTACGGAAAATCCTTCCGGTTGTCTGCACTCACGGCTTTTGAAGGTGATTTTTAAATTACTCTAGTTAACAAATAATTTAGAGTAATTTAAAAATATCTTCATTGATGAAATGTCGGAGCGATTTTTCTTCCGCAACGAAATCGCCCGACATTCATCGATTATCCCAGTCTGTCGAAAAACGGCACTTTAAGCCCGCCCCCCTCTGAAAGGCGCCAAAGTCGCGCACACGGGGAGCGGCAGAACTGCAGCGCCGCTAAAGGTAAGTTTTGCAACATACCTACATAATGGAGAGACTCTTAACAGTATTGAAGCACAGGAGGACAATGAAGTCCATAATTCCCTGAAAGTGGCAACACAGGTAGACAGAACAGTAAAGAAGGCAAATAGTATTCTTGCTTTTGTATGTCAGGGCATTGAGTATAAGAGTTAGGAAGGCACGATGCAGCTGCGTAGGATGTTAGTAAAGCCCCTGTCCCACTTAAGAAACCTGAACGGAAACCTCTGGTGACCTTGCGCCCCACCCAAGGTTTCCATGAGTCGCCAGAGGTTTTGGTCACTCGCCTGGAAAGCCTCGATTGAAGCGTGATCTGCATCTGCTGACCAAAGACCCTGCAGAATCTTTGCTACCGACCGCACACACACACACACAAACACAAACACATCGCGAAGGTGGGGGCCAGAGACAGCGGAGTAGCGCTGTCTGCGCGATAAAGAGGAAGGTAAACGGTTGCCACAGAGCACAGTAAGTGATTTAGAGAGCGCGGGGGGTAGGGAGAGAAGGGGAGAGAGAAGGGGAGAGAGAAGGGGAGAGAGAAGGGGAGAGAATGGGGGGAGAGTGGGGGAGAGAATGGGGGGGGAGAATGGGAGGGAGAATGCGGGGGAGAATGGGGGGGAGAATAGGGGGTAGAATGGGGGGGACGAATGGGGGGGGGGACAGTTTTAAAAAGTTTAATAAAGTTAGCGGGCATTTTACCTTCTGGCGGATCTTCTAGGTCCTGAAAACCAAAGACCCTATAGGATCTTTGCTGAAAACTCCAAAGAGCCAATCAAAATGGCCAGTCAGCAAAGGAGATTGCCTTTGACTGCCTGTAAGTAAATAGCAACCCCACTCCACTGACTTCAACCAAACGGCAACCTATTTTTAGTCGAGGCTGGTTTTGAATTTGTTGAAATAATCGCAGGAACATAGAAGAATCCTCGACTACGTGGTAATCACTTTCGTCTATTAGGAAGAGTGACCAGAACCTCCGGGAACCTCACGGAAACCTTGGGTGGGGCGCAAGGTCTCCAGAGATTTCCGTTCAGGTTTCCTAAGTGCGACAGGGGTTTTATGCCCCTGTCCCACTTAGGAAACCTGACGGAAACCTTTGGAGACTTTGCGCCCCACCCAAGGTTTCTGTGTGATTCCCGAAGGTTCCCAGAGGATTTTGTCAGTCTCCCTAATGGTCAAAAGTTGAAAGTGGTTGGCGGAGGACAAAAACCTCCGGGAACCTCCGAGAACCGCACGGAAACCTTGGGTGGGGCACAAAGTCTCCAGAAGTTTCCGTTCAGGTTTCCTAAGTGGGACAGGGGCATCAGGCTACCTCTGCAGTATTGCGTGCAGTTCTGATCACCCCATTGAGGGAATGGTGTGGAGGCTTCAGAAGGGTGCATACGAGGTTTACCAGAATGCTGCCTGGATCGGGGTTTTTTCGCTACATGGACAAGTTCGATTGTTTTCTCAAAGGTTGATGGGAGACCTGATGGCATTTAGTACAGAAGTTGGTAGAAACATAGAAACATAGAAATTAGGTGCAGGAGTAGGCCATTCGGCCCTTCGAGCCTGCATGCCATTCAATATGATCATGGCTGATCATCCAACTCAGTATCCCGTACCTGCCTTCTCTCCATACCCTCTGATCCCCTTTGCCACAGGGCCACATCTACCTCCCTCTTAAATATAGCCAATGAACTGGCCTCAACTACCCTCTGTGGCAGAGAGTTCCAGAGACCCACCACTCTCTGTGTGAAAAAAGTCCTTCTCATCTCAGTCCTAAAGGATTTCCCCGTTATTCTTAAGCTGTGACCCCTTGTCCTGGACCTCCCCAACATCGGGAACAATCTTCCTGCATCAAGTCTGTCCAACCCCTTAAGAATTTTGTATGTTTCTATAAGATCGCCTCTCACTCTCCTAAATTCTAGAGAGTATAAACAGAGTCTATGCAGTCTTTGTTCATAAGACAGTCCTGACATTGCAGGAACCAGTCTGGTGAACATTCTCTGCACTCCCTCTATGGCAATAATGTCCTTCCTCAGATTTGGACACCAGAACTGTACGCAATACTCCAGGTAGGTCATGTTGCAATTATATTAAGGCAGAGATAGATAGATTCTTGATTAGAACGGGTGCCAGGGTTATGGGGAGAAGACAGGAGAATGGGGTTTGGAGGGAGAGATAGATCAGCCATGATTGAATGGTGGAGTAGACTTGATGGGTTGAATGATATAATACGACTCCTTTTCCTTATCACCTTATGACCTCATGACATTGATGCGGCCGCATTTAGAGTATTGTGTTCAGATTTGGGCATCATGTTATAGGAAAGATGTTGTCAAGCTGGAAAGAGAGCAGAGAATATTTATGAGGATGTTGCCAGGATTCTAGGGCCTGAGCTACAGGGCGAGGTTGAGCAGGCTAGGACTCGATTCCTTTCCTTTTTAGCGCAGGAGGATGATGGGTGATCTTCCAGAGGTGTTCAATATCATGAGAAGAATGGATCGGATGGACGCACAGTCTTTTGCCCAGAGTAGGGGTATCGAGAACAAGAGGATATAAGTTTAAGGTGAGTGGGGAAAGATTTCACAGGAATCTGAGGGGTAACATTTTCATGCCAGTGGTGGTAGGTGTATGGAATGAGCTGTCAAAGGAGGTAGATGAGCCAGGTACTATCGCAACGTTTAAGAAACATTTGGACAGGCACATGGATAGGACAGGTTGATAGGGATATCGGCCAAATGCAGGCAGGTAGACTAGTGTAGCTGGGACATTCTGGTCGGTGTGGGCAAGTTGGGCCGAAGGACCTGTTTCCACACTGTAAGACTGTAGGACTCCAAGACTCTAGTCATAGCTTGATACAGCACAGGACCTGGGCTGAATGATCTAATTCTGCTCCTATAACCGGTGAACCTATGTACTTCACCACCGGGTGGCAATGGCTGCCTCGCTAGCAGTCTGTCTGTCCCTTCCTTCTCTGTTGTTTCTTCAGTATGTGCTAAATGTATGTTGTTGGGTTTTTTGTGTTTGTTAGCTTGTTTTATGTGAGGGGTGGGAGGGTGGGGGGTGGTTGAGGGAAACTTTTTTCAATCTCTTACCTCGACAGAAATGCGATTTTTTCCCGTATTGTATTTCAGTCTGCACTGCGGCCTAGCATCGAGGGAATGGCGGCTTTTGCTGGAGACCGACTTCGGGAGCCAGCGGGACACCATCGTGGAGCTCGCCATCCCTTTGCCAGGGATCGACCTCGGAGTTCTGACCATGGGAACCTGCGGACTTTAATATCGTGGAGCTCTCGGTCCCTGGTTAGAGACCGACTTCGGCAGCTCTAGGCCGCAGCAGCTTCGACCGCCCCCGACGCGGGAGCTTCGATCGCCGGCTGCGTGGGAGAAAAATGAGGGAAGAAGATTAGACTTTGTTGCTTTCCATCACAGTGAGGAATGTGGGGAATCCACTGTGGTGGATGTTTATGTTAACTTTTATGTAGTTAGGTGGCTTGTTGCTTTTTTTAGTATGGCTGTATGGTAATACGAATATCATCGTACCTTAATTGGTACACGTGACAATAAAATACCTTTGAAATCTTTGAAACCGTTGAAACTTTTGATGTGAGCAACAGATTTTCCATTAAGATAATGGGGAAGGAGGACTCTGGAAAAGGGTCCCGATGCATAATGCTGCCATCCATATCTTCCAGAGGTGCTGCCTGACCTGCTGAATTACTCCAGCACGTTGTGTCTTTTTCTGGGGAAGAATCATATTCCCCATGCCCTGTTGAACTAGTCCAGAGATGTACCAGTTACATTGTGTTCCAATTAAAACCTTCCAGATTCCACTATTCACTTACGTTTAGGACTATTGTGCCATCCTGCACATTTTTTTGTATGCAGGAGAAAACCGGACCACCCAGAGAAAAGGCGTGGTGTTACATGAAGTACATGCAAACTCCACATTGACAGCACCCGAGGCCAGGATTGAGCTCAGGTCATTGGAGTTGCGTCACCCATGGTACCTAACGACAATTGAGAAACAAGGGACTTCAGATGCTGGTTTACAAAAAAAAGGCACAAAGTGCTGGAGTCATAGATTGCTAATCATAGTCACGGAGTCATACATCGTGGAAACCGCCCATCAGCCCAACTCGCCCACGCTGGCCAACATGTCCCATCTACACCAGTCCCACCTGCCTGCGTGTGGTCCATATCCCTCCAAACCCGTCCTATCCATGTTCCTTAAACGTTGCGATAGTCCCTGCCTCAAATACCTCCTCCGGCAGCTCATTCCTGACATTCAATCTGTCTGTAGCAAGGTCCTGACTCGAAACCTCACCTATCCATGTTCTCCACAGATGCTGCCTGACCCGATGAGTTACTCCAGTAATTTGTGTCTTTTGTTTTATTCATGACAGCATCTCGCTGATAAATTGGCAAAAAAAGGGTGTTTCATTGAAATTTGCATATTAATACATGTTATGAAGCATGTTTGTTGGCATTGATATAAACCTGGGCTCATTTAATTTGATAATATTTTTAAGAATCTAATATTAATAAAGACCTTTTCTTGTCACATATTTTAATAGCATCTTTATCCCCGCTGGTATTATAATAATATCAGATTAACATTGCAAACGCACTATATCCTTTTATTAATTTTCAATTTACTGCATTAATGAATGATTAGCAGATAACTTCTCAAAGAGACCTCCTAAAATCTGGTTATTTCGGATCTCGGTTTACGTTATGGTTTAGGTCTAGTTTCCTGTATAGAGTGGATGCGGAGAGGATGTTTCCACTAGTTGGAGAGTCCAGGAGCAGAGGCCATAGCCTCAGAATAAAAGGACGTTCCTTTAGAAAGGAGATGAGGAGGAATGTCTTTAGTCAGAGGGTGGTGAATCTGTGGAAGGCTGTGGAGGTCAAGTCAATGGATATTTTTAAAGCAGGGAATGAAAGATTTTTGATTAGTACGGGTGTCAGGGGTTACGGGGACTAGGCAGGAGAATGCGTTTGAGAGGGAACAATAGATCGGCCATGACTGAATGGGGAAAAAAGACTTGATCTGCGATCTGGGGGTCCTTGTTCATCAGTCACTGAAAGTAAGCAATGTGAAAATAAGGATTTGATGAGAGAACTCGAGGTTAAGGAGCCATTTGGACGTAGTGACCATAATATGATACGTTTTAATCTACAATTTGAGAGGGAGAAGGTTAAATCGGAGGTATCATTATTACAGTTGAACAAAGGGGACTATGGAGCCATGAGGAGGAGCTGGCCAAAGTTACATAGAAACATAGAAAATAGTTGCAGGAGGAGGCCATTCGGCCCTTCGAGCCAGCACTGCCATTCAATGTGATCATGGCTGATCGTCCGCAATCAATAACCCATGCCTGCCTTCTCCCCGTATCCCTTGATTCCACCAGCCCCTAGAGCTCTATCGAACTCTCTCTTAAATCCATTCAATGATTTGGCCTCCACGGGAATTCCACAAATTCATAACTCTCTGGGAGAAAAGGTTTTTTCTCACCTCAATCTTAAATGACCTCCCCTCTATTCCAAGACTGTGACCCCTGGTTCTGGACTCGCCTAACATTGGGAACATTTTTCCTGCATCTAGCTTGTCCAGTCCTTTTATAATTATATATGTTTATATAAGATCCCCCCTAATCCTTCTAAACTCCAGTGAATCCAAGCCTAGTCTTTTCAATCTTTCCTCATATGACAGTCTCGCCATCCCAGGGATCAATGTCGTGAACCTACGCTGCACTGCCTCAATCACAAGGATGGCCTTCCTCAAATTAGGAGACCAAAACTGTACACAATACTCCAGATGTGGTCTTACTAGAGCCCTATACAACTGCAGAAGAACCTCTTTACTCCTATACTGAAATCCTCTTGTTATGAAGGCCAACATTCCATTAGCTTTCTTCATTGCCTGCTGTACCTGCACGCCAACTTTCAGTGACAAGATGTTGTTAAGATTGAAAGAGTTCAGAGAAGATTCACCAGCTGTAGGGAGAGGTTGAGCAGGCTGGGATGCTATTCCTTGGAGCACAGTAGGCTGAGGGGGTGATCTTATAGAGGTGTGTAAAATCATGAGAGGGATTGATTGGGTGGATGCACAGAGTCTCTTGCCCAGAGTAGGGGAATCAAGAACCGGAATACATAGGTTTAAGGTGAAGGGGGAAAGATTTAATGGGACCCTGAGGAATAACCTTTGCACACAAAGGGTGGTAGGTGTATGGAACGAGCTGCCGTGAGAGGTTGTTGAGGCAGGGACTATCGCAATGTTTAAGACAGGTACATGGATAGGAGAGGTTTAGAGGGATCTGGCCAAACACAGGCAGGTGGGACTAGTGTAGATGGGACATGTTGGTCGGCGTGGGCAAGTTGGGCTGAACTTCCAGTGTCCACGCTGTATCACTCTATGACTCAATGAGATGTTACAGTCGGAATTCCACTGTTACCGAAACAACTGAGACGTACAAATCAAGAATAAATCAGTGGGCTCAAAGAATTGGTTACGTAGTGGGAGTTTATATGTTACCTATTCCATACCTTGGAGAGTGCCTGTACTCGGACTGATAAAACTGCACACACGCTGGGCTAAAGATAATTTTAAAACACACCTTTGCCAACCATAAATACACCACGTAAAAGCCTATGAATTCAGTCTGCTTATCGCCGTCACCCATCATTGCCCCAACACCACCTCCCCAACGCCAGTTCTCAGACTTCAGAACGGTCTAGATCACCGATCGTTTCCCATCTAACCTCAGGCAAATCATTCTGTCCTTGTGTTTACGTGTGTTTGCATGTTTGTGTGTATGTTTGTGAGTTTATGTGTGCGTGTGCGTGTGTGTGTTTGTGTGTGTGCGTGTATGCATGTGCATGTGCCTGTGTGTGTGCGTGTGTTTGTGTGTGAGTGTGTGTGTGTGTTTGTATGTGAGTATGTATGTATGTGAGTGTACGTGTCTGTATGTGAGTGCATGTGTGTGTGTGCAGATGAGTGTGCGTGCGTGTGTTTGTTCGTGTGTGTATGTGTGTGTTTGTATGTGAATGTTCATGTGTGAGAGTATGTATGTGAGGGTGCGTGTTTGTATTTGTGTGTGTGTGTTTATGTTTGTGAGTGTGTTTGTGTGTGAGTGAGCATGTATGTATGTGAGTTTATGTTTGTGAGTGTGTGTGCATGTGTTTGTGTGTGTTTGTATGTGTGTCTGTATGTGTGTGTGTTTGTGTGTGCGTGCGTATGCATGTGTGTGTGCCAGTGCATGTGCCTGTGTGTTTGTGTGTGTGCGCGTATGCATGTGCGTGTGCCTGTGTGTGTGCGTGTGTTTGTATGTTTACTTTAGTTTAGTTTAGTTTATTGTAGCCTGTACTGAAGTCTGAAGTACAGTAAAAAGTTTTTAGTTGTGTGCAATCCAGTCAGCGGAAAGACTATACATGTTTACTATCAAGCTGTCCACAGATACTGGATCAAATATAAAGGCTGTGTGTATGTGTGTATTTTGGTGTGTGTGTTTTGGTGTGTGTGTGCATGTGTGTGTGTTTTGGTGTGGGGGTGTGTGTTTTTCATGTGTGTGTGAGTATGTGAGTGTGTGTTTTGGTGTGTGTGTGAGTGTGCATGTGTGAGTGTGTGAGTGTGTGTACATACTCTGTGGCCTTGTCCTGTATCTGAGTTGGGGCTTCCTGACCCTAAATTGTCCTTTGCCTTTGTGTGAGAGAGAGAGGGAGAGAGAGAGAGAGAGAGAGAGAGAGAGAGAAGGAAGAAGGGGAACACGCGGTGTTCACGGGGACTCTGGAGGCCTTCCGTCAGCGCTGGTCACCGCGTGGGGTTGAGGCGATTATAAATGAATGTACTGTTGTACTTCAATGATCTGTTCGTTATAGTGTGATTTTTGATTGTGTTTTGATGTATTGTATTTTATGATTTGTGTCGAATAAAGTTTTTGAAATGAAAAAAAAAGAGAGGGAAGAAGGGGAACACGCGGTGTTCACGGGGACTCTGGAGGCCTTCCGTCAGCGCTGGTCACCGTGTGGGGTTGAGGCGATTATAAATGAATGTACTGTTGTACTTCAATGATCTGTTCGTTATAGTGTGATTTTTGATTGTGTTTTGATGTATTGTATTTTATGATTTGTGTCGAATAAAGTTTTTGAAATAAAAAAAAAAAAAAAAAAAAGGGAAGAAGGGGGAGAGAGAGGAGGAGACCGTGTTCCATGTGTATATGGAGTGTGAGAGGTTACTGCCCCTGTACCAATATCTGAAGGGGTTGTTCCTCAAGTTTTGGCTGCATTTTAGCCCCACAATCCTGGTGTTCGGACACAAGGCAGGGAGTGGGGAGAGCCGAGTGTGGGGGGGGGGGGACTTACCTGTCGGTTTGCTCCTCGGCCTGGCCAAGATGACCATTCGTGGGTCCAGGCAGCGGGCAGTCGATGGTCAGGCGCGAGTCGGCTGCCTGCCCCTCTTTCGGGCCTACGTCCGTCCATGTGTGTCCCTGGAGAGGGAACACGCGGTGTCCACGGGGACTCTGGAGGCCTTCCGTCAACGCTGGTCACCGCGTGGGGTTGAGACTATTGTAAACAATGAATGTACTGTTGTACTACAATGATTTGTTTGTTATAGTGTGATTTTTTGATTATTTTTTGATGTGTTGTATTATATGATTGTGTTGAATAAAGTTTTTGAAAAGGAAAAAAAAAGGGGGAGAGAGAGAGAGAGAGGGGGGAAAGAGGGGGAGAGAGAGAGGGGGGGAAGGAGGGGGAGAGTGAGAGAGAGAGAGAGAGAGAGGGAAGGAAGGGGGGAGAGAGAGAGAGAGAGAAACGATGGGGAGAGAGAGGGAAGGAGGGAAAGAGAGAGAGAGAGAGAGAGTGAGAGAGGGGGAGGGAGAGGTAAGAAGGGAGGGGGGAGAGAGAGAGAGAGAGAGAGAGAGAGAGAGAGAGTGTGGGTGTGTAGGCAGGGTGGTCCACTTCTCTCGGTCTCCCAGTCCAGCTACCTGCTGATCCTGCCAGGAGCATATGCTTGTCTCAAAGTTTAAGCCATGCATGTCTAAGTACAGATGTCTGGCAGAATGAAACTGCAAGCGGCTCACTAAATAAGTTATGGTTCCTTTGATTGCTCGCTTTGTTACTCGGATAACTGTGGCAGTTGAGCTAGTACTGTAAATGCCAACAAGCACTGAGCCCATCGAAGGTGATGGATGCATTTATCAGAACACACTGCACCACCTTTTATCCATGAGAACAACAGAAAGGCCGACACCACCTCCCTCTCTCCAGCTTTCAGACTTCAGAACCCCAGGGCGGCACGGTGGTGCAGCGGTGGAGTTGCTGCCTTAAAGGCCTGTCCTACAAGCATGCAACTCTATGCGATTAGCGCGACCTAACGTGGTCGCTTGAGCCGTCCGGCGTCGCGGGGCCAGTCCCACTTCGATCGCCGGAGCCGTGCGGAATTGTGCGGAGTTCGTCCCGACATCGCGCGGGGCTCCGAAAAACTGACTATGTTCAAAAATTCCGCGCGACAACGACTAGTTGGCTCGCAGTCGCCTCGACGCATTACACACCGCCCCGACATCGTGCCTCCGTGACCCTCTATGTGTGTGGCTCCGTGGCCCTCTGTGTGTGTGTGCCTCTGTGCCCCTCTCTGTGTGCCCCTCTCTGTCCTGGCGAACTTACCTTAAACTTCGCTCCAAGTTCACCTCACTTTGCGCCGCGTTGCGCCACTCACCCGACCTCCGCGCGGCCCCTGCTGTCGGTTTGGTCGCGATTGCCGCATGCAGGCGCATGCTGGTGGGAACGGCCCTGTACAGGGGATCATCCGACCTCCGCGCGGCCCCCGCTTCTAGTTTGATCGCGTTCATCGCATAGAGTTGCATGCTTGTAGGACAGGCCCTTTTAGGGCCGGTCCCACTTGGGCAATTTTTCAGCGGACTGCCGGCGACTGTCAAGTTCGACTGCCAGAGTGGAACACACACACACACACACAAACACATAGGAAAGGCGAGGGCCAGGGAAAGCGGGGGGAGCGCTGTCTGAAATTCACACGGTGCAAAGCCAAGGTGATACAGACACACACCGCGATCAACAGGAAGGTTAAGACGGCTAATCTTTGTGACGAGCATACTGAGGCCGCGAATAGTTCCCAGAATGCGGGAACTCCTCGCGACCATGAAGGAGACTCACCAGAGACCACCAGTGAACATGTGGCGACCATGTGGCGATTATGTGGCGAGCGCAGAGTATCCTGCACTGGCCTAATATGTCACCTACGCGGGACAAGTCCTTTACAGCAATTGGAGAACCGGAAACCTGGGTTTGATCCTGGCTACGGATGCTGACTACGGATGAGTTGGTACGTTCTCCCCTTGACCTGCGTGGGTTTTTGTATGAGATCTTCGGTTTCCTCCCGCACTCCAAAAACAGTACAGTTATGTAGGTAAATTGGCTGGGTAAATGTAAAAAGATTGTCCTTAGTGTAGGATAGTGTTAGTGTGCGGGGATCGCTGGTCGGTACGGGCTCGGGTCGAAGCGCCTGCGTCCGCGCTGTATCTCTAAACAAAACTACACACGTAGACTGTAACGGTTTCGTCAAGGAAGGAACTGCAGATGCTGGTTTACAGCGAAGATAGATAGAAAATGCTCGAGTAACTGACTGGGTGAGGCAGCATCTCTGGAGAAAAGGAATAGGTGATGTTTCAGGTGGGAACCCTTCCTCAGTCTCAATGTCACCTATTTCTTGTCTCCAGAGATGCAGCCTGACCCACTAATTTTAGATTAGATTATTGTCACGTGTACCAAGTGCCAAAGCGGGGTGGGAGATTGCAACCTTCACGTGGTCCACCCTGATTCAACGAATGCAATCAAACCGACGTGAAAAACGAGATCAAATAGAACGTTGACCTCTATCTTTAGGCAGTGCACACCATACGCAAGAAGATTAAGGTACAGTGATATTTGAGTTACCATACGGCCATACTAAGTGAAAAGCAAAAATACACACAGCCACATAAAATAAAATTTAACATAAGCATCCACCACAGCGGAACCCACATTCCTCACTGTGGCGGAAGGTAATAAAGTTCAAACATTTTCCTTCTTTGTTCACCCGTGGTCGGGGCCGTTGAACCCTCCGCAGTCGCCGCTGCCGATGGTCCGATGTCCAAATCCCTCGTGTCGGGATGATGGAAACTCCAGTGTCGGGCCGAATCGGAACACTCCGAGGCATGGATCTCCCTAGCTGGCCCCTTCTTACCGGGGACTGCGGGCTTCGTGATGTTAAAGTCCACAGGCCCCAAGGTCGGAGCTTCATACAGGCGATCCTCAGCAAAGGATCACAGGCTCCACGATGGTGTCCGCGCGCCCGCGTCTACAAGCGCCGGCCCGGTCTTCAGGAAAGGCTCGCACCTCTCCACGTTGTTAGGCCGCAGGGGGAACGGAAAAATCTCATCTCCGTCGAGATAAGTGATTGAAAAATGTTTCCCCCGATTTCCCCAACCCCCACGTAAAACAGGCCAAGAAACACTGAATCATACTCTTAAAACATACTTAAAATAATAAAAACAGAAAGAGGACAGACAGACTGTTGGCGAGGCAGCCACTGCGGTGGCACACAGAAACATAGAAACATAAAAATTAGGTGCAGGAGTAGGCCATTCGGCCCTTCGAGCCTGCACCGCCATTCAATATGATCATGGCTGATCATCCAACTCAGTATCCTGTACCTGTCTTCTCTCCATACCCACTGATCCCCTTAGCCACAAGGGCCACATCTAACTCCCTCTTATATATAGCCAATTAACTGGCCTCAACTACCCTCTGAGGCAGAGAGTTCCAGAGACCCACCACTCTGTGTGTGAAAAAAGTCCTTCTCATCTCGGTCCTAAAGGATTTCCCCCTTATCCTTAAGCTGTGACCCCTTGTCCTGGACACCGGTGCAGTTCAAAACTTTTTGTTGCGAGCTAGCCATTCAGCGGAAAGACAATGCATGGTGACAATCGAGCCATCCACAGTGTGCAGATACAGGATAAAGGGAATAATGTTTATGGATAGGGACAGTACGGGTTTACAGGGATATGGACAAAACGTAGGCAGGTGGGACTAGTATAGATGGAGTATTGTGGACCATTTTTATAGTGGATATTGACAGATTCTTGATTAGTACGTTTTTTTAAAAACGTCTTAGAGATACAGAGCGGAAACAGGCCCTTCGGCCCACCGGGTCCGGACCGGCCAGCGGCCCCGCACACTGACACTACCCTACACATACTAGAGTCTATTTTACATGTATACCAAGCCAAATAAGCTACAACCCTGTACATCTTTGGAGTGTGGGAGGAAATCTAATATCTCAGATGAATCACGGCGAGAACGTACAAACAGCATACAGACAAGCATCCATAGACAGGATCGAATGCGGTTCTCGGGCACTGCAAGGCAGCAACTCTAATACAATGCCACTATGCCACTTTAGGTGTCAGAGGTTATGGGGAGAAGGCAGGAGAGTGGGGTTGAGAGGGGAAGATAGAATGGTGGAGTAGACTTCATGAGGCGCATGGCCAAATGTTGCTCGCATAACTTATGAATTTATGAAGTTGAGTCAAAGGGCCTTTTTACATGGTGTATGACTCTATGACTCCTCTTTCATTGAACACTAGAACTACAATCCAACGCAACTACCGCTGTGCATTTTGAGTGCAGAGAATCTCATCGCAACTGAATCTCACATCCTCGTTCAAAGTGCATGATTTTAAACGTTCAGATTAAAGAACAAAAATATTGAGTTTAAGGCAGAATGATGAAGTCATACATTTGTGGCATTCGGGAAACCATTAATCGATATCCTTTTAGCCGACGTTTCAAGTTATGCTTAAAAGTGATCAATCTCATTGAGTGCACTGATGTTAATTCCCACAATTAAAGCAGTTCCACAAATGTCAACAGAAGTAAATAGAACGTTGTTATAAATTGATTCATTTGAAACCTATGATCACGCTCATTTCAATCCTATCTCCCCAGAGTCTCCTTTCTTCCAATTTCTTCACACAAACTGTAGCTTCAATCACCTTCATCCTCGCAAGCTTTAGAGACATAGAGTCACAGAATGACACAGTGTGGAAACAGGCCCACCCCAGTCAACATGTCACAGCTACACTAGTCCCACCTCCCCGTACTTGGTTCATATTAGATTTGATTAGATTCTTTGTTTGTCATTCAGACCGAAATTTCGTTCCCCTGCAGTCCTACATATAATTTATTTTTTAAAAGACAGAACACACAATAAACACAAATTTAACATCCACCACAGTGAGTTCACCAAACATCTCCTCAGTGTGATGGAAGGCAAAGTCTTAAAGTCTCTGTCTCTTCCCTCTTTGTTTCCCTCTGCGCCGAGGCAATCCAGGCTTCAGATGTTGTGACCCCACCGGGTGATGGTAAGTAAGTCAGTCCTGCGGTTCAACCGAGCTCCGCGAACGTGCCGGTTCAACTCCACGGCCCGGGGTGGTCGAAGCTGCCACCCTCGAGACCAACGGACGAAGCTGTTGCTGCGGGAGCTCTTAAAAACAGGTCACCAACCTGTGAGCTGCGAGCTCCCGACGATGTCGTCCACTGGGCCCGCGGCCGAGTCCACCGTGGTCGCGGTCGGGCCGCTGCCACTGCCGCCGCCACCGCTCCGGGACCGAGTCGGGTCGCCGCTGCCGCCGCCGCCATTGCCGCTGCTGCTGGAACCGCTCCGGCGGCTGCTGCTGGAACCACCCCGGGACCGAGTCGGATCGCTACCGCTGCTGCTGCCGCCGCTGCTACCGCCGCCGCTGGTGGAACCACCTCGGGACCGAGTCGGATCGCCGCCGCCGCTGTACTCTGTTCAAGGTCAAATTAGAGTTATTGAGTCATGGAGTCATAGAGCATGGAAACAAAGTCCAACATCCATGCCAATAATAGATGCCCCATTTAAGTTGGCCCCATTTCCTTGTATTTGGTCCATATCCTTGGAAACCTTTCCTATCCATGTGCCTGCCCAAGTGTCTTATAAATATTTGTTATTGTAGCTGCCTCACCTATACTCACTGTTGTATTTCAAGATCCCAGGAATGTGGGTTAACCTATGATGAGCGTTTTATGGCTCTGGGCATCTACTCGCTGGAGTTTAGAAGAATAAAATTGGACCTCATAGAAACTTAATGAATATTTAAAGGCCTGGATTGAGTGGATATGGGGAGGATGTTTCTGCTAGTGGGAGAGTCTAGGACTAGAGGTCATACCCTCCGAATTAAAGGATGTTCTTTTAGGAAGGAGATGAGGAGGAATTTCTTTAGTCAGAGGGTGGTGAATCTGTGGAATTCATTGGCACAGAGTGCTGTGGTGGCCAAGTCAGTAGATATTTTTAAGGCAGCGATCGATAGTTTCTTGGTTTGTGCGTATGTCAGGGGTTTTGGAAAGAAGGCAGGAGAATGGGTTTAGGAGGGAGATATATAGATCAGCCATGATTGAATGGCTGCATAGAGTTGATGGGCCGAATGACCTAATTCTGCCCCAATCACTTATGAACATGAACTTTGGAGATGGACCCTGGTACATTACTGCATCTTTAGTATCTTGGGTTCTGCGTAAAGCATGAGTAGAGTCAGTCATAGAGTGATACAGTGTGGAAACAGGCCCTTCGGTCCAACTCGCCCACACCGGCCAACAATGTCCCAGCTACACTAGTCCCACTTGCCAGCATTTGGTCCATATCCCACCAAACCTGTGCTATCCATGTACCTGTTTAATTGTTTCTTGAAACGATGCGATAATCCCAGCCCCATATACCTCCTCTAGCAGCTTGTTCCATACACCCTTGGACACTTGGGCAGGCACATGGATAGGAAAGGTTTCCAAGGATATGGACCAAATACGAGGAAACAATGGGGCATGCAGTTCAACCCTTCCAAATATGAAACCATATGTGTCACCAGAAAGAGGAATCCAGGCGTCACATCTTACAACATACTTGGTGTCACCCTTGAAGAATCCAAACAAACCAAGTATCTTGCAGAAAGATCTCCGTTGGAATGGTCAGACTCATCATGTAACAGTGAAAGCAACAGGTGTCCTAAACTTCCTGAGACGCAACTTCCATCATTGTTCAGCTTCTGTCAAGGAGAAGCTGTATTTCACCCTTGTTAGACCTCATCTGGACTACGCAGTTGCAGCTTGGGACCCATACACAGATAAAAACATTTCATCCATCGAACGTGTCCAAAGACAGGCCGCTCGATTTGTTACTAACAACTACGAGAGAGAAGCGAGTGTCACCAAACTTCTGAATTCTCTGGGGTGGAACCCTCTCCAAGACAGACGTGAAGCTGACTGTTTGACCTGTTTTTACAAAATGTTAAATGGTCAGCTAGACATAGATCACAAGACCTACACCAACCCCAAACCAATTAGGAGCAGGCGAGGGCATTCGATCCAATTTGTGATCCCAGCCTCAAAGACAGATGTGTACAGCAATTCGTTCTTTCCATGCACTATTAAAGCATGGAATAATCTCCACCAAGACACGGTTGCCCAGCCAGATGCAACTAAATTTAAAGTGGCACTTTCTTCCCAATAACCCTCTCTGGCTAAACCCATCCCTTCACCACCTCCAGTTTAAATTCCAGTTGGAATATTTTGGAGGACCAAGTAACCAAGAACCAAGAACCAAGAACCAAGACACCCACCACCCTTTGCGTGAAAATTTTACCTCTCGGATTCCTATTGAATCTTTTCCCCTTCACCTGGAACCTATGTCCTCTGGTCCTCGATTCCCCTACTCTGGGCAAGAGATTCTGTGCATCTACCTAATCTATTCCTCTTATGATTTTGTATACTATAAAATCTCCCGTCATCCTCCTGTGCTCCATGGAATAGAAACCCAGCTTAATCAACCTCTCCCTATAGCTCATATCCTCTAGTCCTGGCAACATCCTCGTAAATGTTTTCTGAACCCTTTCAAGCTTGACAATATCTTTCCTATAACATGGTGCCCAGAACAGAACACCATATTCTAAATGTGGTCTCACCAACGTCTTATACAACTGCACCATGACCTCCCAACGTCTACACTCAATGCTCTGACAGATGAAGGCCAAAGTGCCAAAAGCCTTTATGTCCACCTTATCTACCAGCGACTTGACCTTCAAGGAACCATGCACCTGTACTCCTAGATCCCTCTGCTCTACAACACTACTCAGAGGCCTACCATTTACTGTGTAGGTCCTGCCCTTGTTCGACGTCCCAAAATACAATACCTCACACCTCTGTATTAAATTCCACCAACAATTCCTCTGCCCATCTGGCCAATCATAGAAACATAGAAACATAGAAACATAGGTGCAGGAGTAGGCCATTCGGCCCTTCGAGCCTGCACCGCCATTCAATGTGATCATGGCTGATCATCCAACTCAGTATCCCGTACCTGCCTTCTCTCCATAAGTGCCACATCTAACGCCCTCTTAAATATAGCCAATGAACTGGCCTCAACTACCTTCTGTGGCAGAGAATTCCAGAGACTCACCACTCTCTGTGTAAAGAATGTTTTCCTCATCTCGGTCCTAAAGGAATTCCCCCTTACCCTTAGACTGTGACCCTTGTTCTGGACTCCCCCAACATCGGGAACAATCTTCCAGCATCTAGCTTGTCCAACCCCTTAAGAATTTTGTAAGTTTCTATAAGATCCCCCCTCAATCTTCTAAATTCCAGCGAGTACAAGCCGAGTCTATCCAATCTTTCCTCATATGAAAGTCCTGACATCCCAGGAATCAGTCTGGTGAATCTTCTCTGCACCCCCTCTATGGCAAGGATGTCTTTCCTCAGATTTGGAGACCAAAACTGTACGCAATACTCCAGGTGTGGCCTCACCAAAACCCTGTACAACTACAGTAGAACCTCCCTGCTCCCATACTCAAATCCTTTCGCTATGAATGCTAACATACCATTTGCTTTCTTCACTGCCTGCTGCACCTGCATGCCTACTTTCAATGACTGGTGTACCATGACATCCAGGTCTCGTTGCATCTCCCCTTTTCCTAATCTGCCACCATTCAGATAATAGTCTACCCTCATGTTTTTGCCACCAAAGTGGATAACCTCACATTTATCCACATTATACTGCATCTGCCATGCATCTGCCCATTCACTCAGCCTATCCAAATCACCCTGCAGCCTCCAAGCATCCTCCTCACACCTAACTATACCCCCCAGCTTGGTGTCATCTGCAAATTTGGAGATGTTGCATTGAATTCCCTTGTCCAAATCATTAATATATATTGTAAATAGCTGGGGTCCCAGCACTGAGCCTTGCGGTACCCCACTAGTCACTGTCTGCCATTCTGAAAGGGACCCGTTTACTCCTACCCTTTGCTTCCTTTCTGCTAGCCAGTTCTCTATCCACATCAATACTGAAACCCCAATACCATGTGCTTTAAGTTCATATGCTAATCTCTTATGCGGGACCTTGTTGAAAGCCTTCAGAATGTCTAGATATAACACATCTCCCCTTATCCCTATAAGGTTCTCCCTTATCCACTCTACTAGTTACATCCTCGAAAAATTCTATCAGATTTGTCAGACATGATTTACCTTTCTTTGTCCAATGATTTCACCACTTTCCAAATGCGCTGCTATCCCATCTTTAATAACTGACTCTAGCAGTTTCCCCACTACCGATGTTAGACTAACTGGTCTGTAATTCCCCGCTTTCTCTCTCCCTCCTTTTTTAAAAAGTGGGGTTACATTAGCTACCCTCCAATCCTCAGGAACTACTCCAGAATCTAAGGAATTTTGAAAAATTATCACTAATGCATCCACTATTTCTGTGGCTACCTCCTTGAGTACTCTGGGATGCAGACTATCTGGCCCTGGGGATTTATCGGCCTTCAATCCGTTCAATTTACCCAACACCATCTCCCGGCTAACCTGGATTTCACTCAGTTCCTCCATCTTATTTGACCCCCGTTCCACTGCTATTTCCGGTGTGCTTTAAGTTTGTATGCTAATCTCTTATGCGGGACCTTGTCGAAAGCCTTCTGAAAGTCTGACTTTGCAGTCAGTTTTTATGTTCCCTGCCAGTTTCCTTTCATAATCTATTTTCCCTTTCCTAATTAAGCCCTTTGTCCTCCTCTGCTGGATTCTGAATTTCTCCCAGTCCTCTGGTAGGCTGCTTTTTCTGGCAAATTTGTATGCCTCATCTTTTGTTTTTATACTATCCCTGATTTCCCTTGTTATCCATGGATGCACCACCTTCCCCGATTTATTCTTTTGCCAAACTGGTATGAACAATTTTTGTACTTCATCCATGCAGTCTTTAAATACCTTCCATTGCACATCCACTGTCAACCCTTTAAGAATCACCTTTAAGAATCACCTGCCAGTCTATCTCGGCCAATTCACATCTCATACCTTCTAATTTACCTTTGTTCAAGTTCAGAACCCTTGTTTCTGACTTAATTTTGTCACTCTCCATCCTAATGAAGAACTCAACCATATTATGGTCATTCTTGCCCAAGGGGCCACGCACAACAAGACTGCTAACTAACCCTTCCTCATTACTCAATACCCAGTCTAGAATAGCCTGCTCTCTCGTTGGTTCCTCCACATGTTGGTTGAGAAAACTATCCCGCATACATTCCAAGAAATCCTCTTCCTCAGCACCCCTGCCAATTTGATTCACCCAATCTACATGCAGATTGAAGTCACCCGTTATAACCGTGTTACCCTTGTTGCACACATTTCTAATTTCCTGTTTGATGCCATCCTCAACTCCAATACTACTGTTAGGTGGCCTGCACACAGCTCGCACTAGCGTTTTCTGCCCCTTAGAGTTTCGCAGCTCTACCCATATCGATTCCACATCCTCCACGCTAATGTCCTCCCTTTCTATTGCATTAATCTCCTCTCTCACCAGCAACGCTACCCCACCTCCTTTTCCTTTTCGTCTATCCCTCCTGAATATTGAATACCCCTGGATGTTCAGCTCCCAGCCTTGGTTACCCTGGAGCCATGTCTCCGTGATCCCAACTATAGCATAGTCATTAATTGCTATCTGCACCTTCAACTTATCCACCTTATTACGAATGCTCCTCGCATTGAGACACAAAGCCTTCAGGCTTGTTTTTACAACACTCTTACTCCTTATACAATTATGTTGATGTGGCCCCTTTCACATCGATCCCTATTACACTTCGCCATACTCTCCTATCCCTTTGTGAGCTTTCTTTCCCGTTAATTCTGGGGTCATTAACCATCCCTTTACTCTCTTTCCCTTTAACTCCGTCCTCGACTATCCCATTTGACACCCCACCCCCCAAATCGACCCAGATCCTGCTGAAATTCATTCACAACCATCTTCACTATTTGCAAAACCACTAACTTTTGTATCAACAGCAAACTTGCTAATCTTGCCCTGTATGTTCTCATCTAAATCAATGATGTAGATGACAAATGGTAATGGACCCAGCACCGAACCCTGAGGCACAACACTAGTCACAGGCATCCTGTCTGAAAACCTTCCACCATTACCCTCTGCTTGCTTCCTTCCATGGGGCCAATTTGCTATCCATTCAGCTATCTCTCCTTGGATCCAATGCGATCTAACCTTCCAGAGCAGCCTACCATGCGGAACCTTGTCGAACGCCTTACTGCATGTTCACGACATCTGCAGCTCTGCCCTCAACAACCTTTTTGGTCACGTCTTCAAAAAAATCAATCAGATTTATTCGGGGGTCTGTAGTACTTCCCCAACAAGGTGATCATCCCTTTCTTGTTCCTCAGCTCCACTCATATAATCTCACTGGACGAACTGTCTGTAATGTCACCTCTGAACACAGCCGTGACATTCTCCTTAAACAACAACGCAACCACCCTTCCTCTTTTTTCCTCAAACCCTGTCTCTCCTGAAGCTCCTGTTTCCCGGAACTTTGAGCTGCCAGGGCTGCCCCTCCCTTGACCAGGTGTCAGTCATGGCTACAGCGTCCCAGTCGCTCGTACCTATCCACGCCCTAAGCTCATCTGCCATACCCGTCAGGCTCCTTGCATTAAAATACATGCTGTTTAAACCAACCCTCCTTCCTCGCTCTCCGCCTTTCACCTGCCTCTCTGTCCACTAACCTTTCCCACACCACCCTCCATAACAACTCCTAGCCTCTCACGTGCCTCTGTCCTGCACAAGATCCCTGACTGACAATCTCTCTGCCTATGCCTCTATCTTGATTCTAGTTGCTTTTCAGCAGTGACAAAATCTTCAGCAAGATTAGTCAGAGAATAGAGCTGGAGGCTGATGTCGTGTGGTGGTGTTGAGTTTTGATTGAGTAAATCAGGATGAACTGTTCCCAGGGGCAGGATAGTCACTTGCCTGAGGGCACAGACTTCAGATTGCTGGAAAAAAACGTCACAAAGTTCTGGAGTAACTCTGCGGGCCTGGCAGCATCTGGAGAATAAGTAATGGTGGTGACATGGTGGCGCAGTAGTAGAGTTGATGCCTTACAGCTCCAGAGACCCGGGTTCGATCCTGGCTATGGGTGCTGTCTCTACGGAGTTTTTCTATTCTCACCGTGACCTGTGTGGGTTTTCTCCGGGATCTCTGGTTTTCTCCCACACTCCAAAGACATACAGGTTTGTAGGTTAATTGGCTTGGTATAAATGTAAAATTGGCCCGAGTGTTTGTAGGATAGGGTTAGTTTGCTGAGATTGCTGGTCGGTGCGGGTTCAGTGCGCTGAAGGTTCTGTTTCCACGCTGTGTCTATAAACTAAACGAGACATTGATCTCCCGGTTGCCAAATACTTTAACTCCCCCTCCCATTCTCACATTGACCTTTCTGTCCTGGGCCTTCTCCATTGTCAGAGTGAGGCCCAGCGCAAATCGGAGGAACAGCACCTCATATTTCACTTGGACAGCTTACACCCCAGCGGTATGTACATTGAATTCTTTAACTTCAAGTAACCCTTGCTTTCCCCCTCTCTCCATTGTGGAATTCTCTGCCTCAGAGGGCGGTGGAGGCCGGTTCTCTGGATACTTTCAAGAGAGAGCTAGATAGGGCTCTTAAAGATAGCGGCGTCAGAGGATATGGGGAGAAGGCAGGAACGGGGTACTGATTGGGGATGATCAGCCATGATCACATTGAATGGCGGTGCTGGCTCAAAGGGCCGAATGGCCTACTCCTGCACCTATTGTCTATTGTCTATTGTCCATCCCACCCCCTTCCCAGTTCTACCACCAGTCTGACTGTTCCTGATTACATTTTATCACTATTTGCTTTGTTGTTACCTTCTCAGCTAACATTGATCTATTCTACATGTTGAACGATCAGCACCCCCTTTGATGTCTCATTCTCACACCTTACAGTTCCTTATCCCTGTATCTCCCTCTCCCCTGACTTTCAGTCTGAAGAAGGGTCTCGACCCGACATGTCACCCGTTCCTTCTTTCCAGAGATGCTGCCTGTCCCTCTGGTAAGTTTATGTGATGTTCTGGGCTGCGTCCATGATTCTCTGCAATTTATTTTGGTCATGGACGGAGCTGTTCCTAAACCAGAATGTGATGCCTCCCGACAAAGTGCTTATTACAATGCATCCGTAGAAGTTGGTGATAGTTATTGGGGGCATGCCGAACATTCTAAGCCTTCTAATGCCCCTGTCCCACTTAGGAAACCTGAATGGAAACCTCTGGAGACTTTGCGCCCCACCCAAGGTTTCAGTCTCCCCAATGGTCGAAACTGACAAAAACCTCCGGGAACCTCCATGAACCTCCGGGAACCGCACGGAAACCTTGGGTGGGGCATTGCGTTTGCTTTGTTGACTACCGATTCAACTTGCAGATTAACTATTTGGGAATCCTGCACCAGCACTCCCAAATCCCTTTGCACCTCCGATTTCTGGATTCTCTCCCCATTTAGAAAATAGTCTATGCCTTTATTCCTACCACCAAAATGCATGACTCCACACTTTGCCACACGATATTCCATCTGCTCCTTCTCTGCCCACTCTCCTAACCTGTCCAAGTCCTTGTGCAGAGTCCCTGCTTTCTCTACACTACCTGTCCCTCAGGTGTTGTCTGCAAACTTGAAATTGAATTGGATAGGTATTTGGCTGCACAGTGGTGGGTGTATAAGGAGTACAGTGGGGGGCTGAGAACGCCTCCAGTAATAAGACTGGCAGGACCATATTTCCCAATGTATTTTTGGTTGTAAGTGGGCTGAAATGAATAAAGAGGCTACAAAATGAGAACTCGTCCATAAGACTTGCCCATTATAGCCGGAATTAGAGTGTGTCTGTTGTGCCCAGCATGTGGTACACGACAGGATAGCAGGCTTGAATGGCATCTTCTAATCTTCATGTATGATGACTTCTCAGCTGGGGCCCTGATGTTCAGCCCAGCAGAACCTTAGAATAGTAGAAGCCAATTTGCAGTCTCTGATTATGGAGGTGACAGTTATTTTCTCCCGCTGCTATTACACATCTCTCATGGACTGCCCTCAGCGGCTCAGTCAGGTTGGAAACATAAGAGTCACAGCTTGGAAACAGGCCACTTCAGACCAACTTGCCCACACCGCTCAACATGTCCCAGCTACACTAGTTCCACCTGCCCGCATTTGTCCCATATCCTTCCAAAACCACTCCTACCTGTCTAACTGTTTCTTAAATGTTGGGATAGTCCCTGCCTAGTGGGTAGCGCAGCAGTAGAGTTGTTGCCTTGCAACACCAGAGACATAGGTTCGATCCCAACTATGGTTGCTATCTGTACGGAGCATGTACATTCTCCCAGTGACCCATGTGGGTTTTCGCCGAGCTCTTCAGTTTCCTCTCACACTCCAAAGACGTACAGGTTTGTAGGTTAATCTGCTAGTATACGTGTAAATTTCCCCTAGTGTGCTTGGGATAGTATTCATGTGCGGGGAATGCTGGCAGGTGCGGACTCGGTGGGCCGAAGGGCCTGTTTTCGCTCTGTATCTCAAAATTCCACCACCCTTTGTGCGAAAAGGTTACCCTTCAGATTCCTATTAAATCTTTTCCCCTTCACCTTAAACCTATGTCCTCTTGATCTCAATTCACCTACTTTGGGAAAGAGACTCTGTGCATCCACCTGATCTATTCCTCTCATGGTCTGATACACCTCCACAAGATCACCCCACATCCTCCTGCACTCCAAGGAATACAAGTCCCAGCCGACTGAACCTCCGCCTATAGCTCAGACCCTCTAGTCCAGGCAACACCCTCGTAAATCTTCTCTGTACCCTTTCCAGCTTGACGATAGACTGAAGATAAACACAAAGTGACACAAAACAGTGATAGAAAGGACAAACAAATGAAAGATATGCAAAAAATGTAACAATGATAAAGGAAACGGGCCATTGTTAGCCATGGACTAGGTGAAAAAGGGTTACAGACAATGAAACTCACCAGAACGACAATGAAACTAGTACGACGACTAGGATATTGGAGGGACAGACCCTTGCATCCCCTCCCTCTCCATCCCTCCTCCACCTCTCCAGAGATGCAGACTAACCTGCTGAGTTACTCTGGCATTTTGTGCCTATCTGTTGTGTAAACCATCCTCAGCAGTTCCTGCTTCCACTCCTACATTTACTGCGTTTTCTGCATTAAATCATGAATCCAGCCAGGCATGATCAACAAGGAGGATAAATTAGCCTGGAGCAACAATAACCCTGATAGTGATAACATAAGCCTTGTATAAAATCATCAAATCGTTCATCACATACAAGCTTGGAGATTGCTTGCCTGGTAATGCATTAATAATAGGCCAGCAATCTGTAAGGAAGCAGATGGGGAAGAACCAGCCGGCCCTACTTGGATTATGGTAGCCAAGAAAGAATAAAATTGAGATTTATCTCCTCAAGCTTGTTTTGTTGTTCCACAACTAGAGAGCAATGTTGAACTACTGACGACCTCACTGGCGACCCTCGGACAATCCTTGATCCGACTTTGTTGCCTTTAGCTTGCACTAAATGTTATTTCCTTATCATGTATCTATATGCTGTAAATGGCTCGATTGTAATCATGTATTGTCTTTCTGCTGATTGGTTAGCATGCATCCATACCCTCTGATCCCCTTAGCCACAAGGGCCACATCTAACTCCCTCTTAAATATAGCCAATGAACTGGCCTCAACTACCCTCTGTGGCAGAGAGTTCCAGAGACCCACCACTCTCTGTGTGAAAAAAGTCCTTCTCATCTCGGTCCGAAAAGATTTCCCCCTTATCCTTAAGCTGTGACCCCTTGTCCTGGACCTCCCCAACATCGGGAACAATCTTCCTGCATCTAGCCTGTCCAACCCCTTAAGAATTTTGTAAGTTTCTGTAAGATCCCCTCTCAATTTCTTTCTTCATAAGACAGTCCCAGGAATCAGTCTGGTGAACCTTCTCTGCACTCCCTCTATGGCAATAATGACCTGTTAATGTGCAGGGATCGTTGGTCGTCATGGGCTCTGTGGGCCGAAGGGCCTGTTTCCATGCTGTACCTCTAAAGATGATGGTGCGGCTTTGACACTGTCCTGCTTGGAGAGGGTAACGTTTCACCTGTGGTAGCATAGAAACATAGAAACATAGAAAATAGGTGCAGGAGTAGGCCATTCGGCCCTTCGAGCCTGCACCGCCATTCAATGTGATCATGGCTGATCATCCAACTCAGTATCCCGTACCTGCCTTCTCTCCATACCCCCTGATCCCTTTAGCCACAAGTGCCACATCTAACGCCCTCTTAAATATAGCCAATGATCTGGCCTCAACTACCTTCTGTGGCAGAGAATTCCAGAGACTCACCACTCTCTGTGTAAAGAATGTTTTCCTCATTTCGGTCCTGAAGGAATTCCCCCTTATCCTTAGACTGTGACCCCTTGTTCTGGACTCCCCCAACATCGGGAACAATCTTCCAGCATCTAGCTTGTCCAACCCCTTAAGAATTTTGTAGATTTCTATAAGATCCCCCCTCAATCTTCTAAATTCCATCGAGTACAAACCGAGTCTATCCAATCTTTCCTCATATGAAAGTCCTGACATCCCAGGAATCAGTCTGGTGAATCTTCTCTGTACCCCCTCTATGGCAAGGATGTCTTTCCTCAGATTTGGAGACCAAAACTGTACGCAGTACTCCAGGTGTGGCCTCACCAAAACCCTGTACAACTGCAGTAGAACCTCCCTGCTCCTATACTCAAATCCTTTCGCTATGAATGCTAACATACCATTTGCTTTCTTCACTGCCTGCTGCACCTGCATGCCTACTTTCAATGACTGGTGTACCATGACACCCAGGTCTCGTTGCATCTCCCCCTTACCTAATCTGCCACCATTCAGATAATAGTCTACCCTCATGTTTTTGCCACCAAAGTGGATAACCTCACATTTATCCACATTGTACTGCATCTGCCATGCATCTGCCCATTCACTCAGCCTATCCAAATCACCCTGCAGCCTCCAAGCATCCTCCTCACACCTAACTATACCCCCCAGCTTGGTATCATCTGCAAATTTGGAGATGTTGCATTGAATTCCCTCGTCCAAATCATTAATATATATTGTAAATAGCTGGGGTCCCAGCACTGAGCCTTGCGGCACCCCACTAGTCACTGCCTGCCATTCTGAAAAGGACCCGTTTACTCCTACCCTTTGCCTCCTGTCTGCTAGCCAGTTCTCTATCCACATCAATGCTGAACCCCCAATACCGTGTGCTTTAAGTTTGTATGCTAATCTCTTATGCGGGACCTTGTCGAAAG